>JAYESD010000004.1:130959200-131559200 GCA_036927565.1 Tuctoria greenei
GCATATAAAAAAAACTTAAAAATAAGTAGAGTAGATTTGCTTTCAAAATAAAATAAAAGATTTGTGGTAAGAATGGTTTGGAATTCACATAGATGAAATGATGAATAGTTGCTCTATTTTAATTTTACTAACTCCTACTACCCTCCAAAATATTGCTTTTATTTGCTAGAATTACTTCTACCTTGATTTATAAATTGTGGGTAGCAAAAGCTTAATCCAATTCTAAGTTGTTGTGAGATATGATATAGTGATAGGGCTGGTATTCCTAGTTTGAAAGTGAAACTTAGAGTTACGGAGAAATTCTAAAAATATATAAGTTACTCTCATTTGATTGGAAATACCTACCAAAGCCATATGATATGTTACATTGATAGACCTTATGCATATGCTATTTGTCTTCACATTGAGCGTTGTCAAACTAGTATAGACCTATGTGAGATTTCATTCATTATTTTTTTGAATTCAAGACTTCACTTGCACATGCTATACTTCTACACTAGAAGTAAGCAAAGTCCCATCATACCACCATTCCACAATAAAAGGAGAAACTCCATACCAATCATGCTTAGTACTCTCTCCAAGTTTATTGCATAAAAAGGGAGTAGAAGACATGGCTACAAGAAAAAAATGCATGCTTACATCATAAGCATGAGAAAAAAAAGAGAGAAAAGTAGCCATGTTTCATCCTGGCAAAATAAGAGAGTCCACTCAAAAAGTCATCTCAAATATCCACATCCACTTTATTCCATCACACATGCACAAGTCTTGAATCGAAATTGTTTTGAATTGATTTCTCCTAAGGCTTGCTCTTTTGACTTAGCAATATTATGTGTTGCAAATATGCCTACTATATTCCCTACCAAGCTCCACATACAAGCCTTATGTAGAGGTACGATGAATTTAGGCAAAATGCCTTGGTGAGGATACATTTCTACTACACATAAATGAGAGACTGAGAGAATCAAATTGATATACTTAAAATCTAAATTGAACTCTCCAGAATTTGAGTGGAACTTGATTTCTAGGGTATGTGTGCTCCATTTTGGCCGACTAGGAAGTGGCGCCAAACCCGGTCAAACGCCACGTATTTGCTCCTCCCGGCTTGAAGAGGTCATGGGTGAATGATTCGCGCGCTTTTGGTGGCAGGAACCGGCCCTTCTCTAAGCTATAAATAGGACCACTCACTTCCACACACGCCAATGGAGCATCATTCTATTGTATACACTAGTTCTCTTAGTCCTTAGTGGAGTTAGGCTACAGAGAGGAGAGCCTCTAGTCCCAAGTCCAAGTTGATAAAGGTATGGCTCATGTATCTTTTCTTATATTTGTGACTTTATGCATAATAAAGATATTATCTTTAGTCTTCTTTTATTCATATACTTGGATGAAGCGTTTCTGGTTTGATTGTGGAATCCATGTGTGTGGTAGGAGTACTCTTTATGATTATGCCATATCATTCTTAATCTATCATCATAAACACTACCAACCCCCACTATAGTCTAATTAGTTATGATATGATCATGTTAATATGAATAACTTATGCTTTGTCTCAACATTGGTTCAACGATGTTTAGGATAGTCATTGCCTTAAGATGTCATGATTCTTAAGGTATTTTTACTTAATATGCTAGCATGGTGCTAGGGTAGTTAAGTAACACTGGATGTTGTTGATCGCCCTTAAGAGCCATATTTAGACCGTCAATTCACCTCATAATGTGCACAAAAGAGAAACACAACATAGTGGTAGGGTTAAAAACTAACCAATTACACAAGTGTTGGTGTTTATTTGTATGCAGGTGAAATTAGACCCAAAAATACCAAGACATGCAGGGAGTAGTCCATTGAATTGGATTTCGACGAATCAGGCAATGCCACGTGTCATCACATGAATCAAATGGCCCACAAACAGAAGTATCCGAGGCCATCCAACGGTGTAGCACCCATATAAAGGGATGTTACCCACCTGGCAGAGACTTAGAGAAAGCACAGCCCCAACGGGGCCAAGACCAGGTCGGCTGACCCCCCTAGTCGGCCGACTAGGTCATGGCGCCAATTGCGATCAAACACCACATGTTGGCTCCTCCCAGCTTGAAGAAGTCATGGGTGACTGATTCGAACGCATTTTGTGGCGGGAACCAACTCTTCTCCCCC
Organism: Tuctoria greenei; assembly: GCA_036927565.1. Classification (NCBI taxonomy): domain Eukaryota; kingdom Viridiplantae; phylum Streptophyta; class Magnoliopsida; order Poales; family Poaceae; genus Tuctoria; species Tuctoria greenei. The sequence continues at coordinate 130,961,352 of JAYESD010000004.1, forward strand.
CTATAAATAGAACCCCACACCTCACTTCACACACACACACCAAAAGTTAAGAATAGAATATCACTCCAAAGGTTTAGAGTAGTCCTAGAGGCTGCCAAGTAGAAGGAGAGTGTGGTGAAGAGTTTGGGAGAATGAGGCTTGGGCTTGTCAATTCCCTCTTCTACACTTGTACCGCTACAAAGGTGTTATTCAAATCATGTAAGCCTTTGTGAATTCAATTCAAGTTTGATTCTCAATTCATAGTAGTTTGCACAAGTAGTTACTTGTGGGTTCATTGCTTTAATTCATTAGAGGATATAGTTGTAGCTTTGTGTTCAAAACAATTAGAGTTGTGATTTAAAATGTAAGTGTGGTGCTTAGGTTAGAAATCACCAGTGAATATCTCGTAGATCCACGTATCGAAGAGATAGGCAGTAGGTGGTGACAACCCTATCTGTCCTTTGTAATCCTCCACGTTCGGCTATGTCGTAGGCTCTTGGCGGGAATCGCCTAGTATTGCTAGTGGTAAACCCGTGCCGAAAGCAAGTAGCTACTACAAATTCCTTTGAATTAGAATCAATACTTTGAATTCCTCTTCTTCCTTACATACTGTAACACCCTCATTTTCATGTATCATGCCCTGCATATATTCATATACATGTTTAACATTAATCCACATAAAGAGCAATAAGTTTAAAATTGATTTGGAAGAAAACCGCACTTAAAAATTCGAGAAAGTGCGGACTAGTCCGATTTTGGTGCGGACTAGTCCGATTTCTCTCTGACTTCGATCGGACTTGTCCGTTTTTGCTACAGACTAGTCCGATGTTCCAAGAGTCCTTGAAAATTTGCTAAGTCCCTGGACTTGTCCGGACTAGTCCGGCCCTCCAGCGGACTTGTCCATTTTCCTCTCTCACTAAAGTCGGACTTGTCTGATTTTAGGCCAGATTTGTCCGTTTTTCTTCTCTGGATAAGTTCGGACTTGTCTGATACCTAGAGCAGACTTGTCCGATTTCTCTCTGGACAATTTCGGACTAGTTCGGCCCTTTTCGGACTTGTCCGATATTTCGCGACTCCGAATTGATCTTTTGTTTCACGACTTGTTTCTTGGGTTTTATGTTAAGTGGGACTAGGGTCGTCGTGCCTAACTCTTTTAGAGCCCATGTGGGGCTCTGAACCGGCCTATACTCCTCTCAAACTCGAAATCCATCTAACCCTAGCCTCCACCTCTATATAAACAACCCCACCCCTTGGCTTGACATCTATTTGCCACTTTTCCACCCCATCCAAACCCTAGTTCGTGGAGAGCCACCATCAAGGAGGGAGGAGGAGATCCAAAGCAAGAAGAAGAGGAGGAGGAAATGAAAGAGGATCAAGATCTCCATCAACTTTGCGTTCTTCATCACCAATTCATCTCCAAGTTCATCATCAACCCTAGATCATCAAGATCCAAGTGTTACCTCCAAGTTTCTTGTTTCATTGGAGTTCTAAACACCTGGTATACCTTCTATTTCCTTTTCCTTACGTGAATTTGACCCCTAATCTCCAAATTCACGTCGATCTAAAAAACCCTAATCTGCTGATCTTGCAAAGTGCGGACTTGTTCGGTCCCTAGCGGACTAGTCCGATTTTCCTGGTTAAATTGTGTTGAATTAATTCTAAAATTAGACCTAATCAAATCCAAACCTGTATAAACTTGTTAAAATCTATTAGAACTAGATAGTGATCATTTAAAAGCAATCTATTAACAAGTTATACCTTGCATTTGCATTAATCATGCATGTCATGTCATATTGAGTAATATATGTGCACTATTTGATTTTGTTTCTTGTCTTGTATGTTTATTGTGCGGATTAGATGGATTTGCGCTAGAGAGTGCTGCGGAGGATCTTCAACATCAAGAGTTTGAAGTCTTTGATCCTAAACAATCCCAAGAGCAAGGCAAGTGTCCTTGAAGCATATTGATCCTGTTTTAAAATAAATGTTTTGTTTGCAAAACTGCATGCTTGTGTCAATTTGATGGGAATCCTATGATAGGAAGTTTACTAGTTTTGTTTGACCACCCTTGTCACCTGGAAATTATGGTAGAGAGTCGGGATGGGCTTTTTACTTTTTGCTTTGCTTAATTAATTGAGATGGGAAAACAACTATACCACTCAACTTAATTATGTAATTATGAGATTATGATTAACGTGAACTAGTTAATATGATATGGTAATGGGTGATCTAAGCAAGCCTGGTATGTGGATGGGTTGGATTTCATGGTGGTTGCTTGCTTTAGATCTAAGGACCGGTTCATGCAAGAATAAGCCAGGACTACAGTGCCACCACGAGGCCAAGTATGGGTGTGGCGTAGCTGATTAATTAGGGCTTTGCCAGTGCTATTTGGACCATTAAGGATGCTCGGGGAAGGGGTAGTCGGATTGGGTTTGTTGATGATTGGTGGGACTACCCTGGGATCCGAATGGCACAAGAGGGGGCTCTTGGTTGAAGATGTCCTCAGTTGGAGGCATCGCCACTGGTGAAACCTCAGTGGGGTCTAAATAGGCTATTAATCCCTTTGTAAAGGCTATTTTGTGATCTCTTGGCCATACACCAAAGGAAGCGTAATTGGCATGAGGGAGGTTCTTTAGTCGCCGACGGGTGATGAAATCACAAACACGTGGGTAAAGTGGTACAAACTCTACAGAGTGTAATAAAAACTATCATGATAGCCGTGCTCCCAGTTATGAGCACCTGGACAACTTCCATGATTAGAGGGAAATTGGGATTTGGTTATGCTTATGGATGGTTATGAATTAAATTCTGGTATTGAATATGGATATTGGTATATGATGATGGATATGGAATATGGACTGGTATTTTATAACTACATGGCTTATGATGGGTTTATTTCATATACATATAATATATTGCTTTTCAAATGTTTAATGTACTTTTGAGCACTTAGCCATTATTATATTCGTCATTTGTATCAGCTACATGTCATACTTTCCACACTTGCTGAGTACAACATGTACTCACCCTTGCAATCCCCCTCCCAATAGTTGCAGGTCAGGATTGGGAGTTTAACAATGATAATGCGGAGTTCTAGGCCGTGTCTACCGTCAGCTTTGCCTGTGGTGTTGCATGGAGCTGCGCTATACCCTATTTCTTAGTTGCTTAGTTTGCTTAATTAAAGTATTTCCGCTGCATTAGTTGAACTTGTCATTAATATTTATTAGTGCTTGTATTCGAGGATAATCTGGTTTGTGTAATAAAATACTTAATTAATCTTGTTATGTGGTAATTGTTTGTTTATTGTTTGTGATGCACTTGTGTATGTGTGTTAAACATCTTGGGCACACATATACTGCACTTGGTTTATTTTCGAAACCGGGTGTCACACATACCAAACAACTTTGTGTCCTTGGGTGGATTAGTTTGTAAGATTACACACACATTCCTTGGATTTGATGCCCTTGGAATACTCTCTTAAGGGGAAGTGCTACACGATAGTTTCCGTGCACTTGCGGATATTTATCTGTGATGTAAGAAACGTCAACAAGCATTTTTGGCGCCGTTGTCGGGGAACAGTTGATCTTAATCTTCGAACCTTGTTCACCTCGTATCTATCTCCTTATCTTATATTTCCTTTTCTTACCACCACCACATATATGGAGCAGCGCACCATTCTTTCATATTCTGCCCATAAGGGCAAGTTCTGTGAGCCACCGCCTTTGGTGGAACCCATTTGTTCTACTAGCTATAAACTTTACCTTGGCTTCATAGCCATGGTTCAGGAACAACCCTTCTTAGGAACAGATTATGAAATCCCTTACCACCATCTAAGAGAGTTCCAACAATTGTGTTCATGCCTTCTAATCAAGGGTATGACACAAGACACTCTCAAATGGAAGTTGTTTCCTTTTTCCAAGGAAAAAGCCAAACAATGGTACGACCATAACGTTGGGAAGATAAACAGAAATTGGAATGAATGACGAGACAGATTTTGTCTTGCTTTCTTTCCAATTGACCGAATTGTGTCCTTAAGGAAGGAAGTACTATGCTTCCAGCAGATGGAGAAGGAATCCATAGGTGCAGCCTGGGATAGATTTTCTCGTTTGAGGAATTCCGGCCCAGATTTGTCCATCCCTAATCCGTTGCTTTTGCAACACTTCTACATGGGGTTGAACAAAGAGTTTGCCCTGCATCTTGACATTACGACTAGAGGATCTTTCCTCCATAAGATGCTGGAAGAAGGAAAGGATCTTCTAGACTGAATTCTATAAAAAGTTTCCTTCATTATGGGTCTAAATGAGCCCCCTCAAGAGGAAATAGTGTCAAGATCCGAGGATGAATCTGTGGACAAGGAAAAACCAATTTCTTGCCTATCCCAAACCTTGCCTGAGGAATCCTCTCCCGAACCAGAAACTACGAAGGAAGAAGAAATTCAACCTTCAACATTTCCCTTCTACCTCAAGGAAGAGATATTTGAAGATTTTGGGAATACCTGGAAGTACTGTTTCCATAGGATACCAGCATTGCCTTTAACTCCACCTGACCCACCTGATGGAGTGTTCATCAAACAGAGAGTCAAGGAGTTAACCTCTATTTTAAGAAGGGAATGGACTGGAGAAGTTGAACTGTCACCTGAAATTCTTCGGATGACCTCACCTTTGGCAACTATTCTATGCTTTATTAGAAGAACACCAATGAAGGTCCTATACAACCCCACTATTGGAGCAAATCTCATTTCTGATTCTAGTGCTCTCGCCATTCATAGCGATGTGCCATTGGCACCAACATGTAAATCCTTCGGAGACTCTTTCAGAAACATCCTTGAATGATGCAGGGTTTTGCAATAGGTGTCTGTAAGACAAAATGATATTGAGGCAATCCTAGATTTCCATGTGTTCGAAATCTAAGATTTCGACATTATGATTAGCATTCCCATTGAGAAATCTCGAAATTCCTCTAGAAGGAAACCACAATGTCAACCTTGGAGGGAGAAAGTTTTATATTCTTGTCCTGCATTCCAGGAACACATCCGCAGAATCTCCCATCCAAGATGAACCATTAGAGGAGGTTAGAACACTTCAATTCTTAGATCCTCCTAAAATAGAAGGGGGACAAGATTTCATCCAAAAGGAGGATGAATTTCAGGAAGCAATTGAATTACCAAAACAAGAGTTCTTCCCAAAACCTCCTATGGAGTTAAAAATTCTACCTCCAGGCCTACGTTATGCCTTCCTAAATGGCGATTTGGAAGCCACTATCATCATAAGTGACAAGATTTTTGATGATGAGACACTCAAACTCATTGCCATGTTATAAAAGCATAGAGCTATTTTTGGCTATTGACTAGAGGATCTTAAGGGGATTAGCCCTGCGCTATGTACCCATCGCATTCCCATTGACCCCGAGAGTGTCCCCTTAAGGGAACCTCAAAGGCGATTGAATATTGCAATGAGGGAAGTTGTCAAGAAGGAAGTCTTGAAACTTCTGCATGTCGGAATTATCTACCCTGTCCCTCATAGTGAATGGGAAGCCCAGCTCAAGTAGTGCCCAAGAAGGGAGGTATGATGATCGCTCAAAATGAGAAAAATGAACTAATTCCTCAACGAACCGACACGAGATGGAGGATGTGCATTGATTACCAAAAACATAACAAGGCTACAAGGAAGGATCATTTTCCACTGCCCTTCATCGATGAGATGTTAGAGCGGTTGGCAAAACACTCCTACTTTTGCTTCCTTGATGGTATTCGAGCTATCATCAAATCCCGATCCATCCCGACGATCAAAGTAAGACTACATTCACATGTCCATATGGGACTTATGCTTACCGCCGTATGTCTTTTGGACTGTGCAATGCTTCTACCTCTTTTCAAAGATGCATGACGTCTATCTTTTTTGACATGATTGAGGAGATCATGGAAGTTTTCATGGACGATTTCTCCGTCTATGGGAGAACTTTTGATCATTGTCTGGAAAATTTAGACAAGGTCTTACAAAGATGCCAAGAGAAGGACCTCGTACTTAATTAGGAAAAGTGTCATTTCATAGTCCATGAAGGCATCATCCTTGGGCACTTAGTGTCTGAGAGAGGGATAGAGGTGGGAAAAGCAAAGATTGAAGTCATTGAAAAACTTTCACCTCCTATCAATGTTAAGGGAATCTGCAGCTTTTTAGGTCATGTGGGGTTCTATCAGCGATTCATCAAAGATTTCTCAAAAGTTGCAAGACCCCTCACTAACCTACTAGCTAAGGAAGCTCCCTTTGATTTCGATGATGAATGCCTTAAATCATTTGAAACACTCAAAAAGGCACTCATCTCAGCTCCAATCATTCAACCTCCCGATTGGACACTGCCATTCAAATCATGTGTAATGCTAGTGATTTTGCTGTTGGTGCGGTCCTAGGCCAAACCAAAGATAGAAAGTATCATGCAATAGCCTACGCTAGCAAAACTCTAGCAGGAGCTCAACTCAAATATGCCACAACTGAAAAAGAGCTATTGGCAGTACTTTTTGCTATCGATAAGTTTAGGTCCTATTTGGTTGGAGCCAAGGTCATAGTCTACACAGACCATGATGCCTTGAAGTACTTGCTGACCAAAAAGGATGCTAAACCAAGGCTAATCCGTTGGATTCTTCTACTCTAAGAGTTTGACTTAGAAATCAAGGATAAGAAGGGAGTAGAGAATTCCGTGGCAGATCATCTCTCACATATGGAAGTAACCCAAACCATGGACATTCCTATCAATGACATCCGACGAGATGACTGACTCTCACCCTTGGTGTGCGGATATCGTGAACTTCATGGTCACGGTATACGTACCACTAGGGGAAAACCAAAAGAAACTCATCTACGAGAGTCATAGACACTTTTGGGATGACCCATATCTCTATTGAGTTTGTGCCGATGGCCTTCTTAGAAGGTGTGTCCCATCAATCAAAGGCACCAAGATTATTGATAAATGCCATGCTAGCCCCTAAGGTGGCCATTACGATGTTTACCGTACCCAGGCAAAGATCTAGCAAAGTGGATTTTATTGGCCTTCTATCTATGAAGAGACAAAAGAATTCATTCGCAGATGATGGAAATGCCAAAAGCATGGAGGAATATCAACTCGCAATGTGATGCCCCTAACTTATAATGTTCAAGTAGAATTATTTGATGTGTGGGGTATTGATTTCATGGGACCTTTCCCTAGATCTTATGATTGCGGGTATATCCTAGTGGTTGTAGATTATGTGTCAAAATGGGTATAAGCTTTGCCATGCAAAAATGTTGATTCCAAGCAAGTTAGGAAAATGTTCCATGAGATCATTTTCCCGCGCTTTGGCACTCCCCGTATGGTCATAAGTGATGGAGGGTCTTATTTCATAGTTATGACCTTCCGGAGCTTTTTGAGGGAGCTTGGTGTCCAGCATAATATTGCTACCCCATACCACCCACAAACAAGTGGTCAAGCAGAAACATCTAATAAGCAAATTAAGAATATTCTGCAAAAGACCATCTTGGAAATGGGAAAGGAATGGAAGCATAAGCTACCCAACGCATTATGGGCATACATACTGCCTACAAAACCCCCATCAACATGTCTCCTTTCCAACTTGTCTATGGGAAGACTTGTCATCTTCCTATAGAGTTGGAACATAGAGCCTATTGGTCCATCAAGCGGTGGAACATAGACTTTCACGAAGCAGGAAAGCACCGATTGAAGCAACTCTCCAAGTTAGAAGAGTGGAGAGATAAGGCGTACCATAGTGCCAAAATCTACAAGGATAGAACTAAAATATGGCACGATAAGAGGATTACACCTAAAGAGTTCAAACCTGGAGACAAAGTCCTACTCTTCAATTCTAGGGTTAAACTCTTTGGACATGGGAAGCTCAGAAGTAAATGGGAAGGACCCTTCACTGTAGTAGAAACCTCATCCCATGGAGCAATCACACTCCAAGGTGATGATGATCATCTATTTAAAGTAAATGGGCACCGACTCAAATTATTTCTTGAATCCAATAAGGATGAGACGGAAAAAGAAATTGGCGTGATAAATCTTATTGATTTTCACGCCATTTTTTGAATTATGTCTAAATTCTCCGCGTCCATTTAATGGGTCCATCCAATTATTCATCTATGCTGCCCATTAATCCAACCCACGAAAACTTGGCCCGTACGGAGCCAGGAAGGGGTCGGCCAAACCCTAGGGTCGGTCATCCTCCCCCTTGCACCGTCAGCCTTCTGTTTTCGCGTGCAGAATCTCCCGACATATCTCAACAAGACTCTCGGTGCTATCGTACTTCCCCCACTTATTTATTGATGGGAGCAGAGAGGGCAACCTTGGACCATACAGAAAAATCCATCTCCTATTCCAATTCATGGCCGACAAGAAGATTGTGCCTCATCCCCACTCTAGCTCAACCTTCAACCTTAGTGAAGACATCACGCCAGCCAATGACAAGTCCCCCCATGCTTTGGAGTTCATCATGGCATTGGATGTCGTGCCGCTCGCCATGATCCGGCCACCGATGAAGACTCTGCGTGGGCGTAGCACCACACCTCATACTGAATGGTCGCTCTCCCCTCGGAGGACGCCCATGAAGTCGATGACACATGCACGTCGTCAGACTTCGACTGGCCTTGGGTCAGTCAAGACCCGTCTTTTTCCTAAAAAGGACGAATCTCTCCCAACGCTGCAGCCCGGCGAGGAGTGCATGTACACTCTGGAGACCAAGGATGGTGACGTAGTGAGCCACCACTACAAGTCACCTACGCATACCTTGCCTGAGCGTGTGGGATACCGCCTCATTATCCACGCGGTGCGCAAGCCTGAAGGAGGCTATGCAGAAGGCTTTTTCAAGCAAGTGGATAATTTGGCAGTGGAGGAATCGACGGGCTCGTCACCCTCCAAGATTAGGCGTCACCTCTCACTACGTGCTATAAGAGGGCCACCTAGCCAATTTGATGACAGCGACGGTAAATCTCCTCGTGCCCCTAAAGTGGTACAACTTTTTAAGGAGTTAGCTTCTCTCTGTTTGGAGAACAAGAAGCTATCGGACTTAGTGGTTGAAGGGCGCACGAGAGGGTGGAACTGAAGGATGAGCTCATAACCCTCAAGGAGGAGATTGATGGTGTTCGTCGTGCCATGAGCGCCAAACTGCGGTGCATATGCAATGCCGTCGGGAAGCCCGACATCTACAACGCTCCTTAGTGTAGATGTCCTGAATGCATAGGATGCTTACTAGTTTCATTTAGTTTTATTCCAAAATTTTTATTTTATTAATTTTAGATTGAATAATGTAAGCATCCCCATATTCGAGTTCAATAAAGGAACTTATCGGTTCATCTAACCCGGTAAAGTTCCATATTTAGTTTATTTTGTGTGAATAAAGAATTCAGGAAACAAGTGTGGGGGGGATGCCCCAAATTCGCGTAATCCCGACGTACAAAATATTGTTGCATCTCAAAACACATCGCAACCGATTATACAACTCAACATGTTGAAACGGAGCACTAGAGAGGCCTGAAGGGGGTCGGTCGAACCCCCTGGTCGGCCGACCTGGTGTGGGCCCCACACGGCTTCGTTTCGCTTCACGAATTCGGTTTGGATCTCCTACCCCTAAATATGCATGGTATGTTACTGTTAGAGGTTATTCGATATTTAATACTGAATATTTGAAGGCAATTCAACTCAACAATTAACATTTAAAACTTGGTAGTCAAAATTTGCTTGAGCTAAAAATTTGAAAACTTTATATTTCGATTTATTGCCCTGTTTATGATTCCCACAAGCATAACATCCAAGTATTTGGCTAGTGTGATAAGGTAAATGAGTTACCTGAGGAAATATCTCCCTCCTTGCTTGAAATTAATTTTTTGATGTTTGCACAATTTGGAGTCCTGAACTTTGCCTAATTCTCTCATTGGAAATTTCAATACCCAAGAAGGCCATATGATACAAATTCTTGAAAACCACATGCATATGCCACTTTTCCTTTCATTGAACTTTGTCAAATTCATGACCCAATTGAGTGACATGCATGAACTTTTGACTTAGAAATTCTTGTGCACCCTATTCATGCAAAAAAAAATCTCACATTGAGAATTTGAATCCACCATTCAATAAAGAAAACTCCATACATTTTGGTCATCAAAATCTCTCTAGAAAAATAAAAAGGAGTAGAAGATATGGCTACAGAATTCAAAAAAAAAAGAGAAAAAGAAAAAGAGAGTAGCCATGTTTCCTCTTTAAAGAGAGAAAACCATGGAGTCCACATATATCCATTCCATTCATGTGCACAAGGATTTATTTTGTCAATTTGCTTGTTGCATAAGTCTCTCATAGGATCATGTTTTTGACTTAGTAATACATGAATTGCAATGTGTGCCACATGTATCCCTACCAAGCTCCAGGTATAGCCATATTTAGTAGAGGGAGAAAAATTGGCACAACATGCCAAGGTGAGGATAAAAACATTTTGAGAAACTTGAGAGATTCCAAATGAGAGATAAGGGCAATTGTTTCTTTGACTTTCCAAATATAGCAAATCGTCAGATCATTTCAGCAGGGGGAAGATCCAAGAGAACTACATTCCAACCATTCCACTCTTCAAACACCCAAGATTGATGCGGTAGACACATTCCTCAAAAAGGAAATTCATGAATTGAGGTATGAGTTGAAATATCTAGTATCCTCATTTTCCAAATTATAAGAAAATTTAAGACGGCACCTTAGTTCTTTTTCTTGCCTTCACACGATGATGAGCAAAGGACTAAGTGTGGGGGAGTTTGTTGACAGTCCTTAAGAGCCATATTTAGATCGTCAATTCACCTCATAATGTGTACAAAAGAGAAACAAAACGTAGTGGTAGGTGTAAAATTAACCAATTCCACAAGTGTTGGTGTTTATTTGTATGCAGGTGAAATTAGACCCAAAAATACCAAGACATGCAAGGAGTAGTCCATAGAATCAGATTTCCACGAATCAGGCAACACCACGTGTCATCACATCGATCAAATGACCCACAAACAGAAGTATTCGAGGCCATCCAACGGTGTAGCACCCATATAAAGGGATGGGACCCACCTGACAGAGACCTGGAGGAAGCACAACCCCAACGAGGCCAAGACCAGGTCGGCCGACCCCCCTAGTCGGCCGACTAGGTCATAGCGCCAATTGAGGTCAAACGCCACGTGTTGGCTCCTCCCGACTTGAAGAGGTCATGGGTGACTGATTCGCGCGCATTTTTTGGCAGGAACTGACTCTTCTCTCCCCTATAAATAGAACCGCATACCTCACTTCACACACACACCAAAAGTTGAGAATAGAATATCACTCAAAAGGTTTAGAGTAGTACAGAGGCTACCAAGTAGAAGGAGAGTGTGGTGAAGAGTTTGGGAGAAGGAGGCTTGGGCTTGTCAAGTCCCTCTTCTACACTTGTACCCCTACAAAGGTGTTATTCAGATCAAGTAAGCCTTTGAGAATTCAATTCAAGTTTGATTCTACATTCATAGTATTTTACACAAGTAGTTACTTGTGGGTTCATTGCTTTAATTCATTGGAGGCTCTAGTTGTAGCTTTGTGTTCGAAACAATTAGAGTTGTGATTTAAAACGTAAGTGTGGTGCTTAGGTTAGAAATCACCAGTGAATATCTCGTAGACCCACGGATCGAAGAGGTGGGCAGTAGGTGGTGACAGCCCTATATGTCCTTTGTAATCCTCCACATTCGGCTATGCCATAGGCTCTTGGCGGGAATCGCCTAGTGTTGCTAGGGTAAACCCGTGCCTGAAGCAAACAGCTACTACAAAGTCCTTTGAATTAGAATCAATACTTTTAATTCTTCGGTCTTCCTTACCTACCAAACAACTTTGTGTCCTTAGGTGGATTAGTTTGTAAGATTACACACACGTTCCTTGGATTTGATACCTTTGGAATACTCTCTTAAGGGGAAGTGCTACAAGACAGTTTCTCGTAGACCCACGGATTGAAGAGGTAGGCAATAGGTGGTGACGGTCATATATGTCCTTTGTAATCCTCCACATTTGGCTATGCCACAGGATCTTGGCATACCATCTCTTCATCATCAAGGTTAGTGATCACATCACTTGTATCTCCTTCATCTTTAGCTTCAAGAGTTTCCTTTCCTTCAGGCTTGCAAGTTGCTTTGAGAGCAACTTCCTTCTTTTTGGAGGAGGTGAGCTCAGCTAGGTCTTTGACGTATTGGGCTTCCTTTTCCATCATCTCATGGTTTATGATTTTGTCCAATAGTTCATCTAGGGTCATTTTGTGGAACCCCGGGCTTTCTCGGATCATTGAGCATAAGGTAACATTTCTTGGCATGAAGGCTCTAATCATCCTTTTGACCACCTCATGGTCAGTCTACTTCTTGCTTCCATAGGCGCGGATCTTGTTGATAAGCGCCTTCATCTGGTTGTACAAGTCTTGAGGTGATTCGCTTTCTTCAATGGCAAATCTCCCCAATTCTCCTTCAAGCATCTCAATTTTGGCTTCTCGGACTGACCTATTTCCCTCATGAGATGTTCTAAGTGTGTCCCAGATTTCCTTCGCACTTTCTAATCCATCAATCTTAGTGAAGTCCTCCCAGCTTAGTGCTGCAACGGCTTGTGCGTTGCGGTGAATTTCTTGTTCTTCCTCCAGAGTGAGTTCTTCATCCGTATCTGGGATATATACACCTGTACACACAATATGCCAAAGACTAGGATTCAAAGAGATTAGATGCATTTTCATATTGTATTTCCACATGGTGTAGTCGTTTCCGTCGAATTGCTGAGGCTTTCCCATGGGAATGGAAAGGTAATGATTATTGGAATTGAGAAGATTGTAATTGTAAGGATATCAGGAGTAGTCTTGATGACCACTCACCGTCGTCTTCTCGTCTTCTTTTCCCTTTTGGCTCAGAAGTTTCTTCCTTAGAAGTGCCTTGAGTTGACGCACTTCTTCATCATCATGTGGATTTTCCTTCAGTACATCAAAGGCTTTTGTATCTTGCTCTTCTTCGGTGTTGAGCACCTTCGGGATCTCATTGTTCTCCTCAAATGCCATTGATCTCTTCGAGCGATGGGTCTCCTCGATGGAGAACCTGCTCTGATACCAATTGAATGTGGCCTAGAGGGGGGTGAATAGGCTTTGAAAATTTCCTGCACACTTAATCAAATGGTCAAATGCTTGATAGACCAGACTTGTCCGGTTGGAGGTGCAGACTTTAGATGCGTAGGGAGATGTGTTTTGTGCTCTTGGGACAGGTGGCGGTGCTAGGGTTTCTGAGTTTGACAGTAGGAATTGAAAGTTATCATTGTGGGTTCGTGGATCTCCTATTATTGGGTTTCTAAAGAAGTTACCGTTAGGGATCCCGACGACCGGACTAGTCCGTACCGGGGACCGGACTTGCCCGGTGTGCTGTGTAAAAGTTGGCATGAAATGTGCAACACACTAAAACCCTAATTGTCTGAGGTATACCAGACTAGTCTGGTAAGTGCCCGAACTTGTCATGTGCCAAGTGAAATTGAACTCCAGAGAGTTGTCCGGTGCTATGTGTTATTGAACATCATAGAGTTCAATGGACTAGTCCGATCCTATGGACGGACTTGTCCGGAGTGTAGTGAAAAGAGTTTACAGAGACTTGAACGGACTAGTCCAGTCCAAGATCGGACTAGTCTGGTGCACTGTGAAAAGTGGTTCCAGAAAGTTTATCGGACTAGTCCGGTAAGTGATCGAACTAGTCCGATGCACAGTGTATTTTGACAACAGGGAGTTGAACGGACTAGTCCGGTCCAAGAACGGACTAGTCCGATGCTCAGTGAATTTTTACATGATTTTAGTCCCTTACCCCTACGCAAAGACTTGAGCTCTTAGGATGTGTCTCTCACACACATCCTATACATTTAAATCTACTTTGCGCTTCAGTCGTCAGTTGGGCTTTTCACTTTTTCTACACCACTTCATTTTTCACCTTTTTTAGTGCACCAAACTATCTCTTTTAAATTGACCTACAGTCATCTCAACAAGTTCATTAGGATCCCATTTGTTTGTCATCAATCGTCCAAAACCCACAAGGGATTGACTAGGTGCAATTTCAATAATCTACAGCCACCAGGATATAATTGCAATCATAGGATCTAGGGAAAGGTCCCATGAAATCAATACCCCATATATTAAATAATTCCACTTGGAGATTATATGTTAGGGCATCACATTGCGAGCTGATATTCATCCGTGCTTTTGGCATTTCCAACATCTGAGAATGAATTCTTTTGTATATTCATACATAAAAGGCCAATAGAATCCACTCTGCCAGATCTTTTCCTGGGTACAGTAAACACCATAATGGCCACCATAGGGGCTAGCATGGCATTTCTCAATAAACTTGGTGCCTTCAATTGATGGGACGCACCTTCTAAGAAGGCCATCAGCACAAACTCAATAGAGGTATGGGTCATCCCAAAGGTGTCCACGACTCTCATAGATGAGTTTCTTTTTGTTTTACCCTGGTGGTACGTATCCCGTGACCATGAAGTTCATGATATCCACATACCAAGGGTGAGAGATAGCCACCTTGAGAAGCATATCATCTCATAGGAAGTCATTAATAGGAATGTCCATGGTTTGGGTGACTTCCATACGTGAGAGATGATCTGCCACGGAATTCTCTACTCCCTTCTTATCCTTGATTTCTAAGTTAAACTCTTGGAGTAGAAGAATCCAACGGATTAGCCTTGGTTTAGCATCCTTTTTGGACAGCAAGTACTTCAAGGCAGCATGGTCTGTGTAGACTATGACCTTGGCTCCAACCAAATAGGACCTAAACTTATCGATAGCAAAAACTACCGCCAAAAGCTCTTTTTCAATTGTGGCATAATTGGGTTGAGCTCCTGTTAGAGTTCTGCTAGCGTAGGCTATTGCATGATGCTTTTTATCTCTGGTTTGGCCTAGGACGCACCAACAGCAAAATCACTAGCATCACACATGATTTCGAATGGCAGCGTCCAATCGGGAGGTTGAATGATTGGAGCTGAGATGAGTGCCTTTTTGATTGTTTCAAATGATTTAAGGCATTCATCATCAAAATCAAAGGGAGCTTCCTTAGTTATTAGGTTAGTGAGGGGTCTAGTGACTTTTTAGAAGTCTTTGATGAATCGCCGATAGAACCCCGCATGACCCAAAAAGTTGTGGATTTCCTTAACATTGATAGGAGGTGAAAGTTTTTCAATGACTTCAATTTTTGCTTTGTCCACCTCTATCCCCCTCTCGACATTAAGTGTCCAAGAACGATGCCTTCACGGACCATGAAATGACACTTTTCTCAATTAAGTACGAGGTCCTTCTCTTGGCATCTTTGTAAGACCTTGTCTAAATTTTCCAGACAATGATCAAAAGTTTTCCCATAGACAAAGAAATCGTCCATGAAAACTTCCATGATCTCCTCAATCATGTCAGAAAAAACAGACATCATGCATCTTTGAAAAGAGGCAGGAGCGTTGCACAGTCCAAAGGACATACGCCTGTAGGCATACGTTCCATAAGGACATGTGAATGTGGTCTTACTTTGATCATTGGGGTAGATTGGGATTTGATGATAACCTGAATACCCATCAAGGAAATAAAAGTAGGAATCTTTTGCCAACCGCTCTAACATCCTGTCGATGAAGGGCAGTGGAAAATGATCCTTCCGTGTAGCCTTATTGAGTTTTTGGTAATCAATGCACATCCTCCAACCCGTGACGGTTCGTTGAGGAAATAATTCATTTTTCTCATTTTGAATGACTGTCATACCTCCTTTCTTGGGCACTACTTGAACTGGGCTTACACATTCACTATGAGGAACAGGGTAGATAATCCCGGCATGCAGAAGTTTCAAGACTTCCTTTTGACAACTTCCCGCATCGCATTATTTAATCGCCTTTGGGGTTATCTTGAGGGAACACTCTAGGGGTCAATGGGAATGTGATGGGTGCATAGTGCTGGACTAATCCCCTTGAGATCCTCTAATGAATAGCCAAAACAGCTCTATGCTTTTCTAACATAGCAATTAGTTTGAGTGTCTCATCATCCGAAAGCTTGTCACTTATGATGATAGAAGCTTCCAAATCGCCATTTAGAAAGGCATAACGTAGGCCTGGAGTTAGAATTTTTACTCCATAGGAGGTTTTGGTAAGAACTCTTCTTTGTAATAGTTGCCTCCTGAAATTCATCCTCCTCTTTGATGAAATATTCTTCTCCTTCTATTTCGAGGGGAGCTAAGAATTGAAGAGTTCTAACCACCTCTAATGGTTCATTTTGGATGGGAGATTTTGTGATGTGTTCTTGGAACGATGGATGGGAATAGAAAACTTTATCCCTCCAAGGTTGACATTGAGGTTTCCTTCCAAAGGAATTTCTATGAGAAATTTCTCAATGGGATTCCCAATCATAATGTCGAGATCTTGGACTTCAAACACATGGAAATCTAGGATTGCCTAAATATCGTTGTGTCTTACAGACACCTATTGCAAAACCCTGCATCCTTCAAGGATGTTTCCGAAAGAGTCTCTGAAGGATTTACATGTTGGTGCCAATGGCACATCACCAAGAATGGCGAGGGCACAAGAATCAAAAATGAGATTTGCTCCAACAGTAGGGTTGTATAGGACCTTCATTGGTGTCCCTCTAATGTAACATAGAATAGTTTACAAAGGTGAGGTCATCCGAAGAACTTCGGGTGAATGCTCAACTTCTGCAGTCCATTCCCTACTTGGAATAAAGGTTAACTCCTTGACCGTCTGTTAGATGAACACTCCATCAGGTGGGTCAGGTGGAGTTAATGGCAATGATGATTTCCTATGGCAATAGTACTTCTAGGTATTCCCAAAATCTTCAAATATCTCTTCCTCGAAGTAGAAGGGAACCTCGAAGGTTGAATTTCTTCTTCCTTCGTAGTTTCAGGTTCGGGAGAGGATTCCTCCGGCAACGTTTGGGATAAGCAAGTTGTAAGACCTATGTGTGCTGAATACATTGGCTCGTAGTGAATACACTTGCTTTGACGATAAAAGTTTTGATTATCACCAAAACACCTTTTTATTAAGATCCGACTAGTTTTGGTTAGCTCCGGTGAGTTTTGTCTCTAGCTCCGGCTTTTGGGTTTACTTGGTTATACTAGTTTTGGTAAGTTCCAGCGCTAGGTTCTACTAGCTTTTGTTAGCTTCGACTCAAGGTACGGGTTGCTCTGGCAAGGTCCAGAACTTGACCGCAATGCTTCTGTTTTTCATTTGCAATGTTTCGTACTTGCTTTACATCTCTGGAAAGATTGCTTAGTATTCATTTGCTAAGTCTTTGGTGCGTTTTTGGTTGACATGGATGATATCGTGTTACTGTGGTTTTGCAACATGCTTATGTGAGGTTCTCACGTAAGGTGTTGTGTTCGGAACTAACTTGAGTCAAGTCAAGGACTTGGGCTCGTATGGATTGGGTGTTTATTCATGTGCAGGTGTTGCTTGAGTTCAAGACATGGCTGGTGATGGAATCCATTGGACTAGTCTCAGGGAGGACATGAGGTTCCAACAACCAAATTCAGGAGGAATTGTGGTTGAGCTGATCAGGAGGTTGCGCAGCATGATTGAATCAAGAACAATGCATGTGAAGGTATCATGGACGTCATTGGAAGATTTTTGCACGTGTGCAAGGAGTGCATGGACGTGGCTACATGGTTCCGAGATGTGACGAAGAGATGTGGACGTAAAGAGTTGGTCGGAAAGGTCCAACCGACTAGGTTATGGACTCAGGCTGCGGCTGAGTCGGGTTTGACTCAAATATGGAAAGATTTGAGTTGGTTATGATAGGATTTCATGTGGGTCACGAATTTGAGTTGTTTAGGAATGTGGGATACGTTCCTAAGGTGGTTGGAAGTCTTAAGATCTCTTCTATCTGCGTATAGAAGAATCCTAAGCAGTTATGGAAAGTTACGATTCGTGAACAGAGTAGGATTAGGTTCCTGATCTGAGTTGAGTTGGCTTTCGAGCTAGTTATATAAGCAAGGGAGCCCAGAGCTCGTGGTGCACGACTTTGGGGCTGTTCCTCTTGTGTTCTATTGAATAAAATTTGTAGTTTGAAGGAACTTTTGTGCCTTGTTCGTCCGACTTATTCCAGACAAGTTTTACTCGTCGAGTTTATGGACAGCACTACCTTTCATCGGTGGTTTTATCATAACTCGAGTTTTACAGATCAAATTGACGTGATTCTTTTTGGGTTGTCTTCAAAACTTGATTATATACCATGTGTAAAAATTTCACGGTCATTGGATTTGTGGTCTATGATCTACATGAGTTTCTTTGCAGCGTTCCAGAACTGTTTTTTTTCTTGGGTAGGGCAGATTGACCTTTGTTTGATCTTTCGATCATAACTTGAGTTTTTATCGATGGATTTGATTGATTCTTGTTGTGTTGTCTTTTTGACTTGATTCTCTCTGATATCTATCACTTTTGTCACGGTGAAACACGTTTAGAATAGTCTCACACACGATTTCTTTAACAGATCATTTTTCTGCCGAAGGGGTTGGGGTTTAATTGTTTCCGCTGCGTAAGATTTTTAAATCTACCATTCACCCCCCCTCTGGTAGATTTTCATGTGCTCTTCGATCCTACAATTGGTATCAGAGCCACGGTGCTCTAATCTTTGTGATTTGCACGTGTTTTTGACTAATCATCATGGAGAAGTACTCTGCCAAACCTTGTGTGTTCGCTGGTATTGATTTTCAGGTTTGGAAGGCACGCATGGAGGCTTTCATCAAGGCACAAGGCTTTGCAATATGGGAGAAGGTATACAAGCCTTACGAAGTGTCATCAAACTATCAAGTTACAGCTACAAATCTGATAGATGTCAACAACAACAACAAGGCTCGGAACTTGATCATACAAGTATTAACACAAAGCGACTTCGACCGTGTTGCACACCTCCGATCTGCATACGATGTGTGGAAAGCACTTTGTGACTACCACGAAGGATCCAAAACGATCAAAGAGTTAAGGCAAGATATGTTCAAGAAAGAATACATGCGCTTCGAGATGCAACCCGATCCTACTTCCCGGGATGAAAAGAAAACAAGAATGAAGCACTCCTCTGCAAAAGATACGAAGAAAAAGAAGGGTTTTACAGGACGTCAATTGGTGAGTAGTTTTATCTCAGCACTCCAGGAACTTAGCTCAAGCGACGTGGAAACTGGAAGTGATGAAGATGAAGATGATTTGGCAAACTTGTGCTTCATGGCGGGCAAGTCAAGATCAAGTATGGAGGAGGCAGAACACAACAGCGACAATGAAGAGGTATCTCCTACTTGCGAAGAAATGTGTGATGCTATTTCTCGTGCCAATGTTATTGTTAAGAAAAAGGACAAAAAGCTGAGGGACAATGCTGTTAAAATTGAGTTACTAGAATCTGAAATTAATCGTTTGAAATCCTTGATTCCTAGTGATGATTCTTGTTCCTCATGCGACTTAATATATGAACAATTGTCCTCCCTAAGAAGTGCACATACCTCCACACTTGGTAAACTTGAACTTGAAATTGAAAAGAACAAAAGGCTTGTTGCACTTAATATTGGAAACTTAAAAGATGCTTCTTGTTCTACAATTGATTTGCATTGTTCTAGTTGTGATGATCTTGATAAGAAACTGCAAGATGCTATGAATGAAATCTCTATATTGAACAATGTTTTACGTTGTCATGAAGTTAAATATTGTTCCAATTGCAAATTAAAAGGAAAAACTTCATGTGAAAATTGCCTTGATCTGTCCAATAAACTTGATAACATGCATAAGACATTTGATCGGTTTTGTAATGGGAATAAGAACCTAAACCTGCTGCTGAATTCATCCAAGTCTTGCAATGATAAAACTGGTTTAGGTTTTGATTCTCATGTTCATGCTAAGGCACATCCACCTAAAATTGTAAATTCATTAGGAAGTGGTTTGATTCAAACAGTTCCTAAACAAAAAGAAGTGGTTTTCAAATCTGCAGGAGTGTTGTCTCATTTAGTTTCAAATAAAAATATTGTTTGCTCATCTAGACATGAACACAAAGTTAAATTTCATTGTACCTACTGTGGTAGAGATGGTCCTGTCATAGATTTTTGTTATAGACTAGCTAAACAACAGAAAAGGGAAAGAATGGTTGCTAGATCTCATAACTTTCATGCAAAATTTGCTGCACATATTGAACCGAATGTACAACCTGCTGTTTTGAGTCAAAAACATTCAAAGTTTACCTCCGGACCTTCTGTATTTGCCTCCGGAGCTACTGATTTTTGTGCTACACAAGTAACACCTTATAGGTCAGTAGTTAAGAATAAAAAATCTCAAACTTTGACTCATAAACCTGCTGTTTTTGTCTCAGCTTTCGCGTGTTTTTCCTGCTGCACGTCGCGTGACTCAGTACTGGATTCCTAAATGCCTTTTGACTAACCCCAGTATTGAGTCATCGACGTATTGTGCTTCTATTTAGGTTACACGTTTGAGGAAGGAGAACATTTTGATTGTGGATTCAGGTTGCTCACGCCACATGACCGGTAGCAAAGATTAGTTCTCCTCCCTCTCCTTTGTGTCATGTGTAGAGAATGTTACTTTTGCCGATAATTCTTCAACTCCTATAATTGCTAAGGGTTCGGTTAGAGTAAATGATCACTACACTTTGAAGGATGTGGCACTTGTCAAAAATTTGAAATACAACTTGCTTTCTGTTTCACAATTGCTAGATGAAAATCTGGAAATTATTTTCAATAAAAACTGATGCAAAGTTGTAAGTTCAAATAATGATCTTATTTTTAACATGTCTCGGTTTGGAAAAGTTTTTAAAGTTGATTTTGATATGTCTTCCTCTAAGCATAGGTGTCTAGTTGCTAATGATTCAAAGGACTTATATTTTTGGCATCGTAGACTTGGTCACGTAGGCTTTGATCACCTAACGTGTGTTAGTGCTCTTGATCGCATACGTGGGCTGCCTAAGCTTAAAGGGGACAAAGAAATTGTGTGCTCTTCTTGTAGACATGCTAATATGGTTGCAGGTTCACATACTCCTCTCACAATGATCATGACAACTGAACCATGTCAACTTTTGCATCTTGACACCGTAGGACCTTCACGTGTTCAATCCTTCGGATGTAAATGGTATGTTCTTGTTATCATTGATGATTATTCTAGATACTCTTGGGTTTACTTTATGGCGTCTAAGAATGAAGTTTTTAGTCACTTTAGAACTTTATTTCTTAGATTATCAATTGATCACCCAGGATCTTTAAAGGCAATTAGAAGTGATAACGGAACTGAATTTAAAAATCAATCTTTTGATCACTTTTGTGCTAAAAATGGAATAGATCATCAACTTTATACCCCATATGTACCTCAACAAAACGGTGTTGTAGAAGGAAAGAACAGAACCTTAGTTGAGATGGCTAGTACTATGCTTGATGAATATCAAACTCCTAGGAAATTTTGGGCTGATGCGTTAGCAACCGCTTGTTATGTCTCAAATCGTGTTTTCTTGCGTGCTAAGCTAGGTAAAACACCATATGAGCTCCGGTTTGGACATAGGCCTAGTGTTACACACTTTCGGGTCTTTGGTTGCAAATGCTTTGTTAAGAAACATGGTAATCTTGATAAATTTGAACCTAGATCCATTGATGGCATGTTTCTTTGTTATCCATCTCATACTAGAGGCTACTGTGTGCTTTTACTTGACACTAACAAAATTGTGGAGACTTGTGAAGTGTCTTTTGATGAATCTAGCCCAGGTACTAGCTTAAACATTGCAGGTCCAGATCCATATCCGCGGGGGGAGAGCATTTTCATTGAAGATGAGGAAGAATTGGAGTTGCTGCTAGAAAATTCAGCAGCTAAAGACTTTGGTTTAGCTCCGGATGTTAATTCTCAATCAGCACCGACAACCATCAATGCTGATTCAAATTATCCTCAAGCCACAAGCTCATCGATTTGTGATTAACATGAAGAAGAAGAAGAAGCTTGTGAGACATCTGTTCCCCTACGGTTTTACAAAGATCATCCCCCACAACATATGATTGGAAGCTTGCACGAACGAGTCACACGGTCCAGGTTTTGCGATCCAAACTCTTATGCTCATTCTACTTTTATTGCTTCTTTTGAAACCAAATATATATCACACGCACTCACTAATGAATCTTGGAATATTGCCATGCATGAAGAGTTAGAAAATTTTGAAAGAAATAATGTTTGGAAACTTGTACCTCCACCTCAAGGTCACACTTTAATTGGAACTAAATGGGTATTTAAAAATAAACAAAGTGAGTATGGGGTTGTGGTTAGGAATAAGGCTAGGTTGGTTGCTCAAGGTTTCACTCAAGTTGAAGGTCTAGATTTCGATGAAACTTTTGCTCCTGTCGCTAGATTAGAAGCCATAAGAATTTTGTTAGCTTTTGCAGCATCTAAAGGTTTTAAACTATATCAAATGGATGTTAAAAGTGCTTTTCGTAATGGCTACATAGATGAGGAGGTTTATGTCAAACAACCACCGGGTTTTGAAAATCCATATTTTCCTAATCATGTTTACAAACTGTCCAAAGCCTTATACGGTCTCAAACAAGCCCCTAGAGCATGGTATGATAGGTTAAAAACATTCTTACTTGAAAAGGGGTTTACCATGGGCAAGGTTGATAAAACTCTTTTTGTGCTTAAGAATGGCAATGACTCATTATTCGTTCAAGTGTATGTGGATGATATTATCTTTGGTTGTGCTTCTCATGATCTTGTGTCCATGTTTTCAGCAATGATGAGTTCCGAATTTGAAATGAGTATGATGGGTGAACTCACTTACTTTTTGGGGCTGCAAATCAAGCAAACCAAGGAGGGTACCTTTGTGCATCAAACGAAGTATACCAAAGACCTCCTAAGGCGCTTCAACATGGACAAAAGCAAGCCTCTTTGGACACCAATGGGAACAGCAACAACACTTGAACTTGATGAAGATGGTGAATCTGTGAATCAAAAAGAATATAGAAGCATGATCGGATCACTTTTGTACCTCACGACATCAAGACCGGACATACAATTCAGCGTATGTCTTTGTGCACGGTTTCAAGCTTCCCCACGTGTTTCACATCGTCAAGCCGTCAAAAGGATTCTCAGGTACTTACATGGAACCCAAGAATTTGGCATTTTTCTTCCTTCTTCCTCAACCGTTACTTTGAAAGCTTTTTCGGATGCTGATTTTAGGGGTTGTAGGATTGATAAGAAAAGTACTTTTGGTTCTTGTCATTTTCTTGGTAATTATCTTGTTGCTTGGTCCTCTAGAAAACAAAATTCAGTTGCACAATCCACAGCCGAATCTGAATATGTAGCTGCTGCTAGTGCTTGCTCACAAATTCTTTGGATTGTTCAAACACTTAAGGACTATGGGGTTGATCTAAATAGTGTTCCACTGTTTTGTGATAACACTAGTGCCATTTGCATTGCTAAAAACCCCGTGCAACATTCTAGAACTAAACACATTGACATTAGGTATCACTTTCTCCGAGATAACGTTGAAAAAGGAAACATTGTGCTTTATCATGTAGATACCGAACAACAATTGGCTGACATTTTTACAAAACCTTTGGATTTCACTCGTTTTTGTTACATTCATAGTTAAGTAGGGGTTATGCATCCTCATGGCTTAAATTGAGGGGGAGTTTTTGGAACTTGGGAAGTCTATGTGTGAATCTGAAATTAAAATAATATGAGCATAGTATTTCATACATATATGACTCTGTGATTCCTTTTACATGCTGAAAGTTCTTACTACATTACTCGTGTTATACATTTTGTAGTTTTTGCCATGTCTAGTAATTGGAATAATTACTTACACTAAAACTGGTCATGATTGAACTTTCTTGCTGTTTTGAACTTGTTACATGTTCACAAGTGCTTTTAATCATTAAGAATTCATCAAGTAATCAACTCACATGTTGAGTTTTTATGAACAAATATAAATTGAGAAAAGATTAAGAGAATATGCATGCATCGCACTTATTCTTTTGAGATGGCTTATCATTGCACTTAGATATGAACTTGGAAGAAGTTGTGTATGACTAAAACCATGTCCTTAAGCTTCTGATTGTCAAATGACATAGGCTTGGCTTGGTTGGTTAGAATAAGGCAGATGCGCATATAATCTCTTGCAAATATCATATGATCTAAATTTATGCTTTGAAAAATATTAAAATGCAACAACTAGTGTCATGCTTTCAGGTTTTGAAATAGTTAAGTTTGTGAGATCATGACTTGCTTAAATTGAAAATTACATTTGATCTCTAGCATGGCTTACACTACTTTATGTATCTCATTGATGTGATAATGTAGGGTACCTGATAGTATGACTTGGATGAGCTTTGTTTATATGTATATGTTATAATATGCTCATAACAACTAAAGTTGGAGAGATAATTTTTTTATATGCTCATGACTTGCTGAATACATTGTCAAAGGGGGAGAGATAAGCATGAAGAGAAATAGAATATGTGCATAAGGAGAGATAAGCATGAAGAGAAAGAGAATATGTGCATAAGGAGAGATAATAAAGGGGGAGAGATAATATGGGATAATTTTTGGATTTTCTTCTCATTTTACTTTTGATTTACAAAGGGGGAGAAATTGCCTTCAAAACTTTTATGTGAATAAGCCAATGTTCGGATTTTAAATGGTGTTGCCAATGCATTCATCAAGGGGGAGATTGTAAGACCTATGTGTGCTGAATACATTGGCTCGTAGTGAATACACTTGCTTTGACGATAAAAGTTTTGATTATCACCAAAACACCTTTTTATTAAGATCCGACTAGTTTTGGTTAGCTCCGGTGAGTTTTGTCTCTAGCTCCGGCTTTTGGGTTTACTTGGTTATACTAGTATTGGTAAGTTCCAGCGCTAGGTTCTACTAGCTTTTGTTAGCTTCGGCTCAAGGTACGGGTTGCTCTGGCAAGGTCTGGAACTTGACCGCAATGCTTCTGTTTTTCATTTGCAATGTTTCGTATTTGCTTTACATCTCTAGAAAGATTGCTTAGTATTCATTTGCTAAGTCTTTGGTGCTTTTTTGGTTGACATGGATGATATCGTGTTACTGTGGTTTTGCAACATGCTTATGTGAGGTTCTCACGTAAGGTGTTGTGTTCGGAACTAACTTGAGTCAAGTTGAGGACTTGGGCTCGTATGGATTGGTTGTTTATTCATGTGCAGGTGTTGCTTGAGTTCAAGACATGGCTGGTGATGGGATCCATTGGACTAGTTTCAGGCAGGAGATGAGGTTCCAACAACCAAATTCAGGAGGAATTGTGGTTGAGCTGATCAGGAGGTTGCGCAGCATGATTGAATCAAGAACAATGCATGTGAAGGTATCATGGACGTCATTGGAAGATGTTTGCACGTGTGCAAGGAGTGCATGGACATGGTTACATGGTTCCGAGATGTGATGAAGAGATGTGGACGTAAAGAGTTGGTCGGAAAGGTCCAACCGACTAGGTTATGGACTCAGGCTGCGGCTGAGTCGGGTTTGACTCAAATATGGAAAGATTTGAGTTGGTTATGATAGGATTTAGTGTGGGTCACGAATTTGAGTTGTTTAGGAATGTGGTATACGTTCCTAAGGTGGTTGTAAGTCTTAAGATTGCTTCTATCTGCGTATAGAAGAATCCTAAGCAGTTATGGAATGTTACAATTCGTGAACAGAGTAGGATTAGGTTCCTGATCTGAGTTGAGTTGGCTTTCGAGCTGGTTATATAAGCAAGGGAGCCTAGAGCTCGTGGTGCACGACTTTGGGGCTGTTCCTCTTGTGTTATATTGAATAAAATTCGTAGTTTGAAGGAACTTTTGTGCCTTGTTCGTCCGACTTATTCCAGACAAATTTTACTCGTCGAGTTTCTGGACAGCACTACCTTTCATCGGTGGTTTTATCATAACTCGAGTTTTACAGATCCAATTGACGTGATTCTTTTTGGGTTGTCTTCACAACTTGATTATATATCACCTGTCAAAATTTCACGGTCATTGGATTTGTGTTCTATGATCTACATGAGTTTCTTTGCAGTGTTTTAGAACTGTTTTTTTCTCGGGTAGGGCAGATTGACCTTTGTTTGATCTTTCGATCATAACTTGAGTTTTTCTTGACGGATTTGAGTGATTCTTGTTGTGTTGTCTTCATGACTTGATTCTCGCTGATATCTATCACTTTTGTCACGGTGAAACACGTTTATATTAGTCTCACACACGATTTCTTTAACAGATCATTTTTCTGCCGAAGGGGTTGGGGTTTAATTGTTTCCGCTGCGTAAGATTTTTAAATCTACCATTCACCCCCCTCTGGTAGCTTTTCACGTGCTCTTCGATCCTACACAAGTGATGGGTTCTTCCTTGTCCATGGATTTATCCTCGGATCTTGACACTACTTCCTCTTGAGGGGGCTCATTAAGACCCATAATGAAGGAAGAATTTTCTAGAAATCGGTATAGAAGATCCTTGCCTTATTCCGGAGTCTTACGGAGGAAAGATCCTCCAGCTGTAATGTCAAGATGCAGGGCAGACTCTTTGTTCAATCCCGTATAGAAGTGTTGCAAAAGCAACGGATTAGGGATGGACAAATCTGGGCCGGAATCTCTCAGAAGAGAAAATCTATCCCAGGCTGTACCTATGGATTCCTTCTCCATCTTCTGGAAGCATAGTACTTCCTTCCGTAAGGACACAATTCAGGCAATTGGAAAGAAATCAAGACAAAATATGTCTCATAATTCATTCCAATTTCCGTTTGTCTTCCCAACATTATGGTCGTACCATTGTTTGGCTTTTTCCTTGAGGGAAAAAGGAAACAACTTCCATTTGAGTGTCTCTCGTGTCATACCTTGATTAGAAGGCATGAACCCAATTGTTCGAACTCTCTTAGATGGTGGTAAGAAGGATTGCTCCTGAACCATGGCTATAAAGTCAGGGCAAAGTTCATAGCTGGTAGAACGGATGGGTTCCACTGATTGCGGTGGCTCACAGAACTTGTCCTTTGGGGCAGAATATGAAAGAATGGTGGGCTGCTCCATATATGTGGTGGTGGTAAGAAAAGGAAGATAAGATGAGAATATAGATACGAGGGTGAACAAGGTTCGAATATTAACAGCAACCGTTCCCCAGCAACGGCGCCAGAAATGATTGTTGACATTTCTTACATCACAAATAAAAATCCGCAAGCGCACGGAAACTGTCGAGTAGCACTTCCCTTTAAGAGAGTATCCAAGGGTATCGAATCCAAGGAACGTGTGTGTAATCTTACAAACTAATTCATCCAAGGACATAAAGTTGTTTTGTAGGCAAGGAAGAGAGAGGAATTCAAAGTATTGATTCCAATTCAATGGAATTTGCAATAGCTGCTTGCTTCAAGCACGGGTTCACCCCTAGTAACACTAGGCGACTTCCGCCAAGAGCCTATGGCATAGCCAAACGTCGAGGATTACAAAGGACAAATAGGGTTGCCACCACCTATTGCAAATAGAAACGCTTCATCCAAGTATATGAACAATAGAAGACTAAAGATAACATCTTCATTAAGAATAAAGTCACAAATACAAATAGGAATATAAGAGTCATACCTTTCCTAACTAGGAATTAGGAAGAGACTCCTTCTATTCCTCTCCTACTTGGACTATGGACTAGAGACTCTCCTCTCTACAGCCTATACTCCTCTAAACCTATGGAGAGTAGTGGATACAATGGATGAATACTCAAGTGGCGTGTGTTGAAGTGAGGGGTGAGGGGTCATATTTATAGCTTGGAGAAGGGTTGGTTCCCGCTACCAAAAGTGCATGAATCAATCACCAATGACCTCTTCAAGCCGGGAGGATCCCACATGGTGTTTGACCTTGTTTTGCACTAGGACCTAGTCGGCCGACTAGGGGGGTCGGTCGACCTGGTCTTGGCTCCTTTTGTGGTGTGCTTCCTCCAGGTCTCTGCCAGGTGGGTCCATTGACTGTTATTGGTGCTACACCGTTGGATGGCCTTAGATACTTCTGTTTGTGGGTCATTTGATCCATGTGATGCCACATGTCGTTGCTTGATTGGCTGGAATAATATTTTATGGGATTCATCCCCTTGTTTCACTTCAATTCTGCATTCAATCCCTACATGCACTACTTTCTCCAAATACAAGTGGAAATAGGTTAAATAGAAAGATGATGTGTGCAAGAAATGATATTTCATTCACATAATTGAGTTATATTGACGGGTGAAACTGGTATATAACAGCCGTCAACAAACTCGCCCAAGCTTATCCTTTGCTCGTCCCGAGCAAAGTCAAGACGGGAGATGATCAGGAGTTGCTACTATGTTCTTTTTTTAGATGTACCATGTGCACAAAAAAATACTCTACCTGTAGTATCAAAGAGCACGTGTAAATCTACCATAGGGGGGTGAATGGTAGATTAAAACTTTTCAGTGGAAGCAACAAAAACACCCATCGGCAGAAAACTGATCTGTTCAAGAAACCGTTTGTGCGACTAATCTAAACATGTTCAACTATGACAAAACTAGTATATATTGTAGATAATCAAGTCACGAATATTTCACAACAAGAATCATGTAATTCCGTCGAGAAAAACTCAAGTTACGATTGAAAGATCAAACAAAGGTCAATCTGTTTTACCCGAGAAAAACAGTTCTGGAACACTGCAAAGAAACTCGGGTAGATCAGAAACCACAAATCCAATGACCGTGAAATTTTACAGATGATATAAAATTAAGTTTTTAAGACAAACCAAAAAGGATCACATCAATCGGATCTGTAAAACTCGAGTTATGATAAAACCACCGAAGCAAGATAGTGTTGTGCAGAAACACAATGAGAAAGACTTGAAGAAAACAAGTCGGGCGAACAAGGCACAAAAGTTCCTTTCAACTACGAATTTTATTCAATAAAACACAATAGAAACAGCCCAAAAGTCATGCACCACGATCTCTGGCCTCCCTTGCTTATATAACCAGCCCTTAGGCCAACACAAACCTAACTAGGACTCTATTCCTACTCAATTCACGAATTGAAACTTTCGATAACTGCTCAAGACTCTTCTATACGCAGATAGAAGCAATCTTAAGACTTCCAAACACCTTAAGAACTTATCCCACATTCCTGAAACAACTCAAATTCGTGACCCACACGAAATCCTATCATAACCAACTCAAAACATTCCATATTTGAGTCAAACACGACTCAGCCGTAGCCTGAGTCCATAACCTAGTCGATTGGACATTTCCGACCAATTCTTTATGTCCATATCTCTTCATCACGCCTTGGAACCACGTAGACACGTCCATGCACTCCTTGCACACGTGCAAACATCTTCCAATGACGTCCACAATACCTTCATATGCAATGTTCTTGATCCAAACATGTTGCGCGGCCTCCTGATCAACTCAACCACAATTCCTCCCGAACTTGGTTGTTGAACCTCATCTTCTCCCTAAGACAAGTTCAATGGATCCCGTCACCAGCCATGTCTTGAGCTCAAGCAACACCTGCACATGAATAAACAACCAATACTTCCAAGCACAAGTCATCGACTTGACTCTCGTTAGTTCTGAAACCACAACACCTTACGTGAGCACCTCACATAAGCATGTTGCAAACCATAGCAAATTGATAACAGCAATAACCACCAAAACACACCAAAAACTTAGTAAAATAAAACTAAGCAAACTTTCCTTAATCCAAAAAAGCAAGTTCGAAACATTGCAAATTAAAAGCAGAACCACTGCGATCAAGCTCCAAACCTTGACAAAGCTAACCGGACCTTGAACTGGAGCTTACCAAAACTAACAGGATCTAGCGCCAGAACTTACGAAAGCTAGCTGGACGTTGCGCCAGAGCTAACCAAAGCTAGTCGGACCTAGCGCCAGAGCGTACTAAAGCTAGTCGGACCTAAAGCTGGAGCTAACCAAAACTAGCAAGACCTAGCACCGAAGCTTACCAAAGCTAGTCGGACCTAGCCACAGCAAGTCGGACCTTATGTCGGACCATGCTGGAGCTACCCAAAAAAGCTGAACCTATCATCAGACCTTGATAAAAAGGTGTTTTGGTAGTATTCAAAACTTTTATCGTCAAAGCCTATGTATTCAGCACAAGCCAATGTATTTGGCACAACGTATTTAGCACAAGCCAATGTATTCGGCACACGTAGGTCTCACAATCTCCCCCTTGATGAATGCATTGGCAACACCACTTAAAATCTGAACATTGGCTTATTCACATGAAAAGTTTTGAAAATGATTTCTCCCCCTTTTTGAAAATCAAATGAGATAGAAATAAATTTCTCCCCCTATACTTATTTCTCCCCCTTGCATACTTCTTCCCTTTGACAATGTATTCAGCAAGGTACAAAAGAGAAATTTTAATTTGTTATGAGCACATTATAACATATACATATAGAACAAAGCTCATCCAAGTCATACTATCAAGTAACTTACACTATCATTGTAATGAGATATATAAAGTAGTGTAAGCCATGCTAGAGATCAGATGTAATTTTCAATTTAAGCAAGTCATGATCTCACAAACTTAACTATTTCAAGACCTGAAAGCATGACACTTGTTGCTGCAATTTTACTTTCTTTTAAGCACAAATTTTTAACATATGAAATTTGCAAGAGATTATATGTGCATCTGCCTTATTCTAACCAACCAAGCCAAGCCTATGTCATTTGATAATCAGAAGCTTAAGGACATGGTTTTAGTCATACAGAACTTCTTCCAAGTTCATATCTAAGTGCAATGATAAGCCATCTCAAAAGAAGAAGTTCGATGCATGCATATTCTTTTGATCTTTTCTCACTTTTTTCATTTGAACATAAAAGCTCAACATGTGGATAGTTGATTGATTAATTTTTCATTACTAAAAGCACTTGTGAGCATACAACAGGTTCAAAATAGCAAGCAAGTTCGATCATAACCAGATTTAGTATAAGTAATTATTCCAATTACTAGTCGTGGCAAAAACTACAAAATGTATAACATGAGTAATGTAGTAAGAACTTTCAGCATGTAAAAGGAATCACAAAGTCATATATGTATGAAATACTATGCTCAAATTATTTTAAATTCAGATTCACATATAAAGTTTCGAAGTTTCAAAACTCCCCCACAATTTAAGCCATGAGGATGCATAACCCCTATTTCACTAGAATGTAAAAAAACGAGTGAAATCCAAAGGTTTTGTAAAAATGCCAGCCAACTGTTGTTTGGTATCTACATGGTGAAGCACAATGTTTCTTTTTTAAACATTATCACGGAGAATGATACCTAATGTCAATGTGCTTAGTTCTAGAATGTTGCACGGGGATTTTAGCAATGAAAATGCCACTAGTGTTATCACAAAATAATGGAACAATATCTAGATCAACCCCATAGTCCTTAAGTGTTTGGACAATCCAAAGAATTTGTGAGCAAGCACTAGCAACAGCTACATATTCAAATTCGGTTGTTGATTGTGCAACTGAACTTTGTTTTCTAGAGGACCAAGCAACAAGTGAATTACCAAGAAAATTACAAGCACCAGAAGTACTTTTCCTATCAATCCTACAACCCCCAAAATCAGCATCTGAAAAAGCTTTCATAGTAACGGTTGGGGAAGAAGGAAGAAAAATGTCAAATTCTTGAGTTCCATATAAGTACCTGAGAATTCTTTCGATGGCTTGACGATGTGAAGAACGTGGGGAAGCTTGAAATCGTGCACAAAAACATACACTGAATTGTATGTCCGATCTTGATGTCATGAGGTACAAAAGTGATCTGATCATGCTTCTATATTCTTTTTGATCCACGGGTTCACCATCTTCATCAAGTTCAAGTGTTGATGTTGTTCCCATTGGTGTCCGAAGAGGCTTGCTTTTGTCCATGTTGAAGCACTTGAGAAGGTCCCTTGTATACTTCGTTTGATGCACAAAGGTACCTTCCTCGGTTTTCTTGATCTGCAGCCCCAAAAAGTAAGTGAGTTCACCCATCATACTCATTTCAAATTATGAACTCATCATTGATAAAAACTTGGACACAAGATCATGAGAAGCACAACCAAAGATAATATCATCCACATACACTTGAACGAATAATGTGTCATTGCCATTCTTAAGTATAAAAAGAGTTTTATCAACCTTGCCCATGGTAAACCCCTTTTCAAGTAAGAATGTTTTTAACCTATCATACCATGCTCTAGGAGCTTGTTTTAGACCATATAGGGCTTTAGTCAGTTTGAAAACATGATTAGGAAAATCTGGATTTTCAAAACAAGGTGGTTGCTTAACATAAACCTCCTCATCTATGTAGCCATTAAGAAAAGCACTTTTTACATCCATTTGATATAACTTGAAACCTTTAAATTCAGCAAAAGCTAACAAAATTCTTATGGCTTCTAATCTAGCAACAGGAGCAAAAGTTTCATCAAAATCTAGACCTTCAATTTGTGTGAAACCTTGAGCAACCAATCTTTCCTTATTCCTAAATACAACCCAATCCTCACTTTGCTTATTTTTAAACACCCATCTAGTTCCAATTAAAGTGTGGTCTTGGAGGTACAAGTTTCCAAACATTATTTCTTTCAAAATTTTCTAACTCTTCTTGCATGGCAATAATCCAAGATTCATTACTGAGTGCGTGTGATATATCTTTGGGTTCAAAAGAAGCAACAAAAGCAGAATGAGCATGAGAATTGGGATCGGAAAACCTGGATATTGTAATTTGTTCATGCAAGATTCCAATTATCTGTTGTGGGGGATGATTCTTGTAAATCCGTAGGGGAACCGATGTCTCACAAGCTTCTTCTTCATTAGGTTCATCGTAGATTGATGAGCTTGTGGCATGTGGATGATCAGGACCAGCAGAGATGGTAGTCGGAGCTTGCTCAAAGTTTGGAGCTGGACACATGTCAGCTTCGGAACTACTAGACAATATCACCGACTCTTCTTCTTATTCTTCGAAAATATCCTCCCCCTGAGGATATGGATCCGGACCTGCAGTATTTAAGCTAGTACCTGGGATACCTTCATCAAAAGACACCTCACAAGTCTCCACAATTTTGTTAGTGTCAAGTAAAAGCACACGGTAGCCTCTAGTATGAGATGGATAACCAAGAAACATGTCATCAATGGATCTAGGTTCAAATTTATCAAGATTACCATGTTTCTTAACAAAGCATTTGCAACCAAAGACCCAAAAGTGTGTAACACTAGGCCATGTCCAAACCGGAGCTCATATGGTGTTTTACCTAGCTTAGCGCGCAAGAAAACATGATTTGAGACATAACAAGCGGTTGCAATCGCATCAGCCAAAAATTTCCTAGGAGTTTGATATTCATCAAGCATTGTCCTAGCCATATCAACTAAGGTTTTGTTCTTTCTTTCTACAACACCGTTTGTTGAGGTACACATGGTGAAGAAAATTGATGATCTATTCCATTTTCAGCACAAAAGTGATCATAATATTGATTTTAAATTTGGTTTTGTTATCACTTCTAATTGTTTTTAAATATCCTGGGTGATCAATTGATAATCTAAGAAATAAAGTTCTAAAGTGACTAAAAGCTTCATTCTGTGATGCCATAAAGTAGACCCAAGAGTATCTAGAATAATCATCAACAATCACAAGAACATATCATTTACCTTCAAAGGATTGAACACGTGAAGGTCCTACGGTGTCAAGGTGCAAAAGTTGACCGGATTCAGTTGTCATGATCATTGTGAGAGGAGTATGTGAACCTGCAACCATCTTTGCATGTCTACAAGAAGAGCACACAATTTCTTTGTCCCCTTTAAGCTTAGGCAGCCCATATATGCGATCAAGAGCACTAACACGAGTTAGATGATCAAAGCCTACGTGACCAAGTATACGATGCCAAAAATATAAGTCCTTTGAATCATTAGCAACTAGACACCTCTGCTTAGAGGAAGACATATCAAAATCAGCTTTAAAAACTCTTCCAAACCAAGACATGTTAAAAATAAGCTCACTATTTGAGTTTACAACTTTGAAGCAATTTTTAGTGAAAATAATTTCCAGATTTTCATCTAGCAGTTGTGAAAAAGAAAGCCAGTTGTATTTCAAATTTTTAACAAGTGCCACATCCTTCAAAGTGTAGTGATAATTTACTCTAACTGAACCCTTAGCAATTATAGGAGTTAAACTTATCGGCAAAAGTAACATTATCTACACGTCACACAAAAGAGAGGGAGGAGAACCATTCTCTGTTACCGGTCATGTGGTGTGAGCATCCTGAATCCACAATCCATATGTTTTCCTTCCTCAAGCGTGAAACCTACACAGAAGGACAATATGTTGTTGACTCAATACTGGGGTTAGTCAATAAGCATTTGGGAATCCAGTACTGAGCCGTGCGACGTCCAGTAGGAACAACTCGCGAAGGCTGTGACAAAACAGCAGATTTATGAGTCAAGGCTTGAGGTTTTCTGTTCTTAACTATTGATACAAAAGTTGCTACTCGTTTAGCATGAAAATCAGTAGCTCCGGAGTTAAGAGCAGTTGTTCCAAAAGAGAAAGTTGAAGCTCCAGATGCAAAGACTGAAGTTCCGAAGGGAACAATAGAAGGTTCAGGAGCTCTCGGAGCTATCGAAACTACCGGAGCTGCCTTTGCAGATTTCTTACCAGAAGTCAGAAGCTACTTTTTCAAAATTCTGACTCACTAAAGTAGGTTGCATGTTTCTAATTTTGGGTTTAGCATACAAAGCAGATTTAGCATGAAAGTTATGAGATCTAGCAGACACTATATCATTTTTAATTTGTTTAGCTAGTCTATAACAGAAATCTACGACATGACCATCTTTATCACATTAAGTACAATGAAATTTAATTTTGTAATCATGTCTAGATGAGCATCCAGTATTAGAAACAAAATTAGAAAGCACTCCTGCAGATTTAAAGATCACATCCTTTTGTTTAGGGGCAATTTTGATTAAACCTCTTCCAAATGATCTTACTACGTGAGGTGGATGTGTTTTAGAGTAAGCATGGGAATCAAAACCTAAACCAGTTTTATCATTGCAAGGTTTAGAAGAATATAACAGCAAGTTTAGATTCTTGTTCCCATTGTAAAATCGCTCTAGTATCTTATTTTTATTGTCAAGTTCTTTAATGTAAAGCATTGTTCAGAATGGAGATTTCATTCATTGCATCTTTTAGTTTCTTGTCAAGATTGTCACATGCGGAACAATGCAGATCATCTATAGAACAAGAAGCATCTTTTAAGTTTTTAACATTAAAATCAGACAACTTTTTGTTCTTTTCAATTTCTTCATCAAGTCTATCTAAAATGGAGGAGTGTGCACTTCTTAATGTGGACAATTGTTCATAGATTAAGTCACATGAGGGACATGCATCATCAGTAGGAATCAAAGTTTTTAAACAGTTGATTTCCGATTCAAGTGATTCAATTTTAGCAGCATTATTCCTAAGCTTTTTGTCCTTTTTCTTGACAATAATAGTTGCACGAGAAATTGCATCACACATTTCATTACAGGTAGAACATACCTCATCATCGTCACTGTTGTGTTTTGCATCCTCCTGACTTGATCTTGATCTTGTTTTGCTCACCATGAAGCATAAGTTGACCAGATCATCATCATCTTCATCATTTCCAATGTCTACATCACTTGAACTGAGCTCTTGAAGTGTAGTGATGAAGCTGTTTATCATCTTGCATCCTATGGAACCCTTATTTTTCTTGTTGGAGTTTCCAGAGGTGGTTTTGACCTTGTTCTGCTTCTCTTCACGGGTAGTAGGACCTGAAAGGTTAGGGCATTCTTTACGAAAGTGTCATGTCTTACCACATTCAAAGCATCATTGAGGTTCGGAGCTTCCTCTCCTTCTAGTTCTCACATTTTGGAATGCTTTTGAGAACCGAGTAGAGATGAGTGCTAGCTCCTCTTCTGGAAATTCTTCAATCTATTCCAGGGTTAGTGAAGACAGCAAAACAAGAGTATTGCAAGATGATGATTGGCCGGAGCTAGGCATATCACGTTGTGAAAGGAATGCAATAGACTTATTTGGATTCTTTCATGATAAAATGTCTATTTCATGAGATTTTATCTTAGAGTAAAGCACATCTAAAGTAAGAGTACTCATGACAGTTGATTCATGAATGGATGTTACTTTCATCTCCCATATTGTCATGTCTAATGCACTAAGGAGTTGCCTAGCATTCTCAGCATCAGAAAAGTTTATGTTGACACTATGTAGATTACTGAGAATTTTATTAAATCGGGCAAAAATTTGATCGATGGACTCACCAGGTTGCATCTTGAAGCGCATGTACTCCTTTTTGAACATATCTTGTTTTACCTCCTTGATTGTGTTGGAGCATTCGTGATAATCACAAAGAGCTCCCCAAACATCGTATGTTGATCCGAGGTGCACGACACGATCAAAGTCGCTTTGAGTGAGTCCATGAATGATCAAGTTGCGGGCTTTGTTGTTGTTGTTGATGTCTCTTAAGTTTGTAGTCGTGACTTGATCATTTGGCGGCACGTCGTAAGGCTTGTACACTTTTTCCCATATCACGAAGCCTTGCGCCTGGATAAAGGCTTCCATGCATGCCTTCCAAACCTGAAAAGTAATACCAACAAACACACAAGGTTTTACCGAGTATTTCTCCATGAGGATTAGTCAAAAACACGTGCGAATCACAAAGATTAGAGCACTGTGGCTCTGATACCAATTGTAGGAGAGCACGTTTAAAGCTACCAGAGGGGGTGAATGGTAGATTAAAACTTTTTAGCAGAAGCAACAAAAATATCCCTCGGCGGAACGCCGATCTGTTCAAGAAACCGTGTGTGCAACTAATCTAAACGTGTTCAACTATGACAAAACTAGCATAGATTGTAGAGAATCAAGTCATAAAGACGTCACAACAAGAATCATGAAAATCCGTCGAGAAAAACTCAAGTTACGATCGAAAGCTGCTAGATCTTGAAGTGGATAGGGGTGGCTCCCATGTGGCACCTGGCCATCCATGCCAAGACGGACCTTTGGTCTCATACGATGGAGATTGAGGCCATCCCGGTGCATCACCCATTGGGTTCTCTTCCTCTTCGTACTCATGGACTATGGAGGTTGTTGGAGGCATGGCCGCTCTCCTTGCACGGCTTCTAGTTACCCTGCCAGAGACATTGCTTCTTCATGCTTCCTCGATGGGAAGAAGGTCAATGGTTAGCCTCCAGCATTTGTACAAATGATAATCCGGGTTAGGTAACCGAATTTTATTGACAAAGTCGAGACAATAAAATAACAAAGAGCCATCTTGATCATGCTTAAGGATATGTTCTTGCACTAAATAATCTTCATCAATTAATTCTCTTTCATTTTCGATATACTCAAATGAAGAATATTCAAGTGCTCCTACCCTATTAGCAATACGAGTAATCAATGAAGTGCATTCAATTGGCCCTGTTCTTGAAATGTAATCTAACCATTGTGTCATCATGGCAATAACTAGAGCAACTTTTATCTTTTTAATCATAGCAAATAAAAATTTCAGTTCATCATCATGCACTATCCTTACATCTCCTCTAGGGAACATAGTCATAGTGTAACACCCTCATTTTCATGAATCATGCATTGCATAAGTTCATATACATGTTTAACATTAAGTCATATAAAAATGAGCAAGTTTAAAATGAATTAGGAGCAAAATCGCACTCAAAAGTCCTGAGAAGTGCGGACTAGTCCGTTTTCGGTGCGGACTAGTCTGATTTCTCTCTGACCTCCCTCGGACATGTCCATTTTTGCTTCAGACTAGTCCATTTTTCTCTCTGTACCATTTTCGGACTTGTCCGGTCCATTGCGGACTAGTCCGGTATCCCGATTCCTTGGAATTTTGTCAAGTCCCTATACTTGTCTGGACTTGTCCGATATCTAGCGGACTTGTCCGTTTTCCTCTCTGACTAAGTTCAGACTTGTCCGGTTGGGTCTGGACTTATCCAATTTCTCCCTGACTAACTTAGGACTAGTCCGGCCTAGTGCGAACTTGTCCGGTGATCGTGATTCCGAGTTGATCTTTTGTTCCACGACGTGTTTTTGGGTTTTACCTTAAGTGAGCTTAAGGACGTCATGCCTAACTCTTTTGGAGTCCATGTGGGACCCCATGTCAGCCTCCATCCTCTCTAAAACTGACCTCCATTGAAACCCTAATCCTCCACCTCTATATAAACTACCCCACCTCTTAACTTTACATCTCTTTGCCACTTTTGAATCACACCCAAACCCTAGCGCGTGGATAGCTGCCGCCACGGAGGGAGAAGGAGATCCCGAGCAAGAAGAAGAATAGGAGGAAAGAGGATCAGGATCCCCATCAAGTTTTCATTCTTCATCAACAATTCACCATCAAGTTCTCTTAATCAACCCTAGATCGTCAAGATCCAAGTGTTGCCTCCAAAACCCTTGATTCATTGGAGCTCTAAACACCTGGTATATCTTCTACTTCCTCTTTCTCACATGAATTCATCTCCGTTTCTCCAAATTCATGTCGATCTAGAAAACCCTAACTCACTGGTTCTGCAAAGGACGGACTAGTCCGGTTCCAAGCGGACTAGTCCGGTCTGGCTGTGTGTTTTCTGCTGAATTAATTATAAATTTATTCCTCAATTCCAAACCTGTCCAAACTTGTTAAAAACCATTAGAACTAGTTAGTAAATGTTATTAACAACTCATTAACAAAGTCTTACCTCACAATTGCATTAACCATGCATGGCATGACATATTGAGTAATATATGTGCACTTATTGATTGTAATTTTTGTCTTGTATGGTTATTATGCGGTTTAGAAGGATTTGAGCTAGAGAGTGCTGCGGAGGACCTCCAGCACCAGGAGTTTGAATTCTTTGATCCTAATGAAGCCCAAGAGCAAGGCAAGTGTCCTTGAACATATTGATCCTGTTTTTACAATAAATGTTTTGTTTTCAAAACTGCATGCTTGTGTCAATTTGATGGGATTCCTATGATAGGAAGTTTACTAGCTTTGTTTAACAACCCTTGTCACCTGGAATACATGGTAGAGAGTCGGGAAGTGCTTTTTACCTTTGCTTCGCTTAATTAATTGGGATGGGAAAACAACTATACCATTTAATTATGCATTAATGAGATTATGGTTAGTATGAACTGGTTAATATGACATGGTAATGGATGATCTAAGCAAGCATGGTATGTGGATTGGGTTGGATGCTATGGTGGTTTTGCCTCCTTTAGATCTAAGGACCGGTTCATGGAGCGACCATCCAGGATTTACAGTGCCACCACAAGGCCAAGTATGGGTGCGGCATGGCTAATTAATTAGGGTATTGCTAGTATTATGCAGATCATTTGGCGCACCAGGGAAGGGGAGTTGTATTGGGTTTGGATTTGTGGCAGGACTCCCTGGGATACGAATGGCACAAGAGGGGGCCCTTGGTTGAAGATGTGCTCAGTTGGAGGCATCGCCACCGGTGAAACCTTAGTGGGTCTGTACATACTAGTAATCCCTTTGTAAAGGCTACATTGGATCTCTTGGCCACACACCAACAGAAGTGTGAGACAGCATAATGGAGGTTCTTAGTCACCGAAAGGTGATGAAATCACAAACACATGAGTAAAGTGGTACAAACTCTGCAGAGTATTAAAAACTACCATGATAGTCGTGCTCCCGGTCATAAGCAACCTGGACCCTCACATGATAGAGGGAAACTTGGGATTTGGGATGGTTTTGTTATGGTTTGGAATTTGGTATGATTGATAATATGGTTATGGCTGGTTATGGATTGAGTTATGGTATTGGATATGGTTAATGGTAATGGTGATGTATATGGAATATGGACTTATACTATGGTAATCATTGTGGTTCATGATGGGTTTACTTCACATAGATATAATACACTGTTTTTCAAATGTTTTAATGTACTTTTTAGCACTTAGCCGCTATTATATTCATCATTTGTATCAGCTACATGTCATACTTTCCTACACTTGCTAAGTATGATATGCACTCACCCTTGCAATTCCCCCACCAGCAGTTGCAGGTCAGGACTTGGAGTATCGCAACGTTAATGAGGAGTCCTAGGCTGTGTGTTGCCGTCAGCTTTGCCAGTGGTTATGCTTGGAGCCGCGCTATCCCTTTTTCTTAGCTTGCTTATTTTGTTTAGCTCATAATTAGATTATTTCCGCTGCATTAGCTCAAATTTGTCTTAAATAATCATTAGAGCTTGTATTTGAGGATTATTCTGAATTTTGTAATAAAAGTGCTTAATTAATCTTGTCTTGTGGTAATTATCTGGTTATCCTTTTGTGAATGCACTCGTGTATGTGTGTTGAACGTCTTGGGTACACATACGCGTTCACTTGGTTCATTTTCGGAATCGGGTGTCACAAATTGGTATGAGAGCTAGGTTGACCATAGGTCACAGCCTGGATAGAATGGACACTTTAGAGAACATAGGAACACTCAGGAAACGTTGTGGTTTATATGGTGTGCTCATTGCTATGTATTATTGCTTGTGTGCTTAGTAGAGGACTTTGGGATGCGTTAGCATTGCCATGTCCATATAGGCTAGTATAGTTAGTTCCTTAGTTTGATATCCCTTGATGCATATAGTTGGGGACGTTTTATAAATTCTTATCTCTTGCTTTTCTTCAAATGGTGAGGACTCGCAACCAGAGGGATGGCAATGATGAGGAGGAGAACAATGGAGCACCTCAGAACAACCAAGGACCTGCCCAGGGAGCTATCAACCTTGAGCAGTTGTTGGCTATGCGAAATCAGATCATGCAGACTATGATACAGACTATGGGACAGCTGCAGACGGGCAACAACAACAATCAACCCCACATGCCTCCACCGCCACCCCCACCTCCTCATAACCGATTGGGAGAGTTCATGAGAACCAGGCCGCCAACCTTTGCTCAAGCTGCCAACCCTATGGACGCTGATGATTGGCTCAAGTCTGTGGAGAAGAAACTTGCAATAGTCCAATGCAGTGACCGGGAGAAGGTGATGTTCACGTCTCATCAACTTGTTGGAGCAGCTGCTGATTGGTGGGACTCTTTGTGCAACGCCCATGAGGACCATGAGAGGATTACTTGGGCTGAATTCAAGGAGAGCTTCTGTTCTCATTATGTGTCCGAAGGTTTTATGATCTTGAAGAGGCAAGAGTTTGAAACCTTTATGCAAGGAAGATCAAGTGTGGGTGAATACCTCAATAAATTCCCTCAACTCTCAAGATATGCGCTTGAGGATGTGAGCTGGGACAACCGAAAGCAATACTTGTTCATGAGAGGCTTGAACAATGAAATCCAAGTACAATTGCTGAATTGTGATTATGCCAACTTCCAAAAGCTAGTGGACAAAGCAGTTGTTGTGGAGAACAAAGTCTGTGATATGGAGCTAGATAACAAGAGGAAGGCGTCATATCAGGGACAGCACAAGAAAGTAATGTGCGCCCTCGCTTTGCATCACCTAATGTGCCTTATTACGACTCTTCTGCTCCTCTACATCGCCCTGGTTATGCACTGCGCCCAGCTCAGTTTGTGCAGCAACATCCTATCATGCAAGCACCTAGGCCTCCAATGCCTTTTGCACCTCGTGCCAACCTTCCTGGTGCAAACGTTCAGAATCAAGTTCGTCCCAATAATTCTGGTGCAGTTAGGAAGTGCTATACATGATGAGAAGCAGGACACTATGCAATTCAATGTCATAAGTCAGGCCTTGGTCAAGGAAGAATTACTCCAAGACAGAACCCAAGACCAAATGGAGGACAACCACAAGGGAACCATGGACGGCAGAATTTTGCTCGTGGTAATGTGAACCATGTCACTACAGAGGAAGCTCAACAAGCGGATGACATGGTGATTGGTATGTTTCTCGCAAACTCCAACCCAGCAACTATGTTATTTGATTCCGGAGCATCGCATTCATTCATTGCATCAAAATATGTTGCCAAGTATAGTTTGCCTATCTCTCATATGAAGTATACCTTGTTGGTTAAATCTCCTGGAGAAGAGATGAGGACGAATATAGTATGTCCAAAAGTAATCCTTAGAATAAGGGGGGTAGACTTCCTTGCCAACCTCATTGTTTTGGATTCTCAAGGATTGGACATGGAGTTATTGAATGTGCCATGAAGACGGTGAAGTTGACAAATGAGGAAGGGATCACCATAGAATTTGAAGCAACTCAACATGCAATGAAGAAATTGGAGCTGGATCACATGGACGGTGCCACAATTGAGGGGATCCCATTGGTGTGTGAATTCTTGGATCTGTTTTCAGATGAGTTGCTAGGTATGGCACCTGATCGAGATATATAATTTGTTATTGAGTTGATACCTGGAACTACACCTATAGCTAAGAGGCCATATACGATGCCTCCTAAGGAGTTAGCGGAGCTCAAGAAGCAGATTCAAGAGGAACTAGAGAAGAGTTTTATTCGCCCAAGCTCTTCACCTTGGGGAGCGCCCGTACTCTTTGTGGACAAGAAGGATGGATCCTAAAGGATGTGTGTGGACTACCAAGCCCTCAACGAGGTGACAATCAAGAACAAGTATACATTGCCCCGCATCAAG
This sequence comes from Tuctoria greenei, assembly GCA_036927565.1. Taxonomy (NCBI): domain Eukaryota; kingdom Viridiplantae; phylum Streptophyta; class Magnoliopsida; order Poales; family Poaceae; genus Tuctoria; species Tuctoria greenei. Next base: position 131,003,921 of record JAYESD010000004.1, read on the forward strand.
GATTTGTTTGACCAAATGAAGGGCGCCTGTGTTTTCTTCAAGATAGATTTGTGGTCAGGCTACTTCCAAATGAAGATCAGACTGTCGGATATACACAAAATAGCTTTCAGGATACGGTATGGATCCTATGAGTACATGGCCATGCCATTTGGATTGACAAACGCACCTGCATACTTCATGTATCTCATGAATAAAGTTTTCATGGAGTGTTTGGATAAATTCGTGGTAGTGTTCATTGATGACATTATGATCTACTCGAAGAGTGAAGAGGAGCATGAGGAACACTTGAGGCTTACGTTGCAGAAATTGAGGGGGCATCAATTGTATGCCAAGTTTAGCAAGTTCCAGTTTTGGTTGAAAGAGGTGTCATTTTTGGTCATATCAACTCCGGGGGGGGGGGGGGGGGGGGGAGTATCGGTTGACCCAGGAAAAGTGAGAGATGTGCGAAAATGGGAGCCACCGCAAAACGTAAAGGAAATCCGGAGTTTTTTGGAATGGCTGGATATTACAGTCGATTCATCAAAGACTTTTCCAAGATAGCCAAGCCAATGATGGAATTGCTAATGAAGGGGAAAGATTTCCAATGGACTCAAGTGTGTCAAGACAATTTTGAGGAGTTGAAGAAGAGGTTAACCACAACCCTGATTTTGGTTTTACCAGATGTAAGTAAAAGTTTTGACATATATTATGATGCATCAAGACAAGGACTTGGATGTGTGCTCATGTAAGAAGGTCAAGTGATAGCCTATGCATCGAGGCTATTGAAGAAACATGAGCGGAATTATCCAACACATGATTTGGAACTTGCAGCCGTGGTACACACATTAAAGATTTGGAGACACTATATCCTTGGACATAGATGTGAAATTTATACGGATCATACGAGTCTTAAGTATATTTTCACACAAACGGATCTGAATTTGAGACAAAAAAAATGGTTGGAGCTCATCAAGGATTATGATATGGGAATCAACTATCATCCGGGGAAGGCTAATGTAGTGGCCGATGCTTTGAGTCGGAAAGGAGTAATTCATCAGCTCACGGTTCGAGAATTGTCATCCGAGTTATGTAAGGAGTTTAAACGGTTGAACCTCGGATTTGTGAATTAGATGGGGATAATGGAGTTAAATCTAACCTTGGAGCAAGAAATTTGAGAAGCACAAACAAAGGATGAGGAAATTCAAGAAATCAAAGAAAGGACCCAAGAGGGAAGAGAATTCAGGTTTGATGAGGATGACCATGGTACCTTATGGCTTGGAAAAAAGGATTGTCGTGCCTAATGTGAAGCATATTCGAGAGACAATATTAAAAGAGGCACATGAATCACCTTACTCAATTCATCCCGGTTGTACGAAGATGTACAAGGACTTGAAGATATGTTATTGGTGGGCCAGCATGAAAAAGGATATAGCTGAATATGTAGCATTGTGTGATGTGTGCCAACGAGTGAAGGCAGAACATCAAAGGTCAGCTGGATTATTGCAGCCATTGAAGATTCCAGAATGGAAGTGGGAAGAAACCGGGATGGACTTTTTAGTTGGTTTACCGTGTACCCAGTCCGGTTATGACTACATATGGGTAATTGTGATCGGTTAACCAAGTCAGCTCACTTTATTCCCGTCAAGACCACTTTTAATGGGGAGAAGTTAGCTGAACTGTATATGGGAAGAATAGTATGTTTGCATGGGGTTCTAAAGAAGATAGTGTCGGATAGAGGTTCTCAAATTTACCTCTAGGTTTTGGGAGAAATTGCATGAAGCATTGGGAACAAGGTTGAACTTTAGCTCGGAATATCTCCCTCAAACGGATGGAAAAACTGAGAGGACCAATCAGATTTTAGAGGATATGTTAAGAGCTTGTGCCTTGAAGCATGGAATAAGTTGGGACAAGAGCTTGCTGTATGCGGAATTCTCATATAACAATAGTTACCAAGCAAGCTTGAAAATGTCACCCTATGAAGCACTATATGGGAGGAAGTGTAGGACACCTTTGTTCTGGAATGAGATAGGAGAAAATCAAGTGTTTGGACCTAACATGCTGCAAGAAGCTGAGAAACAAGTTCAAATTATTCGTGAAAATTTGAGAGCTGCTCAATCAAGGCAAAAAAGGATATGCATATAATAGGCGCAGAAGCTTAGCCTTTGAAGTGGAAGACTTCATATATCTCAAAGTGTCACCCATGAGAGGTCATAAGAGGTTTAATATCAGAGGCAAGCTAGCACCTCGATACATTGGGCCCTTCAAGATTTTGGACAAAGGAGGAAAAGTAGCATATAAGTTGGAGATGCCAGCTCACTTATCAGATGTTCATGATGTCTTTCATGTTTCCCAGCTCAAGAAGTGCTCGAGAGTGCCGGAAGAACAAGTGCCAATGGAAGATTTGGAACTAGAGGCATATTTGATGTATGCTGAGCATCCGGTCAAAATCTTGGAAACCAAGGAGAGGATCACAAGAAACAAGATCATTAGATGGTGTAAAGTTCAATGGAAGCACCACACAGAATCAGAGGCAGCTTGGGAGCTAGAAGATGATCTCAAGAAGGATTTTTCCTATCTCTTTCCTTCTACGTCGAATCTCGAGGGCGAGATTCATTTTAAGGGGGGGTAGGTTTGTAACACCCTCATTTTGATACATCATGCATTGCATAAGTTCATATACATGTTTAACATTAGGTCATATAAAAATGAGCAAGTTTAAAATAAATTAGGAGCAAAACCGCACTCAAAAGTCCTGAGAAGTGCGGACTTGTCCGTTTTTGGTGCGGACTAGTTCGATTTATCTATGACCTCCCTCGAACATGTCCGTTTTTACTCTGGACTAGTCCATTTTTCTCTATGTACTGTTTTCGGACTTGTCTAGTCCATTGTGGACTAGTCCGGTATCCCGATTCCTTGAAATGGTGCCAAGTCCCTAGACATGTCCAAACTTGTTCGATATCTAGCGGACTTGTCCATTTTCCTCTCTGACTAAGTTTGAACTTGTCCGATTTGGTCTGGACTTATCCGATTTCTCTCTGACTAACTTCGGACTAGTCCACCCTAGTGCGGACTTGTTTGGTGATCTCGATTCCGAGTTGATCTTTTGTTCCACGATGTATTTTTGGGTTTTACCATAAGTGGGCCTAAGGACGTCATGTCTAACTCTTTAGGAGTCCATGTGGGACCCCATGCCGACCTCCACCCTCTCTAAAACCAACCTCCATTGAAACCCTAATACTCCACCTCTATATAAACAACCCCACCTCTTAACTTTACATCTTTTTGCCACTTTTGAATCACACCCAAACCCAAGCTTATGGATAGCCGCCGCCAAGGAGGGAGAAGGACATCCCGAAAGAAGAGGAGGAGGAAACAAAAGAGGATCTGGATCCCCATCAAGTTTTTGTTCTTCATCAACAATTCACCATCAAGTTCTCTTCATCAACCCTAGATCGTCAAGATCCAAGTGTTGCCTCCAAAACCCTTGATTCATTGGAGCTCTAAACACCTGGAATACCTTCTACTTCCCCTTTCTCACGTGAATTCAACTACGTTTCTCCAAATTCACGTCGATCTAGAAAACCCTAACTCACTGGTTCTGCGAAGGGCGGACTAGTCCGGTTCTAAGCGGACTAGTCCGGTCTGGCTGTCTGTTTTCTGCTGAATTAATTCTAAATTGATTTGAATCAACTCCAAACCTGTCCAAACTTATTAAAACCATTAGAACTAGTTAGTAAACGTTATTAACAACTCATTAACAAAGTCTTACCTCACAATTGCATTTACCATGCATGGAATGACATATTGAGTAATATATATGCACTTATTGATTGTAATTTTTGTCTTTAATGGTTATTGTGCGGTTTAGATGGATTTGCGCTAGGGAGTGTTGCGGAGGACCTCCAGCACTAGGAGTTTGAAGTCTTTGATCCTAACCAAGCCCAAGAGCAAGGCAAGTGTCCTTGAACATATTGATCTTGTTTTTACAATAAATATTTTGTTTTCAAAATTGCATGCTTGTGTCAATTTGATGGGATTCCTATGATAGGAAGTTTACTTGCTTTGTTTAACCACCCTTGTCACATGGAATACATGGTAGAGAGTCGGGAAGGGTTTTTTACCTTTGCTTCGCTTAATTAATTGGGATGGGAAAACAACTATACCATTTAATTATGCATTAATGAGATTATGGTTAATATGAACTTGTTAATATGACATGGTAATGGGTGATCTAAGCAAGCACGGTATGTGGATTGGGTTGGATGCTATGGTGGTTTCGCCTGCTTTAGATCTAAGGACCGGTTCGTGGAGCGACCATCTAGGATTTACAGTGCCACCACGAGGCCAAGTATGGGTGCGGCATAGCTGATTAATTAGGGTATTGCTAGTATTGCGCGGATCATTTGGTGCACCGCAGAAGGGGAGTCAGATTGGGTTTGGATTTGTGGCAGGACTCCCTAGGATCCAAATGGCACAGGAGGGGGCCCTTGGTTGAAGATGTGCTCAGTTGGAGACATCGCCACCGGTGAAACCTCAGTAGGTCTGTACATACTAGTAATACCTTTGTAAAGGCTACTTTGTGATCTCTTGGCCACACACCAACAGAAGTGTGAGATGGCATAATGGAGGTTCTTAGTCACCAAAAGGTGATGAAATCACGAACACATGGGTAAAGTGGTACAAAATCTGTAGAGTATTTAAAACTATCATGATAGCCGTGCTCCTGTTCATGAGCAACCTGGACCCTCACATGATTAGAGGGAAACTTGGGATTTGGGATGGTTTGGTTATTGTTTGGTACTGGTTATGGTTGATAATTTGGTTATGGCTGGTTATGGATTGAGTTATGGTATTGGATATGGTTAATGTAATGGTGATGGATATGGATATGGAATGTGGACTTATACTATGGTAATCGTTGTGGTTCATGATGGGTTTACATCACATACATATAATACACTGCTTTTCAAATGTTTTAATGTACTTTTCAGCACTTAGCCGTTATTATATTTGTCATTTGTATCAACTACATGTCATACTTTCCTACACTTGCTGAGTACGACATGTACTCACCCTTGCAATTCCCCCACCAACAGTTGCAGGTCAGCATTGGGAGTATCACGACGTTAATGAGGAGTCCTAGGCTGTGTGCTGCCGTCAGCTTTGCCTGTGGTTATGCTTGGAGCTGCACTGTCCCTTTTGCTTAGCTTGCTTATTGCATTTAGCTCATAATTATATTATTTTCACTGCATTAGTTCAAACTTGTCTTTAATAATCATTAGAGCTTGTATTTGAGGATTATTCTGAATTTTGTAATAAAAGTGCTTAATTAATCTTGTCTTGTGGTAATTATTTGGTTATCCTTTTGTGAATGCACTTGTTTATGTGTGTTGAACGTCCTGGGCACACATATGCGTTCACTTAGTAATCCACATCAGACTTTTTCGATTTAGGCCAGACTTATCCATTTTCGTCTCTATTCAATATCGGACTAGTCTGGTCTATTGCGGACTTGTCCGGTATGCCCGACTCCGATTCAATATTTTCCTCCATGACTTGTTATTGGGTTTTTGCCATAACTAGGCCCAAGAACGTCGTGCCTAACCTCCTTGGAGCCTATGTGGGACCCCACACCGGCCTCCACCCTCTCTAAAACCGACCTCCATCAAACCCTACACCTTCACCCTATATAAACAACCCAACACCCCACCTTTTCACCTCTTTGCCACAATTGAAAGAACAACAAACCCTAGTTCGTGGGAGCTGCCATCAAGAGGAGATCCAGCAGCGAGAAGAAGAGGAGAACTCAAAGGAGGATCAACCAAGCAAGATCTCCATCGACTTTTTGTTCTTCATCACCAATCCCCCATCAACTCTTCGTCACCAAATCCTAGATCGTCAAGATTCAAGTTTCTTCTTCAATTCTCGACCTTTAGACCTCTAAATACGTGGTACACCCCTACTCTCTCTTTTCCACGTGAGTTTTATCCTAAATCTCGCACATCAAGAAAACCCTATTTCGCTGGTTCTGCGAAGGGCGGACTAGTCCGGTCCCAAGCGGACTAGTCCGGTCTTGCTGTCTGTTTTCTGCTAAATTAATTCTAAATTGATTCCAATCAATTCCACACCTGTCCAAAATTGTTAAAAACTATTATAACTAGATAGTAAACATTATTAACAACTCGTTGACATGTCTTACCTTACAATTGCATTAATCATGCATATCATGACATATTGAGTAATATATATGCACTTATTAATTGTAATTCTTGTCTTGTATGTTTGTTGCGCGGATTAGATGGATTTGCGCTAGAGGGTGCAGCAGAGGACCTCCAACACCAGCACTTTGAAGTCTTTGATACTAATCAAACCAAAGAGCAAGGCAAGTGTCCTTGAACATATTGATCCAGTTTTTAAGACAAATGTTTTGTTTCCAAAACTGCATGCTTGTGTCAATTTGATGAGATTCCTATGATAGGAAGTTCACTAGCTTTGTTTAACCATCCTTGCCACCTGGGATACATAGTAGAGAGTCGGGAAGGGCTTTTTACCTTTTGCTACGCTCAACTTAATTGAGATGGGAGAACAACCAAGTTACTTTAATTATAAATTAATGCGATTATGGATAATGTAGATTGATGAGCATGGTTAATGGTAACACAGTAATGGGTGATCTAAGCAAGAATGGTATGTGGATGGGTTGGATGTTATGGTGGTTTGCTTGCCTTGGATCTAAGGACCGGTTCATGCGAGAATAGGTCAGGACTACAGTGCCACCACGAGGCCAAGTATGGGTGCGGCGTAGCTAATTAATTAGGGTATTGCTAGTATTGAGCGGACCATTTGGCGCACTGAGGAAAGGGAGTCGGATTGGATTTGGAATTATGGTGGCACTCCCTGGGATCCGAATGGCACAAGAGGGGGCCTTGGTTGAAGATGCACTCAGTTGGAGGCATCGCCACCAGTGAAACCTCAGTGGGTTGGTACACACTAGTAATCCTTTTGTAAAGGCTATTTTGTGATCTCTTGGCCACACACCAACAGAAGTGGGAGACGGTATAATGGATGTTCTTAGTCACCGAAAGGTGATGAAATCACAAACACATGGGTAAAGTGGTACAACCTCTACATAGTGTTAAAAACTATCATAATAGTCGTGCTCCCAGTTAAGAGCACCTGAATGACCTACATGATTAGAGGGGTTTTGGATTGGGATGGTTTGGTACTGGTTATGGTTGGTAATATGCTTATGGTTGGTTATGGATTGAAATATGGTATTGGATATGGTTAATGGTAATGGTGAAATCTGGTATAATGGTGATGGATATGGAGTATGGACTTATACTATGATAATCATTGTGGTTTACAATGGGTTTACTTCACTTACATATAATATACTGCTTTTCAAATGTTTTAATGTACTTCTCAGCACTTAGCCTTTATTATTGTCGTCATTTGTATCAGCTACATGTCATGCTTTTCCACACTTGCTGAGTACGACATGTACTCACTCTTGCAATTCCCCCAGCAACAGTTGCAGGTCAGGATTAGGAGTATCACGACGTTAATAAGGAGTTCTAGGTTGTGTGTTGCCGTCAGCTTTGCCTGTGGTGTTTCTTGGAGTCGCACTACCCGTTTGCTGAGCTTGCTTATTTTTACTTAGTTTACTTATTTAGTTTATTTTCATTGCATTAGTCTCAAACTTGTCATTAATAATCATTAGAGCTTGTATTCGAGGATAATATGAATTGTGTAATAAAAATGGTTAATTAATCTTGTATTGTGGTAATTTTCTGTATATCCTTTTGTGAATGCACTCGTGTATGTGTGTTAAACGTCCTGGGCACACATATGCGTTCACTTGGTTCATTTTCGAAATCGGGTGTCATAGTCCATCCCCCACACAGCGAATGCCCACGTAGGAGGAATCATCTACAGTGATCACACCAGTGTATGAATCTGCTTCGCGTGAAGCTGGCACGCTTCACACTTCTTGGTGAGCTCGACTGCATCCTGGAGTGCTATAGACCAATAAAAACCATGTCGAAAGGCCTTACCAACCAACATACGGGATGATGCGTGGTTCCCCCACTCGCCTCCATGGATCTCTGCGAGGAGTTCGCAACCTTCTTCTCGAGAAATGCACCACATTAGAATGTCGTTGGCGCTACATCAGTAGAGATCCCCTTCTACCAACGTGTATCTTTTCGCCAACCTGACAATTCGCTCAGCGGATATACCATCTTCAAGAAGGATGTTGTCTTTCAAGTAGTCTCGGACCTCCGAGATCCATGCATAGGGACTAACTTGGGCTTTCGGATCTTGTGCGCTTGGTTGCTCGGAGCTTCCTGTAGCGCCTACGGTCCTTGGTGGGCATCATGGTAACAGGGCCACCGGGACCGCCAGCTTCAGGGTGCTGGTCTCGCCCCCATCACTCAGTTCGGCAGGCTAAGCGGCAGGTGCTGGTAATCTGTAGGATCGAAGAGCACGTGAAAAGCTACTGAAGGGGGGTGAATGGTAGATTAAAACTTTTTCAGCGGAAGCAATGAAAACCCCTCGGTAGAAAAACAATCCATTAAAGAAATTGTGTGAGACTAATCTAAACGTGTTTCACCATGACAAAACTGATAGATATCAGAGAGAATCAAGTCACGAAGATGACACAACAAGAATCACTCATATCCGTCGAGAGAAACTCAAGTTACGATCGAAAGATCAAAAAAAGGTCAATATGTTCTACTGAGTAAAAAACAGATTTGCAATACCACAAAGAAACTCGTGTAGATCAAAAAACACAAATCCAATTACTGTGAAATTTTGACAGATGATAGATAATCAAGTTGTGAAGACAAACCAAAATTAATTACGTCAATTGGATCTATAAAACTCAAGTTATGATAAAACCACCGAAGAAAGATAGTGTTGTGTAGAAAACTTGACGAGAAAAACTTGTCTGAAACAACTCTGGCGAACAAGGCACAAAAGTTCCTTTCAACTATGAATTTTATTCAATAGAACACAAGAGGAACAGCCCCCAAGTCGTCTACCATGGGCTCTAGCCTCCCTTGCTTATATAACCAGCCCTTAGGCCGACCCAAACTCAACTAGGACTCTAATCCTACTCAATTCACGAATTGAAACTTTCCATAACTGCTCAAGACTCTTCTATACGCAGATAGAAGCAATCTTAAGACTTCCAAACACCTTACAAACGTATCCCACATTCCTAAAACAACTAAAATTTGTGACCCACACGAAATTATATCATAACCAACTCAAAACTTTCCATATTTGAGTCAAACACGACTCAACTGCAGCCTGAGTCCATAACCTAGTCGGTTGGACCTTTCCAACCAATTCTTTACGTCCACATCTCTTCATTACGCCTCGGAACCATGTAGTCACGTCCATGCACTCCTTGCACACGTGCAAACATCTTCCAACAACGTCCATGATACCTTCATATGCATTGTTCTTGATTCAAACATGTTGTGCGACCTCCCAATCAACTCAACCACAATTCCTTCTGAACTTGGTTGTTAAACCTCATCTTCTCCCTAAGACTAGTTCAATGGATCACGTCACCAGCCATGTCTTGAACTCAAGCAACACCTGCACATGATAAACAACCAATACTTCCGAGCACAAGTCCTCGACTTGACTCACGTTAGTTCTGAAACTACAACATCTTATGTGAGCACCTCACATAAGCATGTTGCAAACTATAGCAAAATGTTATCAACCATAACCACCAAAAAACACCAAAAACTTAGCAAATGAATACTAAGAAATCTTTCCAACAAAGTAAAGCAAGTTCGAAACATTTCATAGTAAAAGTAGGAACATTGCGATCAAGCTCCGAACCTTGCCAAATCTAACCGAAGCTTGAGGTGGAGCTTACCAAAGCTAGTAGAACCTAGCGCCGGAGCTTACCAAAGCTAGTACAACCTAGCATCGGAGCTTATCAAAGCTAGTACAACCTAGCACCAGAGCTTATCAAAGCTAGTACAACCTAGCACCGGAGCTTGCCAAAGCTAGTCGAAACTAGTAAACCCAAAAGTCAGATCTAGAAAAACATGTCAGAGCTAACCAACATAAGTCGGACTTATCAAAACATATCGGAGCTAAACAAAGACATGCTAGAGCTATCAAAAGCGTGCCGGAGCTAAAGACAAACTCACCGGAGCTACACAAAAACATGTTGGACCTTGACAAAGCAAGTCGGACCTATTGTCGGGCCTTGCAGAAGCTCGGAGCTGGAGTCGGACCTTGCTAAAAAGGTGTTCTGGTAGTATTCAAAACTTTTATCGCCATAGCCAATGTATTTACCACACATAGGTCTCACATAATCTCCTGACAAAATCCCCGTCGGGAGCTTAAGCCCCGGTTGAAGCCTTTGTCGAGAGGTTGTTAGCTTCAGCGTTGTTGAGACGCTAGACATGGCGAAGGTCGAGGGCATGGAAGTCCTTCTCCAACTTATGGACTTCAAGTAAATAAGCAGCAAGTTGAGAGTTGTTGCAACTGCATTCACCTTTGACTTGTTTGGTGATGAGTTGTGAATCACCCTTCAACAGAAGCTGTCGGATGCCATATGATAGCACCACCTTGAGTCTGAAGATGAGAGCTTCATATTCTGCCATGTTGTTGTTTGCCTTGAAGTCGAGGCGTACCATGTACTGGACCTTCTCCCCGGTCGGAGCAAGGAGAAGGATTCTAGCTTCGGCCCCCTGCTTTTGCATGGAGCTGTCGAAGTAGAGAGTACAGTGGGACTTGGTGATGACCTAGATCTTAGGTTCAGGCTTCTGCTCATCGAGGTCCCCTGGAGTTGATGAAGAAGGTGTCCATTCCGCCACAAAGTCAGCCAGCGCCTGACTCTTGATCGCATGTTGGGGCAGGAACTCGAGGTCATATTCTGCCAACTCCGCTGCCCACTTGGCGATATTTCCCATAGAATTGGGATTATGTAAAATAGATCACAGTGGATAAAAGGTTACCACTGATATCTTGTGGGCTTGGAAGTAGTGACAAAGCTTCCTTGAGGCAATAAGGACTGCGTATAACAGCTTATGCACCTCAATGTACGGAGTCTTGGCATCATGAAGTACTTCATTGATAAAGTACACTGGTCGTTGGACAGTTTGTATCCTCTCAAAGAGGTCCGAAGCTTCTTCTTCATCAACTCGGACCCTCCCGGAGGGGTCCGGACCTTCTCCTTCTTGATTAGATACTCCCTCGTATGAGGGAGGTTGATCCACAAACATCTTTCCTTTAGGATCCGTGCCTGGGGGCTTGGACCCAAACTCGCCTTCTGGTAGCTCCTGACCCTCCCGGAGGGGTCTAGGCTCCTGACTTGAAGATGTTTCTGGTCTCCCCGCAACCAGAACCATGCTGACAACCTCCGTAGTTGCAGCGATGTAAAGCAAAAGAAGCTCACCAGGTTCCGGAGCTACCATGATTGGTGGTGAGGAGCTACTTGAGATTTTGGAATGCCTTCTCTACTTCTTCAGACCAATGGAATGACCCGAACTTCCTCAGCAACTTGAAGCAGGGAAGTTCCCGCTCTACCAGTCTTGAGATGAACCGGCTGAGTGAATCTAGACATCCAGTTAGCTTCTGGACATCCTTGATACGGGTTGGAGGCCGCATCTCTTCGATGGATTTAATTTTTGCTGGATTTGCTTCAATTCCTCGGTGAGTCACCAAGAAACCAAGGAGCTTTCCGGAGCTAACCCCAAAGACACACTTGTCTAGGTTGAGCTTCGTGCGTGTCAGGCGTAGCTTGTCGAAGACAGCTTGAATATTGTCCAGGAGTGAGTCCTGGTTCTTTACCTTGACAACGATGTCATCGACGTAGACTTCCATCAGGTCCCTAATCAGCTCCCCAAAGGTTTTGTGCATGGCTCGCAGAAAAGTTGAGGCATCATTTTTAAGACCAAAAGGCATGGTAGTGTAACAGTACAACTTATCTACTGTAATGAAGGTAGTATGCTCTTCATCTTCCTTAGACATTGGAATTTGATGATATCCAGAATATGCGTCTAAGAAACACACTAACTCACACTCAGAAGTAGAATCCACTATCTGATCTATTCTAGGTCGTGGAAAAGGGTCTTTTGGGCATGCCTTATTCAGTGTAGTGTATTCAATGCACATCTGAAGCTTCTCGCCAGCCTTTGGTACAACAACTGGGTTTGCCAGCCATTATGGATGGTGAACCTCCCGGATGAATCCAATGTCAAGCAGCTTCTTGACTTCTTGTCTGATTAAGTTCTGTCACTCAACGGATTGCTTTCGGGGCTTTTGTTGTATGAGCCGTGTGCCGGGGTAGATATTCAAACGATGCTCAATCACATCCCTAAGGATCCCAGGCATTTGTGATGACTTCCATACAAACACGTCAACATTCGCTCGGAGAAAAGTGACAAGTGCAAGTTCCTATTTGTCGGTCGGACCTCCTGATATTTGGGTGGTCTGAGCGGCATCAGAACCAATTGGACGACTTTGACGGGAATGTCAGTGTTGTTGCTTGGTTGCACACGAGGTGCATGAAAGCATCTAGGCCCCATGAGGTACGGTTTCGGTGATTAATGACAACCATTCGATATTACTAATGAATTTGTGAATGCAAGGTCCCAATAACACTCAATGAAATGAAATCAATATTACATTGGAGACCCGTATAAAATCAACCAAAGGGATCAAATCGAATCATACGAAGACAAGAAGTGAAAGCTCTAACTTGATACTTGAAGACTATCAAAACAACACTTCAATCAAGTGTCAAAGAGGTCACAAGTTCAATTTACAAAAGAACAACTCAAAACAACTCGAAGTCAATAGACTAAACACACCGGATCATCCGATGTTTGTTGAGTTGACTGCATCGGTCGAGTCAACAGAAGAAGAAGACCTCAGACAAATGCACTCACCGGATCATCCGATGTGAGTGGCTCAGTGACATCGGTCCATCATCACAGTTTGAAATACCATTGGACCAAGTGAAGCACCGGATCATCCGATGTTCAGAATTACATACATCGGTCGATCACTCCAGTAAGCTTCAAGATCAAGCAAAATTCTGGAGAAAGAGCCACCGGATCATCTGACGAGAAGACAGGTCAACATCGGTCTAACAACGGTCATATCTGACACAGTGACATCAGCTAATTTGGCTTTGACCGATGTTAACTGAAGGGGAGACATCGGATCATCCGGTGTTCGCAGAGAAGTGATGTCAGCCTACTTTTCCAACGGCTATTTCGTGGAGGCTGGCTATTTATACCCCTTCAACCTGTCAAATCGACAAGACTTGAAGCCCAGACATACTCTACACATCCTAGAGCATTCAAGACATAGAGCTACCACTTTCACATCATTGTTCATCATTTGCACACCAAGAGATAGGCTAGAACTAGCTAGAGATAGTGCTTGTGTGCCTCCATTCTAGGTGATTGGAGTCTCTAGTGTAGTGAGAGCCATAAGGGAGTGTCCCTTGGTGTGTGTGACTTCCGGAGCTTGCCAAGAGGATTGTAGAAGCCCGGAGGATTCAAAGTGTACAAGGCTTGAGCTCCACCTTGCCAAGGTTGGCGAACGGAGAAGAATAGTGAAGACCCCCTTGTCTCGGTGACTTGGGAGTGGCAAAACCCTTTGGTGGGTGCCACAACGTGGATGTAGGAAGATCCTTGTGATCTTGCCGAACCACGGGATAAACTCCGTGTCCCTTGAGCGTTTGCATCCCTCTCCCTTTTACATTTATGCAATCTTCATTCCGCAACTTTAATTTACATTGATTGCATAGATTAATCGCATAGGGAATTGGGCTTTAAGTTGTTAGCTTTTAATTACCTTAAAATTTGAAAGAAAGCCCAATTCACCCCCCTCTTGGGCGTTTCGATCCTTACAATTGGTATCAGAGCCTTGTTGCTCTTTGGATCATTCTAGCCTCACCGCTAGAGAGCTGAAATGGCCAAGAATGGGGGTTCGGTTCCTACCTTCGAGGGCAAGAACTTTGCCTATTGGAAAGCACACATGCGTGCCTACCTAGAGGCTATTGCTCCCGAAGTTTGGGAAGCGACCCATGCGGAGTTTGGAGATCTTAATTATGTTGGTGACCAACTAAAATGGGATGCTAAAGCTAGAAATGCTATCTATGAATGCATAAGTCAAGACGTATTTGCTAGAATTGCTAGTAAAGAGAAAGCTTGTGAAATATGGGCATGTTTAATTGAAATACATGAGGGCTCATCTCGTGTTAAAGAACTCAAATATCACTTGCTTAAATCCAAGTATGATGAATTCAAAATGCTTCCTCATGAGAATGTTAACCAAATGTTTTCTCGTTTAAATGTGCTCATTGAGGAGATTAACGCACTTGACATTGCTTCTCTTGGTAAGGGACTTATCAACCGCAAGATCCTCGTGCTTCTACCCAAGCCCAAGTACAACATTATCAATTCAATGCTCCAAAAAGAATCACTTGACAACATTAAAGTTTCGGAGCTCATTGGAGAAATTCATGCTCATGAGATGAGCGTACTTGGAATGATGGAGGAGTCATCGTCAAAGACCATTGCTCTCAAGGCTTCAACCAAGAAGACAACTCCCAAGAAGAAGAGAGTGGTTGAGCCTAGCTCAAGTGAAGAAGAGCAAGCAACAAGCGAAGAGGACGATGACGAGCTTGCGTTGATGATGAGGAAATTTTCACGTTTAAACTCCAAGATCGCAAAGAAGGGATACTCTTTTGATCCCAAGAAGAAAGCCTTCCTCCCAAGAAAATATGAAAACAAGACATGCTATAATTGTGGTGATCAAGGCCACATATCATATGATTGTCCAAGACCGGACAAGAGGAAGGACAACCACAAGGGAAAGCATCGAAAGCTAGAAGAAAGTGATGAAGATGAAGAAGAGGTCAAGCCCAAGCGCTCCTTTGGAAAGAAGAAATTTGACAAAGACAAGAAGACCAAGCTCTTTCCAAAGAAGAGAAGAGGGCCTCAAAAAGTCTTCATGTGCGAGGCCAATGAGTGGATCACGGATGAAGAATCAAGCGACGAAGAGAGTGAAGATGAAGAAAACTTGGCGAGCCTTGCCATCGTCGACAAGGACAACTCACCTCTTCGTCCACCTCCTATGTGCCTCATGGCAAAAGGTAACACTAAGGTACGTGATGACTCTAGCGATGATGATGATGAGCTCTCCCCCGATGAATTAGCATCTATGATTAATGAATACCATGTCATCATAAAAAGGGAAAAGAGCAAGGTTAAGGCACTTGAACAAGCTTGTGCTAAGCTTGAGAGTGCGAAGCTCGATTTGCATGACAAGTATGTAACCATACTTAAAGAGCATGACACGCTCAAAACACATGTCAAGCAAATCGAGGAGGAAAATGCTGAAATCAAGCTTGATCATCATGAGCTTGACTTAGCAAACCAAGCACTCTTGGGAAAGCACAATGACTTGGTTCAAGAACATGAAGTGCTTAACCATGCTTATGAAGCAATTGAACTAAAAATGAAAAACATGAAAAAGGAAACCCTTGATGGCAAAGTATCAACTACTTCACATGCCACTAATATTTTGAATAAGTCTTTGCCTTTGAAAGCAAGCCTTAGGGAGAAGGAGTTGATGGACGAGATTGAAAGTCTCCACACTAGTGTGGCAAGACTTTCTAAGGGGGAGGACAAGCACAAGGAAATCCTCTACCAACAAGCTAAAGGCTTCAACAAGAGAGGACTTGGATCCTTCCCGGTGCTCAACAAAGGGAAGGTGCCCTCACCGGAGCTTAGGACGAGCTTCATCAAAGAAGTTGGTTCCTATTGCCAACATTGTGAGGTCACCGGACATCACACGAGGGAGTGTCCTCTTCCCAACCGTCCTTCCCCCAAATTGCCTCCTAACTACAAATCTACTTTCAATGATTACCACTATCTCTTGAGCAAAGTAGGTGGCAAGGTGAAGGCAAGGTTCATCGACAAAGACATTAAGGGCATGAAGGGGAAGCTCCCCAAGCAACTTTGGGTCCCAAAATCACTTGTATCACACATACAAGGACCTAAGTTGGCTTGGGTGCCTAAAATCAAAAACTAACTTCATGTGTGTAGGTGAACTACAAAGCCGGAGGAAAGCATTGGGTACTCGATAGCGGGTGCACTCAACATATGACCGGCAATGATGGTATGTTCACCACCATAGAGAACCCCGAAAATCATGAACAAGTCACCTTTGGTAACAACTCAAAGGGGAAGGTAATTGGTTTAGGTAAAATTGCTATTTCGCATGATTTGTCCATTTCTAATGTACTATATGTTAAGTCACTTAGTTTCAATCTACTTTCCATTGCACAACTATGTGATCTTGGACTAACGTGCACCTTTGACAAGAATGGTGTTGTAGTAACTAGTGAATCAAGCAAAGAACTAATCTTCAAAGGTTTTCGGCATGGACATCTTTACTTGGTGGACTTCTCCAACAAGGATTCTAGCTTGACCACTTGTCTTTTCACTAAGACAAGCTTGGGTTGGCTATGGCATCGACGCATTGCTCACATTGGGATGAGCAAGCTTAAGAAGTCGTTCAAGCTTGGGATGGTGACCGGCGTGAAGGATGTCACGTTTGATAAGAACAAGCTTTGTAGTGCTTGTCAAGCTGGGAAGCAAGTTGCTTCACACCACCCAATGAAGACAATGGTGTCAACCTCCAAGCCTCTTGAACTACTCCACATGGACCTCTTCGGACCGTCCACATATCAAAGTCTTGGTGGTAATTTCTATTGTCTTGTTATTGTTGATGACTATTCTAGATATGCTTGGACCTTGTTTCTAGGTGACAAGGGTGAAACTCCGGAAGTCTTCAAGACCTTTGCTAAACGTGCTCAAAGGGAATTTCAACTTCCCATCATCAAGGTCCAGAGTGACAACGGCACCGAGTTCAAAAACTACAACATTGGGGAGTGGTGTGATCGTGAAGGCGTGAAGCATGAGTTTTCGGCCACATACACCCCTCAACAAAACGGTGTCGTTGAAAGGAAGAACAAGACTCTCATCACCCTTGCTAGAGCAATGCTTGATGACTATGGCACGTCGGAGAAGTTTTGGGCCGAAGCAATCAACACGGCGTGCCATGCCGCAAATAGGGTCTATCTTCATCGTCTACTTCAAAAGACCGCATATGAGCTCCTCATTGGGAGAAAGCCCAACATCTCCTACTTCCGAGTCTTCAGGTGCAAGTGCTACATCTACCGCAAGAAAAGGCTCGGTAAGTTTGAAAGAAGGTGTGATGTTGGTATCTTTCTTGGTTATGCGTCAAACTCAAAAGCATATCGAGTATTCAACCAAACCTTCGGGTTAGTTGAAGAAAGTTGTGATGTTGAGTTTGATGAGACTAATGGCTCCCAAGAGGAGAGTTTTGGTCATGATGATATAGATGATGAGCCTCTATGAGAAGCCATGAAAAACATGACCATTGGAGACATCAAGCCCGAAGTTGAGGAAAGCCATGATCAAGGGGGAGCGTCAAGTTCCAACATCAACACCTCCATGGCGCCTCAAGTTGATGAAGAACAAGAGAAAGATGATCCATTGCCAATGCAAGATTCACAAGTCACACAACACCAACAACAAGAAGAAGAAGTCCAAGATCAAGTCCAACCACAAGACGAGCAAGATGATTCACCACCGCCAAGTGCTTCACAATCACTAATGAGGCATGGACGCATTCCAAGGCACATCCGATTGATCAAATCATCGGAAGTCCGTCACGGGGAGTAAGTACTCGTTCTCGCCATGTCGCTTCATTTTGTGAGCACTACTCTTTTGTTTCGTGTGTAGAACCCACTCATATAGAGGAAGCACTCCAAGATCCAAATTGGGTGATGGCCATGCAAGAAGAACTCAACAACTTCACCCGCAATGAAGTTTGGGTATTGGAGGAGCGACCCAAGGACAAGAATGTCATCAGAACGAAGTGGGTGTACCGCAACAAGAAAGACGAGAATGGCGTTGTGGTCCGCAACAAGGCAAGACTTGTGGCCAAGGGTTTTTCACAAGTTGAAGGACTAGACTTTGGAGAAACATTCGCTCCGGTCGCTCGGTTAGAAGCTATTCGTATACTCCTTGCTTTTGCTTCACATCACAATATAATGCTTTATCAAATGGATGTTAAAAGTGCCTTTCTTAATGGCTATATTAACGATCTTGTTTATGTTGAGCAACCTCCCGGGTTTGAAGATCCGAGGAATCCTAACCATGTGTATAGGTTACACAAGGCGCTCTACGAGCTCAAGCAAGCACCTAGGGCGTGGTATGAACGTCTAAGGGATTTCTTGGTCATGCAAGGATTCAAGATCGGGAGGGTGGACACCACACTCTTCACCAAGGACATCGACGGAGATTTATTTATTTGTCAAATTTATGTCGATGATATCATTTTTGGCTCAACTAACAAATCTCTTAGCCATGAGTTTGGCACCATGATGTCTAGGGAATTCGAGATGTCAATGATTGGAGAGCTCAACTTCTTCCTTGGATTTCAAATCAAGCAACTTCAAGAGGGGACCTTCATCTACCAAGAGAAGTACACCAAGGACCTCTTGAAGAAATTTGAGATGGGAGATTGTAGCACAAGAAGTACTCCAATGGCGACAAATTGTCATCTCGATGCGGACTTGGACGGTAAACCTATTGATCAATCTCACTACCGTTCCATGATTGGTTCATTGTTATACCTTACCGCATCTAGGCCTGATATTATGTTTAGTGTGTGCTTGTGTGCTTGCTTTCAAGCGGCACCTAAAGAATCGCATAAGAAGGCGGTCTTTAGGATACTTCGGTATCTCAAGCATACCCCAAGTGTAGGTTTGTGGTACCCCAAGAACGCTAGTTTCCATCTCTTGGGATACTCGGATTCGGACTTTGCCGGATGCCGTGTGGATCGCAAGAGTACCTCCGGTGGGTGCCACTTACTTGGGCGTTCCCTAGTATCTTGGTCAAGCAAAAAGCAAAATTCCGTGGCTTTGTCCACCGCGGAAGCGGAGTATATAGCGGTCGGTGCATGTTGTGCCCAAATTCTATATATGAAGCAAACACTTTTGGACTTTGGAATTAAATTTGGTTGTGTGCCTCTCCTTTGTGACAGTGAAAGTGCGGTTAAGATAGCTAGAAACCCCGTTCAACACTCCCGCACTAAGCACATTGATATTCGCCATCACTTCTTGCGGGATCATGAGGCTAAAGGAGACATCACTTTGCAAGGTGTTAAATCCGAAGAACAATTGGCGGATATCTTCACAAAACCACTTGATGAGAAAACCTTTTCTAGACTTAGAAGTGAATTAAATGTGCTAGATGCATCTAATGTCATGTAAGTTGCCATGTTCATGTAAGGATGCATATCATATAGGTCTTGTCTAACTCCCAAAGGATAGGGGTGAGCTAGAAATAGTTTTCCCTGAGGAAGCCTTTGGAAGGTTTAAACTTGGCAAGATAGATTTATTTTATGCCTTGCATGATCTCTGCCATATAGACTTGCACTCATTTAATTTCTTGCACTATAACTTGTTTGGCATTGCATACGGGAGATTGTCACAAAGGGGAACCCACCTCATGAGAAGGAGACTTGTTTAAAATACAATATCTCAACTCATATAAGGTGGAAAGAACAAAATGTTAGGTACGTTAATGCCTAGAGGAACATGCTTCAAAGAGATAGAAGTCTTCATACTCTACCTCACAAAGCATGGGCCTTACATTTTATTTGGACATTTTTTCCTCCATTTTTCTCGGTGTTCCATTTGCATTAAGGCCTAGCCAAGCTATTGGCATATTAGCTTCTTGAGGGGTAAGGGATTGCCCAAAAAGTCCTAAGACATGTGTTTCTCTTCGATTGTTTGTTTGGTCAAAGGACATATATGGGATGTTTCTGTTCTATTGTCATCAGATTATCCGATGCCCAAGCCAATCCCTCATTGGACCAATAGGTGTTCAATCTTCAAGAGCCAGTTCAGTCAAAATTTCAATTGATCCGACGCGTTCATTCCGAAAAACATCGGTCCATCCGATATTCACTCTTCTGGAGCTGTGGTCAATTCAACTGATGTTTACTCCCTCTAACGTCGGATCATCCGGTGTCTACATCACTCTTTTGAACACCCTTACTGTGCTATTCGACCGATGATCAAAACCCTAGACGTCGGTCCATCCGGTGTCAACAGCAATTATTGAATATCCTTTCTGTGGCATTCGACCGATGTTTTTTTCTCCTAACATCGGTCCATCCGATGTTAAAATAACGGCTAGGGTTTGGGGTCCACTATTTAAACACGCACGCTGGTCCGACTTTCTCTCTCCCCGACACCCTTCTCTCCCGCCGCCGCCGACCACCGTCTCCCTCGCGCTGCCGCCTCTCCCTCGCGCCGCCGCCTCTCACTCGCGCCGCCGCCTCTCCCTCGCACGCAGCCGCCGCCGCCGCCCTAGGCGCTGCCGCCGCCGTCCCCGGCTGCCGCCGCCCACAGCGCCACCGCCCAGTGCCACTCCCGCTGGACACCACCGCCACCCGCGCCGCCTCACCTCCAAGCACCGCGCCGCCGTCTCCACACCTCTCCACCGCGCCCAAGCGCCGCCGCCTCCTCTCTCCACCGCCA
Source organism: Tuctoria greenei (assembly GCA_036927565.1). Lineage (NCBI taxonomy): Eukaryota > Viridiplantae > Streptophyta > Magnoliopsida > Poales > Poaceae > Tuctoria > Tuctoria greenei. The sequence continues at coordinate 131,024,538 of JAYESD010000004.1, forward strand.
CAGCCGCACCACGCACAAACCGCTCCTCCCTCCATCGAAGCACCTCCACCCGAGCGACGTCGTCTTCTCCGGCCGCCTCGCTAGGATTTCCCAGCCCGTCGATCTTCACACCCCGTCGTCGACTCCGTGCAATCTCGTGATCGCGATGGCTCGCGACAGGAAGAACAAGGGCAAGGCCATCGCGGAGCTTGCCGCGAAGAAGCAGAAACTATCCAAGGAGGAGAAGAAGGACTTGATGGCCGCTCGCGCCGCCGAGGAGCGTGAGCGTGGCCGAGGAGGGTCCCTGAGGATCCGCGAGGCTCGTTCCAGGCAGCCTCCCGTGATCGACGACTCCGAGGCCGAAGAGGATCCGGTTGAGCCTCTCGTCCGCCAGCGCTCAGCCCGGACGCGTGGGGGTCACAGCGAGGCTGCTCCTCGTCCGAGACCGACAGCTGCCGACCGTCGTGAGGACAGGGAGGCCGAGAGGGACATCTACAAGATGGACATGGCAGTCCGTGTCGGTGAGGGAGTCCGTCTCACGGACTACCGGAAGATGAAGGCCAAGCAACTCCGGAAGCTCAGATGGAGTGTGTTGCTTGAGGAGTGGTACCCGCAGCCCCAGGAAGCTATGGTGGACAGTCGGTTCTGGACGGTCACACAGGCGTCTCTCTACGAGACCTACAGACGCCGTGGCCACAAGTTGTTCCAACACAACTACATGGATTGGGTTCAGCTTGAAGTAGCCGCAGGGACAGAGATCAGGTCGTTCTTTGAGAGGTACAGGGGCCTGGTGCAGTTGCTGTCATATGAGCGGAGTGCTTACATGGAGGATTGGGTCCGCGTGTTCTACGCCACCCTCTACGTCTCTGAGGGCAGACGATCCATTGACTTCATGTTCATGGGTCAGCACTACCACCTGTCGAGGCAGACGTTGGGACAGTTGCTTGGAGTAGACCTGCACGACACTTGCATACATGAGAGGGTCTATGGTCAGGCAGACCCGCCGAGGAGGCCGCTCACTGGAGGAGTGGCTCCTGCTCTGGAGGAGATCAGATCACTCTTTGGACCCACTTTCTCTCCAGACCAGCCGAGAGTTCCGGCCCTGTTGACTCCTGCAGCGCGCACGGTGCACTTTGCCCTGCGTCGCTCTCTCCTGCCGAGGTCTGGCTATCTTGAGGGGTTCACTAGCCTTCAGCAGACGATCCTGTTCTACATCATGAACGGGATGGACTTTGATATAGTGGATGTCATTATCTGCGAGATGGAGGATGTCATCACAGATGGAGTGGGCATGATGAGGCAGCTAGTATATGGGCACTGGATCAGCTACCTGCTCACTATGATGGTTCTCGAGGGGTCCGCCGCACACGACCGTCTCTCTGATGAGAGTGTGTCTCGGTTCGGACACTACCGAGCTCCAGCTCCAGGGGACCGCCGCCTTGGCCGCCCTGTTGAGCGTCAGGTCAGGGCGATGCTGACTGAGGAGGACTGGTCTGACCTTGAGAGAGAGGATGAGCGACTAGCTGAGGCGGAATCTCAAGGAGGAGATATGCAGCACGTCTGGTCCGAGAGCGACATAGACGAGAGTGTCGAGGAGTACTTCCCTCCTCCTCCTCCTTCACCGAGGCAGCACGATGCAGAGGCGGGAGGTTCAGCTGCTCCACCACCGACTCCACCTCCTGTGTCCGAGGCGCAGGTGTCACAGCCGTCAGAGCTGTCAACACTACTCCAGCAGATGATAGAGCAGTAGCGCCAGGACAGGCTCGCTGCTGAGCAGGCCAGGGCAGAGCAGGTTGCTCACCTGGCACAGCTTCAGAGGCAGCAGTAGGAGCTTCAGCTGGAGATCGCCCGACGGAGGCGAGAGGATACGGACCGGTTCACAAACCTCGTTGATCAGATGCACCGGTGTACCCTCGACCAGCAGCAGCAGACCCAGCAGGCCATGATGGGGATCCTAGGGTTGATCACCAACCTTTACACTCAGACCGGGATCGCCCTTCCTCCACAGCAGCCTGGACCAGGACTGGCTCCAGGTGTTGCTCAGGTGCCCACTACTCCTATTCCTTCGATCAGTATGTCACCACTTCTGGCACCCAGCGCACCGATTCACTCACCTCTACCGGCGACGACTCTGTTCCAGCAGACGCCGGCATCCGTGGTGAGCGCTCCACTTCCTCCAGCTCCACCGGCGCCTCCAGTACCTGCTTCCTCTCCTCCAGCACCGACAGCGGACCCCCCAGCTTCCTCTGCTCCGGCAGCTCCTACGACCGGCAACTCCAGCTCCGACGACTGCGACGGTGACCAGTTCGTCATCGCGCCCAGCTCTCAGGGTCTGTAGGCTCTCTGACCCCTTTTTGGTGTCTTGATGCCAAAGGGGGAGAAGAGGTAGAGGAGTCAGGGGGAGTGGTAGTAGTAGTCTCAGGGGGAGTGTGAGTTTGCTCTTTGTATTCTCGTGTGTTTATCCTTTGTATTCGTGCTTGAGTACTCTTACGTAATTTTAATTAAGCACTCTTCCGCTTGTCACATTTGCTTATGTTATTAATCGATTGAGCTTTTCGCGCCATTAATTTTATTTGATTTCTACAAGCTTAATGTGTCCTATCTTGTATTCATTGCATATCTACTTGAGTATTGTACCATCAAATTCATTATTATTGCACTTTAAATTATTGTGTTGTCATCAATCACCAAAAAGGGGGAGATTGAAAGCATCTAGGCCCCATGAGGTACGGTTTCGGTGATTAATGACAACCATTCGATATTACTAATGAATTTGTGAATGCAAGGTCCCAATAACACTCAATCAAATGAAATCAATATTACATTGGAGACCCATATAAAATCAACCAAAGGGATCAAATCGAATCATACGAAGACAAGAAGTGAAAGCTCTAACTTGATACTTGAAGACTATCAAAACAACACTTCAATCAAGTGTCAAAGAGGTCACAAGTTCAATTTACAAAAGAACAACTCAAAACAACTCGAAGTCAACAGACTGAACACACCGGATCATCCGATGTTTGTTGAGTTGACTGCATCGGTCGAGTTGTGTCAACAGAAGAAGAAGACCTCAGACAAATGCACTCACCGGATCATCCGATGTGAGTGGCTCAGTGACATCGGTCCATCATCACAGTTTGCAATACCAATGGACCAAGTGAAGCACCGGATCATCCGATGTTCAGAATTACATACATCGGTCGATCACTCCAGTAAGCTTCAAGATCAAGCAAAATTCTGGAGAAAGAGCCACCGGATCATCCGACGAGAAGACAGGTCAACATCGGTCTAACAACGGTCATATCTGACACAGTGACATCAGCTAATTTGGCTTTGACCGATGTTAACTGAAGGGGAGACATCGGATCATCCGATGTTCGCAGAGAAGTGATGTCAGCCTACTTTTCCAACAGCTATTTCATGGAGGCTGGCTATTTATACCCCTTCAACCTGTCAAATCGACAAGACTTGAAGCCCAGACATACTCTACACATCCTAGAGCATTCAAGACATAGAGCTACCACTTTCACATCATTGTTCATCATTTGCACACCAAGAGATAGGCTAGGACTAGCCAGAGATAGTGCTTGTGTGCCTCCATTCTAGGTGATTGGAGTCTCTAGTGTAGTGAGAGCCATAAGGGAGTGTCCCTTGGTGTGTGTGACTTCCGGAGCTTGCCAAGAGGATTGTGGAAGCCCGGAGGATTCAAAGTGTACAAGGCTTGAGCTCCACCTTGCCAAGGTTGGCGAACGGAGAAGAATAGTGAAGACCCCCTTGTCTCGGTGACTTGGGAGTGGCAAAACCCTTTGGTGGGTGCCACAATGTGGATGTAGGAAGATCCTTGTGATCTTGCCGAACCACGGGATAAACTCCGTGTCCCTTGAGCGTTTGCATCCCTCTCCCTTTTATATTTATGCAATCTTCATTCCGCAACTTTAATTTACATTGATTGCATAGATTAATCGCATAGGGAATTGGGCTTTAAGTTGTTAGCTTTTAATTACCTTAAAATTTGAAAGAAAGCCCAATTCACCCTCCCTCTTGGGCGTTTCGATCCTTACAGTGCAGAAGATGAGCCGCGCTGATGCGACCTCGGGGGTTGTTGGGTAGCTTGCTCCTTGTCGGACCCTTCTTCTTGCGTTGTAGCAAGTGCATGGAGTTCTTCCAGCGCAGTGACCCAAGCAGTGCGATCCTCTTGGATCTGGAGGATGCCAGAAGGAGTCAGCATCTTCAACACGAGATAGCCGTAGTGGACTACGACCATGAACCTATACAGGGTTGGCCTGCCTAGGATCGTGTTGAATGGTATATTGATGTGAGCCACATCAAACACCAGCTTCTCCGACTGGTAGTTATCTCGTGACCCGAAGGTCACAGGTAGAGTAACTAATCCAAGAGGTGTGATAGCTCCTGGACCTACCCTAGAGAATGGGTGTGAGGGCCGAAGGTCTGAGAGGTTGAGTTGGAGCTTCCCAAAAGCTGCGAAGCTGGGGAGGTTAAGCGTCGCGCTTCCATCTACTAAGACATGGTAGAGCTAGATATTGTTGATAGTCGGGGAGACCATCATAGGCAACTGTCTAGCTCCCACCATATTCTTCGGACAATACGAAGCATCGAAGGTGATGGAAGTATCCATCCACTTCTGATGTGGCTCCACCTTGGCAGTAGGAGCAGCAGCAGCCATCTCTCCATGCATAGTTTTCAAGATGCGCCAGGAGGTGATTTCCTAGGACCCTCCATACATCGTGTGGATAGTCTTCCGACGCTCATTGTCAGAGATGTTGGGTCATCGTCGAAGGTGTTGTAGACTGCCTTTAATGCCTTCTTAGCGTCTTGGAAGCCTATCTCCTGATCAGACGGAGCTTCGTCGACTTTCTGCTTCCCTTCCCGCTGGCGGAAGGCAGTCTTGTCTTGGCGCTTGTTGTTGCATTCAGCAAGCCTCTTGACCTCGCGATAGTCTTCAAGATTGTGGGTCGTCGATTTGTGGATCGGACACCACATATTTTCACCATCACCGTCTTTAGAAGATGGTCGAGGTCATTTGTCGGGGCGGGGCCCCCGACCACTAGGAGCTGCGACAGCTGCAGTAGTAGGTGTGTCGACAAGTCACTTCTTCTTGTCACTTGACTTCTTCTTCTTCTTTTTTCCACCTCCAAAAGTAGTAGCTTCAGATTTGGAGGATTGCCTTGCCTCCGCAACTGGTTTGGAGTGCATTTCACGGCTCTCCGCAGCTCTGGCACATTTGCCTACCAGGCTGAAGAGCTCTATGACGTTGTTGACATTCTTGGTTGCTAGCTTCTCCGGCATCTTCTTATCTTAGACCCCCTGTCGAAATGCGAAAACGACAGAAGCGTTGGAGATAGAAGGGATGGTATTCCGTACCTGAGAGAATCGCTGGATGAAGGATCGCAACGACTCTCCCGACTTTTGTTGTACAACAAACAGGTCTAGCTTGGTGCCAGGCCGAGTGTAGGAGCTCCCGAAGTTGGTGGTAAACTGGCGACAGAGTTTTGCCCAACTATAGATGGATTCGGGCAGTAAGCTCATAAACCAAGACCTTGCGGTCCCAGTTAAAGACACGGGGAAGTAATTTGTCGTCACAGCCTCATTGCCTCCAGCCGCAAGGATGGCGGTGGAGTAAATCTGAAGAAATTTGATGGGGTTGACTGGCCTGTCTTATTTCTCCAGTAGATGAAGCTGGAACTTAGGTGGCTACTCGACCATGCGGAGGTGCATAGCAACGGCCGAACAGCCGCGCCTCACCCCAAGAGGAGAATGTTTTTCTCAAGCAATTCGCCTCTCACAAGCATGCTCAATGTTGACACGGTCGTCTTGCCGCATGTAGCGGCGGTCGAGCTCCAACCGGAGATCCTGAGTCGGGAGTCTCATCACCGTGTGAGTAGGGTGAGCCCCGGAGGGCATTGACACCACTTGCTGGGAGGGAGCACGTCTCCTGTGTTGTGACGTTGTTGACATTTCTTAATGTCACAGATCATCTCTCGAAAGAGATGAGGTCCGCAAGCGCACGAAAACTGTCGTGTGGCATTTCACACACGAGTATTCCAAGGGTACCGTATTTATCCCAAAGGAAGGCAATGGAGTAAAGTAAACACTACTCTTATGATCAAGCTATGGGATACTAATCAATTACCAAGACAGAGGTAAGTTGATAATATATGGGTAGTGTGACACACACCTAAGCAATCTATTCTAAGGGGTAAATGGGTCCTAGTGGAGGTTAGACCTAGAGTTGGGGAGTTACTCCTACAATGATTCTAATATACATATACATAGCCTAGGTTAGGTATTAATGAGAATGTCAATAGTTAATACTTATGCTAAGTTGTTCAACACATCGGGCACGGGTTTATCCCTAGCAACACTAGGTGACTCCCGCCAAGAGCCTATGGCATAGCCGAACATGGAGGATTACAAAGGACAGATAGGGTTGTCACCACCTACTGCCTACCTCTTCAATCCATGGGTCTACGAGACATCCAACGCTACTTAACTATCCTAGCACCATGCTAGCATATTAAGTAAATACCCTAGGAGTTGCAGCACAAGCCATCCTAAGGCAATGACTGACCTAAACATCATTGAACCAATGTTGAAACATAACATAGGGCATTCATATTAACATGATCATATCATAGCTAACTAGACTATACTGGGGGTTTATAGTGTTTGTGATGATAGTATAATGACATTAGGGCATGATCATAAAGGCTATACCTACCACATACATGGAATCCACAATCAAACAAGAAACGCCACATCCAGGTATATGAATAAGCGAAGACTAAAGATAATATCTTTATTATGCATAAAGTCACAAAGATAAGAAAAGATACATGAGCCATACCTTTCCCAACTTGGACTTGGGACTAGAGGCTCTCCTCCCTATAGCCTAACTCCACTAAGGACTAAGAGAACTAGTTATACAATAGAATGATGCTCAAGTGGTGTGTATTGAAGTGAAGGGTGAGGGGTCCTATTTATAGGTGGAGAAGGGTTGGTTCTAGCCACCAAAAGCGCGCGAATCAGTCACCACTGACTTCTTCAAGCCGGGAGAAGCCAACACGTGGAAGCTGACTGAGTTTGGAGGAAAGACCAGGTCGGCCGACTAGGGGGGTCAGCGGACCTGGTAAGTCCTCCAAACAGTTTGTGCTTTCTTGGGGTGACTTCCAGGTGGGTCCCATCTCTTGATATGGGTGCTACACCGTTGGATGGCCTCGGATACTTCTGTTAGTGGGCCATTTGATCCATGTGGTGCCACATGTCGGTGCTTGATTGGCTGGGATGATATTTTATAGGATTCATCCCCTTGTTTCACTTCAATTCTATATAAAATACATGCATACACCAATTTCTCCAAGTACAAGTGGAAATAGGTTAAATAGAAAGGTGATGTGTGCAAGAAATGATATTTCCTTCACATAATTGAGTTATATTGACGGGTAAAGTTGGTATATAACAGTCGTCAACAAACTCCCCCAAGATTATCCTTTGCTCGTCCCGAGCAAAGTCAGGACTTTAGGTTGATGATCAGGAGTTGCTACAATGTTCTACTTTTCACAAGTGCCATGTGCACAACAAAATACTCTACCTAGTATTGCAAAAATTGGCATGGTACTTCACCCATCTCAAGTCATTATGGGGCGTATGTCTTCTCCTATCCATGGGTGGTTGAAAGATAGAATAGCAAATAGAGCACACATACCTTAGAAATCAAGTTCCACTCAAATTACAGAGAATTCAATTTAGATTTTAAGTATCTCAATTTGATTCTCTCAAGTATCTCCTTTATGTGTAGTGGAAATATTTCCTCACCAAGGCATTTTGCCTAAATTCATCCTACCTCTACATAAGGCCTACATGTGGAGCTTGGTAGGGAATATAGTAGGCATATTTGCAAAACATAATGTTGCTAAGTCAAAAGAGCAAGTCTTAGGAGAAACTCAATTCAAAACAATATGATTCAAGACTTGTGCATGTGTGATGGAATGGAAGTGGATGTGGATATTCGAGATGACTCCTATTTACATAGACTCTCTTATTTTGCAGGGATGAAACATGGCTATTTTTATCTCATGCTTATGATGTAAGCATGCATTTTTTCTTTTTTTTCCTTTTTCTCGTAGCCATATCTTCTACTCCCTTTTTATGCAATAAACTTGGAGAGAGTACTAAGCATAAAGGGTATGGAGTTTCTCTTTTTATTGTGGAATGATGGTATGATGGGATTTTGCTTACTTCTAGTGTAGAAGTATAGCATGTGCAAGTGAAGTCTTGAATTCAAAAAGTAATGAATGAAATCTCACATAGGTCTATACTAGTTTGACAAAGCTTAATGTGAAAGCAAATAGCATATGCATAAGGTCTATCGATGTAATGTATCATATGGCTTTGGTAGGTATTTCCAATCAAATGAGGGTAACTTAAATATTTTTAGAATTTCTCCGGAAATCTAAGTTTCACTTTCAAACTAGGAATAACAGCTCTATCACTATATCATATCTCACAACAACTTAGAATGAATTAAGCTTTTGCTACCCACAATTTCCAAATCAAGGGAAAAGTAATTTTAGCCAATGAGAGCAATATTTTGGAGAGTAGTAAGTTGTAAACTAGGAACTTAAGAAAATTAAAACAGAGCAACTATTCATCATTTCATCTATGTGAATTCCAAATCATTCTTACCGCACAACTTTTATTTTATTTTGAAAGCAAATAGATTCTACTTATTTTTAAGTTTTTTTATATATGCAAGGTGGATGATGGGTGAATAGAAAATAAATATGCAAGGGGTGTGATACAAGTTACCTCAAGTGGGGGTTCTCCCCCAAGCTTGTTCTTGTTCAAGGTCCGCGATAGGGGCTGAAACTCTAACAACAGATGTAGGCCGTGAGGTTGGCCTAACCTTGTTGCAGTGTGGCTTTGGCATTGGAGGGTTGAGTGTTGACGTTGGATTGCCTTCCATGGGTTCATGAGTGTGGTCGAGGAGAGTGTTGTCGATGTCGCTTATCCACACCTCAAGGTTTCCATAGGTTGGATGTACCTTGGTTTTCCTTGGCTAAGGTAGTGATAACCCTTAGCACAAAGGCATAACGTGCACTCACCATGTGTTGAGTGCGTTTCATCATTCTTTGGCTAAGGTATATCATACCTTCTTGTCATATAGGAATAACTTGTACCCCTCATGCATTGGGTGTGATCCGTCATTCCTTCGCTATAACCATAAAGGGATGGCGTGCACTCAACATGGGTTGAGTGTGATCCATTGTTTCTTGGCTAAGGTATAAAATATCTTCTAGCCATATAGGAACAACTTGCACCCAATATACATTGGATGTGATCTTGTCATTCCTTGGTTAAGGTACGTCACACCTTTTAGCCACAAAGGAATAACTTACACCCAATGATGGTGGCAATTCCCTTGAGCTTGAATGGGTGCTTAGAATAGTTGAGAGCATAATGCTCTCACATATTCGTAGCAGCCCATTGGTTGCTCACGGAGAGTTTCCATGTCAAATCTACGGCCTCGTATAGTTATGGTTGACCTTCGGACTTAATTTTCGATAGGCGGCAACCATCCTAATTTACTCCTTGGCCAAGAGATGAAGAAATAGAATCCTCTTAGGATTTCCAACAATCGAACATCAAGTGGCTTGGTGAATATGTCGGCCAATTGTTTTTGTGTGTTGACATGTGAGATGGTTATGTCTCCTTTCATGGAATGGTCTCTCAAGAAATGATGTCTTATGTCTATGTGTTTAGTCCTAGAGTGCTCAACTGGATTGTGGGCTATTTTAATGGCACTCTCATTGTCACAAAGGAGAGGAATATGATTCAAAACTTCCTCTCTGTGATAGAGAGGGATGGTTAGCTCCTGATACTTGTACAAATGAATTCTCAGGTTAGGTAACCAAATTTCTATTTGTACGCACGGGGAAGAACAAGACCAAAGATGCATTGGGTCCAATTTCCAGTGTATCCATGAACAATGTATTATTCATTGATAAGAGTGGGGTTTTATGGAAAAATCAATTTGCACATTTTCTAAAACTCTTACTCATAGCACTGCAAGTGGTAAGTATAATACACTATATGGATCCCTTCATCTTGTAAAATTTCTAACCATCATAGCTTTTTATAAGAGCAAATGTTTATCATGTGGTTCATGGCAAGCAAGATTCTCAATTTTATCCCCCTGAACATTTTTAACTTCTTGCCTAGGAATTTGAAATTTAGTGATTCATGTATGAATGAGTTTCAAATCAACATTATGAATATCACTATTCCTAGGTTGCTACATACCAATTCAACCATTAAGTCATTCCATAAGCATTACCTAGACACAAAATGTCTAAGTCAATTTTAGCAATGCTTATGAAATTCTAGATACTTGTTTAAATTTATTCCCAAGTAAGGTGGCATTCCTTTTTGAAGAATAAAAAAAAGTAATGTCATCACTTACTCTCATGAGGATGCATAAGAATTTAATGATGAGAAGGTGTAAACCTTCCTTACAAATGTAAGCAAAAATCATTCAATCCTAAATGCAATTCAAACGACGGAAAATTTAAACTTGTATCTCAAGTGAAGAGTAGTCTTGGTTGAAGGTCGTTGTGTGAGAAACTCACGACTATGGATTTTGGTCTCCTGCCAAGTTGAGGTTGGAGTTGAATGAGCTATCTCTTGTTCCTCCATTAGACCACCATCTTGAGCATTCCTCCACCATGAACTCAAAATGAGGTAGATGGAGAGATATGCGCTTGATGGGGCCTTCCAACCTCTTTGCAAATTTTATCTTGGCTGCACTAAAATCAAGAATAAACAAAATAACCCGAAAATGGGTTATGTTAGCCCAAAAGCATGTTGTACCCTTTGTCAAATTGTTTTTTCCAACTTGAAACAACTTGCAAATGCAATGAATATTAAGGGAAATATTTTTTTTGAATTAGGAAGATGAATTCAAGTGGTGATGCCCAAGGTTCATATCCAAATAAATTTATTCCCTAATTCAAAATTTCAATTTTAGGATGGTTGAAAATTTTACTTTCCAACATGCAAGTGTGAAAATTCAAACATGCTAAATGCAAATGCAAGATTTGATGGGAAATTCAATTATGCAATTTGGGAAATCAAATATGAGATAACTACCAATTAACCTATAGGACTCACCGGATTTTTAATGTCCGATGAGTGGGACTTACCTCCGTCCTGTTTTAGTGTGGTGATTTGTTGTCCAATCCTGGAGTTGAAGATGTGGACAACTTATCTTGATTGATATGTCAAAACTCCTTTGGCATGTCGGTTGGATATGTGGACCAAATGATGGCCCTAGTCTCTCCGTCATCTTGATGAGGACTTGTTGATATGGTGACGACTTTCTCCCTTTTGAAGATATTCTTCTTATGAGCATGGTGAGGCTTGTCCTTCTTTAGGGGTGTCACTTCGATCTTCTTGATATTCCTTAAGGTCAACCCATACTTTGATCATGGATCAAAAGCTTCCTTGGGCATGATGACATGTGGACTCCACAATAAAAAGAAACGCTTCATCCACGATGTCACTTGCCCTAGGTTGCATAGGCTTGGTCGAAGGTTAGGAATCCCAATAAGTGATTGTGGGATATTTTGGATCTTGAATGCTCTTTAAGTTTCTTGTCCTTGGCCAAGAGCTTCATATAAATGTTGCTATTTCTTGATTGTCCATGGACAAGATACTTCAAGGTAGGCTAGTTGAACTTGAATCCCATGAAATCCTCATAGCATCCTTGATTACAAGGGTGATATTGATTTCACCATTGACCTCCTTGTTGGTGATAGCCATTGGAGTTGTGTTTGAAAGGAAGAATCCTCATGGGTTTTAGGGAAATGATTCTCCAAGTGGCCCATGTTTAATACTGATTTTCACAAATCATGTGAATATCCAAGGCTTGGATATTCCAAACACTTCTCCATTGGCTTGATCTTCATAATACTTCAATGGGAGGTGTAGTTGCTTAGATAGCATGTCCACCTTGTTATGTGGTGTGCATGCCAATCTAAAAGAACTAGAGAACTCTTCGATCCACCCCTTGAGTAGAGACCATATTCTCATCCATGATGAATGAGAATAGGACTCCTTCAGCTCTAGCACGAGCGTGGTCATGGATTGGTGAAGTCAACCCATGACATGAGTGTTGGATGAAGGGCCAACTATCCACCCTATGGTGGAGGTAAACCAAGAAGAACTCTTGGAGCCTCCCCCAAGCTTGGGGATGTATGACTTTGGTCCCTACTAGAAGCTGAAATTCTTTCGCGAAAAACAATGGTGTTGTCTAGCGGACATTTGTTGGGGTACGCCTTCAATCATCTTGCAGTTGAGCATCAGCGTCCTCGTTGGCCATCCTATGGAATGGGGTAGCCAACACTACCCTATTTTCACTACAAAAGGAGAAAACAAACAAGGGTAATCCTGTCTAATAACTACTAGTACCTATAGCTTAATCACAAATGATATCTATCCTCCACTTCCTTTTCTTTCCCCGGCAACGGCGCCGGAAATGCTTGTTGACGTTTCTTAACGTCACAGATCATCTATCGAAATAGATGAGGTCCGCAAGCGCATGGAAACTATCGTGTGGCATTTTACCCAAGAGTATTCCCAAGGGTATCGTATTTATCTAAAAGGAGGCAATGGAGTAAAGTAAACACTACTCTTATGATCAAGCTATGAGATACTAATCAATTATCAAGACAGGAGTAAGTTGATAATGTATGGGTAGTGTGACACACACCTAAGCAATCTATTCTAAGGGGTAAATGGGTCCTAGTGGAGGTTAGACCTAGAGTTGGGGAGTTGCTCCTACAATGCTTCTAATATACATATACATAGCCTAGGTTAGGTGCTAATGAGCATGTTAATAGTGAATACTTATGCTAAGTTGATTAACACATCGGGCACGGGTTTACCCCTAGCAACACTAGGCGACTCCCGCCAAGAGCTTGTGGATAGCCGAACATGAAGGATTACAAAGGATAGATAGGGCTACTTCCACCTACTGCCTACCTCTTCAATTTGTGGGTCTACGAGAAATCCAACACTACTTAACTATCCTAGCACCATGCTAGCATATTAAGTAAATACCTTAGGAGCTGCAAGACAAGCCATCCTAAGGCAATGACTAACCTAAACATCGTCGAACCAATGTTGAAACATAGCATAGGGCATTCATATTAACATGATCATATCATAGCTAATTAGACTATAGTGGGGGTTTATAGTGTTTATGATGATAGTATCATGACATTAGGGCATGATCATAAAGACTATACCTACAACATACATGGAATCCACAATCAAACAAGAAACACTTCATCCAAGTATATGAATAAGAGAAGACTAAAGATAATATCTTTATTATGCATAAAGTCACAAAAATAAGAAAAGATACATGAGCCATACCTTTTCCAACTTGGACTTGGGACTAGAGGCTCTCCTCCCTATAGTCTAACTCCACTAAGGACTAAGAGAACTAGCGTATACAATAGAATGATGCTCAAGTGGTGTGTGTTGAAGTGAGGGGTGAGGGGTCCTATTTATAGGTGGAGAAGGGTCAGTTCCCGCCACCAAAAGTGTGCAAATCAGTCACCACTGAATTCTTCAAGCCGGGGGGGGGGGGGGGGGGGGGGGAGCCAACACGTGGAAGCTCAGCGAGTTTGGAGGAAAGACTAGGTCGGCCGCCTAGGGGGGTCAGCCGACCTAGTAAGTCCTCCAAACGGTATGTACTTTTTTAGGGTGACTTCTAGGTGAGTCTCATCCCTTGATATGGGTGCTACACCGTTGGATGGCCTCGGATACTCCTGTTTGTGGGCCATATGATGCATGTGGTGCCACATGTCGACACTTGATTGGTTGGGATAATATTTTATAGGATTCATCCCCTTGTTTCACTTCAATTCTGTATAAAATACCTACATACACCAATTTCTCCAAGTACAAGTGGAAATAGATTAAATAGAAAGGTGATGTGTGCAAGAAATGATATTTTCTTCACATAATTGAGTTATATTGACGGGTGAAATTGGTATATAACAGCGTCAACAGACGCTTGAGGACCAAGTCTACCAGACAAGGTCCTATTTCGTGAAGGTGCCTGCCCTGCATGGGGCAGACCTTGGTTGCTGATTGCATTGGCTGCGACTGCAACTAAATGCTCAACATCAGCGCGCCACTGTTCTAGCGCGATGGGAGGAGCTCTCGATGTTGGTGGACGCTGGAGAAGAGATCGCGCTGCATTTAGTGCGTTCTCGGAATTGTTTGTCGATGCAGTGGCCGACGCGAATACACCATCCTATTGAGATGGTGGTGGTGGTGGAGAAATAATGAATGTAGGCCTAGAGGGGGGTGAATAGGCCTTTTTGATTTTTCTCGGTTCCTGTAACACTCAACAACAAGGTCAATACCAGAGATATCGGACTAGTCCAGTAAAGTGCGGACTAGTCCGGTTTTCACAGGCTAAGTTGATCAAGTTCAGTCAATTTGATTGATTCGTTAATGTTTGCAGCGGAAATATAAACTTGAATGACAGTTTAATAGTTGTATGTCAAATTCTATAACAATTAAGCCTCTTGTTCAACAATTTAACTCAAATTGAACAAAGTGAATCAAACCCTAGATTAAGTTGATCAATTAAGATGAAGAACACAAAAGGACAAGACACAAGATTTATCCCGTGGTTCGGCTACCACGAAGGCAACCTACGTCCATGCTGAGGAGCCCACAAAAGGATCGGGTCTTCTCCAACCCTTCCCTCGTTGAATCGCCACGAAGGCCAATCCTCTTCCACTAATCACAAAGGGTAAATAACCAAGTTGAAGGGGCGTTCTCACACGTTGAGAGCTCCCTTGATTACAACTTACAAAGCCACCAATAACACACTCGAAAATTACAAATTGAAACGCAAGAGTGTGTTAGAGAATCAAACCAAGAGCTCAATGATGTGTGCCAAGTGTCTCTCCAATGATATAGAAGTGATCTTCAATAGATTGATCGATTTTGCACTTAATTTCGTGGAGAGGGGTGGTTTTTGAGTCTCTTGGGAGGTGTGACGCCGCTAGGGTTCGAGAGAGTGTAAAAGTGGGTCGTGCACCTCTATTTATATGGGGTTTCTAAAAGTGACCGTTAGGGTTTAGAAAGATCGGACTAGTCCGTGGTGGTCACCGGACTAGTCCGGTGTGCTATGTGTAGCAAACCCTAAGTGTCCAGGAATATCGGACTAGTCCGATTGAAAACGGACTTGTCCGATTTCACTACTGGAAATCTTCGGACTAGTCCGATTGCCATCGGACTTGTCCGGCAAATGAAACAAGTGTTTAGGATGACAAGTCCGCACTTGGAGGACTTGTCCGATTTAGATCAGTGTGTATATCGGACTAATCCGTGTAGACACCGGACTTGTCCGAAGTGGACCAGAATGAATATCGGACTAGTCCGGATCATAACGGACTTGTCCGATTTTGTGTGACTTGTGCATTGTGTTGAGGACTAGTCCGCATTGGGGAGGACTAGTCCGAAGTGGATCAAAAAGATATCGTACTAGTCCGGTGGGGACCGGACTTGTCCGATCTAGTGCAGAATGTGATATCGGACTAGTCCGGCTGTTATCAGACTAGTCCGGTCCTGTATAACTTTGTGCATTGTGTGTGTGTGTGCTTGAAAGTGATTGAGCTCTTGGGTATGTTTACTTAACACACTCCATACATAATAATCTACTATTTTCTTCTCCTTGAGCTCAAATTCACTTTGCTTCTCATTTCCCTTCTTTTTGGCATTTTGCTCATTTTTCATCATTTGCCTGCATTCATCTCAACAAAAGGATTAGGATCCCAATTGCTTGTCATAAATCATCCAAAACCCACAAGGGAGTCCTAGATGCACTTTCAATCTCCCCCTTTTTGGTGATTGATGACAACCAATTGAGATTTCACAAAATAAGGCAAAAAATGAGATTTTCATAAAGTATGCACATATGACTCAAAAATACATCAAGCAACAAGAGAATTATCCATATGTGCATTCTTTATGGTGGGATGCATACTAAGTGCATGAATACATTGAGAATGATAGAATTTACATTAATCAACCGATACCAAGTGCATATGACATTCCAGGAGCAAAAATGCAGTTTTCATCACATACTCGCAAATAAATTGAGCAATTCATCACAAGACCAAACTTAATAGAAAAACAGAGTTAAACTATAACAATCACAAATAAAAGATAAAGAGAACTCTCTCCTCGCACCCTACCACAGCTAAAGCTAAGACTCCCCCTCAATCTCTCCCCCTTTGGCATCAAGACACCAAAAATAAGGAGAGGAGGGTCCTAGGGTCTTCACTCTTCACTGTCGGTCCTCTCGTCATCGTCTTCATCTTCTTTGCTTTCCGCTTGACGAGGAGGAGAGGAGGGAGGAGCGGAGCTGCTCGAGCCCCCAATGCCAAAGTAGGCAAGCTCGGAGGGGTTCAGAGGCCCGAGCTCGGTGATGTCAAGATCAGAATCTTCAGAAATTACTGGAGATCCAATGGGGTTGATCTCCAGCTTTTCACTCAGTTGCTTCACATTGGCTTTGATATATCTCATATCCTCCTTCCTCTTCTGATTGAGTTTATGAAGCTTTACTTCAGTCTTCTTGCAGGAGGAGAATATGGCGGTCAGGTACTTGAGGATCCCACTAGCTGATCCTCTCTGAGGGGCTTCCCTGGAGGGGGGAGGAGCCCTAGCAGCATCTCTTTCTCTTGCCGGTGCCTCAGGACTTGAGGCCGGCGAGGGAGCAGCCTGGACACTCACAGGCTGAGGCTTCTGAGGCCTCAAGGGAGTGTGCTCTACATCCTTCACAAATTCTATTCCTGTGACCTTCTCAATCATGAACATGAGGTAGGGAGCATAGCCACATGACCTGTTGGGCGTGCAGGATATGTTGATCATATCATTCCAAATGTATTCCGCCACATCAAATGGGCGGTCCTTGCTTATCACTCTCATTAGGGTTCGGAGGTAACCTTGCACGCTTCCAGCATCTCCATCTTTAGGAGCAATAGTCTTCCTCAGCACTCTGTTGAGGACCACAAAGAATGGTTTCATGTTCTTTGTAGAGGGAGGGACATACTTTGAGTTCGGCTCATATAGGAATTTCATCCTATCCTTCTCCATGACACCTATGTTGTGGATGATCAGCCTGTCATGTTCAGAGGTGTCCAGATGGAGCAGATTATTGAAGTCCTCTTGAGTGATACTATACTTAGATCCGTGTGTCATCCAAGTAACACTCTCTTCATCCTCACTCGAGAAGTGGCAAGTTGCAAAGAATTGTGCAATCACCTCATCATTCCAGTTATGCCTGAAGGCAAAGAGATCCTTCAGGCCATGCCTCTCAGCTGCTGCAATTACTTCATCAAAAGCTGAGCACTTCTTCTTCTCAAGGTGTGCCCAGTCAATCCACTGACTGCGCACCACCGGTGTCTTCATTGGGAGATACACCGATTTGTAGAAGTATGCATGGAAGTTGCACCAAAACCTGCCATCGACAGCTTGCTTTGGCCTGCCATACCAGTCAATGCTCCTGAACTTGGCCGCTGAATCACTGCCCTTGCCGTTGAACTTCTCCTCAGTAGGGTCCCGGACCCCTTCCCTGGGAGCATGGAGCTTCAAGGGCCCAACTGGCCCCGTTGCTACTCCCTTGCCCTTTCCTTTTGCTTGACGAAGGCCACTTGTAGACGCAGCAGCCTTCGAGGCGGGCTTCTTGACACAGACCTTCCTCCGAACCTGGGGAGGGGAAGTAGCAGGCTCGGAAGGTCTTTCTTGGCGTTTCTTGCCAAGACCCGCCGAGGACCGAGGTGCCACCTCGTGGTCCAACTCGGCCTCAAAGTCGGAGATCTCGTTGTCGGAGTTCGACATGACCTGAGAATGATTGAGCAAGAATAATGATAGGTTATACAAGGCATAGGTAAGGCAAGATAGCAATGGATGGCATTAAGTAATTAAGGAATTAGGTTTCAGGTTCAGAAACATCGGACTTGTCCGGTGCTCAGGCACGGACTAGTCTGGGGTACCGGACTTGTCCGTGCATGGACCGGACTAGTCCGGTGTTCATCCTCAAAAACCTAACAGATTGGTCAAGGGGTGATTCCTAATGCAAATCTAGTCTAGCATACACGTAGTACATCAAATAAGCATGTATCTAGTGAAGGATGCTAGGAGATACGATCAACAATGGAGAAAAACAAGATTTCTAGGGTTTTGAAGAAATTTACCGAAGAAATCGATGGAGGCTCAAAGTTTTGGGGGTTGGAGGTCGGACTAGTCTGATATCTTCAATCCCCAAGAGGTCAAGCTTGATCTCCGCCCAAATGTGGACTTTTTCGACGGAGGGAGGAGAAAATCGCCTTGGGAGCTCGAGCGCAGGAGAGGGGAAAGCGTGAGCAAAAGTGGGGTGAGGAGATTAGGGTTTGGTGGCGGCTAGGGTTATGGACACGAAAAATCGGACAAGTCCGGGCATGACCGGACTAGTCCGAAGTCATCCAGAGACCTATATCGGACTAGTCCGTGGTCTATCGGACTAGTCCGACCTAACCGGCACTCTGCGGACTAGTCTGCATGGGCGGACTAGTCCGGGTAACCACGGACTAGTCCGTGGTCACCAGGAAAGAATTGCATAGCCCATTCATATATATTTGAAGGTTCAATAATAGAGAATAGAGAGGCAAAACAATTCAAGTAATCTTGATGAATTTGACCAGTAAGCATACAACAATCATACAATGATCAAAATTCATCAAGATCTAATAATTGACATAGTTTTTCGAGAGAAAAATGGAGAGGGACGATTTTCACAATTCAATCAACATTTTGAAGCAATCATACAGGTATGCAACTTTTCAAGCCACACTCCGAGAATCAAGAATATTTAGCTCATTTCGGAGTTCGCAAAAACGCTTTTCATCAAGTGGCTTGGTGAATATGTCGGCCAATTGTTTTTGGGTGTTGACATGTGAGATGGTGATGTCACCTTTCATGGAATGGTCTCTCAAGAAATGATGTCTTATGTCTATGTGTTTAGTCCTAGAGTGCTCAACTGGATTGTGGGCTATTTTAATGGCACTCTCATTATCACAAAGGAGAGGAATACGGTTCATATTGTAACCGTAATCCCTTAGAGTTTGTCGCATCCAAAGGAGTTGTGCTCAACAACTCCCGGCTGCAACATACTCCGCTTCGGCTGTGGATAATGCAATGGAATTTTGTTTCTTAGATGACCAAGAAACCAAAGATATTCCTAGGAATTGGCATGTGCTAGAGGTGCTTTTTCTATCAACTTTGCACCCGGCATAATCTGCATCGGAGTAACCAATGAGATTGAATATGGAGCCTTTTGGGTACCAAAGACCAAGGTTGGGTGTATGAAATAAATATCTCAAGATTCTTTTTACGGCTGTCAAGTGACATTCCTTAGGGTTGGCTTGAAATCTTGCACACAAACATACACTCAACATAATATCTGGCCTAGATGCACATAAGTAGAGTAAAGATCCAATCATGGAGCGATATACCTTTTGGTCGACGCTTGGTCCATCTTCATTGAGATCCAAGTGGCCATTCGTAGCCATGGGAGTCTTTATGGGCTTTGCCTTGTCCATGCCAAACTTCTTGAGTATGTCCTGTGTGTACTTGGTTTGGCTTATGAATGTTCCTTCCCTTTGTTGCCGCACTTGGAATCCCAAGAAGTACTTCAATTCTCCCATCATTGATATTTCAAACCTGTCTGTCATAATTCTACTAAATTCTTCACAGAAAGATTGGTTAGTTGACCCAAAAATTATATCATCAACATAGATTTGGCAAATAAAAAGATCATTATCTAAATTCTTAGTGAATAATGTATAATCTACTTTGCCAATTTGAAAACCATTATCAATTAAGAAATCCCTAAGACACTCATACCAAGCTCTAGGAGCTTGTTTGAGGCCATAGAGAGTCTTACGCAGTTTATATACATGGTCGGGGAACTCTTCGTCTTCAAACCCGGGTGGTTGCTCCACGTACACCTCTTCCTTGATCGGTCCGTTGAGAAAGGCGCTTTTTACGTCCATTTGATACAGCTTGAAATCATGGTGAGTAGCATATGCAAGTAATATTCTAATTGATTCAAGCCTAGCTACTAGAGCAAAAGTCTCATCGAAATCCAAACCTTCGACTTGTGAGTAACCTTTGGCCACAAGTCGTGCCTTGTTTCTTGTCACCACTCCGTGTTCGTATTGCTTGTTGTGGAAGACCCACTTGGTGCCCACTATATTTGCATTGGGTCTTGCCACAAGTTCCCAAACCTTGTTTCTCTTGAAGTTGTTCAACTCTTCTTGCATTGCCACCACCCAGTCCGGATCCTTCAATGCATCCTCAGTCCTACGTGGTTCCAAAAAGGAGACAAACGAGTAATGCTCACAAAAATTAGCTATACGAGATCTAGTGGTTACTCCCTTTTGGATGTCACCAATGATGTTGTCGATTGGATGATCCCTTTGAATGCATTGGTGTACTCTTGGGTGTGGCACTTGGAGAGTTGTGTGTTGGTGATCATTTTCTTCTCCTCCTGAGTGGTTGCCCTCGTTGATTTGTTGATCATCTTCATATTCTTGTGATTGATCTTGTATAGAAGCTCCCCCTTGATTGTTGATCTCCTCTTGTGGTTCACTTTCCTCTTGTATTTGTGACGATGACTCTTGTGGTCGAACTTCGCGTAGAGCCATTCTCTTCAATGCTTGATAAGGAGCTTCTTCTTTACCTAATTCACATTGATCAACTTGCTCCTTTTGGGAGCCATTAGTTTCATCGAACACTACGTCACGTGCCACTTCAACAAGTCCGGAGGCCTTGTTGAAAACACGATAGGCGTAAGTGTTCGAATCATAACCAAGCAAGAAACCTTCATCGGACTTCGAAGCGAACTTTGAAGTCCTGGGCTTCTTGTTCAAGATATAACATGGAGAGCCGAAAACTCGAAAATATGAAATGTTTGGTTTGTTACCGGTGAGTAGCTCATAAGGAGTCTTCTTGAGTAGTCGATGAAGGTAGAGTTGATTTGCGGCGTGGCAAGTAGTGTTAATTGCTTCCGCCCAAAATCGATCCGAAGTCTTGTATTCATCGAGCATTGTTCTTGCCATCTCTATGAGCGTTCAGTTCTTCCTTTCGGCAACTCCGTTTTGTTGTGGAGAGTATGGTGCTGAAAATTCGTGCTTGATTCCCTCCTCATCAAGGTACTCCTCCACTTGTATGTTCTTGAACTCCGTGCCATTGTCGCTCCGAATACTCTTGATCGATAGTGAGAACTCGTTTTGCGCTCGCTTGAAGAATTTCTTGAGTGTCCCTTGTGTTTCTGACTTGTCATGCAAAAAGAACACCCAAGTGAAGCGGGAAAAATCATCAATAATGACTAAACCGTATTTATTACCGCGATGCTTATGTAAGCAATTGGACCAAACAAGTCCATATGAAGTAGTTCGAGCGGTCTTGTCGTAGTCATGATGTTCTTTGCGGGATGATGTGCTCCAACTTGCTTCCCGGCTTGGCACACGCTACAAGGCCGGTACCGAGGACCCTTCTTTGACTGTTATCTCTGAAGTAGATGCCTTTGTTTGGGTCCTCGTTTTCTTCATATTCCACGAACATCCTCCTTTCTCCGGTCATGTGGTTGGTGCATCCACTGTCTAGCACCCATTTGGATCCACCAGAGGAATAGGCCTGCAGAAACAAATTATGCCTTGGTTTTAGGTACCCAAGCTTGCTTGGGTCCTTGGAGGTTAGTTACAATACATTTGGGCACCCACACATGGGATTTTGTGTTCCCATGGCGTGGCCCAGCATAATAAGCATAAACTTTACCAAGATTGTTTCTCATTAATACATAAGAGGCATCAAAGGTTTTGAACAAAAGTTGCTGTTGTTTATGGATCGGACCAGTCTGAGTGACCGGACTTGTCCGGATGACCGGACTTGTCCGAACCACAACCGGACTAGTCCGGTTTTCATGGGAGTTCAGGTTCTTAATTTTCGTGTTACCAGGTTGTGAGGGTCCTCCCTTCACAAAGGTAATCCTTCCCTTGTTATTCTTATGACTTCCAGCATTTTGCTTTCCATCATAAGAGTAACCAATGCCATACTTGACATTTGGAGGTCTTTGGACCAAGTATGCACTACGTGCATAGTTGATCCTCTCCTTGTCAAATATTCCACATTGGGTAGGATTTTTATCCTTTGTGGAGGTAGACTTTTCCTTCAACCTGATGTTGATTTTACCACATTTGCACATATGAACAAGATTAGTTGAAGTGGGTTGAGAAGGTAGACTTGAAGAGGAGGAAGATTTACTTAGCTTGAGTGACTCAACTTGCACTTCAAGGATCTTGTTAACCTTGATCAGGTTACCAAGTTGATCCTTGATTGCAACATTTGAGTTGGTTAACTCCAAGCAAGTTTTCTTGCTTGAAGCTAGCTCAAGCTCTAGTGAGCTGTTTTTCTCCTTTTCAAGAACTAGAAGATTGTCAAGTTCGACATACTTCTCCTTTTGGGAGATAATCATGTCCTCTTGACGATCAATTAGTCGTTCCTTCTCAACAAGTTGGTCAAGTAAAAATTTCATTTTGGCAGCAGTTTTTCTATCTAATCCAATTAACATATCTTCATCATCACTATCTAGTTCATCATTGCTTGAGTAGGAATGCATGGAAGGAGTTTTGATGTTTACCTTGCGTTTACCTTCTTTTGCCATGAGGCAAGTGCCATTTCCCTTCTTTGTACCGAGCGTGGGGAAGAGTGTGGGTTTCTTGGACGTGTTTTCAATGGCTATGCTAGCCATCTCTTCTTCATCGGATGATGAGGACTCATCGTTTGAGTCCCACTCCTTTCCAATGTGTGCTTGTTCAGCTTGTTTCTTCTTCTTGAAGAATTTCTTCGGTTGAGGCTTGGCTTCTTTATTCTTCTTATTGTTGTCCTCATACGGGCAATCGACTATAAAGTGGTTATACTCACCACAATTATAGCATGCCCGCCTCATCTTTGGCTTTGTCCTCTCTTTGTACTTGCCTTCACTTGATTTTGTTCCTTGTCTTTTCTTCAATATTCTTTTGAATTTTTTCATGAACAAAATCATATCCTCTTCGTCCAGCTCACTACTTTCATCATCGCTGTCCTCCTCAAGATGTGCTTCTCTTGCTTCTTTGGATAGAGGCTTGAGTGTGGACTTTAAGGCAACTCCCTTCTTCTTGGACGATGTGAGGTCGACTATTTCTTTGACGTGCTTGGCTTGTTTCTCCATCATTTCAAAGTTGATGATTTTGCCAAGCAATTCATCTGGAGTCATCCTCTTGTACCCAGGACTTTCTCTGATCATAGAGCATAGTGTGACATTGCGAGGCATAAAGGCTCTTAGGATGAGCTTTACAACCTCGTGGTCATTCCACTTCTTGCTCCCATATGATCGAACTTTGTTTACCAGTGTCTTCAATCGGTTGTACATGTCCTGGGGAGACTCGTCTTCCTCAATTGCGAACCTTCCTAGTTCGCCTTCGATCATTTCAATTTTCGCCTCCCGCACATGCCGGTCACCTTCATGGGCTGTTTGTAGCGTGTCCCATATTTCCTTGGCAATCTCCATTCCGTCCACCTTTGTGAATTCGTCTCGACTTAGAGAGGAGATGATTACAGTTGCGGCTTGAGCGTTTCTGTGGATGGCTTGCTCTTGACTTGGGGTGAGCTCTTCGTCATCATCTGGGATGTCTATTCCTGTGCACACAATATGCCATAAACTTGGGTTAAGGGAAATCAAGTGCATCTTCATATTTTGCCTCCACATGGAGTAATCACTCCCATCGAAGTTTGGGGCTTTTCCAAGAGGAATATATAGATAATGGCTGTTATTTGAATTTAAACGATCATAGTTAAAAGGATATCGGGAGTAGTCGGTGTGACTACTCCCCTTCTTCTTTTCTTCAACTTTGGCTTTCCCTTTGGAAAGTGCTTTCTTCCTGAGGAGTGCTTTCAGCTCCAGCGTCTCCTCGTCATCATCATCATCGAAGTATTGAATTGCTTCGAGATACTTTTCCAGCTTTTGGTTCTTGTCGTTGTTCACTTCTTCCTGGTTGTTGATTTTCTGAACTTCCTTCATGTCCGACATGATCTCTTCGAGTGGTTGCACTCTTTCTTGAAGAACCTGCTCTGATACCAATTGAATGTAGGCCTAGAGGGGGGGTGAATAGGCCTTTTTGATTTTTCTCGGTTCCTGTAACACTCAACAACAAGGTCAATACCAGAGATATCGGACTAGTCCGGTAAAGTGCGGACTAGTCCGGTTTTCACGGGCTAAGTTGATCAAGTTCAGTCAATTTGATTGATTCGTTAATGTTTGCAGCGGAAATATAAACTTGAATGACAGTTTAATAGTTGTATGTCAAATTCTATAACAATTAAGCCTCTTGTTCAACAATTTAACTTAAATTGAACAAAGTGAATCAAACCCTAGATTAAGTTGATCAATTAAGATGAAGAACACAAAAGGACAAGACACAAGATTTATCCCGTGGTTCGGCTACCACGAAGGCAACCTACGTCCACGTTGAGGAGCCCACAAAAGGACCGAGTCTTCTCCAACCCTTCCCTCGTCGGATCGCCACGAAGGCCAATCCTCTTCCACTAATCACAAAGGGTAAATAACCAAGTTGAAGGGGCGTTCTCACACGTTGAGAGCTCCCTTGATTACAACTTACAAAGCCACCAATAACACACTCGAAAATTACAAATTGAAACGCAAGAGTGTGTTAGAGAATCAAACCAAGAGCTCAATGATGTGTGCCAAGTGTCTCTCCAATGATCTAGAAGTGATCTTCAATAGATTGATCGATTTTGCACTTAATTTCGTGGAGAGAGGTGGTTTTTGAGTCTCTTGGGAGGTGTGACGGCGCTAGGGTTCGAGAGAGTGTAAAAGTGGGCCGTGCACCTCTATTTATATGGGGTTTCTAAAAGTGAGCGTTAGGGTTTAGAAAGATCGGACTAGTCCGTGGTGGTCACCGGACTAGTCCGGTGTGCTATGTGTAGCAAACCCTAAGTGTCCAGGAATATCGGACTAGTCCGGTTGAAAACGGACTTGTCCGATTTCACTACTGGAAATCTTCAGACTAGTCCGATTGCCATCGGACTTGTCCGACAAATGAAACCCTAAGTGTTTAGGATGACAAGTCCGCACTTGGAGGACTTGTCCGATTTAGATCAGTGTGTATATCGGACTAGTCCGTGTAGACACCGGACTTGTCCGAAGTGGACCAGAATGAATATCGGACTAGTCCGGATCACAATGGACTTGTCCGATTTTGTGTGACTTGTGCATTGTGTTGAGAACTAGTCCGCATTGGGGAGGACTAGTCCGAAGTGGATCAGAAAGATATCGGACTAGTCCGGTGGGGACCGGACTTGTCCGATCTAGTGCAGAATGTGATATCGGACTAGTCCGGCTGTTATCAGACTAGTCCGGTCCTGTATAACTTTGTGCATTGTGTGTGTGTGCTTGAAAGTGATTGATCTCTTGGGTGTGTTTCCTTAACACACTCCATACATAATAATCTACTATTTTCTTCTCCTTGAGCTCAAATTCACTTTGTTTCTCATTTCCCTTCTTTTTAGCATTTTGCTCATTTTTCATCATTTGCCTGCATTCATCTCAACAAAAGGATTAGGATCCCAATTGCTTGTCATAAATCATCCAAAACCCACAAGGGAGTTCTAGATGCACTTTCAAATAACACCCGCCAGAACAACAACATTGACCGGCTGCTGCACATTAGAGGGATTCCCCCCAGTAGGATGTACACCCGGTCCATTGGATGAAGCGGCAGCGAAGTTCACCATCTTGGAATCTTGAAGCCCCCCTACCTGACGCGTCAAATGTCGAAGTGTGGACTAGGGCACTTCCCCCGGTATTACTAAAAAGTAGTCCGAGGAGGTTTGAATTCAGTTAGGGCACGAGTCAAGATCGAGACAAGAGTTGAACACTGAGAGTTTTACGTGGTTTGAGCCGCCTAAGCATAATACCCTACTCCACGGGTTGTGTGTTGTTTGTATGAGCTTGAATGAGTATGAGTTGGCTTGAGATACGTTGAGATAGCCTATCCTTTCTGCCGTGCAGCGCAACCCTTTTAAATACCAAAGACTGACTGTTACAATATGTGCCTGGCCCAACAGGTGGCCCCGACTGTAATAAACTATCCTCCACACGATCTACAGTGTTAAGGGTGGTTAATAGTGTGATAATGTGCCTTAATGATATCGTTATCAGCCTTGATAGTCCTATGATCATGCATTATTAATATAGCATTAATGACGCGTTAACCAGATCTTGTAACGGCCAATTGATGACCCTTGAATGTCCGTGCCGTTGGAGATCCCGCTGTCTTCCCGTTGCAGTCTTATGTTCGGGTGTTGACACGTGAAAGCTCTGGAGCTTTTCTCTACTAGGGATAGGTCCGGTGCTATTGGACACGTGACAGTGTCAGAGCTTCTCTGAGAAGGGAGGCAAGGTCCGACTCTACAAGACACGTGACAACACCGGAGCTACCCAATCGAGGGATGTAGCCCCGACTCTTCTGAACACGTGGCAGTACTAGAGCCACCCTATAGAGGGAGGCAGATCTAATACTTCAGAACGTGTATTCCCTTCAGACGTCCGCCACCTGGACATAGGAACTCCATGACCCTGTTTACGGTACCAAGGAGTACCCAGTATACAGGTACCGACAAACCTCTTCGGGAAGAAGGCCATAACTATTTGTTCCATTATTAAAAAAATAAGCTCCAAGTAGCAAACCATGTTTCAGATGTCTTGATCAGCTTTCGGTTGTAGCGAAGGCTATTGATCGAGGGGTAGCGAATCTAACATGGATATGGACATTCTGATCGAGTAATGATGCTTTTGCAAGCATGATGTACCAATATATTGTATTTAAAACTCTAATATACCTAAAAGTAATGCATTGCATTTTGTAAACAAACTAAGTAGTGGAGGATATCAGGATTAAGAGTGGTGCTAACCTTACATCAACTGCTTGGTTTTATAGTGATGCGCCACTAAACTCTTCAGCTTGACTTCTATTAGTCATTACAAGTTGGATGTGAAGAAACTCCCGCTATGTAACTCCTCTCATTATGTAATATATGTACTAGATCTGTTCCACTTTATTTGCTCAGACTTCACAGAAATGAAATCTGGAAAATCTGAAATCGTTATTTGTCAGTTCCGAAGGCCTGAGAGAAGAGTAGAAGCAGCTGTATTTTGATTCATTCATGAATTGATGCCAACAGTTGACACAAACCAATATTTTAGAAGTATCATCTACTTCTTGCTTCTCCACTTTTATTTGCAGCAATATGTGATTATGAAAATGTTATACTTTCATAATCAAACTAATCAAGCAACTAGTGACGTGGTATGCAAAGTTCGAAATAAATTTCCAAGTCTGTTTGATTTTGACGTGCTCCCATCCAGTGGATTCTTATTTGATAATTCCGATATATTGGATACCTAATTCATTTCTGACAAAATCGTTTTTGACTCCGATTATGAAATTAGTATATGAATATGAAAACGATTTAGCATTTTATACAATCATTTTCGTTCCTAGGAATAATATCAATGAGGTACATGATTAAACACAATAAAATAAATGAGGTATGTATCCTTTAATCATAGACAATAATCAATATACAAAATTACTAACTTGTTGTAACCTTTAGTTGTTACAATATAAATATGAAAAAAACAAAGAGATATTTTCCAAAACTGAAATATAAAACAATGTGTGAGGTACGTCCTCCGTCTCCGTGGTAAACGTAAAGGAGCAAAGACGAACCAAACATCAGAGGAGGATTCCAGCGTCTGGATCTGCAAAGGTCATAACGAAAACGTAAAATCCCAATTCCAGCATTCCGTCATCTCACACGCCACCATTGGCGATCCACTGGGAAGCTCCGTCCCCGCCGCCCGCTCCGGACGTCCGGCAACCGGTTACCCGCAACATTCCCGACCCCAGCCCCGCTTCTCCCTTCCTCGTCCACCTCTCAGCTTGCCCGCCTCCTTCCGCGGCTCCGGGAAAAGGGGGGAGGGATGGAGGGGTGGGCCCCGGCGGCGGCTTGCACGGCCGCCGCTCTGACATCGGCCGTGGGGGCGACCGCGTTGGCGCTGAGGCTTGTCCACCGCCACCTCCTCCTCTACGCGGAGCCCACCCACCAGCGGTTCATAGTTCGCATCATCCTCATGGTCCCGGTACGGCTGCGTCCCCCGCCCCTCACCTGCAGCCCTGTACCCGCCTCTGGTCTTGGTCGCTAGAGAGCCGGTTCTCTTGGCGAATTTTAGCTGGTCTGTGCCCGCTTTCGTAGCTCGTAGCTGTGGTTCCAGGTACGGCACTTGTATGGTCGTGGGCGTACTGTGACTTGGCATTGATATCAAATTTAACTTGTACAGCTATAAGGGTATGGATTACCAAGTCCAAGTGGCAGTAGCGTTGAGCATATATTTATATTTTTTTTGGTATGCATTTATAGCATGTGACGATAGTATAACACTTTAGATTTGTTTTCAAAGAACAAAGGCTATATATCTGAGTTTAGAGGTAGATCATACTATTGATACTGCTTGTTGTTTTTATGTGAGCATGCTATAGCACATCTGAACTATGCCACTGGCATACATATTTATTACCATAATGGCGTGTTGAGATGGTGCACTTGAAGCTGGAAATGATTCATGGATCTGTTACAATATATAACACTCTGGGAGCTTAAGTGCTGTGCGAATGGCCTATATTTTTGTTGTGTACCCTGGGTTGTTGGCCAAGAGATACTTCAGTACTTATCTCACAAGATTGGTTTTTGGTTGGAGTGGAATTATAACAACCAGCGTAAACATTATTTGAGCATTGCTGTTCTATTTCTGATTTCCACATGGTTCATCATCCATATCTTGTTGGAATCTTGTCTAGTTATATTATACAGTTTGGTTACCCCTTTTGTGCCATATGTTGGTTCTCTCTTTGGTTTCACCTAATGAAATTGAGTTATGGCTCTTATTCTCAGTGCATGGAATGTGAATATTTTCATTGATTATACAGCATGAGACTAAATTTTGTTCAGTCATTTAGTTCCACCATCTTATGGATGCACTTTGAACTCATTCAGCATTACATTATGTGCAGGTATATGCAGTGATGTCATTTCTTTCCCTTATTTCACATCATAATGCAATCTACTTCAATTCTATCCGAGAAATGTAAGTCAACTATTTTTAATTCAGAACTTAATTTATCTTCCTCTGTTAGTTACTACACATTTTGTCTGTGGATGTTTCCTTGCTCGTATCCCTTATGTATACATTCCATGGATAATGATGAACCCATTATATAGGAAGGGAAATTTCCTCTAATTGTACTCCTATTTTAGTACTTGAACTTGCAATTTGGGTACAACTCTTCCGCTCCATCTGTTTTTATTTGGAGATCACTCTACTGTATTGCTGCTCAGTATACTTGTATCACTATCATATAAATTAACTTAATTTTGTATGTCATCGCACTAAGTCTTTTATTCGATAACTAGACATGGTGATGCATAATCCGATGCAAAACATGAATGTCAGTGCAAAACAACAACAACAAAAAAGGTTGGCATATGCAACTGGATGAGTATTGTATTAGTGAAACTCCACTTGCTGTGCTTGCTGGGGATAGACCACTGTTCCATAAACTGTAGTTTCAAAGTGATTCCTAGTGATTAATGAAGTATTGTCCAGTTGTTTGCGTACTTAGTTAACCTGGAATCAAGTAACCGAGGATCGGTCATGCATTGACTGAATTCTTTTCCTAGCAATGTATTCTTATTACCATGGTAATAGCTTTCATGAGCTCTCCATATTTAATGGTCGTCTAATAGGAATATTGTATTTGGTTTATTATGATGGTTACTCTGGCATGTTCATAGTCCATAGTTCATGCTATGAGATGGTCGAAAAGTGGCCAAACTAGTGCTTTAGGTTAGTGGAATCATCCGGGCTGAAATGTCCACTGCTGCCAGTTCTTTATTGTAGCTAGACTACGTCTTTAAACAACTTTGCAAATCATATCTGTCATCCTTTTGCATAATCTTGTGTTAAACAGCTTTTCAACAATATTAATATGATAGAAGGCTAGAATGAATGCTTGATTAACCATAGGTCTAGGTACATATTTATAGATACATAGATGGGCCGGTATACAGGCTAGGCCCAAACACATAACCCCCCCCCCCCCCCCCCCACAGTCCCAACATCTAGCCACAACAGATGTTGAGACTGGACCGAAACTCAGAAAACAAAGTCGACGGGAGTCCCTTCGTGAAGATGTCGGCAAACTGTGACGTCGTCGGCACGTGGAGAACTCGAACCTCACCGCGTGCAACCCGCTCACGAACAAAGTGAAGATCAATCTCCACATGTTTCGTGCGCTGGTGCTGGACGGGGTTGGTGGAGAGGTAAACGGCGCTGACATTATCACAGTAGACCAACGTGCTCCGGGCGACAGGAGAGTGGAGCTCCTGAAGTAACTGCTGGAGCCAAGATGCCTCTGCTACGCCGTTAGCCACGGCGCGGTACTCTGCCTCAGCACTGGAGCGAGAAACCACGGGCTGCCGCTTCGAGGACCAGGAGACAAGATTCCCCCCAGGAAGACGGCGTAGCCAGAGGTGGAACGACGGGTATCAGGGCACCCCGCCCAGTCAGCGTCGGTGTAGACCACCAACTCAGAAGGCGAGTCACGACGAAGTAGAAGGCCGTAGTCGAGGGAGCCGCGCAGGTACCGAAGAATCCGCTTCATCGCCGTGAGATGCGTCTCCCGCGGATCATGCATGTGGAGACACACCTGCTGAACCGCGTATGAGATGTCCGGCCTGGTGAAGGTGAGATACTACAAGGCACCTGCAAGACTCCTGTAAGAGGTGGGGTCGGCGACCGAGGCGCCGTCGGCCGAAGCCAGCTTCGCCTGGGTGTCCACGGGAGTGGAGCACGACTTGCAATCAGCCATGCCCGCTCGCTCGAGGATATCCAGGCAGTACTGGCACTGGTGGAGGAACAAAGCGTCCGGACGGTGCTCGACCGCAACGCCCAGGAAGTGGTGGAGCTGGTCGAGGTCCTTCATCGCGAACTCGCGCTGCAGGGCGGAGATCGTGCGCTGAAGAAGAGCCGGGCTGGACGCCGTGAGGACAATATCGTCCACGTACAGGAGGAGGTAGACAGTGTCACCCTCATGCCTGTAAACGAAGAGCGAGGTGTCCGACTTGGCCTCGACGAAGCCAAGCGAGGCCAGGAAGGAGGCGAACCGGCTGTACCAAGCCCGAGGCGCCTGCTTCAGCCCGTATAGAGACTTGTTCAGCCGGCAGCCCAAGTCTGGACGGGCTGAATCAACGAACCCTGTCGGCTGACTGCAGTACACCGTCTCCGTCAGCGTCCCGTGAAGGAAGGCGTTCTTGACGTCCAGCTGGTGAACAGGCCAAGAACGCGAGAGAGCCAACGACAGAACAGTCCGTACTGTCGCTGGCTTAACCACCGGATTGAAGGTCTCGTCGTAGTCCACTCCAGGGCGCTGAGTGAAGCCCCGAAGTACCCAACGAGCCTTATATCTCTCCAGGGAGCCATCCGCCTTCCTCTTATGCGTGAAAACCCACTTGCCTGTGACAACGTTGCCACGGGAAGGACGGGGAACAAGGTCCCATGTCCGGTTGGCAAGTAGGGCCGCATACTTCTCCTCCATAGCGCGACGCCAGTGAGGGTCAGCGAGGGCGCTACGGACGAAGGTCGGTATAGGTGATACCGAAGAGGAAGTGGATGGTGTCGGTGTCGTCGAAGAGAGTACCACTCCGAAGAACCTCTCAAGAGGCCGGAGAACCCCAGCGGCACGTCTAGTCACCATCGGGTGAACGTGTCCTGGGTCCCGGTGGAGCAACGGTGGGTGGTACACCGAGGGCTCTGGACGCGCAGGCGCAGAGGCACCAACCCGCTCTCGTCGCTGGTAGACAAGAGCAGGGTCGGCGAACTGTGGAACAGGGGCTGCGCGTGGCGCAGCGGGGGACGCGGGAGCCGGAGTAGTTGTCGGGTCCCCGCACGGCGCGGGAGTCGAGGCCGGAGATGCCGGGGCCGCACGTGGCGCAGCTGTAGGGGTCGTCGGGGCCTCGTGTGGCGCAGGAGTCGAGGCTGGAGATGCTGGGGCCGCGCGTGGCGCAGCCGTAGGAGACGTCGGGACCTCGTGTGGCGCAGGAGTCTGAGGTCGGAGACACCGTTGCCGCGCGTGTCGCAGCTGTAGGAGGTGCCGGGGCCTCGTGTGGTGCAGGAGGCGAGGTCGGAGACGCCGGGGCCGCGCGTGGCGCAGCAGGAGACGTCGGTGCCACGCGTGGTGCGGCACTCGTCCCCAGGGTCGACGGAGCCTGGGCACCAACCCGCACTCGTCGCTAGTAGACGAGAGCAGGGTTAGTGAACCGCCGTGTCGTGGCTGTAGGAGGCACAGCCGGAGTCACCACAGGTGTCGGTGCTGCATAAGGTGCAGCTGGCGACGTCGTGGGAGCCACCTGGGAGCCGGTGGGTGATGTACCTGCAAAAAAAGGCCAAGGCCAAGGAAGCTGTGGTGGAGCAGCCTCGGTGTCAGTAGAAAAAAGAGAGTCCAGCTCTGCAGCTGAACCAGAGGTGGAGGAAGAAAAGGGGAAGGATGACTCGTCGAAGATGACGTGCCGAGAGATCAAAATGCGGTGGGTAGAGAGGTCGAGGCACCGGTATCCCTTATGCTCAAGGGAGTACCCAAGAAAGACACACCTAGTAGAGCGGGGCGCAAGCTTATGTGGAGCAGTGGCGGAAAGATTAGGGTAGCAGGCGCACCCGAAGACACGGAGGTGGTCGTAGAGAGGGGTAGTGCCATACAGGGCAAAGAAAGGAGTCGGTGCTCGAATCGCCTTGGTGGGAAGGCGATTAAGGAGGAAGGTGGCAGTGTGAAGTGCCTCTACCCAGTATCGAGCGGGGATAGATGCCTGAAACATCAAGGAACACATGACATTATTAGTGGTGCGAAGCATGCGCTCAGCCTTGCCATTCTGGGGGGATGTGTATGGACAAGACATGCGTAGCTGTGTGCCATGTGTAAGAAGAAAGTCACGGAGTCGCGAGTTGTCAAACTCTCGTCCGTTGTCACACTGGAGAGCACGAACAGTACGCCCAAACTGTGTGGAAACCCAAGTGAAGAAGTGAGAGAGAGTATCAAATGTCTCAGATTTCAGACGTAAGGGAAAAGTCCAAGAGAAATGTGAGAAATCATCAAGTACCACCAAATAATATTTAAAACCCGAGGCACTGATAACAGGAGATGTCCACAAATCGCAATGGATAAGATCAAGAATATGTTGCACATGAGACACAGAAGTGGGAAAGAGAAGCCGAACATGGCGACCAAGCTAACAAGCGTGACACAATGACTCATATGTGCCCCTAGTACACGATATAACTGAACTACTAGACAACTTCGACATAGCATCAGCGCCAGGGTGACCAAGCCGACGGTGCCAAGTAGCGGACGAAGCTGTCGTAGCCAGAGCAAAAGACGGAGACGCAGCGGAAGAAGGAAGTCGAAGAGTGTACAGGGGCCCCGGACTATCACATCGAAGAAGAAGACGCCGGGTGGAAAGATCCTTCACAGACAAACCAAAAGGATCAAACTCAACAGAAATATTATTATCAGTGGTGAAACGACGAATGGAAAGCAAAATAATGTCTGGAGCAACGAGAACATTATTAAGATGGAATGAACCCGGAGAAACTGAGTCACCTACTGAGGTGACTGGAAGAACGGATCCATTGCCAACAACGATCGATGAAGGAAACGAGAGATGAGGTGGGTGGGTAGAAGGGAGAATACTAGCATCTGGGGTGGTGTGGTAGGAGGCGCCAGAATCAGCCACCCAATCAGTAGTCGGCGGTGTAAGGTGCATGGTGCTGAAGGAAGACGCCAAGTCCTGACGGTCCCACCCCATGGGCGGCTCCTGGAGGGGTGCTGGTGGCTCCGAGTACCCAGCGGGGTAGGAAGCACCGCCGTAGGCTGGAGTTGGCGATCCAGCCGTAGGGCGACCAGGTCCACCATAGCTCGGATGAGCTACGTACGCCGCCTGAGGACGTGGCTGGCGCGGAGTAGAGGAAGTCGGTGGCGCCCCAAGAAGACCCGGAGACGGTCCAGGCCACATAGAGATCTGGCCAGTCCACGGGTTGTACGGTGTGGGCCAGGGCGCACCTCCCTGGCCAGTGCCACCAGTACCACTACCAGTAGGAGCAGTGGACATAGGAGTGCCGCCAGCACCTCGTCCTGTGCGCCTTCCGCCGCGACGTCGACGAGTACCACCCCTAGAGCCAGCAGAGGCACCCGGGGCGGTAGGTGGAGTAGGTGGTCGCGGTAGTGGTCCCCCAGAAGACGGTGGGCGTGAGGGCTGCCCAGAGCCATAGAAGGCTGTGGCAGACCCAGAGGTAGCAGATCCACCAGTCGTGATCTCCTCAAGCTCGAGATCAGACCAGACCTTCTCGAAGGTCGGTGGCGGCTCCATACGGAGAAGCCAGAAGCGAAGATGGCTGAAGCGCTCGTTCAGGCCGTGAAGGACCCGAAGTACTAGAGTGCTGTCAGCGACCGACTCGCCAAGGTCGCGCAAGGAGTCAACCATGCCCTTCATCTCTCCACAGTAGGCAGAGATGGAGCGGTCACCCTGCACTGTAGTCTGGAACCGTGCGTTAATGTGAAGAGCCCGAGTCGCACGGTTCCCCAAGAAGTGGTGCTCCAGTATCTGCCAAGCCCGGCGCGCGGTCCCCCCACCGTGCTGTCCGACAAGCTTGTACAGATCATCGGCGAGAGTGCCAAGGATCCAGGCAAGGACCAGACTGTCCATGCTGATCCAAGAGTCATCCCACGGGGCGTCGTCCTGCTGGACATGGTCCGCAAGCTGGTACCGCCGTAACGTGAGGAGGAACTCGTTACGCCAGCGGGCGTAGGTGGTGGAGGTACAACTCAGAACAGTCGGCACTAGTGTCCGAATGTTCTGAACTCCAGCCGCCTGGGCGTGTAGGGCGGCGGTGAGCGACGCTGAGTATGCGGAGAGCACACTGGTGTCTGAGGTGGGCTCGTACGTCGCGCTCAGCGGCCGGTGAGCGCTCTCCTGGATCTGGTGCGAGAGAGCAGCCGCTGAAGCGCGCTCCTGCTCTAAGGCAAGAGCGAGTGCCCGCTCGCGCTCGCGAGAGGCAGCTAGAGCCGCGAAGACACCAGAGGTGTCCGCGACCGTCGTGGTGGGAATTAGGTTTTGGCTAATGATACCATAATAGAAGGCTAGAATGAATGCTTGATTAACTATAGGTCTAGGTACATATTTATAGATACATAGATGGGCCGGTATACAGGCTAGGCCCAAACACATAACTCAACACAGTCCAACATTATATATTTTTTACTAAAGATGTGTCAGAATACTAGATTGAAAATATATATTTTATGTCTGTGACTGTGTTTATGGGACTAGTACTTCCTCCATTCCGAGTTAAATGGATGACATATTAGCAAGCTGGCTTGGTTTTGTGAAAAAAAAAATCTATTTTCACCGTTGGATGCAACTTCACATGGTCCTATTAATTACCTTTTCTGCAGTGGTTTTTAGACTGATGTGTTTGTGTGTGTTTCACTGAACTGATGCGGGTAAACTATAAACTAACCATAGCACTGTGGTAAACCCGGGGAAATAGACTCCTAAATTGATTGTTTATTCCTTGTGAAATCGTAGTTTTTTATAAACCGATTACAGATAAAAATTGATCCCAACACTCAGCGGGACTCTAATCCAACAATTTGGACTCAATTTCAAACTCTAGACTGAATTGGACTGTTCCCTAAATCTGTTTTGGGCGCAACAGCCCCCTGGACACACCAATCTGCCTGACCTAGCCTCTATTCTTTCTAGAAAACAAGATTAAAGTCAACAATCACCCCTTAATCTTGTTTTCTAGGACACACTAATTTAGGATGGAAACACACTTGTTCCAGCCTACACACGCTATTTTTGTGGTGGACACTACACCCAGGATGAGCACTTCATCCTGCACACACTAAGGGATAAGCACTACTCCCTCCGGTGTACAAAATATTGTCGTTCTACACTAGAGCCAAGAGTGTACAAAAAATTGTCGTTTTACACTGCATGCCATGGAAAATAGTGTAAAAAATGGGGGTAGCGTGTACCTAGGAATCAAACTTGCATCAGATTGGCTGGAAAAACGTGAAGAAGACCACTCGGGCCACTAAGGAGAGTTGTATTATAAAAGAAAGAAATCTATTTAATACTTCCTTGGTGTGCGAGAACATGTCCAAAACGACAATTTTTTGTACACCGGAGGGAGTACATCCCGAACCCAAAACACAAATTTGGGTTGACCATTACAACTCGGGTTGGGCACTGCAACCCTTGGGGTGGGCACTACATCTGAGGATGAACACATCATCCTACACAACTATGTGACAAACACATCATCCTCTAGGACAAACACGTCATCCCGAGCACTCCTTTGTGAGACACTCACAACTACCTCGAACCACCTCTACCACGTTCATGGGCACTCCTCCCCTGTACATGACCAATCACCAACACATCGCAGGCCCACCAGCCCCGATGTGCTCTTCTTCTTCCTTTAGTCTCCTGTGCATGGGCCTAGCCCATCCACCATCTTATTCTTGTCCCGCACTTGACCTTCCTTAGCCCAGCGCGTAGGCCCGATATCTTGATCTGTTCTGACCGCACACCGTTATTGGGTCTAGCCTGGCCCACCTGACCAACAGATTTGGTCCAGCTGCCTGTGGTCTTCTCGAACCTTCGCATTGATGCTCTTGGAATGTTGGTCAAGTAAAAGACAACATGTCCGACAAATGAGTGTCGCATTGATGCACATGCTATGGTGGTTCTATGATCACATAAGAAAAGATCGAATTAGGAACGAGACAATATGTAATAGGGTATGGATGACACTGATTTAAGAGAAGCTAGTCCAACAATGGTTAAGGTGGCTTAGGTATATCCATCGGATACCTTTAGAAGCACTAGTTAATAGTGAGATAGATCCTAAAGGGTGGGGGAATATTAGAAGGGGTGTTGTGAAACAAGGTGGGCATCGACTCTCCTGTTGTGCCTAGGGCTGCAGCGCCGCCACATGTCCTGCAGCCCGTCGTGGGCGGTAGGTCTCAGGAGTAAAGGGAGTTATGCCCTGTCCAGTTGCACATTTAACACTCGCGTCTTCCCAAGGCACACGACACATGGTGCATGTCTCTATCAGGTGCTCCAGTGCCCAGTCGGGTCATAGTGATGGTGCAACAGTGCAGCACCGTGCGACTGACGGAGTAGGCTGCGACTGTTATGAATATTGGATCTTGTATTATTGAGGAGATCGGATGCCTCTATAAATAGATATACAAGGATGACAAATATGCAAATAAGTCCCTAATACATCATCCAATATAATAATACTATTATATCCTTAACACCCCCTCAAACTCAAGGTGCATCAAGAACATTGAGTTTGAAGATAAAATACTCTGAAGCCACAAATATGATCCAAAAGGTGGTGTCACTAAGCAGAACGTCGAAGTAGATGAAGCAGCAAAACTGGAGCCGACAAAACTGGCAGGCGTAGCGAAAGAAAGATGAAGCCAGTCAAGCTCCCAAAGATGCTGTGAATCATGACGACGAGGGCCAGTACCTACCAGAGATCGTCTGTGAGCAACTCCCAAAGTCGTAGACCGCGTATATTTAGACGCAAACGAGGAACTCAGTCATGATAATTGATGCAATTGAAAAGCATCACACACCGCACAACTGAAATCCTGGCCGAAGAAGAAAATGTCACCATGACAAAGATGACCAAAAACGGCAGAAGCGCAAAATAAGCAGCGGCAAACGACGACGGGGAGCAGAAACAAAAGCGGCGCAAGCAACATTTTTTTTACAAGGCAAAGGCGAAACTTCCGAATCAATGATGGATAAGACGCCACAGGCAGCCAAAATGAAGGCGACCAAAAGACGTCAATTCCATCTCAGATCCGAAGAGGAGCTGATGCCGCCAAATTTTTTTCTTTTTTTCCTTTTTTTAACGAGGCAGTAGCTCTTTACTAAACCCTAGCGGCATGCAGGTAGCTCGCGGGTGGCGGCCGCAGAAAGAAACCCCATTGACCTCGCTGATGTCATGATGACATCATGCTGATGTCAGCAAGAGGCACGCTCTCGAAGCAGGCAGTGGTGGCGGCGATTCACGAAGCCACCTAGGCACCCCCGGCGTAGATCCTTTCGTCCTCGTCTGCCAACGCGAACCCCGACGGTCTGGTGGATCTGTGCCTGGCAGAGCGCGAGCGCCAGGAGCGCGACGCCAGGAACACCACGGACGCGCCGCTCTGGCCGCCGAACGCGATCTGATGTCTGGATACGCGTCGCCGTCGGCGCGCATGCAGAGCTCTACCGTTCGCAGCGGCCGGTCGTACGGCAGTACCACCATGTGCTCGAAGGAACGCGCGCGCGCGTTGGCGTCCCCGCTCTCGACGCAAAGCTCCATAGCGTCTCCCGCATCGCCCTGGAGGCTGGCCCGGAACGCGCCCTCCACGAGCCGGAGGAACATGCCGTACGCGTTCTCGCCACCGGCGCCCTTGGACTTGACGAGCGGGAACTGGGTCTCTTGCGGGACGTCGCTGCCCTTGTCTCCCATCCTCTGCGCCATCAACCAGAGCTTGAACCAGAAGCACACCATGAACCTCGCCCCCCTGTCCAATCGCCAAACATTTGATACCGGCAACGGCAGGTTGAACCACGGACAGAAGCTTCCAGGGAAGGCATCGCGTGAGGGAGAAGCTTCCAGGGAAGGGAGCACACGTGAAGGCCAAGGCCAAGGGAAGCAGAACACGCGGAGGCCAAAAGCACGGGAAGCTTCCAGGAACCTGGCTGCTCCTTTCTTCTACGAGAGCGTTAGATCTCGGCAAATTCGTTCGTTGCGGGACGGAGGCAGGGACTCCGGCGACAGTACCCAAGGCGCCCTCACGAAGGTTGCTGTCGGGAGGGACGGCAGAACGAGTCGTTGCATGGCAGCGGAAGAGCTTCCGAGGAGAGAGATTCGGGAAGACACCTACAAAATCAAGAGGCGAAAAAAATTCCGACGAGATAAGCCGACTAGAACAAATCTAACCTAAACCTAACCTGGCTCTAATTCCATGTTATGAATATTGGATCTTGTATTATTGAGGAGACCGGAAGCCTCTATAAATAGATGTACAGGGATGATAAATATGCAAATAAGTCCCTAATACATCATCTAATATAATATTACTATTATGGCCTTGTTTGGCACAGCTGAAACTTGTTACAAAAGCAGCTTGTTTGAAAAGCTGGTGGAAAGCAGCTTCTGCTTATATCCTGCTTTTAGTTCATTCTGAGAAGCAGCTGAACTAAGAAGCTGTTACAGAAGTTTCCTGTTTGGCACACTCTCAGCTTATTTTTATGAAGAAGCTGCAGCAGAAGCTGTGCCAAACAGGGCCTTATATCCTTAACAGCGGCGATGCGACAGGATGGGACATGCTCCACCATCATCAACATCCATGCTTAGCTACTAGCGTTCGGTGTGATAGGATGACGAGTCTTAAAGCCATCGTCAGAAGCCACTACAGGTTGTCATAAGTACTCTAGATTGTGTATAGGGTACAAACCATCCCGGGGCCACTTGTCGGGCCTCGATCTTTGTGTAACTGCCCGACCTTGGACTGTAAAGGACCGGACAGTCACCGACATAGACAAGTTTAATCGGACACACACAATCCATTCTAAGCTCACGAACACACCTGGACACACAGGCAAGAGCAATACAACACACTCCTGTAGACGTAGGGTATTACGCTCCGGCGGTCTGAACTACATAAATCCTCGTGTTCACCATCTCCATCTGGCTCGACTGCTTCAGAAACTTAGCCCCTCCAAACAACGAACCTTCGCGAACTGCTCCAGTAGCGGTACCGGGGGAAGTGTCATATCCGCACTTCGACATTTGGCGCGCTAGGTAGGGGGCTACTGCACTCTCTGAAAGGGCTCTAGACTTCGAGCATCACCACAATGGTGAACATCCACTCCATTGTCGGCTCCTCTCGGCCCCGACGCATCGCGGCGAGGGAGGACAGGGCCACTTCCCGCTCCAGGGCGGGCCAATCCAGCCATGCAGGTGGTTACACGACCACTGCTTTTGTGACCGCCACGGCAGCCGCCTCGCGGCGGACTCCCGCTGCCTCAGCTGACGATGATGCCCCCGGCTGCAATCCCAGAGAGCGCGCTGGCTTGAGACTACTGGAGCTGAGGTACTAGATGGAACCCTCCATCCTTCTTGAGCTTGCTTGGATCGCTGTTCTCTCGCAGGAGAGAGAGGTGCAAGAGGGACTAAGGATCCTGAAGGCATCCGAGGCCTGAGACCAGTGTGGTCAACATCCTTCACAAACTCCAAACCGGTGGGTGACCTTCTCAATCATAAACATGATATAAGACGCATAGCGATAAGAGCGGTTCGGAGTGCAAGAGATGTTCACCATATCATTGTAGATCTAGTCAAACACATTGAACTTCCTCCTCCTGCTTATCAACTTCATTAGTTCATCAAGGACCTCAGGAAGCCTTGAATACTGCATGCATCTCCATC
Organism: Tuctoria greenei; assembly: GCA_036927565.1. Lineage (NCBI taxonomy): Eukaryota > Viridiplantae > Streptophyta > Magnoliopsida > Poales > Poaceae > Tuctoria > Tuctoria greenei. The sequence continues at coordinate 131,065,342 of JAYESD010000004.1, forward strand.
TTTAGGAGCTATTGTCTTCCTCAGGACCCGATTGAGAACCACAAATAACGACTTCATATGCTTTGTAGAAGGTGGTCTATAAGGCATCCATGTGTCATAGAGAAAAGTGAGTTCATCCTTGTCTAAGGCCTTGGTGTTGTGGAGAGAATCTCATTCTCCAAAGTGTCTTCAAAGTGAAGTAGCTTGGCAAAGTCCTCATATGAGATACTATACTTGGAGCCATTAGTCATCCATGTTACACCTTCATCATTGCCCGAGAAGTAACAAGTAGCATAGAATTGGGCGATCACCTCATCTTTCCAGTTGTATCTAAAGGCCAAGAGATCCTTTAAACCATGCCTTTCCAGTGCCTCCACAACTTCCTTGCTTCACAGCTCTTAGACTCTAGATACTGCATATCAACCCATTGACTCTTCACAATGGGAGTCTTCAGACAGTGTTGTAGTAATCGGAGTGAAAGTCACTGCAAAAACAAGGATCAACAGCTCGCTTGGCTTGTTGATATACATTGACCTTCCGATGCTTCCAAGCTATACCACTCCGTTTGCCGGTGAAAATATCCTCAAAGGGACGTCGATTCCTCTGAATGGGTGCAGTCATCACCAAAGGACCAATTGGTCCAATTGCAGTTCCCTTTCCCTTGCTTTGGCTCCTCCGCAAAGTCGAAGAGCTAGCACCAACCACATCTTTACCCTTGGCACCGGAGGGTTTCTTGGCGACAACCTTCCCGCGCCTCGCCTGAGAGTCAGCGGGCGGAGGAGCAGAGGCGTCGAGATCCCATCTCCTCTTACTTCCCCTTTCTTGAGCCCGACCCAATCTCTCGGTCGCGCTCGACCTTGTAGTCAAACATGCTTTCATTCGATGAGCTTGACATGATTCCTAACACAAGGGGTACAAGGTAGAATGGTGAGGATGAATTCAAGGACTTGTCGAGACTAGAAGCAAGTTAGCACAAACTGCCCCAGATCAGACTTGTCCGGTTTCAAAGTGCGGACTTGTCTGGTGTACCAGACTTGTCCGCACCCAGGGCCGTAGTAGTCCGGTGTGAACAGTTCAAAACCCTAGCTTAAAAATCAAAACTAATCTCGACAAACATTGGTGCAATGTAATGGAAAACAATAGGAGTACACCAAGGATAGGTAAACTAACCCTAGGAGACAAGTATTTTGAGCAAGAACTAGGGTTTGGAGTAACGTTAACCAAATTCACCGAATCGAAGGGGGATGCGGAGTCTTCGAGGAGATTAGTCCGGGGTGGAAGACCTCTCCCACGGAGAAAAGCGACGATTTGGTGGAGGAATCGAAAGATCCCCTTGAGAGCCCGCGGGTGAAGAAAGAGAAAGTGTGAGGAGTTGTGAGGAAGGAGGAGATTTTGTCGGTTGGGCTGGGTTTAAACCCGATAATAACAGACTAGTCCGCAGGGGGTCGGACTAGTTCGGTCTACCGGACCAAGGCCGGACTAGTCTGCAGGGGCAGACTAGTCTGGTGTTGACCACGGACTTGTTCGGGGTCAACAGGACAAATTGAATTAGAAATCATTATATAATGGAGATTTTCACTAATGTTGATCTTTACGACATCTTTTCACAAATAATCTTGATGAGTATGACCAGTAAGCAATCAACAATCAAACAATGACCATGACTCATCAAGATTCAATAATTAAAATAGTTTTCGAGAGCAAATAGAGAGAGAAGACACATTTTCGCATAACAAGTGAATTTTGAAGAAACAAACACGTATGCAACTTTTCAAGCCACATTTCGAGCGTTGATGATATTTAGTTCATTTCTAAGCTCACAAAATCGTTTTTCATCTAATTGCTTGGTGAAAATATCAGCTAGTTGTTTCTCGGTCTTAACATGTGAAATTACTATGTCTCTGTTCATTGACTGATCTCTTAGGACGTGATGTCGTATGTCGATGTGTTTGGTTTGAGTGCTATACAAGATTGTGTGCAATTTTTATAACACTCTCATTGTCACATAGGAGTGAAATACAGTTCATACTGTAATCGTAATCCCTTAGAGTTTATCGCATCCATAGGAGTTGCGCACAACAACTATCGGCTGGGACATACTCCGCTTTGACTGTGAAAAGCGCAATGAAGTTTTGTTTCTCTGAGGACCATGACACTAGGGATCTACCTAAAAATTGTTAGGTGAATCACGTTTTCTAAGAGATAAACAAGGATTAGGGGGTGTGGAGATCCGTGACATCTGTAAGAGGTGATGGAGATAGAGTCCAAGTTATAGATTAGCAGAGTCCGAGTCGTGTCTAGTATGGAGTCTTATTTGTAATACTATAAATATTCGGGTTTACCCGAGGAATAAACTTGAGGAAATCCCAACAATTGGTAATCAGAGCAAGTTGAGATTCGAGGGCGGAATTGGGCTTACCTCGTCGGGAGAGGTTGGTTTTGACGGGGGAGTCGCGGGATCGAGCCAGCACTCCCGGGGAATGCGAGGTGTCGGCGGATCCCGTTGGGGCGGCGCTGAATCGTGTGGATTCGGCGGCGTACGGAAGATCCAGACGGCGACGAAGTGTGGCGTCGTCGGCAGGGATCCAGCGGCTCCGAGGGGCTCGACGGTGTGCTGTAGCGCGTCGGAGGAAGAGGGGCTCGACGTGCTCGCGACATCAACTCGGGCGGTTCCGGCGTGACGGCTCGCGGTGACCAGGATCTCGCCTCGGAGCGGACACCGATCGAAGGACGGAGACGGGTGTCGATCGATTGCGGTTGGCGGCGACTTGAGTCCTGACGGTCCGATCGGTAGGGTTCCAAAGAAGGGTTGGATTGGGTCGGTCGATTGACTGTAGTGGGCCTATTTGTGGTGGACTTAACAGAAATTGGGCGCTGATGACTTGGTCCACTGGTGTTGAGAGATATGGAGAGTAAAATGGCGCTGCAATATCCCCTGATAAAAAAGATCAATTATATAGCATGGGCTATAAAGATGGAGGTATTTTTGAAAGCGCATGGGGTATGGAAAGCTTTGGACGCGAAAAAGGAGGACAATGTTGATCCAAAAATGGATCAGTTGGCTCTTGTTGCCATCTATCTAGCTATTGATGAAGACACTCATGCGAATTTCGGAGAAGAAGACGGCAAAAGATGCTTGGGAGATGATTAAGAGAAAGTTTTTGGGTGAAGAACATGTGATGGAAGCAAGAATTCAGACTCTACAGAATGAACTTGATGTGTTGCGCATGAACAGAGGAAACTCCATCGATGACTTTGCCATAAAAGTGATGATAATCGTGGCAAAGATTTGTAATCTTGGTGGAGAAGTTGAAGAAAGTTATATTGTGAAGAAATTATTGCGTGCTCTACCTTCGAAGTTTCTCCATATTGCATATACTATTGAGCAATTTGTTGATCTAAAGACGATGACTATGGGAGAACTCGTTGACAGACTCGAGGCACACGAAGAACGAGTACTTAGCTTCAACAACCAAGAGCATGAAGAGAAACTCTATTTAACAAGGGAGTGGAAGGCAAAGAGAGGCAAAGGATGAGGAAAATCTCCGTTTGACAAAATAGGAGTGGGAAGCAAGAGAGTCAAAGGAGAAGAAGAAGAAATTGGACAAATAAAAAATTCAATGCTTCAATTGTCACAAGTATGGACATTTTGCTGATGAGTGTTCCAAGGGCAAGGAAGATGAGAAGGCGCTTTTTGCGTCTGAAGGAGAGTTGTTTTGATCTCATATGATCAAAGGTGTGTGGCAAACTTCTTGTGCCGCCACATCGCCCCCCTTCAGCGGTGCCTGTACGGGGCCTGGGTCTACTCCGGGGTATACGACCAGTGCCGGCTAGATCAGAGCGACCCAACCCCCAAGATGCTGGAGGAGATGCTAAAGGTGGTGACTTGCGATACGATCGACGATGAGAACGTCTCCGTTCCAGATGACTGCCAACTGCTTTTCATGACTCCTGGTCTGAGGGACAAAGTGTGGAGCTTGATGCCGAAGGTCAACGCATTTGGTCTTGCTCGCCTGCACCCCGAAGGGACGACTGGAGCTTCGGCGGTCCTGGAGCGGGTCGTGCTGCAATGCAGCCAGGGTCGAGGTCTACCCCGTGCCCTTCAGAAAGGGTGGAGGTAGGGCCCTCAACAACCTCCGACGGGGCGAAGGACAGTCAGCCAACATCTCCTGCGCCGGGGAAGCGTTCTTGTACCTCGGTCGTGGGTGCTGCCACCCCTGTGCTGAAGAGGCGGAAGCTGACGCGGGGGGATGGTTCTCTAATCTCCCATCGTGAGGGAGCCGGAGCAGCTGAAGCCTCCATCGTCGACCTGGTCTTTGATTCCAGCGGCGGCTCTGGAGGTGTCGTGCCCGCACAACCTTTGACAGGCGGACCTCGAGCTGTCGGCGTCCCGACGACCGGTAGAGAGGAGAGCGGCGACGGTGGTTCCGGAGGAGGCACAGAGGGATCTATGCTGATGGTCGCGTTGACGCAAGTCGTCCAAGAGCAGGTGCCAGAGGATGTGTCGGGTCCAGGGGGCCACGATCCGCCGCGCGAGCTGGGAGGCCAGGGTCTCTGGAGTAGCCCGGCCCGCCGGTAATGTCCAGTTTCTTCCTTCGCTGTTCTATTGTTGCTTCTTCGCACTGACACAGTTGGCTTTGGCTTTTCAGGACGTCGTTGACCGACATAGCACTCTTGGTGCTTCGGGGGTTGGGCTTGATTGCTCCTGCACCTCCCGAAGCTTGAACGGAGCCCATTGTGCAGCATCCCGCGCTCAAGGGTGCACCAGCTTCCGGCGATGTCGCTGTCCCTGTGGCTGTTCCTCATGCTCCTTCGTTTGTCGGAGTGGATGGGGCTGAGGTGGTGCCGGGCGAGGACATGGCCACGTTGGCCGTCTCGCTTACCCCCGGTGCGGCAGACCCGCATGCTTCTGCTTCTGACACTGCGTTGCCCGATGTCATTGGTGCTTAACATGGCGACTCACCACCGGCGGCCGGTGACACCCTTGTGGCAGGGAGAGTGCTTCGGCGTCGGGTGGCGACACGTCGATTCCTGAAGCTCCAACCAGGGAGCCATCAGGTCCCCGGGCGCTGGTGTCTGCAACGGGGTTGACAGAAGAGGCAGAGAGGCAGTCGTCCGTGGCAATGGTGACACCAATCCCCCTCTCCGAGGTTGTTGCCGCGACTCGGTCCATCTTGCGCCAGGCGCAGGCTGCTCTCGCCCGGGAGTGGGATCAACTTGCTGAAGAGCGGCGCTCGGTGAAGCTGGTTGATGCCAAGACGAAGGAGCTCGAGGCGAAGGCCCTGAAGGCCCATGCCGATGCTGAAGCCCACCTTAGGAGCAGGCGGCTGGAGCTGGTCTGCCGCGAGGTTGCCGTCGCCAATCAGGAATGGGACTTGGCGGTGAGGGAAGAAGAGGTCTCCCGGAGCCTCGGCGTGCTGGAGGAGAGACGCCAAACCGTGCAGGACTCGGAGCTCGCCATCAAACGCCGGGAGGTTGACTTGGAGCGTCGTGCTCGGGAGCACGCCGATTGGGAGGAAGCAGCGCGGAGAGAGGTAGAAGACCTCCAGGCCCCTCGCGCAACCGAGGCGCAAGGGATCCGGGACTTCCTGGCTTGTGCTGGGGCGGTGTTGGAACCCCTCGGACTTTGTCCCGTGCCGCGAGGGGAGCCGTCTCGTGGGGTGGCCCAGCTGCTCCCAGCCTTGGACTCCTTCTGCTCGACGTTGGGGTTGGTGAACACTGTCCTTGCAAGGTGGCTGGAGGTCGAAGGAAGGGAGCTAGCGGAGTAGGTGGCCTCCCATGTCTTGGTGTGCTTCCGGAGCTGGTATCCTACGATCCCGCTGGATTCGGTAGAGAACGGCCCCTTCGATGAGCAAGAAAAGGAGGCGAGGTCTGAAGTCCAGGACCTTGCCAAGCAGGTGGCTTCCTCATTCATGCGTATTTGAGACCAGCGTGTTAGGAGCTGAATTTTTACTCTCATTGAAGAGAGGATGACACTAGAGGGTTGGGGCAATTTTCTTGTCTATTCCTCACACAATGCCATGCCAACCCAAGAGGTTGAGGCTACATATTTATAGCAGCCCAAGGGCAGCCAACCAGCCAAGCATATGCCTTCTTGCTAGTCCAAGATGCCATGCAAGGTGCTGTCCTAAAGATGCTAACAACCGTCCTAAAAGCAGTCAAGATGCTGCTGTCCTAACTGCTGTCCTAAAAGCAGTCAAGATGCTGTCCTCTAGTCTAAGACGAGTACAACAAGGACCAAAGACCAAGGACAAAGGTACAACAAACTAAGGACAAGAGTACAAGGGACTAGGGGACCAAAAGACCAAATGACTGCAAGACTTATTCCATCGTTCTCCCCCTAAGTCTTGTACGTCGTCTTCTGGGAGTGTTGGACCATACCGATCCTGGAGCAAAGTTCAATGAACTTGAGCCTCCCAAGGGGCTTGGTGAGCAGGTCCGCAAGCTGGTCCTTGTTGTTGATGTAGGTTGCCTTGATGCTGCCTTCCTCCAAGCAGCCTCGGATGAAGTGGTACCTCACCCGGATGTGTTTGCTCCGTTCATGGAAAACGGGGTTCTTTGCGAGGGCCAGAGCAGACACGTTGTGCACCCTGAGTTCCACCGCTCCAGTGTCTCTGCCGAGGAGATCACCAAGCAGCCGAACAAGCCAGAGCGCCTGAGTCGAAGCGGTGGAGGCCGCTATGTACTCGGCCTCGCAACTGGACATGGCCACCACCTGCTGTTTGACCGACTGCCAGCTAACGAGGCACTTGCCGAAGAAGAAGAGGATCCCGCTCATGCTCTTGCTGGTGTCGATGTCGCCGGCGTGGTCGCTGTCGCTGTACCCGACAAGGTGTGCCTCCCCAGGACACCTCGAGTAGTGGAGGCCTTGATCGAGAGTCCCCGCAACATAGCGGATGATCCTCTTCACAGCCTGCTGGTGCTCCGTTGTCGGTCGCTGCAGGAACCGATTAACGTAGCCGACGGAGAATGCCAAGTCCGGCCGTGTGTGGGCGAGGTAGCGAAGGCTCCCCACAAGACGTCGGTATTGTGTAGCATCCACCTCCTTCGCCGTGCTGTCGCGGCTCAACTTCAGCCTCTCCTCCATCGGAGTGAGGGCTGGATTGCAGTTTGTGAGCCCAGCTAGCTCAACAATACGCCTGGCGTAGGCGGTCTGTCGAAGTGTGATCCCGGAGTTGGCCTGGTGCACCTCAATCCCTAGATAGAAGGAGAGGGATCCCAGGTCACTCATCTGGAAGGTGGCTTTCATCTCTTCCTTGAACGCTGCCACCTCCGCATCCTTGGTGCCGGTGATCACCAAGTCGTCGACGTAGACACCCACCAGTAGGGTGTTTCCCCCATTGCCCCGCCGGTAGATGGCCGCCTCGTGCGGTCATTGCCCGAAGCCCATCCTCTTGAGCATGGAATCCAACTTGGCATTCCACGCCCGTGGTGCCTGCCGCAAGCCATAGAGGGCCTTGCGCAGGCGCAACACCTTGCCCTCCTTGCCAGGGAGCGCAAACCCCGGCGGCTGGTGTACGTAGACCTCCTCCTTCAAGTCACCGTTGAGGAACGCCGACTTGACATCCATGTGCTGGACACGCCAACCTTCTTGGGCGCTTCCATCCGTGCCACGGGGGCAAAGGCATCGTCGAAGTCGATCCCCTCCTGCTGCACGAAGTCGCGTGCTACCAAGCGAGCCTTGTGCTTGACGATGGCGCCGGCTTCATCCCTCTTCAACTTGAACACCCACTTAAGGGTGATCGCGCGGTGACCGCGAGGGAGGTCAGCAAGCTCCCAAGTGCGGTTCGTCTCAACCGCATCCATCTCCGACTGCATCGCGGCACGCCATGCGTGTGTTTCTCGGCCTCCGCGAAAGATCGAGGCTCGCCGTCGTCGCACGCAATGTGCAACTGCGCCTCCGAATCTTGATCATCCAGATAGTGAGGGGCCAGTCCCGGCACCGGCTGGTCACCGAGAATGTTCTCCATCTTGCGATACCACAACTGCTCGCCGTCGTAGCACCTGTCGAGGCGCTCCTCGTCGTGGGAGAGCGGAGTGACAAACTCCACTGGGTCGTGCTCGACACAAGCTGGTGACGGAGTGGACGTGGCCAGAGGGGTGGCCGTCGGTGCTGGAGTGCGTGGGGTCGCCGGCTGAGGTGGAGGTGGACGCTCGGGGGCTGGGGTAGACACGCTCGGTGAAGAGGAGCTGCCTACTCCCCCAGCTCCCTTGAAGTAGACGTAGTCGACGACGAAGTCGTCGTTCGTCGAGGTCGAACCGTCATCCACCGCCTTGTCCCATGCCCATCCTCGCCCTTCGTTGAACACAACGTCGCGCGTCGTGCGCACACGTTGTGTCTCTGCCTCTGGGTCGAGAATGCGGTAGGCCTTCGAGCCCTCTGTGTAGCCGATGAACACCCCGAGGGTGCTCCTGTCGTCGAGCTTGCCGATCTGGCCAAGCTCCTTAGCGAACGCGAGGCAGCCGAAGACCCGTAGGTGAGAGACCGCCAGCTTGCGCCCATACCAAGCCTCGTACGGCATCCTGCCGTGGAGGGCCTTGGTGGGCGAGCGGTTGAGGATGTAGACGGCGGTCACCACCGCCTCTCCCCAAAAGACAGCCGGCATTCCCCTCTGCTTGAGGAGGGCCCGAGTCATCCCCACATCCGTCTGGTTGCGCCGCTCGACGACGCCGTTCTGCTGCGGACTGTAGGGCGCGGAGTAGTGGCGCTGAACACCCTCATCCGCGCAATACGACGCGAATTCAGCCGCCGTGAATTCGCCGCCATTGTCGGTGCGCAGTACGCGCAACTTGCGGCCGCACTCCGCCTCCGCAGTGGCCTGCGCACGCCTGATGGCGTTCGTAGCCTCTCCCTTGCTGCCAAGGACCACCACCCACATGTAGCGGGAGAGGTCGTCGACGAGCAGCAGGAAGTAGCGTCGTCCTCCTGGTGTAGCCAGTGTCACCGGGCCACACAAGTCCCTGTGAACGAGCTCGAGCCGCTCCTTTGCTCGAAAGCTCGACTGCTGGGGAAAAGGAAGTCGCCTCTGCTTTGTCACCACGCAGACGTCGCAGAGCTGTTCCACATGGTCAAGGCATGGCATGCCTCACACCATCTCCTTGGCACTGAGCTGCTTCAAGGCCTCGAAGTGAAGGTGCCCAAAGCGCTCGTGCCACTGCCATGCCTCGTCCTCCCGACGAGTGGCAAGACAGACAGGCTGTGCTACCTGCACGTGAAGGACATAGAGTCGATTGGTGCCTCTAGTTACCTTGGCAAGAAGGCGACAATGGCGATCCCAAATCCTCATGACTCCCTCCTTGATCTCCACGCGCGAACCACTCTCATCCAGCTGTCCCAAGCTGATGATGGAGTTTCGCAACGCGGGGATGTAGTAGACTCCGACGAGCAGCTTGTGCTCACCGGACTTAGCGCTGAGGAGGACGGAGCCAACACCCTTGATCTCCACGCCGGAGGCGTCACCAAACTTGATAGAGCCTCGGACATTGGGATCAAGCTCGGCGAAGAACTCCCGTCCATCGGTCATGTGATGGGTGGCGCCGGTGTCGAGGCACCACCCGTCAGTCTTGTCGTTGCTGGAGCCGTCGCCGAGGAGAGCGTGTGCTCTCGGCTCATCAAGATGAAAGAGAGCCGCTGCGGTCGATGCCGCTAGAGGTGGCTTGATGCTTCCATGTGCCATGAGCAAAGCTGGCTCCTCCTCCACCTGTGCGACGTGGGCCTCTTCCTCCACTTGTGTGACGTGGGCCAGACCACGTCGTGGCTGTCGACACTCCCTGGCCCAATGACCAAGCTTGCCATAGTTGTGGCAGGTGTCGTCTCGTGCCGGCTTGTGGTTGCCGGCGGCACCGCCCTGGGCGCCTCTGCGAGCACGTCCTTGCGCCCCGGCCTGGGCGCCTCCGCGCCCCTTGCGCGGCTTGCCGCGCTTCGAGGAAGAGGACTCCCCCTTCTTCCGGTCACCCTGGCCAGCCTCCCACTGCTCGCGAGTGAGATGAAGATTCCCGCCAATGGTGATAGGGCACGAGAGAGGTTGTGGTTCGTCGCTGTCGATGACCTTGAGGCGACCTATCGCCTCTTCGATCGACATCGTGGAGAGGTCCAGCAGAGACTCGATCGAGCGAGCGATCTGCTTGTACTTCTCGGGGATGCAACGAAAGAGCTTCTCGACAGCTCTCTCCTCGTCATAGGTGTCGTCGCCGAACTGCTCCAACTTCTGCAACAAAGTGTTGAGACGGAGAGCAAAGTCATCGACGTCCTCACCTGGCTTAAAGGCCAGGTTCTCTCACTCCTTGCGAAGCGCCTGCAGTGTGGTCTTGCGGGCGCGGTCGCTGCCGATGCGTGCTGCAGCGATGGCATCCCAAGCCTCCTTAGCAGTACGCTTCTTGGAAAGCGAGAACTACATCTCGGGCGGGACTGCAGCAATGAGGGCATCCAGCGCCCGTCGATCCTCGTAGTAGTCGACGTCGCCGTACTGAACTGCTTCCCACATGTGTCGCACCTGGAGTCGCACCCTCATCACCGCAGCCCACTCGACGTTGTTGGTCTTGGTGAGGGTAGGCCACCCACCGCCGGGACCGACATCCCTGATAATGGCCTGGACCCCATGGTGTCCATGGTACCGATCTGGGGAGGGAGAACCGCGCTGCCTGTAACGGCCGCATTCTCCGTCGACTCCGCCGCCGCCGTCGGGAGCGCCACCGGCACGTCCGCGCCGGCCTGGGCTGCGGCTATCGCGCCCATGGGGACGCGCGACTACTCGATGCATCTCCTGTGCTCGCGCCACTTCCCTTGCCATCCTGAGCTCATCGTCGACGCCGCTGTCGACAGAGCCGCTGGAGCTACTGCCGCGGAGAGCCTCCAGCTCTGCTGCCGCTGCACGCGCTGCAGCCGCCGCCGCCGCTGCTTCCACTTCCGCCCTCGCTGCTGCCAGTTCCGCCGCCGCCAACCTTGCCGCCGTCGCCGCAACCTCTGCCGCCGCTCGCTCGCGTTCCTCCGCTGCGGTGACCTCCGTCTGCCGCCCGCTCGAGGCGACCGAACGCCGAGACTGTCCGTCGGACATCGCGCACTAGTGGAGAGCTGGTGTGTGGGGAAGAGGGATGAGCTGGGGCAGCCGATGTTCCTGCTACCGGTTGCGGACAGGGAGAGGCGCGGGAAGGAGATGAGCAAGAGATGTTTAGGCTACAGGATAGAACTGCTCTGATACCAAGTGTTAGGAGCTGAATTTTTACTCTCATTGAAGAGCGGATGCCACGAGGGTTGGGGCAATTTTCTTGTCTATTCCTCACACAGTGCCATGCCAACTCAAGGGGTTGAGGCTACATATTTATAGCAGCCCAAGGGCAGCCAACCAGCCAAGCATATGCCTTCTTGCTAATCCAAGATGCCATGCAAGGTGCTGTCCTAAAGATGCTAACAACCGTCCTAAAAGCAGTCAAGATGCTGCTGTCCTAACTGCTGTCCTAAAAGCAGTCAAGATGCTATCCTCTAGTCTAAGATGAGTATAACAAGGACCAAAGACTAAGGACAAAGGTACAACAAACTAAGGACAAGAGTACAAGGGACTAGGGGACCAAAAGACCAAATGACTACAAGACTTATTCCATCACAGCGCCCCCAGGCGGAGCACCTTTGTAACCGGGGCTGGCCCCTTTGTAAGAAATAACTCTTAATAAATTTCCAAGTCTGTTTGATTTTGACGTGCTCCCATCCAGTGGATTCTTATTTGATAATTCCGATATATTGGATACCTAATTCATTTCTGACAAAATCGTTTTTGACTCCGATTATGAAATTAGTATATGAATATGAAAACGATTTAGCATTTTATACAATCATTTTCGTTCCTAGGAATAATATCAATGAGGTACATGATTAAACACAATAAAATAAATGAGGTATGTATCCTTTAATCATAGACAATAATCAATATACAAAATTACTAACTTGTTGTAACCTTTAGTTGTTACAATATAAATATGAAAAAAACAAAGAGATATTTTCCAAAACTGAAATATAAAACAATGTGTGAGGTACGTCCTCCGTCTCCGTGGTAAACGTAAAGGAGCAAAGACGAACCAAACATCAGAGGAGGATTCCAGCGTCTGGATCTGCAAAGGTCATAACGAAAACGTAAAATCCCAATTCCAGCATTCCGTCATCTCACACGCCACCATTGGCGATCCACTGGGAAGCTCCGTCCCCGCCGCCCGCTCCGGACGTCCGGCAACCGGTTACCCGCAACATTCCCGACCCCAGCCCCGCTTCTCCCTTCCTCGTCCACCTCTCAGCTTGCCCGCCTCCTTCCGCGGCTCCGGGAAAAGGGGGGAGGGATGGAGGGGTGGGCCCCGGCGGCGGCTTGCACGGCCGCCGCTCTGACATCGGCCGTGGGGGCGACCGCGTTGGCGCTGAGGCTTGTCCACCGCCACCTCCTCCTCTACGCGGAGCCCACCCACCAGCGGTTCATAGTTCGCATCATCCTCATGGTCCCGGTACGGCTGCGTCCCCCGCCCCTCACCTGCAGCCCTGTACCCGCCTCTGGTCTTGGTCGCTAGAGAGCCGGTTCTCTTGGCGAATTTTAGCTGGTCTGTGCCCGCTTTCGTAGCTCGTAGCTGTGGTTCCAGGTACGGCACTTGTATGGTCGTGGGCGTACTGTGACTTGGCATTGATATCAAATTTAACTTGTACAGCTATAAGGGTATGGATTACCAAGTCCAAGTGGCAGTAGCGTTGAGCATATATTTATATTTTTTTTGGTATGCATTTATAGCATGTGACGATAGTATAACACTTTAGATTTGTTTTCAAAGAACAAAGGCTATATATCTGAGTTTAGAGGTAGATCATACTATTGATACTGCTTGTTGTTTTTATGTGAGCATGCTATAGCACATCTGAACTATGCCACTGGCATACATATTTATTACCATAATGGCGTGTTGAGATGGTGCACTTGAAGCTGGAAATGATTCATGGATCTGTTACAATATATAACACTCTGGGAGCTTAAGTGCTGTGCGAATGGCCTATATTTTTGTTGTGTACCCTGGGTTGTTGGCCAAGAGATACTTCAGTACTTATCTCACAAGATTGGTTTTTGGTTGGAGTGGAATTATAACAACCAGCGTAAACATTATTTGAGCATTGCTGTTCTATTTCTGATTTCCACATGGTTCATCATCCATATCTTGTTGGAATCTTGTCTAGTTATATTATACAGTTTGGTTACCCCTTTTGTGCCATATGTTGGTTCTCTCTTTGGTTTCACCTAATGAAATTGAGTTATGGCTCTTATTCTCAGTGCATGGAATGTGAATATTTTCATTGATTATACAGCATGAGACTAAATTTTGTTCAGTCATTTAGTTCCACCATCTTATGGATGCACTTTGAACTCATTCAGCATTACATTATGTGCAGGTATATGCAGTGATGTCATTTCTTTCCCTTATTTCACATCATAATGCAATCTACTTCAATTCTATCCGAGAAATGTAAGTCAACTATTTTTAATTCAGAACTTAATTTATCTTCCTCTGTTAGTTACTACACATTTTGTCTGTGGATGTTTCCTTGCTCGTATCCCTTATGTATACATTCCATGGATAATGATGAACCCATTATATAGGAAGGGAAATTTCCTCTAATTGTACTCCTATTTTAGTACTTGAACTTGCAATTTGGGTACAACTCTTCCGCTCCATCTGTTTTTATTTGGAGATCACTCTACTGTATTGCTGCTCAGTATACTTGTATCACTATCATATAAATTAACTTAATTTTGTATGTCATCGCACTAAGTCTTTTATTCGATAACTAGACATGGTGATGCATAATCCGATGCAAAACATGAATGTCAGTGCAAAACAACAACAACAAAAAAGGTTGGCATATGCAACTGGATGAGTATTGTATTAGTGAAACTCCACTTGCTGTGCTTGCTGGGGATAGACCACTGTTCCATAAACTGTAGTTTCAAAGTGATTCCTAGTGATTAATGAAGTATTGTCCAGTTGTTTGCGTACTTAGTTAACCTGGAATCAAGTAACCGAGGATCGGTCATGCATTGACTGAATTCTTTTCCTAGCAATGTATTCTTATTACCATGGTAATAGCTTTCATGAGCTCTCCATATTTAATGGTCGTCTAATAGGAATATTGTATTTGGTTTATTATGATGGTTACTCTGGCATGTTCATAGTCCATAGTTCATGCTATGAGATGGTCGAAAAGTGGCCAAACTAGTGCTTTAGGTTAGTGGAATCATCCGGGCTGAAATGTCCACTGCTGCCAGTTCTTTATTGTAGCTAGACTACGTCTTTAAACAACTTTGCAAATCATATCTGTCATCCTTTTGCATAATCTTGTGTTAAACAGCTTTTCAACAATATTAATATGATAGAAGGCTAGAATGAATGCTTGATTAACCATAGGTCTAGGTACATATTTATAGATACATAGATGGGCCGGTATACAGGCTAGGCCCAAACACATAACCCCCCCCCCCCCCCCCCCACAGTCCCAACATCTAGCCACAACAGATGTTGAGACTGGACCGAAACTCAGAAAACAAAGTCGACGGGAGTCCCTTCGTGAAGATGTCGGCAAACTGTGACGTCGTCGGCACGTGGAGAACTCGAACCTCACCGCGTGCAACCCGCTCACGAACAAAGTGAAGATCAATCTCCACATGTTTCGTGCGCTGGTGCTGGACGGGGTTGGTGGAGAGGTAAACGGCGCTGACATTATCACAGTAGACCAACGTGCTCCGGGCGACAGGAGAGTGGAGCTCCTGAAGTAACTGCTGGAGCCAAGATGCCTCTGCTACGCCGTTAGCCACGGCGCGGTACTCTGCCTCAGCACTGGAGCGAGAAACCACGGGCTGCCGCTTCGAGGACCAGGAGACAAGATTCCCCCCAGGAAGACGGCGTAGCCAGAGGTGGAACGACGGGTATCAGGGCACCCCGCCCAGTCAGCGTCGGTGTAGACCACCAACTCAGAAGGCGAGTCACGACGAAGTAGAAGGCCGTAGTCGAGGGAGCCGCGCAGGTACCGAAGAATCCGCTTCATCGCCGTGAGATGCGTCTCCCGCGGATCATGCATGTGGAGACACACCTGCTGAACCGCGTATGAGATGTCCGGCCTGGTGAAGGTGAGATACTGCAAGGCACCTGCAAGACTCCTGTAAGAGGTGGGGTCGGCGACCGAGGCGCCGTCGGCCGAAGCCAGCTTCGCCTGGGTGTCCACGGGAGTGGAGCACGACTTGCAATCAGCCATGCCCGCTCGCTCGAGGATATCCAGGCAGTACTGGCACTGGTGGAGGAACAAAGCGTCCGGACGGTGCTCGACCGCAACGCCCAGGAAGTGGTGGAGCTGGTCGAGGTCCTTCATCGCGAACTCGCGCTGCAGGGCGGAGATCGTGCGCTGAAGAAGAGCCGGGCTGGACGCCGTGAGGACAATATCGTCCACGTACAGGAGGAGGTAGACAGTGTCACCCTCATGCCTGTAAACGAAGAGCGAGGTGTCCGACTTGGCCTCGACGAAGCCAAGCGAGGCCAGGAAGGAGGCGAACCGGCTGTACCAAGCCCGAGGCGCCTGCTTCAGCCCGTATAGAGACTTGTTCAGCCGGCAGCCCAAGTCTGGACGGGCTGAATCAACGAACCCTGTCGGCTGACTGCAGTACACCGTCTCCGTCAGCGTCCCGTGAAGGAAGGCGTTCTTGACGTCCAGCTGGTGAACAGGCCAAGAACGCGAGAGAGCCAACGACAGAACAGTCCGTACTGTCGCTGGCTTAACCACCGGATTGAAGGTCTCGTCGTAGTCCACTCCAGGGCGCTGAGTGAAGCCCCGAAGTACCCAACGAGCCTTATATCTCTCCAGGGAGCCATCCGCCTTCCTCTTATGCGTGAAAACCCACTTGCCTGTGACAACGTTGCCACGGGAAGGACGGGGAACAAGGTCCCATGTCCGGTTGGCAAGTAGGGCCGCATACTTCTCCTCCATAGCGCGACGCCAGTGAGGGTCAGCGAGGGCGCTACGGACGAAGGTCGGTATAGGTGATACCGAAGAGGAAGTGGATGGTGTCGGTGTCGTCGAAGAGAGTACCACTCCGAAGAACCTCTCAAGAGGCCGGAGAACCCCAGCGGCACGTCTAGTCACCATCGGGTGAACGTGTCCTGGGTCCCGGTGGAGCAACGGTGGGTGGTACACCGAGGGCTCTGGACGCGCAGGCGCAGAGGCACCAACCCGCTCTCGTCGCTGGTAGACAAGAGCAGGGTCGGCGAACTGTGGAACAGGGGCTGCGCGTGGCGCAGCGGGGGACGCGGGAGCCGGAGTAGTTGTCGGGTCCCCGCACGGCGCGGGAGTCGAGGCCGGAGATGCCGGGGCCGCACGTGGCGCAGCTGTAGGGGTCGTCGGGGCCTCGTGTGGCGCAGGAGTCGAGGCTGGAGATGCTGGGGCCGCGCGTGGCGCAGCCGTAGGAGACGTCGGGACCTCGTGTGGCGCAGGAGTCTGAGGTCGGAGACACCGTTGCCGCGCGTGTCGCAGCTGTAGGAGGTGCCGGGGCCTCGTGTGGTGCAGGAGGCGAGGTCGGAGACGCCGGGGCCGCGCGTGGCGCAGCAGGAGACGTCGGTGCCACGCGTGGTGCGGCACTCGTCCCCAGGGTCGACGGAGCCTGGGCACCAACCCGCACTCGTCGCTAGTAGACGAGAGCAGGGTTAGTGAACCGCCGTGTCGTGGCTGTAGGAGGCACAGCCGGAGTCACCACAGGTGTCGGTGCTGCATAAGGTGCAGCTGGCGACGTCGTGGGAGCCACCTGGGAGCCGGTGGGTGATGTACCTGCAAAAAAAGGCCAAGGCCAAGGAAGCTGTGGTGGAGCAGCCTCGGTGTCAGTAGAAAAAAGAGAGTCCAGCTCTGCAGCTGAACCAGAGGTGGAGGAAGAAAAGGGGAAGGATGACTCGTCGAAGATGACGTGCCGAGAGATCAAAATGCGGTGGGTAGAGAGGTCGAGGCACCGGTATCCCTTATGCTCAAGGGAGTACCCAAGAAAGACACACCTAGTAGAGCGGGGCGCAAGCTTATGTGGAGCAGTGGCGGAAAGATTAGGGTAGCAGGCGCACCCGAAGACACGGAGGTGGTCGTAGAGAGGGGTAGTGCCATACAGGGCAAAGAAAGGAGTCGGTGCTCGAATCGCCTTGGTGGGAAGGCGATTAAGGAGGAAGGTGGCAGTGTGAAGTGCCTCTACCCAGTATCGAGCGGGGATAGATGCCTGAAACATCAAGGAACACATGACATTATTAGTGGTGCGAAGCATGCGCTCAGCCTTGCCATTCTGGGGGGATGTGTATGGACAAGACATGCGTAGCTGTGTGCCATGTGTAAGAAGAAAGTCACGGAGTCGCGAGTTGTCAAACTCTCGTCCGTTGTCACACTGGAGAGCACGAACAGTACGCCCAAACTGTGTGGAAACCCAAGTGAAGAAGTGAGAGAGAGTATCAAATGTCTCAGATTTCAGACGTAAGGGAAAAGTCCAAGAGAAATGTGAGAAATCATCAAGTACCACCAAATAATATTTAAAACCCGAGGCACTGATAACAGGAGATGTCCACAAATCGCAATGGATAAGATCAAGAATATGTTGCACATGAGACACAGAAGTGGGAAAGAGAAGCCGAACATGGCGACCAAGCTAACAAGCGTGACACAATGACTCATATGTGCCCCTAGTACACGATATAACTGAACTACTAGACAACTTCGACATAGCATCAGTGCCAGGGTGACCAAGCCGACGGTGCCAAGTAGCGGACGAAGCTGTCGTAGCCAGAGCAAAAGACGGAGACGCAGCGGAAGAAGGAAGTCGAAGAGTGTACAGGGGCCCCGGACTATCACATCGAAGAAGAAGACGCCGGGTGGAAAGATCCTTCACAGACAAACCAAAAGGATCAAACTCAACAGAAATATTATTATCAGTGGTGAAACGACGAATGGAAAGCAAAATAATGTCTGGAGCAACGAGAACATTATTAAGATGGAATGAACCCGGAGAAACTGAGTCACCTACTGAGGTGACTGGAAGAACGGATCCATTGCCAACAACGATCGATGAAGGAAACGAGAGATGAGGTGGGTGGGTAGAAGGGAGAATACTAGCATCTGGGGTGGTGTGGTAGGAGGCGCCAGAATCAGCCACCCAATCAGTAGTCGGCGGTGTAAGGTGCATGGTGCTGAAGGAAGACGCCAAGTCCTGACGGTCCCACCCCATGGGCGGCTCCTGGAGGGGTGCTGGTGGCTCCGAGTACCCAGCGGGGTAGGAAGCACCGCCGTAGGCTGGAGTTGGCGATCCAGCCGTAGGGCGACCAGGTCCACCATAGCTCGGATGGGCTACGTACGCCGCCTGAGGACGTGGCTGGCGCGGAGTAGAGGAAGTCGGTGGCGCCCCAAGAAGACCCGGAGACGGTCCAGGCCACATAGAGATCTGGCCAGTCCACGGGTTGTACGGTGTGGGCCAGGGCGCACCTCCCTGGCCAGTGCCACCAGTACCACTACCAGTAGGAGCAGTGGACATAGGAGTGCCGCCAGCACCTCGTCCTGTGCGCCTTCCGCCGCGACGTCGACGAGTACCACCCCTAGAGCCAGCAGAGGCACCCGGGGCGGTAGGTGGAGTAGGTGGTCGCGGTAGTGGTCCCCCAGAAGACGGTGGGCGTGAGGGCTGCCCAGAGCCATAGAAGGCTGTGGCAGACCCAGAGGTAGCAGATCCACCAGTCGTGATCTCCTCAAGCTCGAGATCAGACCAGACCTTCTCGAAGGTCGGTGGCGGCTCCATACGGAGAAGCCAGAAGCGAAGATGGCTGAAGCGCTCGTTCAGGCCGTGAAGGACCCGAAGTACTAGAGTGCTGTCAGCGACCGACTCGCCAAGGTCGCGCAAGGAGTCAACCATGCCCTTCATCTCTCCACAGTAGGCAGAGATGGAGCGGTCACCCTGCACTGTAGTCTGGAACCGTGCGTTAATGTGAAGAGCCCGAGTCGCACGGTTCCCCAAGAAGTGGTGCTCCAGTATCTGCCAAGCCCGGCGCGCGGTCCCCCCACCGTGCTGTCCGACAAGCTTGTACAGATCATCGGCGAGAGTGCCAAGGATCCAGGCAAGGACCAGACTGTCCATGCTGATCCAAGAGTCATCCCACGGGGCGTCGTCCTGCTGGACATGGTCCGCAAGCTGGTACCGCCGTAACGTGAGGAGGAACTCGTTACGCCAGCGGGCGTAGGTGGTGGAGGTACAACTCAGAACAGTCGGCACTAGTGTCCGAATGTTCTGAACTCCAGCCGCCTGGGCGTGTAGGGCGGCGGTGAGCGACGCTGAGTATGCGGAGAGCACACTGGTGTCTGAGGTGGGCTCGTACGTCGCGCTCAGCGGCCGGTGAGCGCTCTCCTGGATCTGGTGCGAGAGAGCAGCCGCTGAAGCGCGCTCCTGCTCTAAGGCAAGAGCGAGTGCCCGCTCGCGCTCGCGAGAGGCAGCTAGAGCCGCGAAGACACCAGAGGTGTCCGCGACCGTCGTGGTGGGAATTAGGTTTTGGCTAATGATACCATAATAGAAGGCTAGAATGAATGCTTGATTAACTATAGGTCTAGGTACATATTTATAGATACATAGATGGGCCGGTATACAGGCTAGGCCCAAACACATAACTCAACACAGTCCAACATTATATATTTTTTACTAAAGATGTGTCAGAATACTAGATTGAAAATATATATTTTATGTCTGTGACTGTGTTTATGGGACTAGTACTTCCTCCATTCCGAGTTAAATGGATGACATATTAGCAAGCTGGCTTGGTTTTGTGAAAAAAAAAATCTATTTTCACCGTTGGATGCAACTTCACATGGTCCTATTAATTACCTTTTCTGCAGTGGTTTTTAGACTGATGTGTTTGTGTGTGTTTCACTGAACTGATGCGGGTAAACTATAAACTAACCATAGCACTGTGGTAAACCCGGGGAAATAGACTCCTAAATTGATTGTTTATTCCTTGTGAAATCGTAGTTTTTTATAAACCGATTACAGATAAAAATTGATCCCAACACTCAGCGGGACTCTAATCCAACAATTTGGACTCAATTTCAAACTCTAGACTGAATTGGACTGTTCCCTAAATCTGTTTTGGGCGCAACAGCCCCCTGGACACACCAATCTGCCTGACCTAGCCTCTATTCTTTCTAGAAAACAAGATTAAAGTCAACAATCACCCCTTAATCTTGTTTTCTAGGACACACTAATTTAGGATGGAAACACACTTGTTCCAGCCTACACACGCTATTTTTGTGGTGGACACTACACCCAGGATGAGCACTTCATCCTGCACACACTAAGGGATAAGCACTACTCCCTCCGGTGTACAAAATATTGTCGTTCTACACTAGAGCCAAGAGTGCACAAAAAATTGTCGTTTTACACTGCATGCCATGGAAAATAGTGTAAAAAATGGGGTAGCGTGTACCTAGGAATCAAACTTGCATCAGATTGGCTGGAAAAACGTGAAGAAGACCACTCGGGCCACTAAGGAGAGTTGTATTATAAAAGAAAGAAATCTATTTAATACTTCCTTGGTGTGCGAGAACATGTCCAAAACGACAATTTTTTGTACACCGGAGGGAGTACATCCCGAACCCAAAACACAAATTTGGGTTGACCATTACAACTCGGGTTGGGCACTGCAACCCTTGGGGTGGGCACTACATCTGAGGATGAACACATCATCCTACACAACTATGTGACAAACACATCATCCTCTAGGACAAACACGTCATCCCGAGCACTCCTTTGTGAGACACTCACAACTACCTCGAACCACCTCTACCACGTTCATGGGCACTCCTCCCCTGTACATGACCAATCACCAACACATCGCAGGCCCACCAGCCCCGATGTGCTCTTCTTCTTCCTTTAGTCTCCTGTGCATGGGCCTAGCCCATCCACCATCTTATTCTTGTCCCGCACTTGACCTTCCTTAGCCCAGCGCGTAGGCCCGATATCTTGATCTGTTCTGACCGCACACCGTTATTGGGTCTAGCCTGGCCCACCTGACCAACAGATTTGGTCCAGCTGCCTGTGGTCTTCTCGAACCTTCGCATTGATGCTCTTGGAATGTTGGTCAAGTAAAAGACAACATGTCCGACAAATGAGTGTCGCATTGATGCACATGCTATGGTGGTTCTATGATCACATAAGAAAAGATCGAATTAGGAACGAGACAATATGTAATAGGGTATGGATGACACTGATTTAAGAGAAGCTAGTCCAACAATGGTTAAGGTGGCTTAGGTATATCCATCGGATACCTTTAGAAGCACTAGTTAATAGTGAGATAGATCCTAAAGGGTGGGGGAATATTAGAAGGGGTGTTGTGAAACAAGGTGGGCATCGACTCTCCTGTTGTGCCTAGGGCTGCAGCGCCGCCACATGTCCTGCAGCCCGTCGTGGGCGGTAGGTCTCAGGAGTAAAGGGAGTTATGCCCTGTCCAGTTGCACATTTAACACTCGCGTCTTCCCAAGGCACACGACACATGGTGCATGTCTCTATCAGGTGCTCCAGTGCCCAGTCGGGTCATAGTGATGGTGCAACAGTGCAGCACCGTGCGACTGACGGAGTAGGCTGCGACTGTTATGAATATTGGATCTTGTATTATTGAGGAGATCGGATGCCTCTATAAATAGATATACAAGGATGACAAATATGCAAATAAGTCCCTAATACATCATCCAATATAATAATACTATTATATCCTTAACACCCCCTCAAACTCAAGGTGCATCAAGAACATTGAGTTTGAAGATAAAATACTCTGAAGCCACAAATATGATCCAAAAGGTGGTGTCACTAAGCAGAACGTCGAAGTAGATGAAGCAGCAAAACTGGAGCCGACAAAACTGGCAGGCGTAGCGAAAGAAAGATGAAGCCAGTCAAGCTCCCAAAGATGCTGTGAATCATGACGACGAGGGCCAGTACCTACCAGAGATCGTCTGTGAGCAACTCCCAAAGTCGTAGACCGCGTATATTTAGACGCAAACGAGGAACTCAGTCATGATAATTGATGCAATTGAAAAGCATCACACACCGCACAACTGAAATCCTGGCCGAAGAAGAAAATGTCACCATGACAAAGATGACCAAAAACGGCAGAAGCGCAAAATAAGCAGCGGCAAACGACGACGGGGAGCAGAAACAAAAGCGGCGCAAGCAACATTTTTTTTACAAGGCAAAGGCGAAACTTCCGAATCAATGATGGATAAGACGCCACAGGCAGCCAAAATGAAGGCGACCAAAAGACGTCAATTCCATCTCAGATCCGAAGAGGAGCTGATGCCGCCAAATTTTTTTCTTTTTTTCCTTTTTTTAACGAGGCAGTAGCTCTTTACTAAACCCTAGCGGCATGCAGGTAGCTCGCGGGTGGCGGCCGCAGAAAGAAACCCCATTGACCTCGCTGATGTCATGATGACATCATGCTGATGTCAGCAAGAGGCACGCTCTCGAAGCAGGCAGTGGTGGCGGCGATTCACGAAGCCACCTAGGCACCCCCGGCGTAGATCCTTTCGTCCTCGTCTGCCAACGCGAACCCCGACGGTCTGGTGGATCTGTGCCTGGCAGAGCGCGAGCGCCAGGAGCGCGACGCCAGGAACACCACGGACGCGCCGCTCTGGCCGCCGAACGCGATCTGATGTCTGGATACGCGTCGCCGTCGGCGCGCATGCAGAGCTCTACCGTTCGCAGCGGCCGGTCGTACGGCAGTACCACCATGTGCTCGAAGGAACGCGCGCGCGCGTTGGCGTCCCCGCTCTCGACGCAAAGCTCCATAGCGTCTCCCGCATCGCCCTGGAGGCTGGCCCGGAACGCGCCCTCCACGAGCCGGAGGAACATGCCGTACGCGTTCTCGCCACCGGCGCCCTTGGACTTGACGAGCGGGAACTGGGTCTCTTGCGGGACGTCGCTGCCCTTGTCTCCCATCCTCTGCGCCATCAACCAGAGCTTGAACCAGAAGCACACCATGAACCTCGCCCCCCTGTCCAATCGCCAAACATTTGATACCGGCAACGGCAGGTTGAACCACGGACAGAAGCTTCCAGGGAAGGCATCGCGTGAGGGAGAAGCTTCCAGGGAAGGGAGCACACGTGAAGGCCAAGGCCAAGGGAAGCAGAACACGCGGAGGCCAAAAGCACGGGAAGCTTCCAGGAACCTGGCTGCTCCTTTCTTCTACGAGAGCGTTAGATCTCGGCAAATTCGTTCGTTGCGGGACGGAGGCAGGGACTCCGGCGACAGTACCCAAGGCGCCCTCACGAAGGTTGCTGTCGGGAGGGACGGCAGAACGAGTCGTTGCATGGCAGCGGAAGAGCTTCCGAGGAGAGAGATTCGGGAAGACACCTACAAAATCAAGAGGCGAAAAAAATTCCGACGAGATAAGCCGACTAGAACAAATCTAACCTAAACCTAACCTGGCTCTAATTCCATGTTATGAATATTGGATCTTGTATTATTGAGGAGACCGGAAGCCTCTATAAATAGATGTACAGGGATGATAAATATGCAAATAAGTCCCTAATACATCATCTAATATAATATTACTATTATGGCCTTGTTTGGCACAGCTGAAACTTGTTACAAAAGCAGCTTGTTTGAAAAGCTGGTGGAAAGCAGCTTCTGCTTATATCCTGCTTTTAGTTCATTCTGAGAAGCAGCTGAACTAAGAAGCTGTTACAGAAGTTTCCTGTTTGGCACACTCTCAGCTTATTTTTATGAAGAAGCTGCAGCAGAAGCTGTGCCAAACAGGGCCTTATATCCTTAACAGCGGCGATGCGACAGGATGGGACATGCTCCACCATCATCAACATCCATGCTTAGCTACTAGCGTTCGGTGTGATAGGATGACGAGTCTTAAAGCCATCGTCAGAAGCCACTACAGGTTGTCATAAGTACTCTAGATTGTGTATAGGGTACAAACCATCCCGGGGCCACTTGTCGGGCCTCGATCTTTGTGTAACTGCCCGACCTTGGACTGTAAAGGACCGGACAGTCACCGACATAGACAAGTTTAATCGGACACACACAATCCATTCTAAGCTCACGAACACACCTGGACACACAGGCAAGAGCAATACAACACACTCCTGTAGACGTAGGGTATTACGCTCCGGCGGTCTGAACTACATAAATCCTCGTGTTCACCATCTCCATCTGGCTCGACTGCTTCAGAAACTTAGCCCCTCCAAACAACGAACCTTCGCGAACTGCTCCAGTAGCGGTACCGGGGGAAGTGTCATATCCGCACTTCGACATTTGGCGCGCTAGGTAGGGGGCTACTGCACTCTCTGAAAGGGCTCTAGACTTCGAGCATCACCACAATGGTGAACATCCACTCCATTGTCGGCTCCTCTCGGCCCCGACGCATCGCGGCGAGGGAGGACAGGGCCACTTCCCGCTCCAGGGCGGGCCAATCCAGCCATGCAGGTGGTTACACGACCACTGCTTTTGTGACCGCCACGGCAGCCGCCTCGCGGCGGACTCCCGCTGCCTCAGCTGACGATGATGCCCCCGGCTGCAATCCCAGAGAGCGCGCTGGCTTGAGACTACTGGAGCTGAGGTACTAGATGGAACCCTCCATCCTTCTTGAGCTTGCTTGGATCGCTGTTCTCTCGCAGGAGAGAGAGGTGCAAGAGGGACTAAGGATCCTGAAGGCATCCGAGGCCTGAGACCAGTGTGGTCAACATCCTTCACAAACTCCAAACCGGTGGGTGACCTTCTCAATCATAAACATGATATAAGACGCATAGCGATAAGAGCGGTTCGGAGTGCAAGAGATGTTCACCATATCATTGTAGATCTAGTCAAACACATTGAACTTCCTCCTCCTGCTTATCAACTTCATTAGTTCATCAAGGACCTCAGGAAGCCTTGAATACTGCATGCATCTCCATCTTTAGGAGCTATTGTCTTCCTCAGGACCCGATTGAGAACCACAAATAACGACTTCATATGCTTTGTAGAAGGTGGTCTATAAGGCATCCATGTGTCATAGAGAAAAGTGAGTTCATCCTTGTCTAAGGCCTTGGTGTTGTGGAGAGAATCTCATTCTCCAAAGTGTCTTCAAAGTGAAGTAGCTTGGCAAAGTCCTCATATGAGATACTATACTTGGAGCCATTAGTCATCCATGTTACACCTTCATCATTGCCCGAGAAGTAACAAGTAGCATAGAATTGGGCGATCACCTCATCTTTCCAGTTGTATCTAAAGGCCAAGAGATCCTTTAAACCATGCCTTTCCAGTGCCTCCACAACTTCCTTGCTTCACAGCTCTTAGACTCTAGATACTGCATATCAACCCATTGACTCTTCACAATGGGAGTCTTCAGACAGTGTTGTAGTAATCGGAGTGAAAGTCACTGCAAAAACAAGGATCAACAGCTCGCTTGGCTTGTTGATATACATTGACCTTCCGATGCTTCCAAGCTATACCACTCCGTTTGCCGGTGAAAATATCCTCAAAGGGACGTCGATTCCTCTGAATGGGTGCAGTCATCACCAAAGGACCAATTGGTCCAATTGCAGTTCCCTTTCCCTTGCTTTGGCTCCTCCGCAAAGTCGAAGAGCTAGCACCAACCACATCTTTACCCTTGGCACCGGAGGGTTTCTTGGCGACAACCTTCCCGCGCCTCGCCTGAGAGTCAGCGGGCGGAGGAGCAGAGGCGTCGAGATCCCATCTCCTCTTACTTCCCCTTTCTTGAGCCCGACCCAATCTCTCGGTCGCGCTCGACCTTGTAGTCAAACATGCTTTCATTCGATGAGCTTGACATGATTCCTAACACAAGGGGTACAAGGTAGAATGGTGAGGATGAATTCAAGGACTTGTCGAGACTAGAAGCAAGTTAGCACAAACTGCCCCAGATCAGACTTGTCCGGTTTCAAAGTGCGGACTTGTCTGGTGTACCAGACTTGTCCGCACCCAGGGCCGTAGTAGTCCGGTGTGAACAGTTCAAAACCCTAGCTTAAAAATCAAAACTAATCTCGACAAACATTGGTGCAATGTAATGGAAAACAATAGGAGTACACCAAGGATAGGTAAACTAACCCTAGGAGACAAGTATTTTGAGCAAGAACTAGGGTTTGGAGTAACGTTAACCAAATTCACCGAATCGAAGGGGGATGCGGAGTCTTCGAGGAGATTAGTCCGGGGTGGAAGACCTCTCCCACGGAGAAAAGCGACGATTTGGTGGAGGAATCGAAAGATCCCCTTGAGAGCCCGCGGGTGAAGAAAGAGAAAGTGTGAGGAGTTGTGAGGAAGGAGGAGATTTTGTCGGTTGGGCTGGGTTTAAACCCGATAATAACAGACTAGTCCGCAGGGGGTCGGACTAGTTCGGTCTACCGGACCAAGGCCGGACTAGTCTGCAGGGGCAGACTAGTCTGGTGTTGACCACGGACTTGTTCGGGGTCAACAGGACAAATTGAATTAGAAATCATTATATAATGGAGATTTTCACTAATGTTGATCTTTACGACATCTTTTCACAAATAATCTTGATGAGTATGACCAGTAAGCAATCAACAATCAAACAATGACCATGACTCATCAAGATTCAATAATTAAAATAGTTTTCGAGAGCAAATAGAGAGAGAAGACACATTTTCGCATAACAAGTGAATTTTGAAGAAACAAACACGTATGCAACTTTTCAAGCCACATTTCGAGCGTTGATGATATTTAGTTCATTTCTAAGCTCACAAAATCGTTTTTCATCTAATTGCTTGGTGAAAATATCAGCTAGTTGTTTCTCGGTCTTAACATGTGAAATTACTATGTCTCTGTTCATTGACTGATCTCTTAGGACGTGATGTCGTATGTCGATGTGTTTGGTTTGAGTGCTATACAAGATTGTGTGCAATTTTTATAACACTCTCATTGTCACATAGGAGTGAAATACAGTTCATACTGTAATCGTAATCCCTTAGAGTTTATCGCATCCATAGGAGTTGCGCACAACAACTATCGGCTGGGACATACTCCGCTTTGACTGTGAAAAGCGCAATGAAGTTTTGTTTCTCTGAGGACCATGACACTAGGGATCTACCTAAAAATTGTTAGGTGAATCACGTTTTCTAAGAGATAAACAAGGATTAGGGGGTGTGGAGATCCGTGACATCTGTAAGAGGTGATGGAGATAGAGTCCAAGTTATAGATTAGCAGAGTCCGAGTCGTGTCTAGTATGGAGTCTTATTTGTAATACTATAAATATTCGGGTTTACCCGAGGAATAAACTTGAGGAAATCCCAACAATTGGTAATCAGAGCAAGTTGAGATTCGAGGGCGGAATTGGGCTTACCTCGTCGGGAGAGGTTGGTTTTGACGGGGGAGTCGCGGGATCGAGCCAGCACTCCCGGGGAATGCGAGGTGTCAGCGGATCCCGTTGGGGCGGCGCTGAATCGTGTGGATTCGGCGGCGTACGGAAGATCCAGACGGCGACGAAGTGTGGCGTCGTCGGCAGGGATCCAGCGGCTCCGAGGGGCTCGACGGTGTGCTGTAGCGCGTCGGAGGAAGAGGGGCTCGACGTGCTCGCGACATCAACTCGGGCGGTTCCGGCGTGACGGCTCGCGGTGACCAGGATCTCGCCTCGGAGCGGACACCGATCGAAGGACGGAGACGGGTGTCGATCGATTGCGGTTGGCGGCGACTTGAGTCCTGACGGTCCGATCGGTAGGGTTCCAAAGAAGGGTTGGATTGGGTCGGTCGATTGACTGTAGTGGGCCTATTTGTGGTGGACTTAACAGAAATTGGGCGCTGATGACTTGGTCCACTGGTGTTGAGAGATATGGAGAGTAAAATGGCGCTGCAATATCCCCTGATAAAAAAGATCAATTATATAGCATGGGCTATAAAGATGGAGGTATTTTTGAAAGCGCATGGGGTATGGAAAGCTTTGGACGCGAAAAAGGAGGACAATGTTGATCCAAAAATGGATCAGTTGGCTCTTGTTGCCATCTATCTAGCTATTGATGAAGACACTCATGCGAATTTCGGAGAAGAAGACGGCAAAAGATGCTTGGGAGATGATTAAGAGAAAGTTTTTGGGTGAAGAACATGTGATGGAAGCAAGAATTCAGACTCTACAGAATGAACTTGATGTGTTGCGCATGAACAGAGGAAACTCCATCGATGACTTTGCCATAAAAGTGATGATAATCGTGGCAAAGATTTGTAATCTTGGTGGAGAAGTTGAAGAAAGTTATATTGTGAAGAAATTATTGCGTGCTCTACCTTCGAAGTTTCTCCATATTGCATATACTATTGAGCAATTTGTTGATCTAAAGACGATGACTATGGGAGAACTCGTTGACAGACTCGAGGCACACGAAGAACGAGTACTTAGCTTCAACAACCAAGAGCATGAAGAGAAACTCTATTTAACAAGGGAGTGGAAGGCAAAGAGAGGCAAAGGATGAGGAAAATCTCCGTTTGACAAAATAGGAGTGGGAAGCAAGAGAGTCAAAGGAGAAGAAGAAGAAATTGGACAAATAAAAAATTCAATGCTTCAATTGTCACAAGTATGGACATTTTGCTGATGAGTGTTCCAAGGGCAAGGAAGATGAGAAGGCGCTTTTTGCGTCTGAAGGAGAGTTGTTTTGATCTCATATGATCAAAGGTGTGTGGCAAACTTCTTGTGCCGCCACATCGCCCCCCTTCAGCGGTGCCTGTACGGGGCCTGGGTCTACTCCGGGGTATACGACCAGTGCCGGCTAGATCAGAGCGACCCAACCCCCAAGATGCTGGAGGAGATGCTAAAGGTGGTGACTTGCGATACGATCGACGATGAGAACGTCTCCGTTCCAGATGACTGCCAACTGCTTTTCATGACTCCTGGTCTGAGGGACAAAGTGTGGAGCTTGATGCCGAAGGTCAACGCATTTGGTCTTGCTCGCCTGCACCCCGAAGGGACGACTGGAGCTTCGGCGGTCCTGGAGCGGGTCGTGCTGCAATGCAGCCAGGGTCGAGGTCTACCCCGTGCCCTTCAGAAAGGGTGGAGGTAGGGCCCTCAACAACCTCCGACGGGGCGAAGGACAGTCAGCCAACATCTCCTGCGCCGGGGAAGCGTTCTTGTACCTCGGTCGTGGGTGCTGCCACCCCTGTGCTGAAGAGGCGGAAGCTGACGCGGGGGGATGGTTCTCTAATCTCCCATCGTGAGGGAGCCGGAGCAGCTGAAGCCTCCATCGTCGACCTGGTCTTTGATTCCAGCGGCGGCTCTGGAGGTGTCGTGCCCGCACAACCTTTGACAGGCGGACCTCGAGCTGTCGGCGTCCCGACGACCGGTAGAGAGGAGAGCGGCGACGGTGGTTCCGGAGGAGGCACAGAGGGATCTATGCTGATGGTCGCGTTGACGCAAGTCGTCCAAGAGCAGGTGCCAGCGGATGTGTCGGGTCCAGGGGGCCACGATCCGCCGCGCGAGCTGGGAGGCCAGGGTCTCTGGAGTAGCCCGGCCCGCCGGTAATGTCCAGTTTCTTCCTTCGCTGTTCTATTGTTGCTTCTTCGCACTGACACAGTTGGCTTTGGCTTTTCAGGACGTCGTTGACCGACATAGCACTCTTGGTGCTTCGGGGGTTGGGCTTGATTGCTCCTGCACCTCCCGAAGCTTGAACGGAGCCCATTGTGCAGCATCCCGCGCTCAAGGGTGCACCAGCTTCCGGCGATGTCGCTGTCCCTGTGGCTGTTCCTCATGCTCCTTCGTTTGTCGGAGTGGATGGGGCTGAGGTGGTGCCGGGCGAGGACATGGCCACGTTGGCCGTCTCGCTTACCCCCGGTGCGGCAGACCCGCATGCTTCTGCTTCTGACACTGCGTTGCCCGATGTCATTGGTGCTTAACATGGCGACTCACCACCGGCGGCCGGTGACACCCTTGTGGCAGGGAGAGTGCTTCGGCGTCGGGTGGCGACACGTCGATTCCTGAAGCTCCAACCAGGGAGCCATCAGGTCCCCGGGCGCTGGTGTCTGCAACGGGGTTGACAGAAGAGGCAGAGAGGCAGTCGTCCGTGGCAATGGTGACACCAATCCCCCTCTCCGAGGTTGTTGCCGCGACTCGGTCCATCTTGCGCCAGGCGCAGGCTGCTCTCGCCCGGGAGTGGGATCAACTTGCTGAAGAGCGGCGCTCGGTGAAGCTGGTTGATGCCAAGACGAAGGAGCTCGAGGCGAAGGCCCTGAAGGCCCATGCCGATGCTGAAGCCCACCTTAGGAGCAGGCGGCTGGAGCTGGTCTGCCGCGAGGTTGCCGTCGCCAATCAGGAATGGGACTTGGCGGTGAGGGAAGAAGAGGTCTCCCGGAGCCTCGGCGTGCTGGAGGAGAGACGCCAAACCGTGCAGGACTCGGAGCTCGCCATCAAACGCCGGGAGGTTGACTTGGAGCGTCGTGCTCGGGAGCACGCCGATTGGGAGGAAGCAGCGCGGAGAGAGGTAGAAGACCTCCAGGCCCCTCGCGCAACCGAGGCGCAAGGGATCCGGGACTTCCTGGCTTGTGCTGGGGCGGTGTTGGAACCCCTCGGACTTTGTCCCGTGCCGCGAGGGGAGCCGTCTCGTGGGGTGGCCCAACTGCTCCCAGCCTTGGACTCCTTCTGCTCGACGTTGGGGTTGGTGAACACTGTCCTTGCAAGGTGGCTGGAGGTCGAAGGAAGGGAGCTAGCGGAGTAGGTGGCCTCCCATGTCTTGGTGTGCTTCCGGAGCTGGTATCCTACGATCCCGCTGGATTCGGTAGAGAACGGCCCCTTCGATGAGCAAGAAAAGGAGGCGAGGTCTGAAGTCCAGGACCTTGCCAAGCAGGTGGCTTCCTCATTCATGCGTATTTGAGACCAGCGTGTTAGGAGCTGAATTTTTACTCTCATTGAAGAGAGGATGACACTAGAGGGTTGGGGCAATTTTCTTGTCTATTCCTCACACAATGCCATGCCAACCCAAGAGGTTGAGGCTACATATTTATAGCAGCCCAAGGGCAGCCAACCAGCCAAGCATATGCCTTCTTGCTAGTCCAAGATGCCATGCAAGGTGCTGTCCTAAAGATGCTAACAACCGTCCTAAAAGCAGTCAAGATGCTGCTGTCCTAACTGCTGTCCTAAAAGCAGTCAAGATGCTGTCCTCTAGTCTAAGACGAGTACAACAAGGACCAAAGACCAAGGACAAAGGTACAACAAACTAAGGACAAGAGTACAAGGGACTAGGGGACCAAAAGACCAAATGACTGCAAGACTTATTCCATCGTTCTCCCCCTAAGTCTTGTACGTCGTCTTCTGGGAGTGTTGGACCATACCGATCCTGGAGCAAAGTTCAATGAACTTGAGCCTCCCAAGGGGCTTGGTGAGCAGGTCCGCAAGCTGGTCCTTGTTGTTGATGTAGGTTGCCTTGATGCTGCCTTCCTCCAAGCAGCCTCGGATGAAGTGGTACCTCACCCGGATGTGTTTGCTCCGTTCATGGAAAACGGGGTTCTTTGCGAGGGCCAGAGCAGACACGTTGTGCACCCTGAGTTCCACCGCTCCAGTGTCTCTGCCGAGGAGATCACCAAGCAGCCGAACAAGCCAGAGCGCCTGAGTCGAAGCGGTGGAGGCCGCTATGTACTCGGCCTCGCAACTGGACATGGCCACCACCTGCTGTTTGACCGACTGCCAGCTAACGAGGCACTTGCCGAAGAAGAAGAGGATCCCGCTCATGCTCTTGCTGGTGTCGATGTCGCCGGCGTGGTCGCTGTCGCTGTACCCGACAAGGTGTGCCTCCCCAGGACACCTCGAGTAGTGGAGGCCTTGATCGAGAGTCCCCGCAACATAGCGGATGATCCTCTTCACAGCCTGCTGGTGCTCCGTTGTCGGTCGCTGCAGGAACCGATTAACGTAGCCGACGGAGAATGCCAAGTCCGGCCGTGTGTGGGCGAGGTAGCGAAGGCTCCCCACAAGACGTCGGTATTGTGTAGCATCCACCTCCTTCGCCGTGCTGTCGCGGCTCAACTTCAGCCTCTCCTCCATCGGAGTGAGGGCTGGATTGCAGTTTGTGAGCCCAGCTAGCTCAACAATACGCCTGGCGTAGGCGGTCTGTCGAAGTGTGATCCCGGAGTTGGCCTGGTGCACCTCAATCCCTAGATAGAAGGAGAGGGATCCCAGGTCACTCATCTGGAAGGTGGCTTTCATCTCTTCCTTGAACGCTGCCACCTCCGCATCCTTGGTGCCGGTGATCACCAAGTCGTCGACGTAGACACCCACCAGTAGGGTGTTTCCCCCATTGCCCCGCCGGTAGATGGCCGCCTCGTGCGGTCATTGCCCGAAGCCCATCCTCTTGAGCATGGAATCCAACTTGGCATTCCACGCCCGTGGTGCCTGCCGCAAGCCATAGAGGGCCTTGCGCAGGCGCAACACCTTGCCCTCCTTGCCAGGGAGCGCAAACCCCGGCGGCTGGTGTACGTAGACCTCCTCCTTCAAGTCACCGTTGAGGAACGCCGACTTGACATCCATGTGCTGGACACGCCAACCTTCTTGGGCGCTTCCATCCGTGCCACGGGGGCAAAGGCATCGTCGAAGTCGATCCCCTCCTGCTGCACGAAGTCGCGTGCTACCAAGCGAGCCTTGTGCTTGACGATGGCGCCGGCTTCATCCCTCTTCAACTTGAACACCCACTTAAGGGTGATCGCGCGGTGACCGCGAGGGAGGTCAGCAAGCTCCCAAGTGCGGTTCGTCTCAACCGCATCCATCTCCGACTGCATCGCGGCACGCCATGCGTGTGTTTCTCGGCCTCCGCGAAAGATCGAGGCTCGCCGTCGTCGCACGCAATGTGCAACTGCGCCTCCGAATCTTGATCATCCAGATAGTGAGGGGCCAGTCCCGGCACCGGCTGGTCACCGAGAATGTTCTCCATCTTGCGATACCACAACTGCTCGCCGTCGTAGCACCTGTCGAGGCGCTCCTCGTCGTGGGAGAGCGGAGTGACAAACTCCACTGGGTCGTGCTCGACACAAGCTGGTGACGGAGTGGACGTGGCTAGAGGGGTGGCCGTCGGTGCTGGAGTGCGTGGGGTCGCCGGCTGAGGTGGAGGTGGACGCTCGGGGGCTGGGGTAGACACGCTCGGTGAAGAGGAGCTGCCTACTCCCCCAGCTCTGCCGTGAATTCGCCGCCATTGTTGGTGCGCAGTACGCGCAACTTGCGGCCGCACTCCGCCTCCGCAGTGGCCTGCGCACGCCTGATGGCGTTCGTAGCCTCTCCCTTGCTGCCAAGGACCACCACCCACATGTAGCGGGAGAGGTCGTCGACGAGCAGCAGGAAGTAGCGTCGTCCTCCTGGTGTAGCCAGTGTCACCGGGCCACACAAGTCCCTGTGAACGAGCTCGAGCCGCTCCTTTGCTCGAAAGCTCGACTGCTGGGGAAAAGGAAGTCGCCTCTGCTTTGTCACCACGCAGATGTCGCAGAGCTGTTCCACATGGTCAAGGCATGGCATGCCTCACACCATCTCCTTGGCACTGAGCTGCTTCAAGGCCTCGAAGTGAAGGTGCCCAAAGCGCTCGTGCCACTGCCATGCCTCGTCCTCCCGACGAGTGGCAAGACAGACAGGCTGTGCTACCTGCACGTGAAGGACATAGAGTCGATTGGTGCCTCTAGTTACCTTGGCAAGAAGGCGACAATGGCGATCCCAAATCCTCATGACTCCCTCCTTGATCTCCACGCGCGAACCACTCTCATCCAGCTGTCCCAAGCTGATGATGGAGTTTCGCAACGCGGGGATGTAGTAGACTCCGACGAGCAGCTTGTGCTCACCGGACTTAGCGCTGAGGAGGACGGAGCCAACACCCTTGATCTCCACGCCGGAGGCGTCACCAAACTTGATAGAGCCTCGGACATTGGGATCAAGCTCGGCGAAGAACTCCCGTCCATCGGTCATGTGATGGGTGGCGCCGGTGTCGAGGCACCACCCGTCAGTCTTGTCGTTGCTGGAGCCGTCGCCGAGGAGAGCGTGTGCTCTCGGCTCATCAAGATGAAAGAGAGCCGCTGCGGTCGATGCCGCTAGAGGTGGCTTGATGCTTCCATGTGCCATGAGCAAAGCTGGCTCCTCCTCCACCTGTGCGACGTGGGCCTCTTCCTCCACTTGTGTGACGTGGGCCAGACCACGTCGTGGCTGTCGACACTCCCTGGCCCAATGACCAAGCTTGCCATAGTTGTGGCAGGTGTCGTCTCGTGCCGGCTTGTGGTTGCCGGCGGCACCGCCCTGGGCGCCTCCGCGAGCACGTCCTTGCGCCCCGGCCTGGGCGCCTCCGCGCCCCTTGCGCGGCTTGCCGCGCTTCGAGGAAGAGGACTCCCCCTTCTTCCGGTCACCCTGGCCAGCCTCCCACTGCTCGCGAGTGAGATGAAGATTCCCGCCAATGGTGATAGGGCACGAGAGAGGTTGTGGTTCGTCGCTGTCGATGACCTTGAGGCGACCTATCGCCTCTTCGATCGACATCGTGGAGAGGTCCAGCAGAGACTCGATCGAGCGAGCGATCTGCTTGTACTTCTCGGGGATGCAACGAAAGAGCTTCTCGACAGCTCTCTCCTCGTCATAGGTGTCGTCGCCGAACTGCTCCAACTTCTGCAACAAAGTGTTGAGACGGAGAGCAAAGTCATCGACGTCCTCACCTGGCTTAAAGGCCAGGTTCTCTCACTCCTTGCGAAGCGCCTGCAGTGTGGTCTTGCGGGCGCGGTCGCTGCCGATGCGTGCTGCAGCGATGGCATCCCAAGCCTCCTTAGCAGTACGCTTCTTGGAAAGCGAGAACTACATCTCGGGCGGGACTGCAGCAATGAGGGCATCCAGCGCCCGTCGATCCTCGTAGTAGTCGACGTCGCCGTACTGAACTGCTTCCCACATGTGTCGCACCTGGAGTCGCACCCTCATCACCGCAGCCCACTCGACGTTGTTGGTCTTGGTGAGGGTAGGCCACCCACCGCCGGGACCGACATCCCTGATAATGGCCTGGACCCCATGGTGTCCATGGTACCGATCTGGGGAGGGAGAACCGCGCTGCCTGTAACGGCCGCATTCTCCGTCGACTCCGCCGCCGCCGTCGGGAGCGCCACCGGCACGTCCGCGCCGGCCTGGGCTGCGGCTATCGCGCCCATGGGGACGCGCGACTACTCGATGCATCTCCTGTGCTCGCGCCACTTCCCTTGCCATCCTGAGCTCATCGTCGACGCCGCTGTCGACAGAGCCGCTGGAGCTACTGCCGCGGAGAGCCTCCAGCTCTGCTGCCGCTGCACGCGCTGCAGCCGCCGCCGCCGCTGCTTCCACTTCCGCCCTCGCTGCTGCCAGTTCCGCCGCCGCCAACCTTGCCGCCGTCGCCGCAACCTCTGCCGCCGCTCGCTCGCGTTCCTCCGCTGCGGTGACCTCCGTCTGCCGCCCGCTCGAGGCGACCGAACGCCGAGACTGTCCGTCGGACATCGCGCACTAGTGGAGAGCTGGTGTGTGGGGAAGAGGGATGAGCTGGGGCAGCCGATGTTCCTGCTACCGGTTGCGGACAGGGAGAGGCGCGGGAAGGAGATGAGCAAGAGATGTTTAGGCTACAGGATAGAACTGCTCTGATACCAAGTGTTAGGAGCTGAATTTTTACTCTCATTGAAGAGCGGATGCCACGAGGGTTGGGGCAATTTTCTTGTCTATTCCTCACACAGTGCCATGCCAACTCAAGGGGTTGAGGCTACATATTTATAGCAGCCCAAGGGCAGCCAACCAGCCAAGCATATGCCTTCTTGCTAATCCAAGATGCCATGCAAGGTGCTGTCCTAAAGATGCTAACAACCGTCCTAAAAGCAGTCAAGATGCTGCTGTCCTAACTGCTGTCCTAAAAGCAGTCAAGATGCTATCCTCTAGTCTAAGATGAGTATAACAAGGACCAAAGACTAAGGACAAAGGTACAACAAACTAAGGACAAGAGTACAAGGGACTAGGGGACCAAAAGACCAAATGACTACAAGACTTATTCCATCACAGCGCCCCCAGGCGGAGCACCTTTGTAACCGGGGCTGGCCCCTTTGTAAGAAATAACTCTTAATGAATTTGAATTCATTTTTCCCTTTTTGGCTTGTCTTGTGCTTCTCAATTCTGTCGCTCCGAGTCCTTAGCTGCGTAAGGGCTTGAAAAATTTTGCCGAGTTCGTTAGTTTTTGAGGAACCAACGATCGCGCACTTGATGTGATCGATTCGATCTGTCCTCAGTTGACGTCCTGCCTATGGAACCCCCTTAGAGGCCTCCTAGTAGATGTGGCCAAGTGGCTGGGCACACCTACCACTTGATCTCAGGATGACTTCAACGGGCCCCCAGCGGAGCTGGGGAGTTTGAGTAGCTGACCTCTGCGGGTCCCTCTAGGGGCGCCAAGCTTAATCTTAGAATAGACGTCGACAGCAGGCCACCTGGGTGGTGCCGAAGCTAGTTGATCCGACGTTGCCCACCATCGCTGTAGAAACATCGACGGCAGGCCCCTTGGGTGGTGCTGAAGCTGGCTGCTCCGGCGTCGCCCACCATCGCTGTAGAAACGTCGACGACAGGCCCCCTGGGTGGTGCCAGAGCTGGCTGCTCCGGCGTCGCCCACCATCGCTGTAGAAACGTTGACGGCAGGCCCCTTGAGTGGTGCCGGAGCTGGCTGCTTCGGCTTCACCCGCCGTCACTGTAGAAACGTCGACGGCAGGCCCCTTGAGTGGTGACAGAGTTGGCTGCTTCGGCGTTACCCATCGTCGCTGTAGAGACGTCGACGGCAGACCCCTTGGGTGGTGCCAGAGCTGGCTGCTCCGGCGTCACCCAACATCGCTACGGAAACGTCGACAGCGGGCCCCTTGGGTGGTGTCAGATCTGGCTGCTTCGGCGTCGCTCACTATCGCTATAGAAACATCGACGGCAGGCCCTTTGGGTCTTGCCAGAGCTGGCTGCTCCGGTGTCGCCCACCATCGCTGTAGAAACATCGACGGCAGACCCCTTGGGTGGTGCCGGAGCTGGCTGCTCTGGCGTCGCCCACCATCGCTGTAGAAACGTCGACGACAGGCCCCTTGCTGGTAGGAAACCAAAGAAACCTTGTTAGCAACAAAAGCGGGATGAGGGAGCGTACTCACAAATCAGCACTTGTTGCCGTTATTTAGAAGAGCGCCGGCGGGCCTCCTGGGGAGTGCCGAAGCTGGTATCTCTGGTGTCGCCCATCATTAGCATGTAGAAACGCCGATGGTGGTCCTCTGAGAGGTGCCGGAGCTGGATGCTTCGGCGTCGCTCACCGTCAATACGTAGAAACGTCGACGACGGGCCCCTGGCTTGCCAATGCTACTGGTTTGTGCTCGAACCGTCCTGCTTTGTATGTCCTGCACACACGACCAAGGGGGCATAATATTGCTCGTCGGCCACCTTTCTCTACTCTTTTAGTTTTGCTACGTCTTACAGTCCTGGGCTGGTGCGCGGGTTTGGCTAATTTAGTGCGTTAGTGTTCGGGATCCGGCTCCCGCCGTACTTAGGGTGTGAGCCTCCTGGCCCCCAGTACTTAGCCGCAGCGCTGGGAGGCAGAGTGCGCATGCTTAGAGTGCAGGACCAGACTAAGCAGGTTGCAAACTCTGGGCCTCCAGCTTTGCGTAGGCCTTTCATGGGAGACCTTTTGGTGCCACAGAGCTTCAAATAAGAAAGCAGTTGCGAGATCCTGAAACACTTTGCAGGTACCACAAACAAGTCCGCCTTCAGCAGAGTTGCATAACTCCACCAGGGGTGATATAGAAAAAATTTGACCAGGTATATGAAGATAATATACGAAAAAAACGAGAATATAGTGATGATCATAGAATTAACGGGCAATTCGGTGAACATAAGAAAAAGCACGGGATAAGACAGTGATTCTTTCAAATTAGCATTCATAGGAGGAGACAGACTTTACAATAAGGCAACGACCCACTCCGGATGGCTAGGGAGGTAGAGTGTTCATGTTTAGGGTGCAGGACCAAGCTAAGCAGGTTGAACACTCTCGACCTGTCCCTCCTGAAGCTTGGTTGTCCTAAGTGTTGCTTCTGGGCACCATGACACCCTACACTGTCCTACCATTATGCTAGGGGTAGAACTTACGAATGTGCTCTATGTTCCAAGGATTGGGGAGAGACTCTCCTTCCTCTGTGGCCAGGCGGACGCACCCAGGGCAGGATTCCTGCGTCACTCGAGAGGGCCCTTCCAGCTGGGAGAGAGTTTGTGTGACCCTTCTCGAGAAAGTATTCGCCGCAGCACCAGGTCCTTTGTTTGGAGTTCTCTACTCCGCACGAACCGTTCCTGGTAGCGCCTGCCGATACCGTGCGTTTCGGATGGCGGCATGCCACCTTGCTTCGTCGACGAGGTCGACATCTTCACGTTGGAGCTGGTCCTGCTCGATTTTGTCGAATGTTTGGACTCGGAGGGAGCCCACGACAATCTCTGGAGGGAGGACAACCTCGACCCCATATACCAGGAAGAAAGGCGTTTCCTCTGTGGCCCGGCTAGGTGATGTCCGACTTGCCCATAGCGCACACGGAAGTTCGTTGACCCACTTGGCACCATGCTTATCCAAGCTGTCATACGTGCGTGTCTTGAGGCCCTTGAGGATCTTAGCGTTGGACATTTCAACTTGACCGTTGCTCTTTGGGTGAGCCACGGACGCATAACAAACTTGGACACCGAGGTCTTCGCAGTAGTCTTGGAACGCTGCACTGGTGAACTGGGTCCCGTTGTCGGTGATGATTCTGTTCGGGAACCCGAACCTGCAAACAATCTACTTGATGAACTTGATCGCGGACTCCTTGTTGATGGTGATCAACGGGGCTGCTTCTGGCCACTTGGTGAACTTGTCTATGGCGACGTAGAGGAATCGGTACCCTCCGACGGCCCTCGGGAAGGACCCCCGGATATCTAGCCCCTAGACCGCAAACGACCGGGAGGGCGAGATCATCTGTAGTGTTTGCGCTAATGTGTGGATCTGCTTGGCGTGGAACTGGCACGCCTTGCACCCTTTCACCAGCTTGACGACGTCTTGGAATGCCGTCGGCCAGTAGAAACCATGCCGGAAGGCCTTGCCGACCAGCGTGAGGGATGCCGCGTGATTCCCACGCTCTCCTTCGTGGACCTCTATGAGCAAGTCGTAGCCCTCCTACCGGGTTATGCACCGTAATAGAATGTTGTTGCCGCCATGCTCAGCGGATACATGTTTCTCGGGAAGGATGTTGCCCTTCAGGTAGTCCTGGATCTTCGTGATCCATGCATCGGGACTCTCCTGAGCTTATGGATCTTGTGCGTCCGACAATCTGGAGTACCCGGTGACGCACAAGAACCTCGACGGGCCCCACGGTTGAAGGGCCCCCGAGATTGCCAGCTCCGAGGTGTTGGGCTCGCCTTCTTCGTTAGGCACTGCAGGCCTAGCGGTTGGTCGCACCAACCTCCTGCCGAAGACACCTTCAGGAACCGGGGCCCCAGTGGAC
Source organism: Tuctoria greenei (assembly GCA_036927565.1). Lineage (NCBI taxonomy): Eukaryota > Viridiplantae > Streptophyta > Magnoliopsida > Poales > Poaceae > Tuctoria > Tuctoria greenei. Next base: position 131,104,794 of record JAYESD010000004.1, read on the forward strand.
ACCATTGTTGACAAGGCGTCAACGATGGAGTTGTTGGCGCGTGGTACATGGTAGAGGTCTAAGGCTTCAAAACCAGCCTCCAGCTTCTTGACGTGCAGCAGATACGCCCCAAGCTAAGGATCGTTGCAACAGCATTCTCCCCGGACCTGCTTGATTATCAGTTGGGAGTCTCCCTTGACCAGCATCTGCTGGACACCGAGACCTTGCGCAACTGTTAGTCCGAAGATGAGGGTTTCATACTCCGCTATGTTGTTGGTTGCCTTGAAGTCAAGGTGCACCATGTACTTGGACTGCTCCCCTGTTGGCTAGGTGAGTAGTACGCCGGCTCCGGCCCCTTGCTTTCGTGAGGAACCGTTGAAGAAGAGTGTTCAGTGGGGTCCGGTGAGCACCGGTGCCCTGGGCTCCGGCTCGCTGATTTACTAGCCCCCTAGGTTGCTTGGTGAGGGAGTCCACTCAGCAACAAAATCCGCTAGCGCTTGGCTCTTGATTGCATGTCGCGGCAAGAAGTCGAGCTCGAACTCCGCCAGTTCCGCCACCCATTTAGCGATGTTGTCGGTCGCGTTGGGGTTGCGGAGCACCGTCCCCAGTAGGAACAAGGTCACCACTGAAACTCTATGTGCCTGAAAGTAATGGCGGAGCTTCCTCGACGCGATTAGCACTGCATACAGCAACTTGGGTACTTCAAGGTACCTTATTTTTGCTTCATGTAGGACTTCGCTGATGAAGTAGACCGGGCGTTGGATGGTCCGGACCCTCCTTGGAGAATCCGACACATCTTCTATCCGCTCCGGGCCCAGAGACTCCATGTTCTCTGAACCCGGGGCGTCCTCTAGGGGCTGGGACCCAGATGCTTCTTGATCTCCGAGGCGCCCTGGAGGGACTCAGGTGTCCTCTGGGGTTGGGACCCGGAGGCAACTTGGTTATCGGGGCCCTTGCGGGTTCCAAGCCCTGTGGCTCAGAATCAGTGGCAGGGGGCCCGTCCGTCCCTTGGGACTGCTGGGGACCAGAGCGTTCTGCAACCAAGACCATACTTACCACCTCCGTCGTGGCGGCGATGTAGAGGTACAGAGGCTCTCTGGGCTCCGGTGCCACCATGATGGACAGCGACATAAGTTGTTGCTTCAGCTTGCAGAACGCCTTCTCTACCTCCTCAGTCCAGACGAACGGTCCGGATTGACGCAACAGCTTGAAGAACGGGAGGGCCCGCCTAGTCTAGAGATAAAACAGCTGAGCGCTGCCAAGCAACCTGCAAGCTTCTGCACGTCCTTGATGCGGGCTGGAGGCCGCATCAGCTCCACCGACTTGATCTTCTCTGGGTTGGCCTCAATCCCTCAGTGTGAGACCAAGAAACTAGGAGCTTCCTAGCTTTGACTTCGAACACACACTTGTCCTGATTGAGCTTTGTGCGTGTGGTCCGCAGCTTGTCGAAGACTAGGGCGAGGTTTTCTAGCAGTGATGTATGTGCCTGGATTTTGACAACGATATCGTCGACGTACACCTCTATTAAGTCCCGAATGAGATCCCAAAATGTTTTATGCATGCCACGTACAAAGGTAGGGAGTGTTAGTAGTTGGATTTTTACTCTCATTGAAGAGAGGATGACACTAGAGAGTTTGGGCAATTTTCTTGTCTATTCCTCACACAATGCCATACCAACCCAAGGGGTTGAGGCTACATATTTATAGCAGCCCAAGGGCAGCCAACCAGCCAAGCATATGCCTTCTTGCTAGTCCAAGATGCCATGCAAGGTGCTGTCCTAAAGATGCTAACAACCGTCCTAAAAGCAGTCAAGATGCTGCTGTCCTAACTACTGTCCTAAAAGCAGTCAAGATGTTGTCCTCTAGTCTAAGATGAGTACAACAAGGACCAAAGACCAAAGGACTAAGGTACAACAAACTAAGGACAAGGGTACAAGGGACTAGGGGACCAAAGATCAAAGGACTACAAGACTTATTCCATCATTCTCCCCCTAAGTCTTGTACGTCGTCTTCTGGGAGGGTTGGACCATCCCGATCCTGGAGCAAAGTTCAATGAACTTGAGCCTCCCAAGGGGCTTGGTGAGCAGATCCGCAAGCTGGTCCTTGGTGTTGATGTAGATCGCCTTGATGCTACCTTCCTCCAAGCAGCCTCGGATGAAGTGGTACCTCACCCGGATGTGCTTGCTCCGTTCATGAAAAACGGGGTTCTTTGCCAGGGCCAGAGCAGACACGTTGTCCACCCTGAGCTCCACTGCTCCAGTGTCTCTGCCGAGTAGATCACCAAGCAGTCGAACAAGCCAGAGCGCCTGAGTCGAAGCGGTGGAGGCCGCTATGTACTCGGCCTCGCAGCTGGACATGGCCACCACCTGCTGCTTGACCGACTGCCAGCTAACGAGGCACTTGCCAAAGAAGAAGAGGATCCCGCTCGTGCTTTTGCTGGTGTCGATGTCGCCGGCGTGGTCGCTGTCGCTGTACCCGACAAGGTGTGCCTCTCCAGGACACCTCGAGTAGTGGAGGCCGTGATCAAGAGTCCCCGCAACGTAGCGGATGATCCTCTTCACAGCCTGCTGGTGCTCCGTCGTCGGTCGCTGCAGGAACCGACTAACGTAGCCGACGGAGAATGCCAAGTCCGGCCGTGTGTGGGCGAGGTAGCGAAGGCTCCCCACAAGACGCCGGTACTGTGTAGCGTCCAACTCCTCCGCCGTGCTATCGCGGCTCAGCTTCAGCCTCTCCTCCATCGGAGTGAGGGTTGGGTTGCAGTTTGTGAGCCCAGCTAGCTCAACAATGCGCCTGGCGTAGGCGGTTTGTCGAAGTGTGATCCCGGAGTCGGTCTGGTGCACCTCAATTCCTAGGTAGAAGGAGAGGGATCCCAGGTCACTCATCTGGAAAGTGGCTTTCATCTCTTCCTTGAACGCTGCCACCTCCGCCTCCTTGGTGCCGGTGATCACCAAGTCGTCGACGTAGACACCCACCAGTAGGGTGTTTCCTCCATTGCCCCGCCGGTAGATGGCCGCCTCGTGTGGGCATTGCCCGAAGCCCATCCTCTTGAGCGTGGAATCCAACTTGGCATTCCACGCCTGTGGTGCCTGCCGCAAGCCATAGAGGGCCTTGCGCAGGCGCAACACCATGTCCTCCTTGCCAGGGAGTGCAAACCCTGGCGGCTGGTGTACGTAGACCTCCTCCTTCAAGTCGCCGTTGAGGAACACCGACTTGACGTCCATGTGCTGGACACGCCAGCCTTCTTGAGCAGCCAGCGCAAGAAGGAGTCGCACGGATTCCATCCGTGCCACGGGGGCAAAGGCATCGTCGAAGTCGATCCCCTCCTGCTGCACGAAGCCGCGTGCCACCAAGCGAGCCTTGTGCTTGACGATGGCGCCGGCTTCATCCCTCTTCAGCTTGAACACCCACTTAAGGGTTATCGCACGGTGACCGCGAGGGAGGTCAGCAAGCTCCCAAGTGCGGTTCGTCTCAACCGCATCCATCTCCGACTGCATCGCGGCACGCCATGCCGTGTGTTTCTCGGCCTCCGCGAAAGACCGAGGCTCGCCGTCGTCGCACGCAAGGTGCAACTGCGCCTCCGAATCGTGATCATCCAGATCGTGAGGGGCCAGTCCCGGCACCGGCTGGTCGCCGAGAATGTTCTCCATCTTGCGATACCACAACTGCTCGCCATCGTAGCACCCGTCGAGGCGCTCCTCGTCTTGGGAGAGCGGAGTGACAAACTCCCCTGGGTCGTGCTCGACACGAGCTGGTGACGGAGTGGACGTGCCCGGAGGGGTGGCTGTCGGTGCTGGAGTGCGTGGGGTCGCCGACTGAGGTGGAGGTGAACGCTCTGGGGCTGGGGTAGACACGCTCGGTGAAGAGGAGCTGCCTACTCCCCCAGCTCCCTTGAAGTAGACGTAGTCGACGACGAAGTCGTCGTTCGTCGAGGTCGAACCGTCGTCCACCGCCTTGTCCCATGCCCATTCTCGCCCTTCGTTGAACACAACGTCGCGCGTCGTGCGCACACGCTGTGTCTCTGGGTCGAGAATGCGGTAGGCCTTCGAGCCCTCCGCGTAGCCGATGAACACCCCGGGGGTGCTCCTGTCGTCGAGCTTGCCGATCTGGCCAAGCTCCTTGGCGAACGCGAGGCAGCCGAAGACTCGTAGGTGAGAGACCGCCGGCTTGCGCCCATACCAAGCCTCGTACGGCGTCCTGCCGTGGAGGGCCTTGGTGGGCGAACGGTTGAGGATGTAGACGGCGGTCATCACCGCCTCTCCCCAAAAGATAGCCGGCATTCCCCTCTGCTTGAGGAGGGCCCGAGTCATCCCCACAACCGTCTGGTTGCGCCGCTCGACGACGCTGTTCTGCTGCGGGCTGTAGGGCGCGGAGTATTGGCGCTGAACACCCTCATCCGCACAATACGACGCGAATTCAGCCGCCGTGAATTCGCCGCCGTTGTCGGTTCGCAGCACGCGCAGCTTGCGACCGCACTCTGCCTCCGCAGTGGCCTGCGCACGCCTGATGGCGTTCGCAGCCTCTCCCTTGCTGCCAAGAACCACCATCCACATGTAGCGGGAGAGGTCGTCGACGAGCAGCAGGAAGTAGCGTCGTCCTCCTGGTGTAGCCGGTGTCACCGGGCCACACAAGTCCCCGTGAACGAGCTCGAGCCGCTCCTTGGCTCGAAAGCTCGACTGCTGGGGAAAAGGAAGCCGCCTTTGCTTCGTCACCACGCAGACGTCGCAGAGCTGCTCCACGTGGTCAAGGCATGGCATGCCTCGCACCATCTCCTTGGCACTGAGCTGCTTCAGGGCCTCGAAGTGAAGGTGCCCAAAGCGCTCGTGCCACTGCCATGCCTCGTCCTCCCGACGAGTGGCAAGACATACAGGCTGTGCTACCTGCACGTGAAGGACATAGAGTCGATTGGTGCCTCTAGTTACCTTGGCAAGAAGGCGACAATGGCGATCCCAAATCCTCATGACTCCGTCCTTGATCTCCACGCGCGAACCACTCTCATCCAGCTGTCCCAAGCTGATGATGGAGTTTCGCAACGCGGGGATGTAGTAGACTCCGACGAGCAGCTTGTGCTCACCGAACTTGGCGCTGAGGAGGACGCAGCCAACACCCTTGATCTCCACACCGGAGGCGTCACCAAACTTGACGGAGCCTCGGACATTGAGATCAAGCTCGGCGAAGAACTCCCGTCGACCGGTCATGTGATGGGTGGCGCCGGTGTCGAGGCACCACCCGTCAGTCTTGTCGTTGCTGGAGCCGTCGCCGAGGAGAGCGTGTGCTCTCGGCTCATCAAGATGAAAGAGAGCCGCTGCGGTCGATGCCGCTAGAGGTGGCTTGATGCTTCCATGTGCCATGAGCAAAGCTGGCTCCTCCTCCACCTGTGCGACGTGGGCCTCCTCCTCCACTTGTGCGACGTGGGCCTGACCACGTCGTGGCTGTCGACACTCCCTGGCCCAATGACCAAGCTTGCCACAGTTGTGGCAGGTGTCGTCTCGTGCTGGCTTGTGGTTGCCGGCGGCACCGCCCTGGGCACCTCCGCGGGCACCTCCTTGCGCCCCGGCCTGGGCGCCTCCGCGCCCCTTGCGCGGCTTGCCGCGCTTGCGGCCGCCTGTCAAGGAAGAGGACTCCCCCTTCTTCCGGTCACCCTGGCTAGCCTCCCACTGCTCGCGAGTGAGATGAAGCTTCCCGCCAATGGTGATAGGCCCCGAGAGAGGCTGTGGTTCGTCGCTGTCGACGACCTTGAGGCGACCTATCGCCTCTTCGATCGACATCGTGGAGAGGTCCAGCAGAGACTCGATCGATCGAGCGATCTGCTTGTACTTCTCGGGGATGCAACGGAAGAGCTTCTCGACAGCTCTCTCCTCGTCGTAGGTGTCGTCGCCGAACTGCTCCAACTTCTGCAACAAAGTGTTGAGACGGAGAGCAAAGTCATCGACGTCCTCACCTGGCTTAAAGGCCAGGTTCTCCCACTCCTTGCGAAGCGCCTGCAGTGTGGTCTTGCGGGCGCGGTCGCTGCCGATGCGTGCCGCAGCGATGGCGTCCCAAGCCTCCTTAGCAGTTCGCTTCTTGGAAAGCGAGAACTGCATCTCGGGCGGGACTGCAGCAATCAGGGCATCCAGCGCCCGTCGATCCTCGTAGTAGTCGACGTCGCCGTACCGAACTGCTTCCCACATGTGTCGCACCTGGAGCCGCACCCTCATCACTGCGGCCCACTCCACGTAGTTGGTCTTGGTGAGGGTAGGCCACCCACCGCCGGGACCGACATCCCTGACAATGGCCTGGACCCCATGGTGTCCATGGTACTGATCTGGGGAGGGAGAACCGCGCTGCCTGTAACGGCCGCGTTCTCCGTCGACTGCGCCGCCGCCGCCGGGAGCGCCACCGGCACGTCCGCGCCGGCCTGGGCTGCGGCTATCGCGCCCATGGGGACGCGCGGCTACTCGATGCATCTCCTGTGCTCGCGCCACTTCCCTTGCCAACCTGAGCTCATCGTCGACGCCGCCGTCGACAGAGCCGCTGGAGCTACTGCCGCGCAGAGCCTCCAGCTCTGCTGCCGCTGCACGCGCTACAGCCGCCGCCGCCGCTGCATCCACTTCTGCCCTCGCTGCTGCCAATTCCGCCGCCGCCAACTTTGCCGCTAGTGCCGCCGTCGCTGCAGCCTCTGCCGCCGCTCGCTCGCGCTCCTCCGCCGCGGCGACCTCCGTCTGCCGCGCGCTCGAGGCGACCGAACGCTGAGACTGTCCGTCGGACATCGCGCACTAGTGGGGAGCTGGTGTGTGGGGAAGAGGGATGAGCTGGGGCAGCCGGTGTTCCTGGTACCGGTTGCGGACAGGGAGAGGCGCGGGAGGGAGATGAGCAAGAGATGTTTAGGCTACAGGATAGAACGGCTCTGATACCAAGTGTTAGTAGCTGGATTTTTACTCTCATTGAAGAGAGGATGACACTAGAGAGTTGGGGCAATTTTCTTGTCTATTCCTCACACAATGCCATACCAACCCAAGGGGTTGAGGCTACATATTTATAGCAGCCCAAGGGCAGCCAACCAGCCAAGCATATGCCTTCTTGCTAGTCCAAGATGCCATGCAAGGTGCTGTCCTAAAGATGCTAACAACCGTCCTAAAAGCAGTCAAGATGCTGCTGTCCTAACTGCTGTCCTAAAAGCAGTCAAGATGTTGTCCTCTAGTCTAAGATGAGTACAACAAGGACCAAAGACCAAAGGACTAAGGTACAACAAACTAAGGACAAGGGTACAAGGGACTAGGGGACCAAAGATCAAAGGACTACAAGACTTATTCCATCAGGGAGGGCACTCTTAAGACCGTAAGGCATGGAGACATAGCAGTAAAGACCGTCTACGATTATAAATGCGGTATGCTCTTCGTCCTCTCTAGACATAGGGATTTAGTGGAACCCTGAGTAAGCGTCTAGAAAGCAGAGTAGATCGCATCCCGAGGTTGAATCTAACGATTTGATCTATCTTAAGGAGAGGGAAAGAATCTTTAGGACATGCCTTGTTGTGGTCGGTGTAGTCGATGAACATCTGAAGCTTTCCGCCAGCTTTGGGAACGACAACAGGGTTGGCCAGCCATCTGGGATGGTGGACTTCCCGTATGAAGCCAACATCGAGCAGCCTCTTGATCTCTTCGCGGATGAAGTTCTGCCGCTCAATGGATTGCTTTTGTGGCCTCTATTGTGTCGGCCGGACATCGGGGTAGATCTTCAGATGGTGCTCGATCACTTCCATGGGGATGCCGGACATCTACGACGGTTGTCAGACAAACACCTCGACATTAGCTCACAGGAAAGCGATGAGCGTTGATTCCTGCTTGCGGTCTAGATTCCTCGCAATGCGGGTGGCTTGGGCAGCATCAGAGCCGATTTGGATAGTCTTGATGGGTACGTCGTTGTTGTCAGAGGGCTGCACCCGTGGCGCAGCGGCGTAGTCGCGCTCGCGTGAGCTTGGTGAGGGTTGACTCGGTCCAGCATCGCCTGGGGCAGGTGCTGGGGCCGCTGCTAGTGCTTGGAGCTTCTCCAAAGCTAACACCGCAACAGCGCGATCTTCGCAGATCTTAAGGATGCTAGAGGGAGTTGGCATCTTCAGGACGAGGTAGCCGTAGTGGGCTACGGCCATGAATCGGTACAGAGCTGGCCTACCGATGATGGCGTTGTAAGGGAGGTTAACCTCCGTGACGTCGAACAGGATGTTCTCTGTCCTGAAGTTCTCGAGTGTCCCGAAGGTCACCTGGAGGTGGATGTTGCCGTACGGGATAATACTCCCTGACCCTACCCCTGAGAATGGTCTCGACGGGGCGAGCTTGGACACAGGGATCTTCAGCTTGTCGAAGGCCGCACGGCTGATGAGGTTGAGGCCGGTCCCGCCATCTATTAAGACGTAGTAGAACTTGATGTTGGCGATGGTGGGGGCGACGAGGAGGGGCAGAAGCCAGACTCCCGCCATGTTCTCGGGGCAGTCGGAGGCGTCGAAGCTAATCAGCGTCTTCATCCATCTGTGATGCGGCATGGGGGCGTGAGTAGGAGCTAGCGACGCCACTGCCCGACGCAGGGTCTTACCGCATCTCGGGATGCGGGTTCCCAAGATCTCCCACAGATGACGTAGAGTGCTTTGCGACACTCGTGGTCGCTGTTGGGGTCGAAGTCTTCAGCCTAGTGGACCATTTCAACAGCCCGTTCGGGCTTTTGAAACTCCATCTCTCCGTCTTCTGGACACGTGGCGCCATTGGATCCTGCCTCGACGGGGAGGCAGGATACATAGGTATTTTCAGCCTGTGCGCGAGGGTACCCCGTATGCTGGGTACCGACAGTAGTGTTCGCAAAAGTTAGCAATACGAGATCTAGTTGTTACTCCCTTTGCAACATCTCCAATGATGTTGTGGACGGGGTGATCTTTTTGTACACTTTCATGTACTCTTGGTGTGGCACTTGTGGTCTTGTTCCTCTTCATCTTCTTCATTTTCGTCATCTTCTCCTAGATCAATGCCTTCATCATTATATTGATCATCTTGATCTTGTTGAGGTTGATCTTGTGTGTATTGAGCTTGTTCTTGTGTAGAAGCTCCCCCTTGGTCATTGCTCTCCTTTTGTGGTACATTTTGTGCATTTTGAGTTTTGTGATGTTTCTTGTGGTCGAGTATCACCAAGTGTCATCTTCCTCAATGCTTGACATGGGGCTTCATCTTTATCCAGCGCACCGTTATAGCCTTGCTCCACTTGGAGCTGTTAGTTTCATCGAACACCACATCACGTGCTACCTCAACAAGACATGGTAAGCATAGGCGTTCGAATCATAACCAAGCAAGAAACCTTCATCGGATTTTGAAGCGAACTTTGAAGTCCTAGCTTCTTGTTCAATATGTAACATTTACTATAAAAAACTCTGAAATATGAAACATTTGATTTGTTACCGGTCAAGAGTTCATATGGTGTCTTCTTTAGAAGTCGATGAAGATATAGTTGGTTTGTGACGTGACAAACAGTGTTAACCGCTTCGGCCCAAAACCGGTTTGAAGTCTTGTATTCATCTATCACCGTTCTCGCCATTTCAATAAGTGTTCGATTCTTTCTCTCGGCCACCCCATTTTGTTGAGGATAATAGGGTGTTGAGAACTCGTGCTTTATTCGTTCTTCATCCAGATACTTTTGAACCTGGGTATTCTTGAACTTTGTTCTATTGTCACTCCTTATGTTCTTGATTGATGTAGAGAATTCATTTTCTGCTCTCTTCAAGAACTTATTCAAGATACCTTGGGTTTCTGACTTATCATACAAGAAAAATATCCACGTAAATCTTGAAAAAACATCAACAATAATTAAACTGTATTTGTTACTGCCTATGCTTATATAAGCAATTGCACCAAAAAGATCTATATGTAGGAGTTCCAGCGGTCTTGACAACGTCATCACGTTCTTTGCTGGATGTGGTGTTCCAACTTGCTTCCCGGCTTGGCATGCGCTACACGACCTGCCTTTCTCAAACACATCTTTCAAGCCTCGGATGTGATAAGCTTTTAAAAGTTTCTGCAGATTATTCATACCAACATGGGCTAGCCGTCTATGCCACAACCACCCCATGTTAGTTTTTGCAATCAAACATGTGTCAAGTTCGGCTTTATCTTTGTTGAAGTGAACAAGATATATTTTTTCCTTCGACATATTTTTGAATGGAGTTAACGCTTCTAAAAATTGTCACACACTCATTAGTGAACAAACAGTTATATGCTTTGTCACATAACTCAGATATGGACAAAAGATTTTAATCCAAAGAATCAATGTGAAGAACATAAGAGAGAGTGTTGAGATGATATCGCAGTTTTACCGGTACCAAGCACATTTCCTTGGTTATTGTCCCTAAAGTAAATACCTTCGCTTGGATCTCCATTTTGTTTATACTCCACGAACATTATCCTTTCTCCGGTCATCTGATTGGTGTATCCACTATCAAGCACCCATTTTGATCCACCAGAGGAATATGCCTGCAAAATAGATTTATGACTTGGTTTTAGGTACTCAAGCTTGCTTGGGTCCTTTGAGGTTAGTTACAAGTGATTTTGGCACCCACACACAAGATCTAAGATTCTTGTGCGTGGTCCAACATACTTAGCATAAACTCAACCAAAACTATTTCTCATGAGAACATTTGATGAATCAAAAGTATGAAATAAGGTTTGTTTTTAATGTTTAGATGAGTTCTCTTTAACAAAAGCAATGTGTTCTATATTATTCTCGTGAACATTAACAAATTGCTTTTTACCTCTAGTATACACAAGACTATCTTTGACATTAGAAGGTCTTGTGATCATATATGCACTACGTGCATATTTTGATCTTTTCCTTGTCAAAGATGTCACTTTGAGAAGGATGATTGTTTTGTGGCACATTAGACTCATTCTTCAAATTAGTATCAAGTTGGCACATGTGCAAGTTTTAATGGTATTGACTTAACATTTTGAGAAGATGAGTTTTTGGAGGAGGAAGAGTCACTTTGCTTGAGTGACTCAACTTGTACCTTAAGAATCCTGTTAAATTTAGTCAAGTTAGCAAGTTCATCCTTGAGTGCAACATGTGAGTCCTCTAGCTTCGAGCAAGTCTCCTTACTCAAAGCTAGCTCAAGCTCAAGCGCCTTGCTTCTCTCCTTTTCAAACTCAAGAAGCTTCTCAACTTCAAGATATTTCTTTCTTTCGAGAATGAGTATCTTCTTGACGGTTGACAAGCTCCTTCTCAAAAATTTCATCCGATAATAACATCATTTTTCTTAAAGCGGTTTTACTTAAACCTTTTAACATACCCTCATTCTCACTAGCACTATCAAAATCATCAATAGAGGAACATAAAGGAGAAAGTTTAGATTTGACCTTTTTCTTGCCATCATTGGCCATGAGACAAGTATGGTTGGAGTCCTTCCATCCTCCCACGTTTGGGAAGAGTGTGAACTTCATTCTAGGCTTCTTGATGGCAATCGTTGCCATCTCTTCTTCATCTTCGAAGGAGGACTCGTCGTTTGAGTCCCACTCCTTGCCGATGTGTGCTTGGTGTGCTTGCTTCCTCTTCTTGAATACTTCCTTCTCTTGTGGCTTTGACTCTTTTTTTTTCTTCTTATTATCTTCATATTGGCAATCAACCATGAAGTGACTATATTCGCCCCAGTTGTAACAAGTACGCCGAGCTTTGGTTTTTCTTTTTTCTTTCGAGTTGTAACAAGTACGCCGAGCTTTGGTTTTTCTTTTTTCTTTACTCGAATTAGCACTTTTCCTTGTTCTCATCATGCGCTTGAACTTTTTGATGAGGAATATCATTTTTTCATCATCCATATCAGTGCTTACATCATCACTATCTCCTTCATCGTGTGTCTCACGGGCTTCCTTTCCCTTGGGCTTGCTTGTTCCCTTTAGAGCAACCTCCTTTTTCTTGGATGAGGTAAGCCCCGCAAGATCTTTCATATATTGAGCTTCTTGTTCCATCAATTCATGGTTTATGATTTTTTCAAGAATCTCGTTAGGGGTCATTTTATGAAACCCCAGACTCTCTTATCATTAGCACAAAGTCACATTGTGGGGGCATGAATGCCCTTATCATCCTCTTGACAATCTCATAATCAGTCCACTTCTTGCTCCATAAGCACGAAGTTGTTGATAAGTTTCTTCATGCGGTTATGCATTTCTTGAGGAGTTTCATCATCCTCAATGGCAAATTTCTCCAATTCTCCCTGAAGCATCTCAATCTTTGATTCGCGAACGGAGCGATTTCCTTCGTGCACAGTCTTGAGGGTGATGTCCTTGGCACTCTCCAATCCATCCACTTTGGTGAATTCCTCTCAGCTCAAGGATGGGGTGACCACTGCAACGGCCTGCGCATTGCGATGAATTGCTTGTTCTTGCTCCGAGGTGAGTTCATCATTGTCCGGGATATCTAGACCTGTGCACACTATATGCCAAAGACTTGGATTAAGTGAGATAAGATGTATTTTCATGTTGTATTTCCACATAGTATAATCACTTCCACCGAAGCGAGGAGGTTTTCCCAAAGGTATGGAAAGATAATTAGTGTTGAGGAGCTGGTAATTAAAACGATACTTGGGAGTGGTCTTGGTGATCACTCCCTTTTGGCTTCTCATCTTTTTTTTTTGCTCTTTTAGCTTAAGAGTTTCTTCATAAGAAGTGTCTTGAGCCGGCGGACTTCTTCATCATTGTGCTCGTACTCCTTGAGTACATCGAGCACTTTAGTCCCGTGAGCATCTCCGTCGATGGGCATTTCCGGAATTTCGTTTTCCTTCTTGTTGGTCATCTTGTCTCCGAGTGATTAGTCTCTTTATGGAGAGTCCGACTTTGATGCCAATTGAATGTGACCTAGAGGGGGGTGAATAGGCCTTTGGAATTTACTTAGCAAAAATCTGATCGAATTCAGGAAGGTCATACTAGTCCGGTGTATGGTACGAACTAGGCCGGTGTTATCGCAACACCTACAAGAACTAACTCTTTTTGATATTTTCTTCAAATAGTAATGCAGCAGAATATGTAAATTAACTTAGAGTGATCAGCTAATGTATATGATCGTTAGGTTTCACGAGAATCACAAATTTAATACCAAATAGGAGATTGATCGATTTGTGCACTAACTAGTTGCAAGTATGAAAGAAGTAAATAAGAGGCACAAGACACGACGATTTTTATTGAGGTTCAATCCCACAAAAGGAATCTACATCCTCGTTGAGGAGCTCACACAGAGTTGGGGAATGCAGCTGCAGCAGGGGTGGAGGCCGGCGCCCCGGCGGCTGCTAGCCAGCGCGAAATCCGGGAGCGGCGCAGATCGGCGGCGGCAGACCAGAGGGCGAGGTGGTGGTGGGGTGGGGGGGCGGCAGATCCTGCGGCGGAGGTGCATGTCGGCAGCGGCCAGGGGCGCCAGCGGCGGGCCAGAGGGAGGAGGGGTGTGGCGTGCCGGCGTACGGCGGCAGGGTCGTGGCCCGGCGGCCACTAGGAGCACGGGCGCCCGCGTCGGGCACCGCGAATGGGGGAGGAGTGCACGCTGGCGGACAACGGCAGGGGCGCGGCCACAAGCGGCAACGGTGCGTCGGGTGCTTTGGCAAACAACGAAGGCACAAGCCCAAGAGAGAGAGAGAGAGTTGGGGGAGAGAGGCCGCGGCGGCTTGCCGGCCGGGCGGCGGCGGCGATGGCATCAGCCATGGGTGGCGGCTGGGGTAGGGTTTAGGAATTGGCTAATGATACCATGTTGGAAGAGGAAACAATAATTCATTTAGACAATAATTGTCAAGGGTACATATAGCAGCCTATGGGCTGAGTACATGGGCTAGGGCCCAACAAAGGCACACGGTCGGATGTGGCGGGAAAAGGAATGCCGCTAGTAACATGAGATAATGTAACAGTACCACAAGATAAAGGTGGATTGAGACTCAAATGCTTGAAGAAAATGAATAGGGCCTTAATCAGTAAATTCATTTTCAAGATCGATAACAGACATGATGTGCCGTGGGTACAGCTAGTACTTCATAAATACTGCAGAAATGGAAAACCTCGAAGGGAAAATGATCATTCTGGTGGAAGGATGTGATAAGTGGTTGGGAAGACTTTAGGGCACAAGCTTCGGTAAGGGTTGGGACTGGCGACACTATACAATTGTGGAATGATAATGGGAAGGGAACCTCTTCAAACGAGATTTCGCAAGGCTGTAGAGTTCTGCCAGGAAACCAAACATCTCTCTTGCACAGTTCACCGCACAAAATCAGGTTCACCATCATTTCTTCAATCCTTTTAGGAAGCGAACATGGAACTGCAAATAATGACTAATATCTTGGTACAAGGGGGGAGACCAGAGACACTTGGATGGACAGTTCAGGCAGAGAATTCTACAGTTCCAAAAAAGGTTATCTACACTACTTCAAACATATTACCCCACCGCCACCATTTCAATGGATCTGGAAATGCAAACTCCTGCGGAAAATAAAATTTTTCACTTGATTGATGTTCAGAGATCGGTTGAATTCCAAAAATATTTTGAAAAGAAAAAACTTGACCATCGATGGAGATGATTATTCTTTTGTTCTATGCGACACTGACACGGAAGAGCTGACCTACCACCTGTTTTCCTATGCTCGTTTAGTGTCTCCTGCTGGAACATTCTTGGTATCCAGTGGGATCATTCGCTGCAATTCAATTCTTTGATACTATATGTCGGGCGAAACAACAATGGGCAGGCCCTGCTTCATGGAGGTCTTTGCAACGGCAGCATGGGAGATTTGGAAACAGAGAAATGGAAAAATCTTCAGGGCCACTCCTCAGTCGGTTCCACCCTGGAAAGAATGTTTCAGGTCATCGCCCTCCTCCCAGAGCTACCGATTCAAAGACATTGATAGAACCATGCTGTTAGATTGGTTACAGACTATCCAAGTGCTTTCCTGTCTCAGGAAAGCCTTTATTTTTATTTCTTCTTGTGCAACATCCACTTGGAAGTTGCCTGTAATTTGTTTCACTTTGTTGCCCCGTGATTTAATATACATACTGCAGGGGCTTCCCTTGCAGTTTGCGTTAAAAAAAAAAAAAAAAAACAAAGGCACACAGGCCTACAATACACTGTCTAACATGCAGGATATTTTGGAAAACTTGGAACCATCTTGATTGGCATTATTCAGATTTCCATTATGTTGCTCGGGGCCATGCTCATGGATATAAGTGTAAGACAGGTCCTCCTAATGGTGTCCGCTTCTGGAACACATTTGGGCTGCTTTCTGACTGGAATATCCTTCTACCTGAAGGCACAAGGACTATTTCCTCAATGGGTTCTTACATTGGCCTTTTCTGGCATACTGGTGTACATAAGGGCATACTCAACTAGAATGGACCTTGTTCCCTGGGTTGTCATGTCTGCGATATTCTCAAGTAACATGAAAGTAATTGGCGGAAGCTTGGTGACTATTGTTTGCTGGAACCTGGTGGTGTTGTTCCTTGTCAAAACATCAGAGTGCACTGACCCAGTCATCATCAGTGTTGCTGGGAGATGCCCCGAACGGTGCGAACTGCATATTAATGGGGGTTCTCTGGCTGCTGTTAAGATCATGGGGCTAAAGGGAAATGGTCCCAGTGCAAAAGATATCCCTTACCGCGCTGGAGGTGCTTGGCAACAACATTCACATCCAAAAGACTCAGCTTGAGGATGAGCTGATGTTGGGAAGGGGAGAAATGTTGTGGACTGGGTCCACAAGGAGGTCCACCTGCACCAGCTGAAGGCCCAAGCACAAGAACCCTCTAGAAGGGTTATTTAGATAGAAATAAATCTGTTAGAGATAGAATCTATTTAAAGATAGAATGTAATAAGAGATAGAGGAAACTAAGAGATAGAGGCGGTTGGGCTTTCCCCAGCCGCCTGAGCGCAGATTTGGAAGGGGCACATGCCTTTGGCCTATATAATGTGCCCCCTTCTCTCTCATGTAACCCATCGAAGAAGAAAGGAATTTCTCTCAAGATTGTTCCCACCTTCGGTCATCGGGCTGGGGATCAACCCAACCCTTGTGACACTATCCCACCATGATCCATAGCACAATGTCGGAGGGTCCCTGCCATAGACTACTCTGAAGGGAGAACATTTAAGAGTTGTCTGAAACGAAGTGTTGTAACAATATTCTGCCCATGCTAGCCACTGCAGCCATGTCTTTGGTATGTCCCTTGCTAGATAGAGAAGATACATCGTGATTATTTTGTTGACGACCTCTGACTGGCCATCAGACTACGGATGAAAGACGGAACTCAGCTCCAACTTGACACCAGTCAATTTGAATAAAACAGTCCAGAATAGGCTTGTGAGGACGGTGTCATGATCGCCGACGATGGAGCAAGGGAAGCTGTGTAGACGCACAATATCGTTGAAGAATGCCCGGGCCGCTATAGCTGCACTGTACGTGTGGTCTAGCGCAATGAAGTGGGCGTACTTGGAGAAGCGATCAACCACCGTCAATATAACAAATTTTCCAGCCACCTTGGGAAACCCTTCAATGAAATCCGTGGAGATATCACTCCAGATTTCAGAAGGTATGAGTAGGGGTTGTAGTAGGCCGACTGGGTGCAGTGGTCTGTCTTGTTTCACTGACACGTGGTGCAGCAGCGCAATTATTCACTGTCGAAGAACCGATGGGCTATAGAAGGAAGCTCATAAGCACTGCATTGGATGCCCTCGTGACCCCCTTTTATACGCCTGAGCCAAGAGGGAAGGCCATAGGGTGTAAGTATCTGGAACAAAGAGTTTCCCTTTGTGAAGTAGATGGCCATCACGTTTGGACCAGCCTGTAGACGCGACTCCCTCCTGGTTTGTGGCGATCTTAGAGCGGAGAATGTGAAAGAGGTGGAAGACCAGTTCTGAGATGACGTGTACAACCATATCTTTTTCATCACGGCTAGATAGAGCATTAGCTATTCCATTAAGAGTTAAGACGTCCTGGCCGGTACTCTACCTGCACATCATAGCCAAATAGCTTCACCCAGGCGTGTTGGGGAATCGTGGTGAGGCTCTGATCTAGGATGTATTTCAAAATGAAGTGGTCAGTCCGAACAGTCAAGGGGCGGGCCCATAGGTACGGTCGCTAGTGGCGCACAACCTTTAGAAGGATGATCAACTCGCGCTCGTATGTCGGTAGCTTCCAGTGGTGAGGAGCTACAACACATCCGAAGAAGGCAATGGCACCGTCGCCCTGGTGTAGAGCCATCCCAAAGCCGGTAACAGAAACGTTGCAGTCGACGATGAAGCGCTTGTCGAAATTCGGCATTTGAAGGAGAGGTGCTGTCATTAACACCTGCTTGAGCTGGAGAAGGCGTCCTGCTTGCGTTGGTCCAGTGGAACGCCTTCCGTTTCAGGTGGGCGGTGAGGGGCGCCGTGCCATACCCTGCAATGAACTTGCGTAGTAGCCGGTGAGTCCGAGGAAGTCTCGTAAGGCTCGAAGGCCAATGCTCGACGGCCTCCACTTTGGTCGGAATTGATGAATCACTCTTATGTCTTATCACTAATTGCATGTGTATTTGCTGAAAGAATAATTTAGTTTGCTATCTTTTTTGCCCTTTTTTTACCTTTATTTATTTTTTCCATCTTTCTTTTTTGTTTGTCATTTGTGGAGTTTTTGTTTGTTTCATCTCTAGCCTATCTCAACTTGCTTGGGACTAAAACGCTTTATTGTTGTTGTTGTAATTCTTTTTACCTGTTTCGTTGTTCAAGACTTGGGTGATTATTCCTTCTGTTATTCTATTGTTTCTGTACACCCTATGCAGCTTTGAGCAAATTTAAGGTGGGTAGATTATGCTGAATCTTAATTGTTGTATTTTTCAGATACGATGCTTGGGTCATCTACAATTTCTTCTCACTTTGCTTGGCGTGGGTAGGAGGTCCTGGTACTGTGGTTGTAAGTTTGAGTGGCCAATCTCTGAAACCATCATGGTTCCAGATGACATGCTGTTTACGAGCTGTTCCTCTAGATGGGTGCGTAGTTCTTTTTCGGCTGATTAAATGATCATTTACATGTTCATGTGTTAATGAATATGATAACGCTAGTGATCTTGAATTTTTTGTGTGCATGACAGGCGTTTTATACGGAGATGCAAACAAGGCTGTCTGCAGTTCGTTATCCTGAAACCAATATTGGTTGTTGTTACCTTCATACTTTATGCAAAAGGAAAATATGAAGATGGAAACTTCAGTGTCAACCAATCGTATTTGTACATAACTATCATCTATACGATCTCATACTCGATGGCATTGTTTGCTCTTGCACTGTTCTATGCTGCATGTAGAGATCTGCTTCAACCATACAACCCCGTTCCAAAATTCATCATGATCAAATCAGTTGTGTTTCTCACTTATTGGCAGGTAAAGTGGACTGTAAGGATAGGTGTTACTTTTTGTTCCTGGATCCACTTGGGAGCTACTAGTGTGTTCAAATTCCTCATATGAAATTGTATTTTTCAAGTAAAATGATACTATCTATGAACTCTTTGTTACCTAATGAAAAACTGCTATTTCTGACATGATTATTTTTTGTCACAGGGTGTGTTGGTTTTCCTTGCTGCAAAATCTGGATTCATAAAAAATGCTGAAAAAGCTGCTTATCTCCAGAACTTTGTGCTATGTGTTGAGATGCTCATTGCAGCTATTGGACACCGATTTTCCTTTTCCTACAAGGAGTATGCTGGTTCCAATGCCCGTCCTTGTGGTGGTTTAAGGGGAAGCCTTCTTCATGCTCTGAAATTCAGTGACTTCTATCATGACACTGTTCACCAGGTAAGCTAATTATCATTACTTTCAATGTTCAGACCAGTTCTAAATGAGAACAATGTTTATGGCCCCTATATTTGGATTCTTTCGAAAGTGTGGATTCACTGCTTGCTTCACCTGACTGTTGTTTCTCTTATGTTGCAGTTTGCGCCTACATATCATGAATATGTGCTTTACAGTAACGAGGCGGAGGATGAACCAACAAAATATAGCCCTAGCACTATCGTGCCAACCGGAGAGCACATAGAGCTGGCAGAAGTCACTGTTGTGAGCTCAAAAGCTCCAATGATGTCAAACTAATTGCCGAATAAGCAGATGAGGCAGAAACAGTGCCCTCGCAAGTCAGAACTGGTTCTTGTGCGAACCCTATGACTTATCAAAGTTCCTCAATCTAGACTGATTACCAGACGAGCTTCCCACAATTCCTGATAAAATGAAACAATGATCAAGTTTGATGTATAGTTACATTGATCGTAGTCCATAGATAACACTGTACCTAGAAACGCCTCATGTATCAGTTTTGCTTCATTCTTTGCCCGTTAAGGGGGTTTGTTAATGGTTTTTTGTTAACAGTGAGCTAGGCTGACAGGTTTCAATGAAATATTGGGACAAGTGAAAGCAACTTATTATTCATATTGCAGTTGCGGATGAGAGGGGGGGGGGGGGGGGGGGGGGTCTATTGAATGTTGTTGTAACATATTGTTTCACACTTGGTATATGATTTTATTTAGTGCTGTGGTGGGATGTTGCTTTTAATTTCGACATGAGGTCAAATGGTTCGTTCTTGGCTGAGGACCAAATTTTTTTCCTTTGTTGATGTAATGCAGTATGGTAGGTATTCTCGTCATATAATTATATGCAAGTTCCTCACCTCACTAAGTGCACTGGCTGGATACCTTGGCTGACATCTCATGAGGCATAAGCCTTGTAATTGGATTTCGACTTGTACAATTGATGGAAACTATGCAATTGAAATCAGGATCAATGCGTGACGAACAGCATTCTGGAACTGCGGATTCTTAGGAACAAGATTCTCCAAGAACACCAGGGTCATCGATGCTTTCATAGCATCCTGCATTATATGGACTTTCATCTCTGGAGATCTTGAGTCCATGTAACACAGTATAACCAAGATTAGATACCCAGTTTTGATGACACCATGAATTTTGAAGAAAAAAAAAAGATACTTAACAGAAAAAGGATGGGGTTTCATTTCTTTAAATAAGGTTCCATATGGACAATTTGGATAACATGACAATAGAATTATTGAGAGAGAGAAGGGGGGGTTCATACAGATTAAACTGGATATACACAATTACCAAGATTGAAACACACTGAAACTAGCTTTGGAAAGAGAAAAGTTTCATTTAACATAGAGCTAACCAACAACTACTTCCTCCTTCCCGTTTTATGTGTCGTCCGTAGTCAAATTGGAAAGTGTCCTTTTAATCGTCGCTCGTAGTCTCCGGTGAAATTTACTTTCCTTTTTTGCCCTTCGCTTCTTCTTTCTGTCCGGCTTCGTCGCTGCCCCGCTTTTCTTCCTCGCTCCTTGGCCCGCCGCCGCCTTCGCCCTTGCCTCTCCCCGCCACTGCTGCCCTTGGCTTTCCGTCGCCTGCCGGCCCCCTGCCGTCACCCTTGGCTCTCTGTCGCTCGCCAGCCCACCACCGTCGCCCTCAGCTCTCCGTCGCCCGCCGGCCCGCTGCCATCACCCTCGGCTCTCCGTCGCCCGCCGGCCTGCCGCCCGCTTCCTTGCTCACGATCTCCGCTGCTGGCCTGCTGCGTCCTTGAAGCCCCAGGAGTGGATCTTGAAGCGGATCTTAGCAGACCAGGAGCGGATCTTTGAAGTCCCACTATGAAGTCGTCAAGGCCATGCGACCAGTGCTGACCAGGAGGAAACGACGCCATTCTGCTTAATTCATGCCATGGAGTATGTAGCGAAGAAGCAAGGAAACCAACTAGAATATTGTACACGATGGGGCATATGTACTGAAGAAGCAGAGGAATAAGCATCTTGTCTTTGTTCTTGTAGTTGTATTGAATTGAAATGCAACAACAATATGAAATGGAATGTAACTGAAATTCGAGTGTAATCCAAATTTTTGGGTCAATGAGAAGTATACACAATTAAGATTTCCATTATTGACTTGATTCATTAGTTTAACTGACAACAATTATCTCTGACTTTAGAACAAGTGTTAAATAACATTAATACATCGTGGACACCAAATTCATAACATGAGTACTTCAGAACAAGTGTGAACTGAACACCAAAGTACTAATTACTGACTGGATGCCAAATCTAAATCTCTTCTTGCTTCTTTTTAGCTTACTCTTGGCAGCTACTTTCAGCTTTGGAGATGTCCTCGCCGACTATGCTCTTCCTCTTCACACGAGTCCTGGTTTGACTTGGGTTCATACTACTTTTGAAAGGTATGATCACCTATAACTCAATCTTATCCTTGCCTTCTTTTGGTTGGCCTACCGCCCTCCAGTACCTGAAAAATAAGAACTGAGATCAATACATGGCTTTGCAAGGTAAGCTACTATGTTTAGAAATAAATTTAACTTGCCTATTTTCCTCTCTCCAAACTCTGCTCAAGCTGCATGTTTCTGCAATGGTAAAGTTTTTAAAAACATTACTGAAGAGCTTTATAAAGATATAAACCCATCCGCATACAATAATACAATATTGCAGGTCAAAACTAGAACAAGGCATACAAGTTCCTCAGAAAATTTTAACATTTTCAGAATGACCAAACCTTAGGGTGTACTCCCTCCATCCCAAATTGCTTGTCACTCTTTAGTTCATTTTTGAATTAGAGAGTGACAAGTAATTTGGGATGGAGATTACTTGTCACTCTTTAGTTCATTTTTAAATTAGAGAGTGACAAGTAATTTGGGATGAAGGGAGTATATAAGTGATGAACTAGTGATTAGTTTGAATTACAGAGTTCAACCACACCTGCAAAGTGTTTCAGATTGTAGCCTTCACATTTGACAAATAATGAAATAAAACAGTAATTCTGTATTGACACGGATATTAACTGACAGATGACATTGACAAAGATATTAACTGACAGAGGTCTTTGATACAGAGGTTTGCACAAATCTCCAAAGAACATTGAAACAAAAATAAGGGAATATCTAATCAAAGCAAGGAGTGTTTCAGCTGCTGTAACACTGTGAACACAAAAATTTGCACATCTCTACTGTATTTCAACACTAAAGGATCTACAACGTCCTCTGACCCACTTTCCTTCAAGCTTTCGCTGGACAAGTTCTCCGGATGCCCACTACATCCTGCAGGAAATGTTATTCATTTTTCAGCTAATACACATTTCATTCAAGGAGAAGAAATGAAGCCCCACTTAGATACTCGCATAAGAAAATGACTGAAACAGTAGGAAATTTAACCGAAAATGGGGATTGAATCAGACCACTAGCCCGGTCATCCCTGAAGTCATCAAGCTGCTAATCCATCCAACCTAAGAGAAGCAGTACAGAAAATCAAGGGCCTATTGTGATTTTGCCCCTGTTTTGAAGTCTAATTATGATTTTGCCCTTCAAATTGAGAGTTTGTGAATTTACCCTTGTTTTTTTCGAAACGAAGGTGAAGTATACCCCTGTTCCGTTAGTGGGTGTTAGCGGTGTTAAAGATGAGGAAAATGACAGAAATACCCTTGTGATTTTACTCCTACTTTTAATTTATATTTGTGATTTTACCCCTATTTTAATATCTTAAGACTTGGACAATATTCAAACATTTTTTTGACAACGTTTCAACAAGATTTTGACAATATTTTCAGAATTATTTACACAATATTTCAGCATGATTTATACAATATTTCAGCATTATTTACACAATATTTCAGCATTATTTACACAACATCTTAGCATGTTTACACAAAATTTCAGCAGCATTTGGAAGACATATTTAAACTATTACCATAACATTTCAGCAGTCAAATAGAATCACATAAAAGTGCAACAATTCAAGAAGGTGAAAATAGGGAAACAACAGTAACAGATCTCTCTGTGAATCATCAGGTACTTGTAGAGGAATTCTAAGTTCGGCCAGGCTCAAAGTAGATGTAGAGATGAGGCTGGCTCTGTGACACCACCGGGCAACGACAATGGAAGGATTATCGCTGATCATCTCTTCAGCGGTAGATGTGTAATCTGCTAGGTTCAGTGGAAGCAGTTCCCAGAATAAGTTTACTCTTAGATATTTTATTTGATTCCGCGGCTGTAATCTGGCGGCGGCCAAAGAACACGACCTCCCCTGAATCAATCTGCAGTCGGAGATTCAAAACTCCTACACCAAAACGACTGAAGAACTGCACGCACTCCCAACCGGAGCACGAAATCCCGGCTCGGATCGTGGGAAGGCGACAGGCGAGGCTGTCGAGCGGGCGCGGCACCGGACGTGGGCGACAGCTCCCGTAGTCGAGACATCAGGCGAGGCGGGCGGGTGGCGCGACACCGGAAGCGGGCACAACCCGCGTGGAGATAGAGGCAGTCGGCGCGGTAGGTGGGCGGCAGCCCCGTACAAGCCCTCGGGCGGCGACAGTTAGGAGATTGCGGTCATGTGGTTCAGACCTAGGAAGATGTACAGTAAAGAGTATTTTAGTCATGTTTAACAATATATTTTGTTATGCTATTGTTTTAAATCATTTAATATTTTGCAAACTAACAGTGTTAGAAAACAGGGGCAAACGGCGGCTTCGTTACAAAAAAAAGAACAAATTCACAAACTTTTAATTTGGAGGGTATGGCCCTGTTTGGCACAGCTTCTACTGCAGCTTTTTTATAAAAATAAGTTGAGGGTGTGCCAAACAAGAAGCTTCTATAACAGCTTATTAGTTCAGCTGCTTATTAGTTCAGTTGCTTCTCAGAATGAACTAAAAGCAGGATATAAGCAGAAGCTGCTTTTCACTAGCTTTTCAAACAAACTGCTTTTGTAACAAGTTCTAATTGTGCCAAACAGAGCCTATAATCATAATTAGCCTTCAAGACAGGGGTTAAATCACAATAATACTGAAAATCACAGCTCCATCAATTCATTGTAGCATAAACCACTATCTCAAAAGAGCTCAGATTTTAGTGCAAGACCATACAAGAGAGAGCAATATAAGCAGAGCATGCTTCAGGAAAGGAAAAGGCGAATCATGGACAATGAAGAGTTGAACAATTGCGGCAGCGCAGGAGCAGACGGTGTACTAAGAACGGAAATAGAGAACAGCGGTTTGCTGGGTGTCATACCTCATGGAGAACAGAAGCAACGACGTGATGATAGGGAGGCAAGGCAAAGTGCGATAACGGGAAGGCGGCGGCGATAGGGAAGACAGCAACAACACGCGAACCTCGGCGGGGACGGCGGCAGTGCAAGATCTCGGCAGCGATAGCGGCAACGCGGTAGATCTCGACAGGGAAGGTGGCAGCACGCGAGATCTCGACGGAGACAGCGGCAACACACAAGATCTAGGCAGGGACGGCGCAGCGCGCGAGATCTCAGCGAGGACAACAGCGGCGACTAGGATCTCAATGAGGACCAGCAGAGCAACACTGCGGCGACGATGGAGACGTGCGGGAGGGCAAAAACGTAATTTACACATTCCTTAATTTTTACGAAGCTGTCGGAAACGACAACTATTTCGAACTGAGGGAGTATGAAACACTGAAATGAAACTATATATTGGAGGGGTTATTTAATTTATGATTACAAAACAAAACAAATGACATGATCTTGGTAATAACAAAATGAAACCCCCTATTCGGACTAGCCATAAAACATTACATTGTTGGTCTGTTAGAATCATTTCATAGGTTTCTATGTACTTAGCTGACTACTGTTAATGGGTACAACTCCCTTCGCCAAAGTACAACTGTTGTACACAGATCATAAGTGCTGATTGAATCAAAAAGACACATGTGGCTCATCTGAAACAGGCCGACCTAACTGCACTCAACATCGTTTGAGAAGGATTCATGCCAGCAGCTTTCATCTGATATATCACTCTGCTTGCCTCTCTGTACCGTCCTCCACGAGCATATGCCATGGCCATGGCGTTCCAGCACACCACATCACGCGTACCACTGATTGCCTCGAACGCCCTGGCAGCATCTGGTAGCTGTCCTTGCTTCGCATACATATGTACCAATCCAGATCCGACAAACTGGTCCGTGTCCATGCCACGCTTGATGGCATCAGCGTGCACCTGCTGCCCACAGCAGCCTTGGATCTCTGACTCTGCGAATACTGCAAGGATGCTGGACAGGGAGAAGCTGCTCTTGGGAACACCAGCAGACACCATGTCCCTGAAGACATCAATGGCCATGTTCAGTAGCCCGTCTCGGTGGCAGGAAGTGATCAAGCTCGTCCAGGCAGCCTCAGGCACAGGTTCTTGGCAATGGTGATGCATCATCATCATAAGCACTTGTCTCGCAATGATATGAAGACCGCCAATCTTGCTGTAAAGCTGCACCAGCGATCTGCCAACCTCACCACGTACCCTGTCCAGCTTGATGACAAGAGCATGAACTTGCTGGCTGAGATGTTGTTCCCCAGCACGAGCACACGACTGCAGCACAGCCACAACAGCATGGGCATAGCAATCATCGGCGAGACCACACGCTTCTTGACACATATTCGCGAACAGACACATCGCGTCATGATGGAAACATCTATCCGTGTAGGCCGAGACCATGGTCGCCCAGGCCATGCCGTTCTTGTCGGGCATTTCGTCGAACACCCGGCGGGCGGCTCCCATGTCCCCGCAGGCCGCGTAGGACAACAGCACCCGGTTGGCGAGCGGCAAAGAGATACCACCGGCGGAGGAACGGCCCGCGATGTGGGCATGCACGGCGGCGACCTCCGCGGCGTCAGCGCAGTCCCTGAGCAGGGAGATGTAGATGTCCTCGTCGGGCGGGAGGCGCAGCGCGTCCAACAGGCGGAGCACGTCGCCCGCGCCGGATGAGGACAGCGGCGAGGGCGCCGCTTCATGGGACGGTTTCTTTCTGCTATCCTCGTTGCCGGCGGTGTGGACGGGGGTGGTGGGCGCGGGGACGGGGAGCTTCGGACGCGAGAGGAGGGGAGGTGACGGTTTGCCCGGTTTCTTCAGGGCCCGCAGCCGCGCTGTACATGCGGAGGTGGCGTTCGCCGCGATTTGGCTTCGTCGGTGGCGTGAGAGGTGGGTAATCGCGGTGCTGGTGCAGGACGGCTTCGCGAGGGAGCAGCGCGCCATGGCAACGAGGCGTCGAGGTTGGCTCAACTGCTCAAGCAGAGGGGATTTGGTTAACTTGTATGCTAGACGAGCAGGCGGCTCGTATTTGGGGTGGGTTTGTTTCTATTCGAAAGACATGCCAGACCAGTCAATGATTACAACACACATTGTTTTGGGGACATTTGTATTTTAGCAATAACTAGTATGCAATCTGATTTATGATATAATAATGCAATTATCTATCTTTAACTATTGAATGTCTATCACAAGGTGGTTGCATATTTTACTTAACTCTTCCACCCGTGTTTCTCACATGAATGAAAGTTAAGTGAAAAAACACAATGATCCTAGGATAGACATCTAATAGTTAAAGATGGATAATTGCATAATTGTACAATAAGTCTGATTGCATAGTAGTCATTACCTTGTATTTTAGCCGCAATTTTCGAGTAAAATTGTAATTTATATTCTGATTTTAATTTTTTTTGTTTTGTCATAATTATTTTTAGCCGAGCTTGCCGTTTACCACAATTTTGTAATGGTGTTTTGATTTAAAATAAATAGAAAAAATGTTTGAAAACCATATAAAGACCAAACTGCCCATCTTATTATTTGGTTTTCAGTTTTCCAGACCTGACCCATTTCCTCTCTGACGATGGCGGCTGGCAGCCCTAACCTACCGGAGGTGGCAAGCGAGAGCGGCGCGAGCGCAAGTGGCGGGGCAGGCGTGAGCATGTTGCAGGGCAACACAGGCGGGCACGGCGAGGCAGTCACTTCGCTCTCCTGTTGTAGCTTATTTGCTCTCAACTTCGCTGGTCCTTTCTCTTTGTTTTTGGCTCTCGCTGTCACGGGCGCCTCCCTCCTGCCACACGACTTCTCGTGAGCGCCATGGCCGGCGGCGGGCCCTGATGAAGGGCCCGTTTGGTTTGCGATTGGATTGCGCCACAACAGTCAACGCCGCAGCTGCGGCGTGTGCAGCGTGCATTTGTTTTGCCTCCGCACGTTAGGCGCATCATGCTTCCGCCAAAGATTTCTAGTTCATTTTTTCTACCTCAGTCCACGGCAGGTGTGGCGGCTTAAATCGACCCTGCATCTTAGGCGCCGCCGTGCGGCGTGGCGCGCAGTGGCAGGAAATTGAACGGGTCCGAAGTCCGAGTCCATAGTGTTGGCACTGGGTGGCGTATCTGAGTCGGCCACGATGGCATACCCTGACTATCTGCTAATTGTGGACCTTCCAGTGGCAAAGAGCCTCGACGCCGGCGTGAAGAGCCTTGGCGCCGAACTCCACCGTGGCCACGATGCGCACAATCAGACACTCTCCCGCGGGGATGCTTGAAGAGCGCGTCCACATCTACTGTCGGTTGTGTTTTCTAGCTAGTGATGCAACGCTGGGTCGCTCAATGGTCACTGCCCCAACTCTTCAACTATTGTTGTTTCTAATGTGCTCCACATTCTAGATGTTCGATGAAATGGTTCACTGCTAGTCACTATACAAATTTCCTCGAACCTTTGTCAAACTTTTGTTGGAATAAATGTGCTTAATCCAATAGAAATTCTGAAATAATTCCAAGAAAATTTCAAAAGCCCATTAGTGCAAGAAGGGTGGTGCAAAAGTTTAGTTCCACATGGAAAGTTGGCAGGAGCAACTTCTACATATAATAGAGGTGGTTCTTTCCCTCTCATGCGCGCTCCTCCTCCTTTTCGCTCGCTTGCTCGCCACGCACAAGCGCGCACGTGTGTTCGTGTGAATTTAAGCCTCGAGCCAAGCTCAAATTTTATTTTGCCGCAGAATATTCAGTTGGGGTTTTGAGTTTTCTAATTGAGTTGAGTCCAAGTTGGAGACGGACGCGTCTACAACTACCGAGTCGGATTAAATGCGGGTCTTTTGGATCGTAATGAATCGCCTCTTGGGGACTCTATAATAGCGGGCGTGCGCGGCAGAAAAGGGTATCCCATGATCAGATTAGATCCATCCACGTTCACGTTCCTTACGTCATCATTGTAATCTACTCTATCTCAAGCGTCGATGTGCATCGATGATTGGGAGAGCAGGTCTTCAGAACCGCTCGCCCTTGCGATCCTTAACCAGACGAGGGCAAATGAGGTTTTTGGGAAGCGCTCCACGCGGTTGCTTGCGTTCTTCATCACGGGTTGCATACCGTTGAGATTGGGCGCTACTGCTAAACGTCATCTTCAACATCTGCATCAAGTCAGATCTGCAACAACATCCACAACGGATCCTCCGAATTCAAATCGGTATGCAAATTCGCTTGTCCCATCCTACTACCGATGTTTATCACTATTGTTTCCACGAGTATTTCCAGAATTATTCAGTAAATTGTCTTTTCTGCCTAACAATCCAAAAACATTATGCAGGCAATTTCTCGAGTTGAACATAATGACTTTAACCGATGCATTGGTGCGCACTTCAACAGGTGGCAAGTTAAGACCATGCTCTGGCTCCTGTCGCTTAAGATCTTCTAGATAACCGAGGGCGGGCCTCAAGGTCCTTTGTCTGTTGAAGAGCAGATGAAGTTCGAAGAAGTCACTTCAATCCTGAGAGGATGTATCTTAAGTGTTCTTAACAACAAACTCTGTGATGTTTATCTAATAGTCACAGATAGAGAAGAGCTCTGGAATGCACTTAACGCTAAGTATGTTGTAGCCGATGTATGCGGTGAATTGTATATTATGTAGAATTTCTTTGACTACAAGATGGTTAATAACCATCCCATAGTTGAACAAGCTCATGAAATACATTGGACTCGAGAGAGCTCCACCTACTTAAGTGTCCTTTACCCGACAAGTTTGTGAATGAGTGCATTATTGCAAATTTACCTCCTTCATGGAGGAACTTCGCCACAAGTATGAAACACAAGAGACAGAAAAATATTAGTTGAAAACTTGATAGCATATCTTGATGTTGAAAATAAGACTCGGGCTAAGGACGCTACTGATAAAAGAGGTGAGGGTCAATCTAGCACCAATGCAAATATGGTGTAGAAATCCAATGTCAAGAACAAAAGAACAACAAGTCCCAATTCAAGTCAAATAAAACTACTGTTTTTAAGAAGAAGAAGTCAAACAAAGCCAATGAAGAATGCTGCAATACCTGTGGCGACCAGAGGCATTTTTCCAAGGACTGTCCTGACAGGTAGACCACAAAAAAGAATGCCAACATTGTGACGTCTAGCAATGCGTATGAGTATTGTAATTCTTTTACTGTTCTTTCTGTTTCTCAAACACCATCTTGGTGGTTTGATGTAGGTGCTAATATTCATGTACGTTCTGACATGTCTATGTTTACTTCTTACAGTTTGTCTGGGATTCCTTTGTCCTAATAGGGAATGGGTCACATGCTTCTGTTCATAGTGTTGGCACAATCGTTCTGAAGTTCACTTCGTGAAAGATTGTTCAGCTGAAGAACGTGCAACATGTTCCTAGTATGAACAAGAATCTTGTTAGCAACTCCCTTCTGTGTAGAGATGAGTTTAAAACAGTTTTAGAGTTCAATAAAATAGTTCATCGAAGCATGAAAAATTTATTGGTAAGGCTATGAATGTTGAGGCTTGTTCCGCTTTTTCCTTTCAGAGTTTAATAATAAGTCGGCGAATCATAATTGTGACAGTGTTAATGATGATGCGAGTGTTTGACATTCTATTTATGTCACGTTAATTTTTATTTGATGAATCGTCTATCTAGTCTTAATTTAATTTTGGAATTCACCATTGTCAAAAGGTTATAAGTGTCATATGTGTGCAATCAAAGCAGTCGTGAAAGCCTCACAAGACGACCAAGGAGAGAAACTTGGCACCACTAGAACTCATATATTCTGATCTGTATGAGATGAATGGTGTATTAATAAAAGGTGGCAAGAAATATTTTATGACACTCATAGATGATTCTATTATATTCTGGTATGTTTACTTGTTGCAAATTAAAGATGAAGTTTTAGACTACTTTAAAATCTATAAATCTGAAATATAAAATTAATTAGAGAGAAAGATCAAACGTTTATGTCAGATCGTGGTTGTCGGTACCTGCGTACCGGGTACCCCACGGTACCGCAAGAAGTGCAAGAGAATTCCACCTATCAAAGTTGAAGGTCTCCTCAAGCCCCACACGTCACACTACACCAGACCCGCATCCCTCATATGGGTAGCTCTGGGATTGACACGTGTAATGTAAGTCTAGAGCTAAACTCCCAACATAGGGAAGCTCTGCAGTCAACACGTGTATAATGACACCGGACCTAACCCCCAGCAGAGGGGAGCTCCGGTGTCACCACGCGTATAGCGGTTCCGGAGCTACCTCCCCGCAAGGGGAAGCTCTGAAGCTGCCACGTGTGGAGCCTCTGGACCTACACCACCAACGAGTACACTAGTGGATCTCCAACAACACGGACATTCAAGGGACAGTTAAAGCAGTGGTGCTATATTTAGTAGTACCGGGGGAAGTGTCGTTAAGCCACTTCGACATTTGGTGCGCTAGGTAGGGGGAGCCGAGATCGCAACATGGTGAACTCCGCTGCAGAATCTTCCAACGGTAACCACGCTGAACAGCCTACAGGAGGCAATCCCTCCAACATGCAACATCCAGCAGGTGCCGTTGTCCCGGCGGGTGTCATGCCACCACCACCACCATCTGCCCCAACAAACAATGCTGGACAACAGGATGGGGTACTTGTGTCGATCACAGCATCGGCAAACAACAACCCCGAGAACGCGTTAATTACTGCGAGAACTTTGTTGGAGCACCCACCAGCGTCCGGAGCACCTCAGGGTGCGATGGAGCAGTGGCTCGCTGATGTACAACATCTGGTTGCAGCCGCAGCCGATGCCATCAACAATCAAGGTCCTCCCCCTTTGGGGCAGGCAACATCTCAACGTAGGACCTTGTCCTGAAGACTTGGTCCTCACGTGTCACAGCATCGACGGCGTGCTGCATCCTAACAGGTGACTTTGCTGCCTCCCGGGGCATGACACACCCACACCATCACCAGGATTCTGACTCATGACCTACGGTCAGAACTTGATCGCCATTACCGGCAGCAGGAGTACCGCGTCCATATCGAGCGTGCTCGCGAAAGGCGAGAGGCTCGGGACAACCTTGCTCCTCAGGGAGTAGGAGGAGGCTGTTCTGCCCTGGCCATGCACTTACGCATGATCAGATGGCCACAGAAGTTCTGGCCTCATCTGTCGGAGAAATTCGACGGGACTGTCAGCCCCGCTGAGTTTCTTCAAATCTACTCCACTGCTATACTTGCAGCGGGGGGCAATGAGGCCATGATGGCCAACTACTTCCTAGTGGCTCTGACTAGGACTGCAAGGTCTTGGTTCATGAGTCCTCCACTCGACTCCATCAATAGTTGGGAGGAACTATGCTGTTCACTGCCAACTTCGGGAGTTCTTACACCCAACCCGACACTGAACTAGACTTGTTTGCTGTGAAGCAAACAACGGGGGAATCATTGCGATCTTTTATCCAGCGGTTTTCTCAGGTACACAATACTATCCCCTCAATCTCAAGCGCTTCTGTTATCGTTGCATTCAGACAGGGCGTTCGAGACAAAAAGATGCTGGAGAAGCTGGCGACCAAAGAAATCACTAGCATCACGGAACTCTTCAGCTTAGCAGATAAATGTGCTAAAGCTACGGAGGGACGTGAGATGCACTCCAAGACACCTCCAGAGGCTAACAAGAAACCATCTAAGACTGAAGCCACTACATCCGGAGGTGGTAAAAAGAAAAAGAAGCCCAACGGCAAGAAGAAATCGTCGGTCGGCGCACCTACAACTGCGGCTGCTGTAGCTTCGGGTGGCCGGGGGCCACACCCAGAAAAACAACCTCGTCCTTCATCATAAGACTGCAGCAACTCCAAGATGTGGTGTCCGATTCACAAGACGGATAAACACAGTCTGGAA
Organism: Tuctoria greenei; assembly: GCA_036927565.1. Taxonomy (NCBI): domain Eukaryota; kingdom Viridiplantae; phylum Streptophyta; class Magnoliopsida; order Poales; family Poaceae; genus Tuctoria; species Tuctoria greenei. The sequence goes on from JAYESD010000004.1 coordinate 131,136,689, forward strand.
GAATGTCGAGAGGTCCGGAACCTTGTCGAGCGCTACAACAAGCGCCGAGAAGAAGTTCCTTTTTGCTAGCGGGAATTAAAATAAAAAGTCGATGAAGCTCCGGCTGAAGAGGAGCTAGGATTTCAGGACCCCAAGAAGGTTCTAAAGGCTGTCTACAACACCGTCGACAATGACTCCGATGTATCAAACAACGAGTGTTGGAAAACCTTGAACACCATTTATGGTGGTTCTTGCGACATCACCTCTGGCCACATCCTCAAGACAATGCAGCGGGACATGGCCGCTGCAGCTCCCACCGCCAGGGCGAATCCTCATCGAAAATGGATGGACACTACCATCATTTTTGATGCTTTGGACTGCCCCCACAACATGATCGGAGCTAGCCAACTCCCGTTGATGGTGTCTCCAACCATTAACAATATTCAACTCCACCATGTAATAAAGGACAGAGGAGCAGAGTTGAATCTCATAAGCTTCGAAGCATTCGTCAAGCTTCAGCTCCGACCTTGGGACCTTCGCCCCTCTTGACCTTTCTCTGGGGTAGGTCCGGGAGCCATTACCCCACTTGGCTCCATCACACTCCCAGTGACCTTCGGAACTCGGGAGGATTATAGAACCGAGAAACTGGGTTTTGATGTAGTGCAGATAAGTTTACCATTCAATGCCTTCTTTATACAGGTTCATGGCTGCCGCCCACTATGGCTACTTGGTGTTGAAGATGCTAACACCTACTGGCGTTCACCGGATCCACGGCGATCGCACTGCAGGAATCACTGCATTCGAAGAACTCCATGCGCTTGCTACAGCGCAGGAGGAAGCATCCGGTAAGGAGCTAGTTCTGAAACCTTCGAGTTGTCGTCATTGAGGCTCCACCTCTGCACCTCGTGTGCAACCAAGCGGCGACACTGACATTCCTGTCAAAGTTGTCCAAATTGGTTCTGACGCTGCTCAGACTACCCGTGTATCAGGAGGTATGAACAACAAACAGGAACTCGCACTCATCACTTTCCTCCGGCCTAATGTCGATGTGTTTGCCTGGCAACCGTCGCAAATGACTAGGATCCATAGGGAGGTGATTGAGCACAATCTGAAGATTTATGCCAACGCACGACCTATACACCAGAAGCCCCGCAAGCAATCAATCGAGCGGCAAAACTTCGTCCGACAGGAGATCAAGAAGTTGCTCGAAGCTGGTTTCATCTGGGAGGTGTTTCATCCAAAATGGTTGGCAAACCCATACGTGGTGCCCAAGGCTGACGAGAAGCTTCGGATGTGTATCGACTACACCACTTCAAATAAGGCATGTCCAAAAGATCCATTTCCACTACCTAAGATAGACCAGATAGTGGACTCCACCTCCGGGTGCGAGCTATTGTGTTTTTTAGATGTATATTCTGGATATCATCAAATCCAAATGTCTAAGGAAGATGAAGAGCATACTGCCTTCATAACTGTAGATGGATTGTATTGTTATACTGCCATGCCCTTTGGTTTCAAAAATGCTGCTTCAACATTTGTGCGAGCAATGTAACATTTGGAGAGCTAATCAAAGAATTGGTGGAGGTGTATGTCGATGACATCGTCGTGAAGATCAAGAACAAGGAGTCACTCCTTGATAACTTGCAAGCCGTCTTTGACAAGTTGCGCAACACGCCCACTAAGCTGAACCCAGACAAATGTGTATTCGGGGTTAGCTCCGGGAAGCTTCTAGGTTTCTTGGTGACTCCACCGAGGAATTGAAGCAAATCCGGTGACGATCAAGGCCATAGATGATATGCGGCCCCCAGCCCGCATCATGGATGTCTATAAGTTAATTGGATGTCTAGCTGCGCTCAGCCAGTTTATCTCAAGATTAGCAGAGCGGGCACTTCCCTTCTTCAAACTCTTGAGGAGGTTCGAACCATTTCATTTTTCTGAAGAAGTAGAAAAGGTGTTTCAAGAGGTGAAACAGCTCGTCACCACACTACCAATCTTGGTAGCTCTGAATCCTGGTGAGCCTTTACTGCTTTACATTTTTGCAACTACCGAAGTTGTCAGCATGGTCCTGGTCACGGAAAGAGCGGAGTCACATCCAGTCCAGGAGCCCAAACCACTCTGGGAGGGTTCAGAGATACCTGAAGGTGAGTCTGGGTCCCAACCCACAGACACAGATCTTCAAGACAGAGTACTAGAAGATCAACCTCTGTCATCTGAGGGAGTTTTAACGACTGTTCAAGGAGATCCGAACCCATCTGTGAAGGTTCGGGTTGAATAGGAAGAAGATCCGGACCCCTCTGGGAGCGTTCGGGAAGCCCAACAAGAAGGTCCAGACCCTCTGAGAGGGTCCAGATCGATGAATAAGAAGCTCTGGGTCCCTCCGAGAGGGTCCGGACCGTCCAACGCCCAGTGTACTTTATCAGTGAAGTACTCCATGATGTCAAGACAAGATACATTGAGGTGCATAAGCTGCTTTATGCAGTTCTTATTGCCTCAAGGAAGCTTCGTCACTATTTCCATGCCCACAAAATATCAGTGGTAACTTCTTTTCCACTGCGCGCTATTTTGCATAACCCTAACTCTACTGGAAACATTGCAAAATGGGCAGCAGAGCTGGCCAAGTTTGATCTCGAATTTGTGTCACGACAAGCAATCAAGAGTTAGTATTTGGCGGACTTCATGGTGGAGTGGACTCCCTCTCCATCAAATCCTAGGTGCCCCGGTGATCATAAGCCGGAACCCAAGGTCCCGGTCTTCACTAAACCACACTGGACTCTCTAATTCGACGGCTCTATGCAGAAGCAGGGGGCCGAAGCTGGAATCCTTCTCCTTGCTCCGACTGGGGAGAAGGTCAAGTACATGGTTCACCTTGATTTCAAGGCGACCAATAATATGGCGGAGTATGAAGCTCTCATCTACGAACTCAAGGTGGCACTATCCTATGGTGTCAAACAGCTGTTGGTGAAGGGTGATCCACAACTCATCATCAAACAAGTCAAAGGTGAATACTGCTGTAACAATCCCCAACTAGCTGCTTATCTCCTTGAAGTCCGGAGGCTCCAGAAGGACTTTGAAGTCCTGGATCTCCACCATGTTCAGCATCTTCATAACGCTGAAGCTGACGAACTCTCAACGAAGTCTTCAACCGGAGCTCTGGCTCCCGACGGAATCTTCATCCAGAGGTTGTTAAGACCAACAGCTCAGCCTGCCGAACCGAGCAAAGGGGGCGAGACCAGCACCTCAAAGCTGGCGGTCCCGATGGCCCTGTTACCATGGCGTCCACCAAGGGTCGTAGGTGCTGTCAGAAGCTCCGAGCAACCCACCATGCAAGACTCAGAAGCTCAAGTTAGCTCCGATGCATGGATCTCGGAGATCCGGAGCTACTTGAAAGACAATATCCTTCCTGAAGATAGTGTATCCGCTGACCGAATTGTCAGATTGGCTAAAAGATACACATTGGTAGAAGGGGATCTCTACCGGCGCGGTTGTAAGGATCGAATGCCCAAGAGGGGGGGGGTTAATTGGGCTTATTTTCAAAAATTAAGGCAATAAAACTTATTTGCTAAAATCCCAATTCCCTACGCAAACAACCTATGCATTCAAGTAAATAGCAACTTCACAGTATATAAAATGCATAAGTGTAAGGGAGAGGAAGAGAATGCAAACTCCCGAGGAGACACGAGGATTTATCTCGTGGTTCGGCAAGATCGTCAAGATCTTCCTACATCCACATTGTGGCACCCACCAAAGGGTATAGCCACACCCAAGTCACCGAGACTAGGGATCTTCACTATTCTTCTCTGTTTGCCAACCTCGGCAAGGTGGAGCTCAAGCCTTGTACAACTTGGATCCTCCGGGATTCCACAATCGCCTTGGCAAGCTCCGGAAGTCTCTCTCAGTTACAAACACCAAGGGACACTCCCTTACAACTCTCACTACACTAGAGATACCAATCACCAAGAATGGAGGCACACAAACTCTCTCTCTAGCTAGTTCTAGCCTATCTCTTGGTGTCTAAGTGGTCTAAAAGATGTAGAAGTGATGGATCAATGTCTTGAATGCTTGAGGATGTGTAGAGTATGTCTGGTGATCAAGACTTATCGATTTGACAGGTTGAAGGGGTATAAATAGCCAGCCTCCACGAAATAACCATTAGAAAAGTAGGCTGACATCACTGCTCTGCGAACACCGGATGATCCGATGTCTCCCCTTCAGTTATCATCGGTCAAAACCAAATTAGTTGATGTCACTGTGTCAGATATGACCGTTGTTAGACCGATGTTACACTTTTCCTCTCATCGGATGATCCGGTGGCATTTCCTCCAGAATTGGTTCAACCTTGATGCTTACTGGAGTGATTGACCGATGTGTATATTGCTGTACATCAGATGATCTGGTGCTACACTTGGTCCAAGGATATTGCTTACTGCACTGATGGACCGATGTAACATTGCCCTTATCATCGGATGATCCGGTGAGTACTTTGTTCTGAGGTCTTCTTCTTCTGCTGAATCAACTCGACCGATGTGTTGTTCTCTAGAAACATCGGTTGATCCGGTGAGTTGATTTTGTTTGCTTCGAGTTGTTCTAAGTGATTCTTTTGTATTTTGCTAGATTGACCTCTTAGACATTTGTTACAAATATTCTTCTGATGATTTTCAAGCATTGAGTGTTGTCAATTATGGTTGAATGACTTTGACATATGAGCTTTTACTTCTAGTCTTCATAACATTCATTGATCTCATAAAATGATTGTTTAGGGGTCTCCAATGATCAGTAATTGATATTCATATTCATATAGATGTCATTTGATTGAGTGTTATGGGAGACCTTGCATCCACCAATTCATTAGTAAAATTCAATGGTTGTCATTAATCACCGAAACCATACCTCATGGGGGCCTAGATGCTTTCAATCTCCCCCTTTTTGGTGATTGATGACAACACAACGAGTGAAGCATAATAATGAATTTGATAGAACTATATTTAAGAAGATATACAATGAGTACAAGATATGGCACGATAAACTTGAAAACTCAAAATAGATTAATAACGCGAAAGCTCAATCGATCAATAACTCAAGAGAATAAGTGGCACAGAAATACATAATAAATAGCAAATGAGTAGCAGGAACGCCAAATTACAAAAGATATAGATAAACTCCCCCTGAGACTAAGCAATCCTCTAAGCAACCCTCCCCCTGACTCTCTAACTCTTCTCCCCTTTTGGCATCAAGACACCAAAAAGGGATCCAAGTGCCTAAGAACCCTGAGTGCTCGGAGCGATGACGAACTAGTCACCGTCGGGGGTGCTGTCGTCGGAGCTGCTGCCTGGAGTAGAGGAGGAAGGAGCTGTAGGTGCCGTAGGAGCCGAAGGAGCCGTCGTCGGTGCCTGTTGAGTTGGAGCTACTGGCAACGGGGCACTGACGATGGATGTCGGCGTCTGTTGGAACAGTGTCGTCGCCGGCAGCGGAGAGTGGATCGGTGCGTCTGGAGCCAGCAGTGGAGACATGCTGATTGACGGGATCGGCGTGGTTGGCACCGGAGCTGCAGCTGGAGCAAGGACAAGCGGGGGAGGAGCAATGCCTGGTAGCTGCGACGGCAGGGCAATCTCGATCTGGGTGTAGAGGTTGGTGATCAATCCCAGGATGCCCATCATCGCCTGCTGCGTGTGCTGCTGCTGGTCGAGGGAGCGCTGGTGCATCTGGTCTATGAGCCCAGTCAGCCGGTCTGTGTCCTCTCGCCTCTCACGGGCGATCTGGCACTGCATCTCTTGCTGCTGCTGTTGGAGCTCCAGAAGACGTGCCGCCTGCTCAGCTGCAAGCCGGTCCAGGCGCTGCTGCTCAACCATCTGCTGCAGGAGTGAGGTGGGCTCTGACAGCTGAGAGACCTGTGCCTCTGAGACGGGAGGTGGAGTAGGAGGTGGCACTGTCGAGCCTCCAGCCTCTGCGTCGTGCTGCCTGGGTGAGGGAGGAGGAGGGAAATACTCCTCAATACTATCATCTGTGTCGCTCTCGGACCATATGTGCTGAAGGTCCTCACCCTGAGCCTCTGCCTCTGCCAGCCTCTCATCTTCCTTTTCCAGATCAGACCAATCCTCCTCGGATAGCCGAGCACGGATCTGACGCTCGACTGGACGGCCAAGGAGGCGGTCTCCAGGAGCTGGGGCACGATAGTGGCTGAACCGTGTGACACTCTCGTCAGTGAGATGGTCACGCACGGCGGACTCCTCAGGAACCATCATGGAGAGCAGGTAGCTGATCCAATGTCCAAACACAAGCTGCCTCATCATGCCCACTCCATCAGTGATCACGTCCTCCATCTCACATATGAGGATGTCCACAGTGTCAAATTCCATCCCGTTCATGATGTAGAACAGGAGGGTCTGCTGCAAGCTGGTGAACCCCTCTAGGTATCCGGACCTCGGCAAGAGAGTGCGGCGCAAGGCAAGGTGCACTGTGCGCGCAGCTGGAGTCAATAGTGCCAGTACCCTCGGCTGGTCTGGTGAGAAGGACGGTCCAAACAGAGAGCGTATCTCCTCCAGTGGTGGTGCCACTCCTCCAGTGAGCGGCCTCCTCGGCGGGTCTGCCTATCCATATACCCTCTCATGCATGCAAGTGTCGTGCAGGTCCACTCCTAGCAGCTGTGCCAACGTCTGCCTCATCAAGTGATAGTGCTGGCCCATGAACATGAAGTCTATAGATCTGCGGCCCTCGGAGACGTAGAGGGTAGCGTAGAATACACGAACCCAATCCTCCACGTAGGCACTCCTCTCGTAGGACACCAGCTCCACCAACCCTCTGTACCTTGCAAAGTAGGGGCGTATCTCCGTCTCGGCTGCTAGAGCAAGCTGATCCCAGTCCAAGAAGTTGTGCTGGAAGAGCTTGTGGCCTCGGCGTCTATACATCTCGTATAGTGACGCCTGCGTCAAAGTTTAGAAACGACTGTCCACAAGAGCCTCTCTGGGCTGCGGGTACCACTCCTCAAGCAAAACACTCCATCAGAGTCTTCTGAGTTGCTTGGCCTTCATTTTCCGGTAATCAGTCAACCAGACACCTTCACCAACACGGACGTTGGCGTCCATCTTGTAGACGGCTCTCTGGGCCGCCCTGTCCTCTCGAAGGTCGGTAGCTGATGGTCGTGAACGAGGTACTGCTGGCGGATGACCCCCACGGGTCCTGGCTGAGCGCCGGCGAACAAGTGGCACTTCCGGCTCTTCTTCTGCCTCGGAGTCATCTAGCACGGGAGGCTGCCTCTGACTAGCCTCGTGGATCCTCAGTGATCCTCCTTGGCCACGCTTTTGCTCCTCGGCGGCGTGAGCAGCCATCAAAGCCTTCTTCTCCTCCTTGGATAGCTTTTGCTTCTTTGCGGCCGGCTCCGTAATGGCCTTGCCCTTGTTCTTCTTGTCATGAGCCATTGCGATGAGGCAATGCGCGTGAATGGAGTTGACGATGTCAAGTGCACGGAACGGCGACACGAAGATCGTCGCGGCCGGAAACCCTAACGATGTAGGGAGGCACCTCGACGATGGAGAGGGCGGTGGCAGTGGTGCACGGGATGGAGCAGCTGCTGGGGGCGGCGGCGGTGGTGCACGAGCGGCGGTCGGCGGTGCTTGGGTGGAGCGGCGGCGGCGGTGGAGGAAGGGTGGCGGCGGCGGCGCCGAAGGAGGCGACGTCAGCACTGCTGTGGTGCGGCGGCGGCCGGAGGGCAGCAGCGGCGGCCGGAGGCGGCGGCGGTGCTTGGGTGAGAGGAGCGGCGGCCGGAGGTGAGTCGTGGGTGAGTCGGGGTCGGGGAGAGAGAAAGGAGGGAGGCGAAGGGCTGTTTAAATAGTGGGTCCCAAACCCTAGCTGAAAAATTAACACTGGATGGACCGACGTTAAGAGATAGAGACATCGGTCGAATGTCACAGTAAGGGTATTCAAAAAGGTACCGTTGACATCGGATGGACCGACGTGTAAAGGGATAGCATCAGTGGATTTAAGCACAATTCCAGAAATGTGAACACCGGATGCACCGATGTTTCTCAGAATGAACTCGTCGGTTGATTTGTAATACTGACAGAGCTGACCCTTGGCTTTTGAACACAAACTGATCCGATGATGGTCTGGCCTAAGCATCGGATAATCTGATGACTACAAAACAGCAACATCCCATATATGTCCTTTGACCAAACAAACAAACAATGAGAAACACATGTCTTAGGACCTTTTGGGCAACCCCTTACCCCTCAAAAAAGCTAATTGCCAATAACTTGGCTAAGCCTAAAGCGAATAAAACACTAAGAAAATAGGGAGGAAAATATCCAAATAAAATGTAAGGCCCATGCTTTGTGAGCTAGAGGATGAAGCCTTCTATCTCTTTAAATCATGTTCCTTTAGGCATTAACGCACCTAACATTTTGTTCTTTCCACCTTATATGAGTTGAGATATTGCATTTCAAACAAGTCTCTTTCTCATGAGGTGGGTTCCCCTTTGTGACAATCTACCGTATGCAATGCCAAACAATTTATAATGCAAGAGATTTAAATATGAGTGCAATTCTATATGGCAGGCCTCATGCAAGACATAAAGTAAATCTATCTTGCCAAATTTGAACATTTCAAAGGCTTCTTCAGGGAGAGCCACTTTCCAAGCCTTGGGGAAACCCAAAAGAACCTTCATCCCAAGCTAACCCTTGCTCACCCCTATACTTTGAAAGTTAGACAAGACCTATATGAGATGCATTCTTACATGATCATGGACACTTACATGACGTTTGATGCATCTAGCACATTTAACTCACTTCTTAGCCTAGAGAAAGTTTTTTCATCAAGTGGTTTAGTGAAGATATCCGCCAATTGTTCTTCGGACCTAACACCTCGCAAGGAGATGTCTCCCTTAGCTTCATGGTCCCTCAAGAAATGATGGCGAATATCAATGTGCTTAGTGCGAGAGTGTTGAACGGGGTTTTTAGCTATCTTAACCGCACTTTCATTGTCACAAAGGAGAGGCACACAACCAAGTTTAACACCAAAGTCCAAAAGGGTTTGCTTGATATAAAGAATTTTGGCACAACATGATATCGGGCCTAGATACGGTAAGATAAAGCAATGAACCAATCATAGAACGGTAGTTGGATTGATCAATAGGTTTACCGTCCTTATCCGCGTCGAGATGACAATTCGTTGCCCTTGGAGTGCTTCTTGAGCTACAATCTCCCATCTCAAATTTCTTCAAGAGGTCCTTGGTATACTTCTCTTGATAGACGAAGGTCCCCTCTTGAAGTTGCTTGATTTGGAATTCAAGGAAGAAGTTGAGCTCTCCAATCATTGACATCTCGAATTCCCTAGACATCATTTTGCCAAACTCATGGCTAAGAGCTTCGTTAGTTGAACCAAAAATAATATCATCAACATAAATTTGACAAATGAATAATTCTCCATCGATGTGTAGATGTTGGAACTTGAAGCTCCCCATTGATCATGGCCCTCCTCGACTTAGGCTTGACACAACAACATCATTCTTGCTAAAGATGCATGTTAGCCCAAACTCACAAAATTTGTGCAATAGAAAGCAAATTGAGACTATGCAACATATTTGAAATAAATAAACCATGTGAACAATACAATCTTACCCAAACGAATTACCTTCCCCTTAGAATTGTCACCAAAGGTGACTTGTTCATGATTGTTGGGGGGTCCTCTATGGAGGTGAACATACCATCATTGCCGGTCATGTGTTGAGTGCACCCGCTATTGAGTACCCAATGCTTTCCACCAGCTTTGTAGTTCACCTACACACATGAATTCAATTTTGATTTTTGGCACCCAAGCCAACTTAGGTCCTTGTATGTGTGATACAAGTGTCTTTGGGACCCAAATTTGCTTGGGGAGCTTCCCCTTCATGCCCTTTATGTCCTTGCCAATGAACGTTGCTTTCACCTTCCCATCTACTTTACTCAAGCGATAATAATGATCATTGAAAGTAGATTTGTAGTTAGTAGGCAATTTTGGAGAAGGTCGGTTAGGAAGAGGACACTCCCTTGTATGGTGACTGGTGATCTCACAATGTTGGCAATAGGAACCAACTTCCTTGATGAAACTTGTTCTTAGCTCCGGTGAGGGCACCTTTCCTTTGTTGGGCACTGGGAAGGATCCAAGTCCTCTTTTGTTGAAGGCTTTTGCTTGTTGGAAGAGGATTTCCTTGTGCTTGACTTCTCCTTTTGATAGTCTAGCCACACTAGTGCGGAGACTCTCAATTTATTCCAACAAGTCCTTCTCCCTAGCATTTTCTTTCAAAGGCAAAGACTTGTGCAAGACATTAGTAGCATGAGAAGTAATGGATATCTTATCATTAAGAGTTTGTTTCTTCATATTTTTTAACTCTTGATCAAGCACTTCATAAGCAAGATTAAGTGTTTGATGCTTTTGTATTAACTTGTTGTGCTTTCCCAAGAGTGTTTGGTGTGCTAAGTTAACCTCATGATGATCTAGATTGATTTTAGCCTTATCCTCCTCAATTTGCTTGACATGGGATTTGAGCGTGTCATGCTCTTTAATTATGCTTTCATACTTGTCAAGCAAATCGAGGTTAGCACTCTCAAGCTTGGCACGAGTTTCTTCAAGAGCTTTAACCTTAGTCTTCTCCCTCTTAATGATAGTGTGATATTCATATATTAATGAAGTTAAATCATCGGGGGAAAGCTCATCATCGCTAGAATCATCACATACCTTGGTGTTACCTTTAGCCATGAGGCACATGGGTGGTGGATGAAGAGGTGAGTCATCATTGTTGGCAATGGCAAGGCCGGCCAAACTTTCTTCTTCCGCTTCACTCTCTTCATCACTTGATTCTTCGTCGGTGACCCATTCATTTGCCTCACACATGAACACCTTTTGTGGACCATTTTTCTTCTTTGGGAATAGCTTTGCCTTTTTGCCCTTGTCATGTCTCTTCTTCCCAAAGGATCTTGGTTTGGGCTTGTCCTCTTCATCATCCTCACTATCTTCAAGCTTGCGATGCTTGCTCTTGTGGTTCTCTCTTCTTTTGTCCGATTTTGGACAATCATAGGAGATATTACCTTGATCACCACAATTATAGCAAGTCTTGTTGTCATATCTCTTTGGTAGAAATGCTTTCTTTTTGGGATCAAAGGTGTATCCCTTCTTGGCAATCTTGGAGTTTAAGCGAGAGAACTTTCTCATCATTGATGCAAGCTCATTATCGTCATCTTCACTTGATGCTTGCTCTTCTTCACTTGGACTAGGCTCAACCACTTTCTTTTTGTTGAAATTTGTTCTCTTGGTGGAGGCCTTTAGAGCAATTGTTTTTGAAGATGATTGCTCCATCATCCCAAGGTACACTCATCTCATGAGCGTGAATCTCTCCAATGAGTTCCAAAACTTCAATGTGGTCAAGAGATTCTTTTTGGAGCATGGAGTTGATGATGTTGTACTTTGGCTTAGGGAGGAGCATAAGAATCTTGCGGTTGATGAGTCCCTTGCCAAGAGAAGCAATGTCAAGAGCATTAATTTCAATAAGCAAATTTAAGAGAGAAAACATTTCATTGACATTTTCATGAGGTAACATTTTGAACTCATCGTATTTGGCTTTAAGCATATGATATTTTAGTTCTTTGACACGAGAAGAACCCTCATGAATTTCTATTAAGCAAGCCCAAATTTCACAAGCCTTTTCCTTGCTAGCAATCCTATCAAACACATCTTGACTAATACATTCATAGATTGCATTCCTAGCTTTAGCATCCCATTTAATTTGATCACCAATATAATTGTGTTCACCAAACCCCGCGTGGGTCGCTTCCCATACTTCAGGGGCAATAGCCTCTAGATTAGTGCGCATGCGTGCTTTCCAATAGGCAAAGTTCTTGCCCTCGAAGATAGGAACCGAACCCTCAACCTTGGCCATTTTAGCTCTCTAGCGGTGAAGCTAGAATGATCCTATGAGCAACCTCGCTCTGATACCAATTGTAAGGACCGAATGCCCAAGAGGGGGGGGTGAATTGGGCTTCTTTTCAAAAATTAAGGCAATAAAACTTAATTGCTAAAAGCCCAATTCCCTACGCAAACAACCTATGCATTCAAGTAAATAGCAACTTCGCGGTATATAAAATGCATAAGTGTAAGGGAGAGGAAGAGAATGCAAACTCCCGAGGAGACACGAGAATTTATCCCGTGGTTCGGCAAGATCGTCAAGATCTTCCTACATCCACGTTGTGGCACCCACCAAAGGGTATAGCCACACCCAAGTCACCGAGACTAGGGATCTTCACTATTCTTCTCCGTTTGCCAACCTCGGCAAGGTGGAGCTCAAGCCTTGTACAACTTGGATCCTCCGGGCTTCCACAATCGCCTTGGCAAGCTCCGGAAGTCTCTCTTAGTTACAAACACCAAGGGACACTCCCTTACAGCTCTCACTACACTAGAGATTCCAATCACCAAGAATGGAGGCACACAAGCTCTCTCTCTAGCTAGTTCTAGCCTATCTCTTGGTGTGTAAGTGGTCTAAAAGATGTAGAAGTGATGGCTCAATGTCTTGAATGCTTGAGGATGTGTAGAGTATGTCTGGTGATCAAGACTTATCGATTTGACAGGTTGAAGGGGTATAAATAGCCAGCCTCCACGAAATAGCCATTGGAAAAGTAGGCTGACATCACTGCTCTGCGAACACCGGATGATCCGATGTCTCCCCTTCAGTTATCATCGGTCAAAGCCAAATTAGCTGATGTCACTGTGTCAGATATGACCGTTGTTAGACCGATGTTACACTTTTCCTCTCATCGGATGATCCGGTGGCATTTCCTCCAGAATTGGTTCAACCTTGATGCTTACTGGAGTGATTGACCGATGTGTATATTGCTGTACATCGGAAGATCCGGTGCTACACTTGGTCCAAGGATATTGCTTACTGCACTGATGGATCAATGTAACATTGCCCTTATCATCAGATGATCCGGTGAGTACTTTGTTCTGAGGTCTTCTTCTTCTGTTGAATCAACTCGACCGATGTGTTGTTCTCTGGAAACATCGGTTGATCCGGTGAGTTGATTTTGTTTGCTTCGAGTTGTTCTAAGTGATTCTTTTGTATTTTGCTAGATTGACCTCTTAGACATTTGTTGCAAATATTCTTATGATGATTTTCAAGCATTGAGTGTTGTCAATTATGGTTGAATGACTTTGACATATGAGCTTTTACTTCTAGTCTTCATAACATTCATTGATCTCATAAAATGATTGTTTAGGGGTCTCCAATGATCAGTAATTGATATTCATATTCATATAGATGTCATTTGATTGAGTGTTATGGGAGACCTTGCATCCACAAATTCATTAGTAAAATTCAATGGTTGTCATTAATCACCGAAACTATACCTCATGGGGGCCTAGATGCTTTCAGCAGTGCCAACGACATCCTAATGCGGTGCATTGCAAGGGAAGAAGTCCGCGAGCTCCTCGCGGAAATCCATGGAGGCGAGTGTGGGAACCATGCTTCTTCCCGCACGTTGGTTGGTAAAGCCTTCTGGCATGGCTTTTACTGGCCTACAACACTCCAGGATGCAGTTGAGCTAGTGAAAAAATGTGAAGCGTGCCAGTTACACGCAAAACAGATTCACACACTGGCTCAATCACTACAAATAATACCTCCTACATGGCCATTCGCTGTGTGGAGCATGGACATCTTGGGACCATTCCCAAAAGTCGTCGGAGGTTATAAGTTCCTGTATGTCGCCATCGACAAGTTCACCAAGTGGCCGAAAGCAACTCCAGTTGTGACAATTAACAAGCAATCAGCTACCAAATTCTTGAAGTCCATAATATGCAGATTTGGAGTTCCAAACAAATTCATAACGGACAACAGAACTCAATTTACATGTGCTGCATTTCAAGAATATTGCGAAGACCTCGGCATTCAACTCAGCTACGCCTCAGTAGCTCATCCAGCAAGTAATGGCCAAGCCGAGAGAGCAAATGCAGAAATGTTAAAAGGACTCAAGATGCGCACATACGAGCGCCTAAAAAAGCATGGAGCCAACTGGATTGAAGAGCTTCCATCCACATTATGGGCAAACAGGACAACACGTAACCGGTCAACTGGGGAGACACCCTTCTTCCTGGTGTACGGAGCTAAAGCAGTCCTTCCTCTGGAGATCACCATGGGGTCCCTCTGGGTCTGGACCTTCGACGAAGCCGTGCAGGACTAGCTCTGGCGTGAAGACCTTGACCTCATTGACGAGGGAAGGTTCCAAGCAGCTGTTCGAAATGCACGCTATCGCCAAGCGCTCTGATGCTATCATTAAAGGCACGTGCGCAACCGACAACTCGAGGAAGGCGATCTGGTGCCGCAGAAAATACTAACTCGCGAAGGGATGAATAAACTTTCCCCCAGCTGGGAAGGTCCCTTCCGAGTGATCAAAGTATCCCGACCCAAATGCGTTCACTTGGCAACTGAGGATGGGAAGGTCCCTTCTGAGTGATCCTTGGAACATCGAGCACCTATGTAAGTTTTATACTTAGAATCACGAAGGTGAGTATGTAATTACACACAATGTATGTTATAGAGTCAATACACAGAAAAGGGTAGGTCCTCCAGGAGAACATCTGGACCCCTCTGGGAAGGTCCGGGAAGTTCAAGTAACACTTGATACTGTCACAGTACTAAAAGTGTAACTACCCGCCCAATGATGAGTAGGTTTAGGCTCGATCTTTCGAAAGGTAAGTCAATTGGGGTGGAGAACTTGACGTTGATGATCCGCGGCACTGAGCAGTTCGAATACCCCTGTAATCACTACACCACTGCTCTATTGGTTATCAAGCGTGCGACACACGCTTGACCTAGCCAAGAAGGCTAATCCCTGCAAGTGAACCGAGAACACAAGCAAGAACGTAGAAGACACGATCTAAAAATTGAGAAGTCGGGGTCTCACAAACCATAGAACGGCGAAATTATTATTCTAAGAAAAACCCACCGAATATGACTGGCAGCTGCAGTATTTAAAGGCTAGGGTTCGGCCAAAACACGATTAGTCACGTCCCTAATAGACTCATACGGGATACAAGGCCCAAAGGCCCGATTCGATGGCGCAGCACCGGACAGAAATCTGGACTCGACTTGTTTCGACCATTACCATTGACTCCGGAGGAATTTTGAGGTGGGACCAGAGCCATTGGAAATTTTGTCTTCTCCTCTTTCCGTGCATATGTGGAACGTCGAAAACGGAGTCCGTATGCATCCTGGGCGTCCATTTTAAGATGGACTGCTCCTGGACTCCGAGTTGAACTGGAGTCTGAGTTGTAATCTGCTTCCATCAACTTCTGGACATCCCAGCTGGTTCTCCACGCTCCCAAGGCCTCTTTCCTTCACTTGTTGAACTTATCCATTATTCATAATAACAATTAAATCATCACATAGCAATCTATTCTCAAACTCACATGCAAAAGAAGTTAGGAGTGAGTTCACCTGCTAATTTATTAACCGTGCTCGTGCTCTTGTGATTGGTCCTTGCATTTCAATGTGTGTCTCCGCTGTTGTGATTTC
The DNA here is from genome assembly GCA_036927565.1 of Tuctoria greenei. Taxonomy (NCBI): domain Eukaryota; kingdom Viridiplantae; phylum Streptophyta; class Magnoliopsida; order Poales; family Poaceae; genus Tuctoria; species Tuctoria greenei. The sequence goes on from JAYESD010000004.1 coordinate 131,152,197, forward strand.
CTCATCATCCTCCCCCTCTTGAATTGGATTCGTCCTTGACTCAAGTTCATCTTCTTCTCCCAAGTACGGTCGCAAATCTGAAATATTAAATGTAGGACTAACCCCAAAATCGGGTGGCAATTCAAGATTATATGCATTGTCATTAATCTTTTCAACAATCTTAAAAGGACCAGCAGCTCGTGGCATAAGTTTAGATTTTCTCAAGTCGGGGAATCACTCTTTTCTCAAATGTAACCACACCAAATCACCTGGTTCAAGTTTTACTTCTTTTCTACCTTTACTACCTGCAATCCTATACTTCTAATTCATCATTTCAATATTTTTCTTTGTAGTTTCATGCATTTTAAGAATGAATTCAGATCGTTTTGTAGCATCCAAATTTATAGTTTCAAAAGGAGACAAAGGTAGTAAATCAATAGGAGCACGAGGATTGTAACCATACACTACCTGGAATGGACTTACCTTTGTCGTGGAGTGAACGGATATGTTGTAAGCAAATTCTATATGTGGTAAACACTCCTCCCACAACTTCAAATTTGTTTTCAAGACAGCCCGCAACATAGTGGATAAAGTACGATTAACTACCTCGGTTTGTCCATCCGTTTGTGGGTGACATGTTGTTGAAAACAGTAACTTGGTTCCCAATTTATACCACAAAGTTCTCCAAAAATGACTTAAAATTTTTGCATCACGATCAGAAACAATGGTATTTGGCACACCATGTAAACGAACAATTTGTCATAAATAAATCAGCAATGTGTGAGGCATTATCATTCTTATGACAAGGTATAAAATGTGCCATTTTGGAGAAATGATCAAAAACTATAAAAATACTATCCCTCCCCCTCTTAGTCCTAGGCAATCCCAAAACAAAGTCCATAGAAATATCCTCCCAAGGTACACTAGGAACAGGAAGAGGCATATAAAGACCATGTGGGTTAAGGCGAGACTTAGCTTTATTGCAAATAGTGCATCATGAAACGTAGTACTCGATATCACGCCTCATCTTTGGCCAAAAAAAGTGTGTGGACAGCATGTCTTCAATTTTCTTCACTCCAAAATATCCCATCAAACCTCTTCCATGTGCTTCCTGCAAAAGTAATAGACAAACGGAGTTAGCTGGAACACATAGCTTGTTAGCACGATAGAGGAGACCCTCTTGCAGCACATATTTATTCCAAGTTCTTCCTTCTCTACAATTTTCAAAAGCATATTTGAAGTCCAAATCAGTAGGATATAATACTTTTATTGTTTCCAAACCAAAGATTTTATGATCAAGTTGGGACAGCATGGTATAACGCCTAGATAATGCATGGACAATGACATTTTCCTTCCCTTTCTTATGCTTAATGATGTATGGAAATGAATCTATGAACTCAACCATTTAGCATGTCATTTATTCAGATTGGTCTGACACTTAAGGTACTTCAATGATTCATGATCGGAACGTATGGCAAACTCCTTAGACCAAAGATAATGTTGCCAAGTTTGTAATACTCGCACTAAGGCATACAATTCCTTATCATAAGTGGAATAATTCAGCGAAGAACCATGAAGTTTTTCACTAAAGAAAGCAATGGGTTTACCTCCTTGTATGAGAACGCCTCCAATACCAATGCTGCTTGCATCGCATTCTAGCTCAAAGGTCTTGTCAAAATCAGGAAGTTGTAGCAATGGTGCTTGTGTAAGCTTCGATTTGAGAGCATCAAAAGCTTGTTGCTGCTGTTCGCCCCATCAAAATGGCACTTCCTTCTTCGTTAGCTCATGTAGAGGTGCTGCAGTGGTGGTGAAATCCTGCACAAAACGCCGATAAAAACATGCAAGACCAAGAAAACTACGAACCCGCGTGACGGTTGTTGGGGTTGGCCAGCTGGTGATTGCTTCAATTTTTGCCTCATCCATCTCAATTCCCTGCGAGGAAACGACATAGCCAAGAAACGATACTCGATTGGTGCAAAAGACGCACTTTTCGAGATTAACAAACAAACATACATCTCTCAAAACAGTAAAAATAGCACGTAAATGATCAAGATGTTTATCATATGACTTGCTGTAAATGAGGATATCATCGAAGTAAACCACCACAAATTGTCCAATGAAAGCACGTAAAACCTCATTCATTAATCGCATAAAGGTGCTGGGTGCATTAGTTAACCCAAAAGGCATGACTAACCACTCATAAAGTCCAAACTTGGTTTTAAATGCAGTTTTCCATTCATCTTCTAGTGCCATTCTAATTTGGTGGTAACCACTACGCAAGTCAATTTTTGTGAAGATGATAGCACCACTCAATTCATCAAGCATGTCATCTAAACAAGGAATAGGATAATGATATCGAATGGTGATGTTATTAATCGCTCGACAATCAACACACATGCGCCAACTACCATCTTTCTTAGGAACCAAAAGAACAGGAACAAAACAAGGGCTAAGACTTTCACGAATGTACCCGCAGTCCAAAAGATCTTGGACTTGTCGCTGAATTTCCTTAGTTTCCTCTGGATTCGTCCTGTATGCTGCACGATTTGGTAAACTTGCTCCTGGAGTCAAATCAATGTTGTGTTCAATGCCTCTCATCGGTGGTAAATCAGGGGGTATCTCAGAGAGAAACACATCCTCAAACTCCTACAAAAGGTTAGCAACAGCAGGGGGCAATGCAATTGACAATTCATGAAGTGAAAACATGGCTTCTTTCGATACTAAAGCATAACACATCCCCTTAGCATCGAATAAATCAGCAAGGTCAGATTTAGTTGCGAGCAACGATGGTGATTTTAACTTAATGACTTGCTGTTTTTCAGATTCTAGTTTTGTTGCTTTGCCATCACACATTTTACTCTTCTCAAAATGCACAATTTCAGCAGGAGTCATGAAGAGCAAAGTGATTTTCCTTCCCTTATGCATGAGAGTATATTTATTAGTTCTACCATGATGAATAGCATCTGTATCAAATTCTCAAGGACGACCCAATAAAAGAGAACAAGAATCCATAGGAACAACATCAAAATCAGCAAAATCATGGTAAGAACCAATTGAAAAATGTATTCTCGCTGTTTGTGTTACCCGAACCTTACTGCTGTTGTTGAACCATTGAATGTGGTATGGATGAGGGTGTGCTCTTGTTGTCAAACCAAGTTCTTGACGACGTCCGTGTTCACCAAGTTATTGCAGCTACCTCCATCAATTATAGTGTGTACACGGCAGTCCTTGACGACGAGAAACATGTGGAAGAGGTTGTGTCATTGTAGCTTGTTGTCGGTCTACACTTTGGAGCTCAAGGCACGCTGCACAATGATGCTCCTATAGTTCTCCGTCGCCGCTGTACTAAGTACCTCTTCTTCGATGTGTTCGTCATTTGGATCTATAAAGTCAGTAGCAAAAGAACAATCATCTTCAACATCTGAAGTACTATCATACCTGCCATCATCGCGTGCTATGTATGCTCGTTTGCTCGGGCAATCTCTCATCATATGACCAAGTCTCTGGCAGCGGTGACACTTAATGTCAGAAGTATGACTCATAGAAGGAGTGGATGAAGAAGGCTTGAATGATGTCGCCTTGCTGCCCTCCGGCACGCGAGAAGGTGGAGCAGTAGATATAGTTCGTTGGCTGCCATTAGATGGTGTTGTCGCTGCACGGGGGCTCGAAGATGGTGCTGTTTTGGATGGTGTGGGCGTCGAACGTGGCGTGAAGTTGCTCCTTGTGCGTTGTTGCTGTTGTTGTCGGCCCTGCAATTCCTTTTCTGCCAACATAGAAAGCTGAAACAATCTATTAACAGTATCATATTCCTTGTAATCAACAATGTCTTGAATTTCACACCTCAACCCCCTATAAAAACGAGCTATTTTATCATCAATGTCTTCTACTACCCCACAACGCAGCATGCCCTTTTGTAACTCTTGATAATACTCCTCTACGGACATGTTACCTTGGTCTAAGCGCTGCAATTTTTTGTGAAGGTCTCGCTGAGAAGATGGAGGGACAAATTGAACACGCATAGCTTCCTTTATTCTTTCCCATGTTGGAGGATCAGTTCTAGTTTTAACAAGTTCATTCCACCATATTATAGCAAAGTCCTTACACTCACTAGTGGCTTGACGAACTCTATGTTGTTCAGGAACAGGATGGGCATTAAATTTTTGCTCTACTGTCATCTCCCAATCAAGATAAACCTCAACATCTTAAGCACCAGAAAAAGAGGGTATAGTAAATTTCACTTTAGCAAAAGGATCATCAGGAGGACGATTATAATTGTTATGATTATTACCTCCCATACCTCGACGATGAAGTGATAGTCTTGGCTGTTTGTTGTGATCTTCCATATCATCATAAGGATTGTCTTCATGTCTTCCAGCAAGAGGCAACTGAGCCTCAGAAGTATTCATCCGAAGAGCAAGGTCATGAAGTTGGCGAGTCAAGTTCGCCAATCACTCCTCCGTTGATGCATTGTATTTGGCGAATATATCTGTCATGGTCTTCATCATATCACGTAACTCAGCATGTTGAACACATTCATCATCATTGTCTTCTCCTGCCATTGTTAGTAGGAAACAAAAGACAACAAAAATTTGTTATCCCTATCAACTACAGTGACAATGTGAAAGGTGGAAGAAAATAATCTCTCTCGCCCAGGCATCTTCACAAGCTCTTACAAGTGTTCTTACCGACACAACAGGTAGTGTGGACGATGAGATGAACCAATGAAGCGTGGGATGATTGCAAAGGTACCTATTATGCTCAAGAGAAAGGTGGAGGGTGGATGGCACAGTATGGTGGCTAATAAGCAGAAAATCGTTAACAGGTAAGCAAAGTTGAATAAGTATTCAATATAAGAAACTGTTGCTATTCAACCAAGTGCCCTAGGTCCTAGCACAACACAAGGAAGTATCAAGGCAAAAGAAACACAGAATGATATATCCAACAAAATAGCACCAAGTGGTATAGGCCAATTGCTTTAATATGCGTGCTCTTCACTAATTTTTTTCTTTTTTGTAATATTTTTTTGATATTTTTCTTTACTCAGGATCATGAATATAGGAAGCACACAAATTTGCATCTCAATTGGATGTAATATGCGGCCTATAAAAAATCAAGAATATTCTTTAAAATTTGTGCTAAAACTTCAGAGGCCGGATAGCCTATCTTCCGAGGGGAATTTGGGCAATCTAATTTTGCCGAACGCGGCTACACGGCGGAAAATCAGATGCGAAATTTTGCGTAGATGAATTTGAAAAAAATCGCCTGATTTCGAGTTCGTATGCAAAAGTTATGACCGTTTTAAGGTAGGCTGTCCGAGTTACGATTTTTGGATGTTGATTCCAACTAGCTTTGAGAACAGAACTCGCAATCGGATATGAAAACGATCGGGAATTTGCACAACAACTAATGGGGTGGTGTGTGATAATTCAAGGATGAGTGGCATAAAGGTTTGTCACCTAATCTAGGGCTAGCGATGCGGGAGTTCACGCAAGGCGGCTAGCTAGGGCAAATCGATGAACGTGGTGGATCGGTTTGTTATTTAGAGATTGTGGAATAGGTGTCGAACAGCAAGGAAACAAGGATGAAACACGATAACTAGGACCCAAAACACAAAGCTAAACCAGCAACAAGACTCGAACACACGAATGCAAACTCAACAATGCAAACTGAAAAACGAAACTGCAGACACTATAGTCTAGGAAGCGGTAAAAACGATCTAATTCTTTTTGTGGCTTTTCTGTGGACTCCAGGTACCAAAAAAAAATCGATCTAATGGAAGGAAAACAAAGATACCTCATGGGAAACCTGGAAATTAGATACCAATTGATGAGTAGGTTTAGGCCTGATCTTTCGAAAGGTAAGTCGATTGGGGTGGAGAACTCGACGTTGATGATCCGCGACACTCAAGCAGTTCAAATACCCCTGCAATCACTACACCACTACTCCGTTGGTTATCAACTGTGCGGCACACGCTTGACCTTGCCAATAAGGCTAATCCTTGCAAGTGAACCAACAACACAAGCAAGAACGTAGAAGACACAATCTGAAAATTGAGAAGTTGGGGTCTCACAAACCGTAGAACGACAAAATTGTTATTCTAAGCAAAACCCACAGAATATGACCAGAGGCTGCAATATTTAAAGGCTAGGGTTAGGCCAAAACACGATTAGATGCGTCCCTAATGGACTCATACAGGATACAAGTCCCAAAGGCCCGATTCAGTGGCGCAGCACCGGACAAAAATCTAAACTCGACTTGTTTCGGCGATTCCCAATGACTCCGAAGGTATTTTGAGGTGAAAACAGGGCCATTGGAAATTTTATCTTCTCCTCTTTCGGTGTATATGTGGAACATCGAAAACGAAGTCCGTATGCATCCTGGGCATCCGTTTTAAGGTGGACTGCTCCTAGACTCTGAGTTGAACTGGAGTCCGAAGTTGTAATCTGCTTCCATCAACTTCTGGACGTCCCAGCTGGTTCTTCATGCTCCCAAGGCCTCTTTCCTTCACTTGTTGAACTTATCCATTATTACTAATAACATATAAATCATCACATATCAATCTATTCTCAAACTCACTTGCAAAAGAAGTTAGGAGCGAGTTCACCTGCTGATTTATTAACCGTGCTCGCGCTCTTGTGATTGGTCCTTTCATTTCTATGTGTGTCTCCGCTGTTGTGATGTCCTCATCACCCAGGGCTAGTACAAGATACATAGCGCACTTAGATTAGTCTTGGACCCTAAGTGTGTCCTTGTCTACCCTATAATCTAGACCTATAATGAAAGACATTAATGTGTGAAAGCAGACTCCACGTGCATTTATTTTTGTACAAGGCTCGATATATCAAATTATTGTTTTTATCCTTCTTGTCTATAATGAAGTTGTGCAATTCTTTTTTAGTTTTTGTCGAAGTTATTCATATGTATTACAAGTTATATTGTTGATCTCTTTAGATCTTAACATGCTGTATAGTCTACTTGCCTGAACGCCAAGCAAACATTGGTCCGGAGTGTGCTAGCGACTTAGTCTGGTCCTGCACCCTAAGTACGCCAGTGTACCTACACCTCGGCAGGCCTCTGTAGGGTGAGTACTAAAAAAGCATATGGGTCCAAAAAGATGACATCAATATGTTTGTCATCATATCGAGTATCTTTAGGTCTAAAGCTCAAATAAGAATGATAAGTCACAAACGATTTATAGACAAGAGGACGAATTTTACCATTTTCTTGTATTTAATGTGCAGGAAAAACAAAAACTCATAGTGATGGTAGACGACGCCGGAGCTACTAAGCTCCCACATCCTCCAAGGGGGCCCGCCGTTGATGTTCAATGTGTTGACAGTGGGTGATGTCAGAGTTACAAAGCTCCGACAACCCCTGGGGGCCTGCCGTCGACGAATCGTGCGTTGACATCGAGAGCTACTGGACCTATCAAGCTCTGATAAATCCCAAGGGGCCCATCGTCGACGTGTTAAATGTTGATGGTGGGTGCCATCGGAGCTATCAAGCTCCGACAACCACAGGGGGCCAGCTGATAAAGAATTCAGACCTAAAATATACAAGTTTGAAGCGTTCAAGTCATCAACATACTGTCAAATCCTTTTGGTACATTTACACACTCCAATTGTGCACATATACCAGGGGGCCAACAAGACAGAGCACAGTGTGTTGAAGTATATTGAAGATAAAGTGAAATTCATGGCAATAAGAGTGGATTTCATTAATTCAAAGTACCGGATTACAAAATCGGGATTACAGCAAAGGGCAAAGGTAAAAAGTCTTAGCTACTGGAGGATCTAAGTCATGCGGAAGAAGGATGCGACTTTCTTGGCAACTTCTTGGATGCTGGCCATGTGGCGTCCTCCTCTTCAGCAACGGGACCTTTGAGCACTGGGTCCAAGGAGAATTGGGTATCTCGGCTCACATAACACGTCATCACATACTCTGCGACGTTCGTAGCCAAATATTTCCCCTCTGTCTCTAGCTGGTCCACAATGACGTCACCCATCGCGTCGAGTTTGCCACCATCAGCATTGAGGGCCACCAGTGCTCGGTCCAAGTCCAGCTCCGGATTGTCCGGACGTACAGGACTAAAGCCTAGTGGTGTCAATGCGTCGTTGGCTCGCCCCAAGAAGTCGCACACTTGAATGGACTCAGTCTCGATCAAGCCCCACAGCTCCTGTAGTGACCTCCGGGCGGCCGCAAGCTCCGAACCTTCCCGGGCAAGGCGCTTGACCACTTTGGCATGTTGCTGCATATTCTCAACAACTTGCTTTTCGCGATCGGTTAGCTCCATCTCCCGGATGTGGATGCGGTTCCGCCGTTCCGCCAGGTCTTTCTCCCTGCCTCTTACTTTCCCTTCACTGATGGCAACATTAGCTTCTCTTTTTGAGAGCTCCTGCCCCAGTTTCCAATACTTTTATTTTTCCTCCTCGCTCCACAGCTCAAACTTCTTAGAGAGGTCCACCAAATTTTGCTCTCCCAGAGTCAGCTTCTGGGTGAGCTCCTCCTCCCTCTTCAAAAGATCCTCCTGCTGTTCCAGGAGCTTTGCTTCACTCGTCTCAAGGTCTGCTAGGCGCTTCAGGAGGACCTCATTTAATTCATTGAGGTTTTCGTGATGCTCATCAGCAGCATCACTCATCTCTTTGGCTTGCTCAAGGATCTCCCTATAGTTGGCGTCGAGCGCCCTGATGGCAGCTTCTTTCTCCTCCAACAGCTTGCCCCAGCACTCTATTCGGGCCATTTCCCTCTTGACCCACTCCTTCTGGTTAGCAAGCCTCGTCTGAGCAAATCTGGTCTCAAAATGGAGCCTGTTGCGCCAACACCTTAAGGTGTGGCGCTCCTCTTCCAAGACCTTGCTCTCGTGATCAAAGGCAAGCTGAACTTGTCGGAGGCTCGAGCAGGCGTTGTCTATGGACAACACTAGAGGGATAGGCTCTGGGCCTGCTGGGGTCAATTCTGTTGGCTCCAGGGGGTTCTCCATAGCAAAAATAGGGTCCCACTCTACAAGTGTGGACCCTTGAGCTTCTGTGGCACTGAGACCGCTTTCCGAAAGCCCTTGAGTAGCAGCAGCGGAAGAACCCACTGGAGGAACTTCAACCTCCGAAGCAGAAGTCGAAGGTGCTGCTTCCGGGTCTTTAGTTGTGACACCTGGTTCCGAATATGAACCAAGCGTAACGCATATGTGTGCCCAGGAAGTTTATCACACATATACGGTTGCATCACAAACGATATACAGAATTTAACCACGTCTTAACTAATAAATAAGTACTTTATTACAATAATCCAATAGTTCACGAATGATAAAACTCTAAAAAATTGCAGCGGAAAAATAAACTAAACAGCACGACTCCAATCCACAGGCAATTGACGGCGGTACGCAACCTAGCACTCCACGTGATCCTCAGGGTACTCCCAATTGTCTCCAGTAGCTGTGGGGGGGGGGGGAATTGCAAGGGTGAGTACATGTCGTACTCAGCAAGTGTGGAAAGTATGACATGTGGCTTATTCAAACGACGAATGTAATAATGGCTAAGTGCTGAAAAGTACAGTAAAACATTTGAAAAGCATTATACTGTGTCTATGTGAAACAATCCCATCATAACCATCATATTAACAAAGTATAAACCATGTCCAATTATTGCCAACATCACCATTATCCACGTCCAATTACCATAACTCAAATTCATATCCATGACCATAATCCATAAATCATAACCATTACCAAACCATAAACCAACCATAACCATTACCAGACCATAACCATCCATAACCATCCTAAATCCCAATTTCCAACTCTAATCATGTAGGTCATCCAGGCGCTCATAACCGGGAGCACGGCTATCATGATAGTTTTTAAACACTCTGCAGAGGTTGTACCACTTTACCCACATGTTTGTGATTTTATCACCTTTCGATGACTAAGAAACCTCCATTGTGCCATCTCACACTTCCGTAGGTGTGTGGCCAAGAGATCACAAAATAGCCTTTCAAAAGGGACTACTAGTATGTACGGGCCCACTAAGGTTTCACCGGCAGGCTTGAATCTCTATTCTCCCACCCACGGGCCCCCTCGTGTGCCATGCGGATCCCAGGGCAGTCCTCCTCGACTCCCATTCCCCACGCCATCCAATGGTCCATACAATACTAGCAGCGCTCCTAATTATTCAGCTACGCCGCACCCATACTTGGCCTTGTGGTGGCACTGTTGACCTGGCATATTCTCGCATGAACCGGTCCTTAGATCTAAGGCAAGCAAACCACCATGACATCCAACCCATCCACAAAACCATGCTTGCTTAGATCACCCATCGTATTGACCAGTTCACATTAACCATAATGTCATTGATGCATAATTAAATGTGTAGTGTTGTTTGCCATCCCAATTAATTAAGCGAAGCAAAAAGGTAAAAACCCTTCCCGACTCTCTACCATAAATTCCAGGTGACAAGGGTGGTCAAACAAAACTAGTAAATTTCCTATCATAGGATTCCCATCAATTTGACACAAGCATGCAAGTTCGCAAACAAAACATTTAATTTAAAATAGGATCAATATGCTTCAAGGACACTTGCCTTGCTTCGGCGGATGGGGTTGTTCAAGCGCTTCGAAGTCTTGATTTTGGAAATCCTCGTATGCAGCCTCTTGAGCACGTTCCTCTACGCGTGATCATACATACAAGAAAACATATACAATTCAACCTAATGCACACAAAATAATCAACATGCAATGACATGCATGCATGCACAGTTTAATAATTAATTTACTACAGTTGTTTATTAATTAGATGTGAGTAGTTCATACGTGTTCATATGGGTTTACGGGGGTTTTAGGGTGGATTAATGCTGCTGAAAATAAAATCATGGTGCAACTAAATTTAATTTACGCCTATTAGATTCAATACGGTCGCTAAAATTCGCATCGGGAACGAATCCTACCGTAGATCCGACGGCTTGACGGTCGCGGAACAAATGCGACGCGTAGACGAAATAGATGGTGCAGCAGTCCTTCGGCGGCACGACGACGGCGGCGCGATGTCGGCGACGATCTCCGGCGAACGGTGGTGCCCTCCTCTTTTTCTCCCTCTTCTTCCCCTTCTTTTTCTCTTTTTTTCTTCCCTGGGCGCAGCCTTCTGGACTTTTTTTTTCCTCTCTGTACCGGCGGCTGCTTCCGGCGGCTGGAATCTCTGGACTTCGTGGAAAAACCTACGGTACCGTGTGTTTATATAGGCAGGGGCGGGAGCGATCGGGAGTCCCGGTCGGTTCCGTGAGTTCCGGCGCGGGAATCGGGAGCGGGAGTTCGGCCTGGGCCGTTACGGCGGGCGGCGTGTACGCTGGGCTGCGGGATGGCTCGGGGGCGGGACCCAGGCGGGGCCGGGCGCACGTCGCGTCGGGTCAGGGGCGCGGGAGACCACGTGTGAGACTAATCTAAACGTGTTTCACCATGACAAAAGTGATAGATATCAGAGAGAATCAAGTCATGAAGACAACACAAAAAGAATCACTCAAATCCGTCGAGAAAAACTCAAGTTATGATCGAAAGATCAAACACAGGTTAAACTGCCCTACCCGAGGAAAAACAGTTCTGGAACGCTGCAAAGAAACTCCTGTAGCTCATAAACCACAAATCCAATGACCGTGAAATTTTGATATATGATAGACAATCAAGTTTTGAAGACAACCCAAAAGGAATCACGTCAATTGGATCTGTAAAACTCGAGTTATGATAAAACCACCAACGAAAGGTAGTGCTGTCCAGAAACTCGACGAGTAAAACTTGTCTGGAACAAGTCGGACGAACAAGGCACAAAAGTTCCTTCAAACTACGAATTTTATTCAATATAACACAAGAGGAACAGCCCCAAAGTCGTCTACCACGAGCTCTGGGCTCCCTTGCTTATATAACCAGCCCTTAGGCCAACCCAATATCAACTAGGACTCCAATCCTACTCAGATCACGAATCCTAACTTTCCATAACTGCTCAAGATTCTTCTATACGCAGATAGAAGCAATCTTAAGACTTCCAAACACCTTAGGAACATATCCCACATTCCTAAACAACTCAAATTCGTGACACACACGAAATCCTATCATAACCAACTCGATACTTTCCATACCGAGCCATAACCGACTCCGCCGCAGCCAAAGTCATCAACCGGTATGATCCGATCCTTCCAACCAGATCTTTCCTTCCTTATCCCATCTTCGGAACCATGTTGCCACGTCATGCACCGCATGAATACGTGGGAACACCTTCCTTCGACGTTCAGTAACCTTCATATGCACTGCCCTTGATTCAATCATCCTGCGCGACCTCCTGATCAGCTCAACCACAGTTCCTCCCGAACTTGGTTGTTGGAATCTCATCTCCTCCCTGAGATTAGTCCAATGGATCTCGTCGCCAGCCATGACTTGAACTCAAGCAACACCTGCACATGAATAAACAACCAATCCATACGAGCCCAAGTCCTCGACTTGACTCAAGTTAGTTCCGAACACAACACCCTACGTGAGAACCTCACATAAGCATGTTGCAAAACCACAGTAAACACAATATCATCCATATAAACCAAAACGCACCAAAAACTTAGAAAATGAATACTAAGCAATCTTTCCAACAATGTAAAGCAAGTACGAAACATTGCAAATGAAAAGCAGAAGCACTGCGGTCAAGTTCCGGACCTTGCCAGAGCAACCCGGAGCTTGAGCCGGAGCTAACAAAAGCTTAGTAGAACCTAGCACCGGAGCTTACCAAAAACTAGTGAAAACTAGTCAACCCAAAACCGGAGCTAGACAAAGTACGTCGGAGCTTAGCAAAAGCATTCTGAAGCCATCAAATATATGCCGGAACTATCGAAGACATGCCGAAGCTAAAGATAAAGGTCACCGGAGCTTACCAAAGCTAGTCGGACCTTACCAAGAAGTCGGACCTAGCTTCGAACATAGCCGGAGCTACCCAAAACAAGCCGGACCTACCGTCGGACCTTGCTATAGCTCGGAGCTAGAGTCGGACCTTGATAAAAAGGTGTTTTGGTGATATTCAAAACTTTTATCATCAAAGCCAAGTGTATTCACTACAAGCCAATGTATTCAGCACACATAGGTCTTACAATCTCCCCTTGATGAATGCATTGGCAACACCATTTAAAATCCGAACATTGGCTTATTCTCATTAAAAGTTTTGAAGACAATATCTCCCCCTTTGTAAATCAAAAGTAAAATGAGGAAAAAAATTATCTCTCCCCCTTTATTATCTCTCCTTATGCACATATTCTCTTTCTCTTCATGCTTATCTCTCCCCCTTTGACAATGTATTCAGCAAGTCATGAGCATGTAAACAAATTATCTCTCCCTCTTTAGTTGTTATGAGCATATTATAACATATTCATATAAACAAAGCTCATCCAAGTCATACTATCAAATACTTTACATTATCACATCAATGAAATACATAAAGTAGTGTAAGCCATGCTAGAGATCATATGTAATTTTCAATTTAAGTAAGTCATGATCTCACAAACTTAACTATTTCAAAACCTGAAAGCATGACACTAGTTGCTGCATTTTATCATTTTTCAAAGTATAAATTTAGATCATATGATATTTGCAAGAGATTATATGCGCATCTGCCTTATTCTAACCAACCAAGCCAAGCCTATGTCATTTGACAATCAGAAGCTTAAGGACATAGTTTTAGTCATACACAACTTCTTCCAAGTTCATATCTAAGTGCAATGACAAGCCATCTCAAAAGAAGAAGTGCAATGCATGCATATTCTCTTGATATTTTCTCAATTTATATTTGTTCATAAAAACTCAACATGTGAGTTGATTACTTGATTAATTCTTTATGATTAAAAGCACTTGTGAACATGTAACAAGTTCAAAACAGCAAGAAAGTTCGACCATGACCAGTTTTAGTGTAAGTAATTATTCCAATTACTAGACATGGCAAAAACTACAAAGTGTATAACACGAGTAATGTAGTAAGAACTTTCAGCATGTAAAAGGAATCACAAAGTCATATATGTATGAAATACTATGCTCATATTATTTTAATTTCAGATTCACACATAGACTTCCTAAGTTTCAAAACTCCCCCTCAATTTAAGCCAAGAGGATGCATAACCCCTATTTCACTACGAATGTAACAAAAACGAGTGAAATCCAAAGGTTTTGTAAAAATGTCAGCCAATTGTTGTTCGGTATCTACATGGTGAAGCATAATGTTTCTTTTTTCAACGTTATCTCGGAGAAAGTGATACCTAATATCAATGTGCTTAGTTCTAGAATGTTGCACGGGGTTTTTGGCAACGCAAATAGCACTACTGTTATCACAAAACAGTGGAATACTATCTAGATCAACCCCATAGTCCTTAAGTGTTTGAACAATCCAAAGAATTTGTGAGCAAGCACTAGCAGCAGCTACATATTCAGATTCGACTGTGGATTGTGCAACTGAATTTTGTTTTCTAGAGGACCAAGGAACAAGAGAATTACCAAGAAAATGACAAGCACCGGAAGTACTTTTCCTATCAATCCTACAACCCCCAAAATCAGCATCCGAAAAAGCTTTCAAAGTAACGGTTGAGGAAGAAGGAAGAAAAATGCCAAATTCTTGGGTTCCATGTAAGTACCTGAGAATCCTTTTGATGGCTTGATGATGTGAAACACGTGGGGAAGCTTGAAACCGTGCACAAAGACATACGCTGAATTGTATGTCCGGTCTTGATGCCGTGAGGTACAAAAGTGATCCAATCATGCTTCTATATTCTTTTTGATCCACGGATTTACCATCTTCATCAAGTTCAAGTGTTGTTGTTGTTCCCATTGGTGTCCGAAGAGGCTTGCTTTTGTCCATGTTGAAGCGCCTTAGGAGGTCTTTGGTATACTTTGTTTGATGCACAAAGGTACCCTCCTTGGTTCGCTTGATTTGCAGCCCCAAAAAGTAAGTGAGTTCACCCATCATACTCATTTCAAATTCGGAACTCATCATTGCTGAAAACTTGGACACAAGATCATGAGAAGCACAACCAAAGATAATATCATCCACATACACTTGAACGAATAATGAGTCATTGCCATGTTTAAGCACAAAAAGAGTTTTATCAACCTTGCCCATGGTAAACCCCTTTTCAAGTAAGAATGTTTTTAACCTATCATACCATGCTCTAGGGGCTTGTTTGAGACTGTATAAGGCTTTGGTCAGTTTGTAAACATGATTAGGAAAATCTGGATTTTCAAAACCCGGTGGTTGTTTGACATAAACCTCCTCATCTATGTAGCCATTAATTAAAGCACTTTTAACATCCATTTGATATAGCTTAAAACCTTTAGATGTTGCAAAAGCTATCAAAATTCTTATGGCTTCTAATCTAGCGACAGGAGCAAAAGTTTCATCAAAGTCTAGACCTTCAACTTGAGTGAAACCTTGAGCAACCAACCTAGCCTTATTCCTAACCACAACCCCATCCTCACTTTGTTTATTTTTAAATACCCATTTAGTTCCAATTAAAGTGTGACCTTGAGGTGGAGGTACAAGTTTCCAAACATTATTTCTTTCAAAATTTTCTAACTCTTCTTGCATGGCAATAATGCAAGATTCATTAGTGAGTGCGTGTGATATATCTTTGGGTTCAAAAGAAGCAACAAAAGCAGAATGAGCATGAGTGTTTGGATCGCAAAACCTGGACCGTGTGACTCGTTCGTACAAGCTTCCAATCATCTGTTGTGGGGGATGATCTTTGTAAAAACGTAGGGGAACAGATGTCTCACATGCTTATTCTTCATTAGATTCATCATAAATTGATGAGCTTGTGACTTGTGGACGATCAGGACCAGCATCGGTGATAGCCGGAGTTTGTTCAATGTCCGGAGCTGGACACGTGTCAACTTCGGAACTACCAGGCAGTATCACCGGCTTTTCTTCATCTTCGAAAATACCCTCCCCCTGAGGATACGGATCTGGTCTTGCAACACCGGAGCTAGTACCTGGGCTAGCTTCATCAAAAAACACTTCACAAGTCTCCACAATTTTGTTAGTGTCAAGTAAAAGCACACGGTAGCCTCTAGTATGAGATGGATAACCAAGAAACATGCCATCAATGGATCTCGGTTCAAATTTATCAAGATTACCATGTTTCTTAACAAAGCATTTGCAACCAAAGACCTGAAAGTGTGTAACACTAGTCCTATGTCCAAACCGGAGCTCATATGGTGTTTTACCTAGCTTAGCACGCAAGAAAACACGATTTGAGACATAACAAGCGGTTGCTAACGCATCAGCCCAAAATTTCCTAGGAGTTTGATATTCATCAAGCATAGTCCTAGCCATCTCAACTAAGGTTCTATTCTTTCTTTCTACAACACCATTTCGTTGAGGTACATATGGTGAAGAGAATTGATGATCTATTCTATTTTCAGCACAAAAGTGATCAAAAGATTGATTTTTAAATTCAGTTCCGTTATCACTTCTAATTGCCTTTAAAGATCCTGGGGGATCAATTGATAATCTAAGAAATAAAGTTCTAAAGTGACTAAAAACTTCATTTTTAGACGCCATAAAGTAAACCCAAGAGTATCTAGAATAATCATCAACAATAACAAGAACATACCATTTACCTCCGAGGGATTGAACACGTGAAGGTCCTACGGTATCAAGATGCAAAAGTTGACATGGTTCAGTTGTCATGATCATTGTGAGAGGAGTATGTGAACCTACAACCATCTTAGCATGTCTACAAGAAGAGCACACAATTTCTTTGTCCCCTTTAAGCTTAGGAAACCCACGTATGCGATCAAGAGCACTAACACACGTTAGGTGATCAAAGCCTACGTGACCAAGTCTACGATGCCAAAAATATAAGTCCTTTGAATCATTAGCAACTAGACACCTATGCTCAGAGGAAGACATATCAAAATCAGCTTTAAAAACTCTTCCAAACCAAGACATGTTAAAAATAAGCTCACTATTTGAACCTACAACTTTGCAGCAGTTTTTATTGAAAATAATTTCTAGATTTTCATCTAGCAATTGTGCAACAGAAAGCAAGTTGTATTTCAAATTTTTGACAAGTGCCACATCCTTCAAAGTGTAGTGATCATTTACTCTAACTGAACCCTTAGCAATTATAGGAGTTGAAGAATTATCGGCAAAAGTAACATTCTCTACACGTGACACAAAAGAGAGGGAGGAGAACCAATCTTTGTTACCGGTCATGTGGCGTGAGCAACCTGAATACACAATCCAAATGTTCTCCTTCCTCAAACGTGTAACCTACATAGAAGCACAATACGTCGATGACTCAATACTGGGGTTAGTCAAAAGGCATTTAGGAATCCAGTACTGAGTCACGCAACGTGCAGCAGGAAAAACACGCGAAAGCTGAGATAAAACAGCAGGTTTATGAGTTGAAGTTTGAGGTTTTCTATTCTTAACTCTTTTAGCACAAAAACCAGTAGCTCCGGAGGTAAAAGCAGCAGTTCCAAAAGACAAGGCTGACGCTCTGGAAACAAAAGCTGAAGTTCCAAAGGAAACAATAGAAGGTCCGGGAGCTCTTGCATCTATCGGAACTATCGGAGCTGCTTTTGCGGATTTCTTACCAGAAGGTCTGGAAGCTACCTTTTCAAATTTCTGACTCACTAAAGCAGGTTGTGTTTTTCTAATTGCATGAAAGTTATAAGATCTATCAATTTTTCTTTCCTTTTTCTGTTGTTTAGCTAGTCTATAACAAAAATCTATGACATGACCATCTCTACCACAGAAGGTACAATGAAATTTAACTTTGTGTTCATGTCTAGATGAGCAAGCAATATTTTTATTTGAAACCGAATGAGACAACACTCCTGCAGATTTGAAAACCACTCCCTTTTGTTTAGGAACTGTTTGAATCAAACCACTTCCTAATGACTTCACAATTTTAGGTGGATGTGCCTTAGCATGAGCATGAGAATCAAAACCTAAACCAGTTTTATCATTGCAAGACTTGGAAGAATTCAGCAGCAAGTTTAGGTTCTTATTCCCATTACAAAACCGATCTAATGTCCTATGCATGTTGTCAAATTTATTGGACAGATCAAGGCAATTTTCACATGAAGTTTTTCCTTTTAGTTTGCAATTGGAACAAAATTTAACTTCATGAGAACGTAAAGCATTGTTCAATATAGAAATTTCATTCATAGCATCTTGTAGTTTCTTATCAAGATCCTCACAAGTAGAACAATGCAAATCAATTGTAGAACAGCTAGCATCTTTCAAGTTTTTATCATTAAGTTCAGCAAGCTTTTTGTTCTTTTCAATTTCAAGTTCAAGTTATCAAGTGTGGAGGTGTGCACACTTCTTAATGAGGACAATTGTTCATATATTAAGTCACATGAGGGACATGCATCATCACTAGGAATCAAAGTTTTTAAACGGTTAATTTCAGATTCTAGTGATTCAATTTTAGCAGCATTATTTCTAAGCTTTTTGTCCTTTTTCTTGACGATAATAGTTGCACGAGAAATAGCATCACACATTTCATTGCAGGTAGAACATACCTCATCGTCTTCACTGTTGTGTTCTGCATCCTCCTGACTTGATCTTGATCTTGTTTTGCCCGCCATGAAGCATAAGTTGGCCAGATCATCATCATCTTCATCACTTTCAAAGTCTACATCACTTGAACTAAGTTCTTGAAGTGCGGTGATGAAGCTGTTAATCATCTTGCGTCCTATGGTACCCTTCTTTTTCTTGTTGGAATTTCCAGAGGAGGTCTGGACCATGCTTTGTTTTTCTTCCCGGGTGGTCGGACCTGAAAGGTTAGGGCATTCTGTATGAAAGTGTCCTGTTTTACCACATTCAAAACAGCGTTGAGGTCCAGAGCTTCCTCTCCTTCTAGTTCTCACATTTTGCAATGCTTTTGAGAATCTAGTAGAGATGAGTGCCAACTCCTCTTCTGGAAATTCTTCGATCTGTTCCAGGGTTAGTGAGGACAACAAAGGAAGAGTATTGCAAGATGATGATTGGCCAGAGCTAGACATATCACGTTGTGAAACAAATGCAATAGACTTATTTGGGTTCTTACGTGCTAGAATGTCAATTTCATGAGTTTTTAGTTTAGAACAGAGTACATCTAATGTAAGAGAACTCATGACAGTAGATTCACGAATAGATGTTACTTTCATCTCCCAAATTGACATGTCTAATGCACTAAGAAGTTGCCTAGCATTCTCAGCATCAGAAAAATTAACATTGACACTACGTAAGTTGCTGAGAATTTTATTGAAACGGGCAAAGAGGTCATCGATAGACTCACCTGGTTGCATCTCAAAACGCATATATTACTTTTTGAACATATCTTGTTTTACATCCTTGATTGTGTTGGAGCCTTCATGATAATCACAGAGAGCTCTCCAAACATCGTATGCTGATCGGAGGTGCGCGGCACGATCAAAGTCGCTTTGAGTGAGTCCTTGGATGATCAAGTTTCGGGCTTTGTTGTTGTTGTCGACGTCCCGTAGGTTTGTGGCTGTGACTTGATCATTAGGTGGCACTTCATAAGGCTTGTATACCTTCTCCCATATTGCAAATCCTTGTGCCTGGATGAAAGCCTCCATGCGTGCCTTCCAAACCTGAAAATCAATACCAGCAAACACACAAGGTTTGGCGGAGTACTTCTCCATGATGATTAGTCAAAAACACGTGCAAATCTCAAAGATTAGAGCAACCTGGCTCTGATACCAATTTTAGTATCGAAGAGCACGTGAAAAGCTACCAGAGGGGGGGGGGGTGAATGGTAGATTTAAAAATCTTACGCAGCGGAAACAATTAAACCCCAAACACTTTCGGAAGAAAAATGATCTGTTAAAGAAATCGTGTGTGAGACTAATCTAAATGTGTTTCACCATGACAAAAGTGATAGATATCAGAGAGAATCAAGTCACGAAGACAACACAAAAAGAACCACTCAAATCCGTCGAGAAAAACTCATGTTATGATCGAAAGATCAAACACAGGTTAAACTGCCCTACCCGAGGAAAAACAGTTCTGGAACGCTGCAAAGAAACTCGTGTAGATCATAAACCACAAATCCAATGACCGTGAAATTTTGATATATGATATAAAATCAAGTTGTGAAGACAACCCAAAAGGAATCACGTCAATTGGATCTGTAAAACTCGAGTTATGATAAAACCACCGACAAAAGGTAGTGCTGTCCAGAAACTCGACGAGTAAAACTTGTCTGGAACAAGTCGGACGAACAAGGCACAAAAGTTCCTTCAAACTATGAATTTTATTCAATAGAACACAAGAGGAACAGCCCCAAAGTCGTCTACCACGAGCTCTAGGCTCCCTTGCTTATATAACCAGCCCTTCGGCGAACCCAATATCAACTAGGACTCCAATCCTACTCAGATCACGAATCCTAACTTTCCATAACTGCTCAAGATTCTTCTATACGCAGATAGAAGCAATCTTAAGACTTCCAAACACCTTAGGAACATATCCCACATTCCTAAACAACTCAAATTCATGACACACACGAAATCCTATCATAACCAACTCGATACTTTCCATATCGAGCCATAACCGACTCCGCCGCAACCAAAGTCATCAACCGGTACGATCCGATCCTTCCAACCAGATCTTTCCTTCCTTATCCCATCTTCGGAACCATGTTGCCACGTCATGCACCGCATGCATACGTGTGAACACCTTCCTTCGACGTTCAGTAACCTTCATATGCACCGCCCTTGATTCAATCATCCTGCGCGACCTCCTGATCAGCTCAACCACAGTTCCTCCGGAACTTGGTTGTTGGAACCTCATCTCCTCCCTGAGACTAGTCCAATGGATCCTGTCTCCAGTCGTGACTTGAACTCAAGCAACACCTGCTCATGAATAAACAACCAATCCATACGAGCCCAAGTCCTCGACTTGACTCAAGTTAGTTCCGAACACAACACCCTACGTGAGAACCTCACATAAGCATGTTGCAAAACCACAGTAAACACAATATCATCCATATCAACCAAAACGCACCAAAAACTTAGCAAATGAATACTAAGCAATCTTTCCAACAATGTAAAGCAAGTACGAAACATTGCAAATGAAAAGCAGAAGCACTGCGGTCAAGTTCCGGACCTTGCCAGAGCAACCCGGAGCTTGAGCCGGAGCTAACAAAAGCTTAGTAGAACCTAGCACCGGAGCTTACCAAAAACTAGTCAAAACTAGTCAACCCAAAACTGGAGCTAGACAAAGTACGTCGGAGCTTAGCAAAAGCATTCCGAAGCTATCAAATATATGCCGGAACTATCGAAGACATGCCGAAGCTAAAGATAAAGGTCACCGGAGCTTACCAAAGCTAGTCGGACCTTACCAAGAAGTCGGACCTAGCTTCGAACATAGCCGGAGCTACCCAAAACAAGCCGGACCTACCGTCGGACTTTGCTATAGCTCGGAGCTAGAGTCGGAACTTGATAAAAAGGTGTTTTGGTGATATTCAAAACTTTTATCATCAAAGCCAAGTGTATTCACTACAAGCCAATGTATTCAGCACACATAGGTCTTAAAAAGCTCAATGGTCGAAGCCGGAGCTTGAGCATGCGCAGCCACAATCGCTACAACAGATGCCTGAAGTCTTTGACTCCTTTCTTGACACCCTGGAAATAAAGGGACAAGAAGATTAAAGACATAACAAAAACAAGACAAGCATTTCAAGGCGAGCCCATGATGCTTACTTAGGGATGCTACCGCCCCAGTCGCTGCGGAACCTCTTCTTCTGAGGCCCGGAGCCAGAGCCCACCAAGTCTTTTGAGACAACAACTTTGGACCTTAGCCCGAGACCACTTGCTGCAGCTGGAGTCTTCTCGGCCGGAACTTCCTTCGATCGGGAAGAACTTCCACACCTGGAGCTCTTAGCCGGCACAGAGGATGGTGTTGACTGTCCGGAGTTGGCGCCTCTCGAAGACGCCTACGCCGAAAAAGGTGTAGCCGCAGAAGATCTCCCTCGCCGAGGAGGAGCCTTTGTAGAGCGAGCAGGCCGGATGGACCTCCCATCAGTGTGCTTCGGCTTTCTCTGCAGGCTGGAAGGTTCAGCTGGTTCCTTTCCCTTGCCAATCTCTTCAATCCCCTGTCTCGGAGCAGGAGCAGCCACCTCCTCGGAAGCTCTGGGAATTACAACCCTGGAGGTCCGGTGCTTCTCCACTTCACCCAAGTCATCAAGCTCCGAGATCTTCCTCCGGAGCCCCCTGTTGATCTCTGGAATCATGTTAAAGGGCAGAAAAGCAGCCGGAGGAGCCAAGTCATCGCCGTCGACAAGCCCATGCTGAAACTTCTTAAGATGGAGCTTCAAAGCTTTGTCATCCAAGTTGGATTTCAAACCAGTTTCAATCCGGTCGTCATCCATCACACTGTTAAGAGCCCGGGCGAGCTTCTCCCTCTTCCTCAACGGAGCCCATCTGTTCACCAAGAAATTTCCGAAGATAATCTAGGGGGTCACTCCACCCTCCACGCATTCCCTCATCTTGGTCAGGAGAGGGTTAAATGCATCCAACAGCTTCAGAACTATACTCCAGGTGTCGGTATCAACTTTGGGGAGTCCTTGGGGCAGCTCCAACCTGTCGTGCTCGTCCACTACAATGATGGCCCAATCCTTCTTCCAGTCATCCCATTTGCCTGTGGGGAATGACTTCAAGTACTTGAAGGGGCAGTTCTTGCGCTTCACGAAATAGTAGAAGCCAAGAAGCTCAATCCCCTTGCCGGTGGTATGGACCGTGAAGAAGGTACGAAATAGCTCGATGCAGGGGGAACACCCACCCACATCTCCAGAAGTGGACAAAGGTTGCCACTAGCAGAAGAGAATGGGGGCCAAGATGATACAACTGGAGGCCATAGAAGTCCAGCAGCATTAAGAGAAAGCTTGAAAAAGGTGGGATCAATCCCACCATGGCATATGCTGAGAAGTACACCATGTCGCCATTGCGCTCCTTCTTGAATGGGAGCTTGCCGGCGCAGATCAAGTGGTTGAAGGAGTCACTGGACCATCCCATATAGTTTCAAACCTTCATCAGATCATCCTTGCTCTTGAGGCGGCTCTTGGGAAGACCCAACTCCATCGCGGCAAAGTGGAGCAAAGGAGGGAAAGCTAGGCGGAGCTTGGGAGGCTCTGAGCGCAACTTTGATTGAAAGCATAAAAAAATCCTTAAACCGTGCATACTTTCCTTCTTAAGTAAGCCTCCACAATGCTTGGATGGAAACCGCAACGAGAGTAGGGTCACATTTCGAAAATCTACCCCGTCAATGACGAATGGGCCCGGGGCCACCCTGACGAAGAGGTCGAGATTATTACCCCAAGCGAACCGTTCTCATGATGGGCAGCGAAAAAGCCAAAGGCGGCACCCTGACAAGGCGCTCAGAACCGATACAGTTTTCGTATTGGGAACTGACCACCATCAATTGCGTGAGATCCGCACTCAGAGATCTCATCTGCCACATTCATAACAAGCCACGAGGCGATGGTTTAATCTCGGACCATCACCCCAATGACATATTCGAAGACATTTGAAGTTGCAGCATGGGAATCGAGGATGGCCCCACCTCCGGTAGAATAACTTAACCCAAAGGGTTTCTCCCAGAGGTGGGCCTGGGGCCACTGTCGGTACCCTGTGTACCGGGTACCCCACGGTACCGCAAGAAGTGCAAGAGAATTCCACCTGTCAAAGTTGAAGGTCTCCTTAGGCCCCACACGTCACACTACACCAGACCCGCATACCTCATATGGGTAGCTCCGGGATTGACACGTGTAATGTAAGTCTGAAGCTAAACTCCCAACATAGGGAAGCTCTGCTGTCAACACGTGTATAATGACCCCGGACCTAACCCCCAGCAGAGGGAAGCTCCGATGTCGCCACATGTATAGCGATTCCGGAGCTACCTCCCCGCAAGGGGAAGCTCCAAAGCTGCCACGTGTGGAGCCTCCGGACCTACACCACCAACGAGTACACAGGTGCATCTCCAACAGCACGAACATTCAAGGGACAGTTAATGCAGCGGTTACAAGACCTGATTATATGTCATTAATGTTGTATTAATGACACACGATCAGAGCACTATTAATAGGGGTAACGCAGCCATTAAGGCACGTTATCACACTATTAACCATGCTTAATACTCTTAGACAGTGTATTAGGCTATTAAATACGCCAGGGCCACATGTCGGGCCAAGCAAACGTTGTAACGGTCAGTCCTTGGACTATAAAAGGACCGCGCCACACGATACAGAGACACACAATCTGTTCCAAGTGAACACGCATACTAGTGCTACTCAATACAACAACACAAACCCCATGGACTAGGGTATTACGCTCAGACGGCCCGAACCACGTAAATCACTTGTGTCATCATCTTGTTCCTAATCTCTGTGCACCCAAACCAATACAAGAACCTCCACGGGCTACATTTAGTAGTACTGGGGGAAGTGTCGTTAAGCCACTTCGATAGTGGTGGCAAGTATTTCCCGAAATATTTGATGATTTCAGTGAGGACACACAATATTATACATGAGAGGATGTCCCTATTCACCCTAATCAGACGGGGTAGCCGAGAAAAAAAACTGTACGTTGTGTGACTTGGTGAATGTCATGTAAGACATGGTGAGAGAGGCTCTGTTAACTTCATGTCATGTCTTAAACTGCGTTCAAAACAAGAATATCCCTTATAAGAAGTGGATTGGAAGAAAGCTATCACTTTCATACTTCCGTACTTGGGAATATTTGGCAAAAGTCAATATTCCAATTATCAAGAAACGCAAACTTGAACCAAAAAATAGTTGATTGTATCTTTCTAGGCTATGATCACTGGAGCATCACATATAGATCTTTAATTATTAAATCTGAGGTACCTGATATGCATGTTGATACTATTATGAAATCTCGTGATGCAATATTTTTGAGAATATATTTCATATGAAAGATATGCATAACACTATTAGGATCTCTTCTGAAATTTCTGCTTTAGCCACCACAACTAGAAAGTTTATTGAAACACCATTTGAGAACGTCCTAAAGGAGGAACATAATGAAATAACTCAATCAAGTAAGAGATCAATGATTGAAAAATCTTTTAGTGATGATTTCATTGTGTATCGATGATACTCCCAAATCCATATCAGAGGCAGATGCATCACCCGATGTAGATGACTAAAAAGAAGAAGTTCATAGTGAGATGAACTCAATTATTTCTAATAGAACTTGAGAGGTAACTGAACGGTTGTACTGACGCAAACCGATAGGTTGTAGGTGAGTGTTTAGGAAGGAGCTCAAACCTGATTGTACTATTGAAAAGCACAAGACGGCTAGTTGCAAAGGTTATACTAAAAAAAAAGTGAAGACTATTTTGACACCTATTCACCTGTCGCTAGAATGACGATAACTCGTGTACTACATTCTCTAGCTACCTCTTATAGTCTAATCATCCATCAAATGGATGTGAAAACAACTTTCCTTAATAGAGAGTTGGAACAGGAGATATATCTAGAACAGTCTGACGAGTTCGTAGTAAAAGATGAAGAGAAAAAAAGTGTGCAAACTGTTCGGTGTCAAGAGATGATTAAAATCTATCAGTAAAATGGGGAATTTTGGAGTTATATCTATTTTGTACATACAAATAGATAAAAACCTGGCAGATCCCTTTACGGAAGGACTATCACGTAATGTGATAGAAAGTGCATCGAGGGAGATGGGTTTGAGACCCACGAATATCACACCACAGTGGTAACCCACTCTATGTGATCGGAGATCCTGTCAAATAGAACATGGGATAAACAAGCTAGTGGTTTAGTGAGGAGAGTATTTCATTTAGATCCTCTCTATGTGAAGATGCACACTTATACTCTCAAATTGTAAAAAAGTTGGTGTTATGCTTTAATGTATTTCCGTTGGCTATGCGTCACAAATATGTTGTCCTACAGGGCAATCTTGAAAGAAACACACCTATATGAGCTCTGACTGTCTAACGTCGCAGTCTGTCAGATTTGAGTGAT
Organism: Tuctoria greenei; assembly: GCA_036927565.1. Classification (NCBI taxonomy): domain Eukaryota; kingdom Viridiplantae; phylum Streptophyta; class Magnoliopsida; order Poales; family Poaceae; genus Tuctoria; species Tuctoria greenei. Next base: position 131,178,194 of record JAYESD010000004.1, read on the forward strand.
CTCTAGAAAGCTCATGAAGAGACCAGGAAGTACACCACATATTCTCCACCTGCTGGGTATACGACTGGTAGTCAAGTACTAGCAATGATCTTAGGGTGAAATCGATTTGCACAAAACTTGTAATTGAAGGCATAGTCCATTGTCCAAGTTGTGAACTGGTGTAACTTATGCATCTAGGTAGAAGTTCAACTTAACAGTCTCTGCTGAAACACTATTGTATCAAACAAGGAAGAGAATTACTTCTCTCCTAGTGGTTTTGAGATCTCGTGGGGGATTGTTGGAATAAATGGGCTTGACTCAATATAAATTCTGAAATAAATCTAAGAAAATCTCAAAGGCCATTAGTACAAGAGGGAGTAATGCTAAATGTTTTGTCCACATGGAAAGTTGGAGGGGAGCAACTTCTATATATAAGGGAGTTTGTTCTTCCACTCCCTAAGTGTGAGAGAAGAAGAGAGGTGGCCCACGCTCGCTTCTCGTCCTCCTTCTCGCTCGATCGCCTCACCACGCCACACCCCGCACCGCACACACTTGTGTTCGTGTGAATTCAAGCCTCGAGCTGAACCCAAATCTTATTTTTGTTGCGGAATATTAAGTTGGGCTTTCGGGCTTCAGAATTAGGCTGAGTCCATATTGGAGACGAATGCGTCTACAACTACCGAGTCGGATCGGATGCGAGTCTTCCGAATCATAACCGAACCGCCTCTCTGTTGATATTTCTTAATGTCTACAATTCATCCTAGCAGCAAGTGCTAGTTCTCTAGAGGCACTAGGCTAACCTAAGCCAAAGCAAGATGAGTTCCGCAAGCGCACGGAAAGTACCGCTGTAGCATTTCACCCAAGAGTATTCCCTAGGGTATCATATTTATTTTATCTCAAAGGAAGGCAAGTGAAACGTGGCAAGATCAAAGGAAGGTTAGGGTGTTCTAGTGAGAAGTCTGGTAGGATGGGTAAATGACGTAGTGGGGGAAGTGTGACAGACACCTAAGCAATCTAGTCTAAGGGTAAAGATGTCCTAGTGATGGTCAAGATAGAGATGAAGCTACTCCTACTATGATTTAATTACTCATATACATAGTCTATTTGTGTACACATGAGTATGCTAACAATGAATACTAGAGCTTAGTGGTCCAACATATCGAACACGGGTTTATCTCTAACAACATCAAGACGATTCCCGCCTCGAGTCTGTGGCGTAGCCGAACGTGGGGGATTACAAAGGACAGACAGGGCTATCACCACCTGCCGCCTACCCCTACAACCCTTGCGTCTATGAGACATTCAACACTACTTAACTATCTAAGCACCACACTTACATGTTAAGTAAATACCTTAAGAGTTCGGATACAAATACAGTCCTAAGGTAATGACTAACCTAAACATCGTTGAACAAAATGTTGAGAAAAGCACTAACATATTCATTTTAACATAGTCATATTAATACCTAATTAGACTATAGTGGTGGTGTATGATGTTTATGATAACATGATATGAGCATTATGACTAGACCATAATAACATATACACCTAGCACATACATGGACTCCACAATCAAACAAAAAGCGCTTTGTCCAAGTATATGAATAAATAAAGACTAATAATATCATTATCATAAAATATAAATTCACAAAATACAGAAAAGATACATGAACCATACCTTTCCCATTTGGACTTGGGACTAGAGGCTCCTCTCTACAGCCTAACCTCCACTAAGGACTTGGATAACTAATGTATACAAGAGAGTAAATGCTCAAGATACTGAGGCAAGTAAAGATCATGTCTCCATGGCCCCTAAAACAGAAGAGGACGCGTGGCCGCAATGGTAGAAGCGCGCACCGCTTCGGCTGGCAAAGACAAATATCAAAAGATGGCGCGGGAAAGCAAGGTTAGAGCTCCACCCTCGGGCTCATCACCTCTCCCCAGGATGGACGCAAGGGCCACTATTGGTACCCAGCATACTGGGTACCCACGCGCATAGGATAAAAATGCCTAAGTGCCCTGCCTCCCAGTTGAGGCAGGGATCGATGGCGCCATGTCTACAGCAGGTCGGGACCTCCTCCTCCCCCCCACCTCAAGGGAAGGTATCATACCCTGCCACATGGACCTCAAGACAGGACCCGACACACCCGAAGCAATGGGCTCCCGAGCTGCCACGTGTCTGGCGGGTGTTAACGGCTATTATATACCAATTTCACCCGTCAATATAACTCAATTATGTGAAGGAAATATCATTCTTACAAACATCACCTTTGTATTTAACCTATTTCCACTTGTCCTTGGAGAAATAGTGCATGCAGATATTTATTGCAGGAAATGAGGTAAAAGAGGGGCATCAATCCTATAAAATATCATTCCAGCCAATCAAGCGCCGACATGTGGCATCACATGGATCAAATGGCCCACAAATAGAAGTATCCGAGGCCATCCATCGGTATACCACCCATATCAGTCAATAGGACCCATCTAGAAGTCACCCCAAGGAAGCACACTAGAATTGGTCCAACTTTCTATTTGGCCGAATAGGGGGTTCAGCCGATGCCTTACTGGCACCAAACTCGGTCACTTCCACGCGTCGACTCCCTGTGGTGCCCTGGTCACGATGAAGACTGATCCCTACACTTTTGGTGGTGGGAGTCGACCTTTCTCCTTCTATAAATAGGACCCCCTACCCTCAGTTCACACACACACACACACACCACTTGAGTATTCATTCTATTGTATCCACTACTCTCCATAGGTTTAGAATAGTTTAGGCATAGAGAGGAGAGCCTCTAGTCCATAGTCTAAGTAGGAAAGAAGTAGAAGGAGTCTCTTCCCAATTTGAAAAGGTATGGCTCTCATATTCCTATTTGTATTTTTGACTTTGTTCTTAATAAAGATATTATCTTTAGTCTTCTTTCAGTCATATACTTGGATGAAGCATTTCTTGTTTGACTGTGGATTCCATGTATGTGGTGGAAGTAGTATTTATGATTATGCTATACCACTCTCATTATATCATCATAAACACTACAAACCCCCACTATAGTCTAGTTTGTTATGACATGATCATGTTAATATGAATGTCTTATGCCATGTTTCAACATTGGTTCAACAAATATTAGGATAGTCATTGCCTTAGGATGGCTTGTGCTGCAACTCTTAAGGTATTTACTTAATATGCTAGCATGGTGCTAGTATAATTAAGTAGCATTGGATGTCTTGTAGACCCACGGATTGAAGAGGTAGGCCGTAGGTGGTGACAACCCTATCTATCCTTGTAATCCTCCACATTAGGATATGCCACATGCTCTTTGCGAGAGTCGTCCTAGTATTGCTAGGGGTAAACCCGTACCCGATGTGTTGAACAACATAGCATGAGAATTCACCATTGATACGTCCATTAGTATCTAACTTAGGCTATGTATATTGTCGGTACCCTGGGTACCGTATAACCCTTGGGATTGCAAAGATCTCAAGGGAATATCATCTACTTGATCTGAAGACCTTCGGAGGCCCACATGTCAGACATAACCGGACCCGCTTCTCCAACTTGGTTAGTCCCAGGGTCGCCACATGTACTATCAAACCGGAGCTACCGCCCACAAGGGGAAAGCTCCGGGCTATGTACCATAGCGGCACCTCCGGACCTAACCCCAGACCGAGGGAAGCTCCGGAACTAACACGTGTTAGGTAGCACCGGACCTACCTGTTCCCCACAGTATGCTCCAGAGCTGCCACGTGTCCAACCGTCGGACCTTCAGACTCTAACCTCCGGAAGACTCCACAATGGCTCCGGATCTTCAAAGGGAATCAAGGACTTCATGACCCGATTAAGTGTCATTAATACTATATTAATGACACACGATCGGACAACCTTAATTACCAGTAACAGTGCTATCAAAGCCCGTAATTCGGTTATTAAGGGTAATTAAGCGCATCAAATATGTATCAATATTAGTAACCGCCGGGGCCACATGTCGGGCCAGACTAACTTGTAACGGCCTGCCCTTGTACTATAAAAGGACAGGCTGACGATACATAGGAGACACAGACGCGACGCGCTCACTCTACACTCTGAACTCACTTTGATCTCATACATCCAATACAACACCAACACACCCTGTGGAGTAGGGTATTACACTCAGGCGGCCCGAACCACGTAAATCTTCGTGTCTCTTGTGTCATTTACACTTCACCTTCTTGAATATCCGCGTGCCCACACCGAACCTCAAACTCCTCTAACACTTTAGTAGTGTCGGGAGATCTGCCGGATCAAAACCACCGACAGTTGGCGCGCCAGGTAGGGGGGCCTGAGATTTCAAGAATGGTGAACTCAGCTGCTAGATCATCCAACGGTCATCCCGCTGTTCAAGCTGTTGGGGGCAATCCCTCCAATATGCAGCCACCAACAGGAGCCTCAGTTCTAGCAGGAGTCATGTTACCACCACCGCCGCCTCCACCAGCAAGTCAAGCTGGGCAGCGCGATGGTGCACCGGCGTAAATCACTGCATCGACAAATCATGACAACCCGGAACATGCGCTCCATGCAGCACGTGCTCTTCTTCAGTGCCCACCACCTCCGGACACATCCCGGGATGCAATGGAGCAATGGAGGGCCGATGTGGAACACTTGATTGCAGCCGCAGCCGACCGCATCAGGAACCAGGGTCCTCCTCCTTCAGGACGGGCCCCGTCGCAGCGAGGACCTTGTCTGGCAAACTTGGTCCACACGTTTCCAACAACAGGAGACGTGCTGCGTCGCAGCAAGTGACGTCGTTGCCCTCTGGGGCACAGCGCACTCACACGGTGTCAAGGCTTTCAACTCATGACCTCCGAGCGGAACTTGATCGCCGATACCGTCAACAAGACGGCCGAGTCCATATTGAGCGTGCTCGTGAAAGACGAGAAGCTCAAGACATTCCTGCTCCTGAAGGAGTAGGAGGGGGTTGTTCGGCCCTGGCCATGCATCTGCGTATGGTCAGGTGGCCACAGAAATTCCGGCCTCACCTGCCGGAGAAGTTTGACGGGACCGTTAATCCTGTTGACTTTCTTCAGATTTACTCCACTGCTATCCTAGCAGCTGGAGGAAATGAGGCTGTAATGGCCAATTATTTTCCAGTGGCTTTAACTGTGATCACCCGATCCTGGTTTAGGAGCCTTCCACCCAACTCCATCGACAGTTGGGAGGAGCTATGCCGGCAGTTCACCGCCAACTTCGGGAGTTCATACACCCGACCAGGCACTGAACTGGACCTTTTTGCAGTCGTGCAAAAAGGGGGAGAATCCCTGCGATCATTCATCCAGAGGTTCTCTCAGGTACGAAACACTATCCCTTCTATCTCTAGCGCTTCTTTCATTGTGGCATTCAAACAGGGTGTACGGGATAAGAAGATGTTGGAGAAACTGGCAATCAAGGAGATCACCAGTGTCACAGAACTCTTCAGCTTGGCTGACAAATGTGCCAGAGCTGCGGAGGGCCGTGAAATGCACTCCAAAACACCTCCGGAGGATCAAAAAAATCCTCCAAAGGCGAAGCCACTACCTCCGGGAGTGGTAAGAAGAAGAAAAAGACCAACGACAAGAAGAAGCCGTCGGCCGGCGCATCTAATGCTGCAGCTGCTGCAGCTCCAGGTGGCCGGGGGCCACGCCCCGAGAAGCGACCTCGATCGTCTTCTGAAGACGGTGGCAAACCCAAGGTGTGGTGTCCAATTCACAAAACGGACAGCCACAGTTTGGAAGACTGCCGGGAGGTCCAAAACCTTGCCGAGCGCTACAACAAGCGCCGGGAAGAAGCTCCTTTTCGACAGAGGGAAGGAAAGCAAAAAGTTGACGAAGCTCCGACTGAAGAGGAGTTAGGTTTTCAGGATCCCAAAAAGGTCCTGAAGGCCGTCTACATCTCCGTCGACGACGATTGTGACGTCTTTGACAACGAGCGTCAGAAGACCATGAACACCATTTTTGGTGGATCAGGGGACATCACCTCCCGTCGCGTCCTCAAGACAATGCGCTGGGACATGGCCGCTGTAGCTCCTACAGCCAGGGCGGAGCCTCATTGGAAGTGGATGGACACAACCATCACTTTTGATGCTTCAGACTGCCCTCGAAGCATGGTTGGAGCAGGCCAGTTACCTTTGATGGTATCTCCTACCATCAATAACATCCAGCTTCACCATCTTATGGTAGGCGGAGGTTCGGGGCTCAACCTCATAAGCTTCGAAGCTTTTACCAAGCTTCAGCTCCGACCTTCAGATCTTCACCCCTCCCGACCTTTGTCCGGAGTAGGTCCGGGAGCCATTACCCCACTCGGTGCTATTACCCTCCCCGTTACCTTCGGGACTCGAGAGAAGTATCACACTGAGAAGTTGGTCTTTGACGTTGCTCAGATCAACTTACCCTTCAATGCCATCTTGGGTAGGCCTATTTTGTACAAATTGATGGCAGCTGCTCATTATGGCTACTTGGTGTTGAAGATGCCAACACCAGTAGGCGTTCTCCGGATCCGTGGAGATCGTACTACTGGAGTAACTGCTCTGGAAGAACTTCATGCACTTACTACAGCGCAAGAGGAGGACTCCAGGCAGGAACAAGCTCCAAAACTCCCGAGCGTTCGTCAGCGGGGCTTGACTTCTGCACCTCGTGTGCAGCCAAGCGGCGACACCGACATTCCTGTCAAAGTCGTCCAAATAGGTTCCGATGCCGCTCAGACCACCCGTATATCGGGAGGACTGAATGACAAATAGGAACTCGTGCTCATCGCTTTTCTCCAGGCTAATGTCGACGTGTTTGCCTGGCAACCGTCACAAATGCCTGGGATCCCCAGGGAAGTGATTGAGCACAATCTGAAGATCTACCCTGACGCCCGGCCTGTACACCAGAAGCCTCGGAAGCAATCCGTAGAGCGACAAAACTTCATTCGACAAGAAGTGAAGAAGTTGCTCGAAGCTGGATTCATCCGAGAGGTCTTCCATCCAAAATGGATGGCAAACCCAGTCGTTGTACCCAAGGCCGGCGGGAAGCTTCGAATGTGTATCGACTACACAACACTAAATAAGGCATGCCCAAAAGATCCATTCCCACTACCTAGAAAAGATCAGATAGTGGATTCCACCTCCGGGTGTGAATTATTGTGTTTCTGATGCATATTCTGGGTATCATCAAATCAGAATGTCTAAGGAAGATGAAGAGCATACCTCTTTTATCACAGTAGATGGATTGTACTGTTATACAGCCATGCCATTTGGTCTCAAGAATGCAACTTCAACCTTTGTACGAGCTATGTACAAAACTTTTGAAGAACTCATTAGAGACATAGTGGAAGTGTACATCAATGACATCGTGGTCAAGGTCAAGAACAAGGAGTCACTCCTTGACACCTTACAGGCTGTCTTCGACAAGTTGCGGATCACGCGCACAAAGCTAAACCCAGACAAGTGTGTCTTCGGTGTTAGCTCCGGAAAACTTCTTGGTTTCCTGGTAAGTCACCGGGGCATAGAGGCTAATCCGGCGAAGATCAAAGCCATTGAAGACATGTGGCCACCAGCCCGCATCAAGGATGTCCAAAAGCTAACTGGATGTCTCGCAACCCTTAGTCGGTTCATTTCAAGACTAGCGGAATGGACACTTCCCTTCTTCAAGTTATTGAGGAAGTCCGGACCATTCCAATGGTCTGAAGAAGCAGAAAAGGCGTTCTAGGAGCTAAAACAGTTCCTCACCACCCTACCAACTCTGGTAGCTCCGAACCCTGGTGAGCCTTTGCTGATTTACATTTCAGCAACTGACGAGGTCGTCAGTATGGTCCTGGTTGTGGAGAGACCAGAACTATCCCATGCTCAGGAATCTAGACCCCTCCGGGAGGGTCCGGAGGTTCCTGAAAGCAAGTCTGGGTCCCAGCTCCCAGACTTGAGTCCACAAAAAGTTACTTCAGAAGACTCAGACCCCTCCGGGAGGGTCCAGGTCGCTTCTGAACAAGCTCCGGGTCCCTCCAGCAAGGACCCGGAGGTCCCTGAAGAAGGCCTAGATTCCTCAGGGAGGATCCGGGTCAGTGAAGAGGAAGCTCCGGGCCCCTCCGGGAGGGTCCGGACCATCCAGCGCCTAGTGTACTTCATCAGTGAAGTACTTCATGATGCCAAGACTCGGTACCTAGAGGTGCATAAGCTGCTCTATGTAGTTCTCATTACCTCCAGGAAGCTTCACCATTACTTCCAAGCTCACATGATTTCAGTGGTGACCTCTTACCCACTTCGAGCAATTTTGCATAATCCCAATTCAACTGGGAATATTGCAAAGTGGGTAGCGGAATTGGCTGAATTCGATCTCGAATTCATTTCAAGGCAAGTAGTCAAGAGTCAAGCATTGGCGGATTTCGTGCCGGAATGGACTCCCTCTCCATAAAACCCTGCGGGGCCCCAGTGAGCAGAAGCCAGAACACAAGGCTCCAGTCTTCACCGAGCCTCACTGGACCTTCTACTTCGACGGTTCCATGCAAAAGCAGGGGGCCGGAGCTGGAATCCTTCTCCTCGCACCAACCGGAGAGAAGGTAAAATACATGGTACACCTTGACTTCAAGGCGACCAACAACATGGCGGAATACGAAGCACTCATCTACGGACTAAGGGTGGCACTGTCATACGGTGTTAAGCAACTGCTGGTCAAGAGAGATTCACAGCTCATCATTAAGCAAGTGAAGGGTGAATGCTCCCGCAACAATCTCCACCTAGCTGCTTACCTCCTCGAAGTCCAGAGGCTTCAGAAGGACTTCGAGGTCCTAGATCTCCCCCATGTCCAGCGTGCCCTTAACGCTGAAGCCGACGAACTCTTGACGAAAGCGTCAAATGGAGCTTCGACTCCTGATGGAACTTTTGTCCGGAGGTTGTCAAAACCCACAGCTCAGCCTCCCGAACAGAGCGAAGGGGGCGAGATCAGCATCCCGAAGCTGACGGTCCCGATGGCACTGTTACCATGGCAGCCATCAAGGGTCGTAGGTGCTGCAGGAAGCTCCGAGCAACCCAGCACGCAAGACTCAAATACTCAAGTTAGCTCCAATGCATGGATCTCGGAGATCCGGAGCTACTTGAAGGACAACATCCTTCCTGACGATGATGTATCCGCTGACTGGATAGTTAGATTGGCTAAAAGATACACGTTGGTAGAAGGGGATCTCTACCGGCGCGGTGCCAATGGCGTCCTAATGCGGTGCATCACAAGGGAAGAAGGCTGCGAGCTCCTCGCAGAAATCCATGTAGGCGAGTGTGGGAACCACGCGTCTTCCCGCACGTTGGTCAGTAAAGGCTTCCGGCATGGCTTCTACTGGCCAACAGCACTCCAGGATGCAACTGAGCTGGTGAAGAAATGTGAAGCATGCCAATTTCATGCAAAGCAAATTCACACACTGGCTCAGCCTCTACAAATGATACCTCCTACATGGCCCTTCGCCGTGTGGGGGATGGACATCTTGGGACCTTTCCCAAGAGCCATCGGAGGTTACAAGTTCCTGTATGTCGCCATTGACAAGTTCACCAAGTGGCCGGAAGCAACTCCAGTTGTGACAATAAACAAGCAATCTGCTATCAACTTTTTGCAGTCTATCGTATGCAGATTTGGAGTCCCAAACAAAATCACTACTGATAACGGGACCCAATTCACAAGCTCTACATTTCAAGGATATTGCAAAGACCTCGGCATTCAAGTTTGCTACGCCTCCGTAGCTCACCCGGCAAGCAATGGCCAGGCCGAGAGAGCAAATGCTGAAATCCTGAAAGGACTCAAAAGGCGCACCTATGAGCGCTTGAAAAAACATGGAGCCAACTGGATTGAAGAGCTTCCGCCCACTCTATGGGCCAACTGGACAACTCCAAACCGGTCAACTGGAGAGACAACCCTCTTCCTGGTGTACGGAGCTGAAGCAATCCTTCCTCCGGAAATCACCTTGGGGTCACTCCGGGTCCGGACCTTCGACGAAGCCATGCAGGACCAGCTCCGGTGTGAAGACCTAGACCTCCTCGAGGAGGGAAGGTGCCAAGCAGCTGTTCGTAATGCCCGATACCACCAAGCCCTTTGGCGCTATCATCAGCGGCATGTACACAACCGACAGCTCGAGGAAGGCGATCTGGTGCTATGGAGAATACAATCCAGAGAAGGGTTAAACAAACTCTCCCCCAACTCAGAAGGACCCTTCCGAGTGATTAAAGTATCCCGTCCCGGAAGCGTTCGCTTGGCAACCGAGGATGGGACACCTCTCCCAAATCCTTGGAACATTGAGCACGTCCGTAAGTTCTACACCTAATATCACGGAGGTGAGTCTGTAGTAACTTGAGGTGTATGTTATAGAGTCATTGTACAGAGTCAGGTAGTTCCTCCGGGAGAACAGCCGGACCTTTCCTGGAAGGTTCGCAAAGTTCATGCAACGCTTGTCACAGTCTCAGGACTAAAAGTGTGGCTAGCTACCCTGGGTCAAACGAGAAATGAAACACACTTAGCCTGGTTCCGTACCCTAAGAGTGTACTTGTTTCCCCTATACCCCGGACCTATAATGAAAGACATCTTCATGTGAAATAGACTCCACGTGCATTTACTTTGTACAGGCTCAACATTTTTTATTTTTCTCTTTCTTGTCTATAAAAAGGACGTGCAATTCTTAAGAAATTTTAGTTCGACCGGTTCATATACGATTCGAGTTGTATTGTTGATTCTTTTGATTCAAATATTGTTCATGGCCCACTCGCCTGAATGTCGCCAAGCCAATCTAGGTCCGGAGTGTGCTATCGACTTAGCCTGGTCAAGCACCCTAAGTATGCCACTCTACCTACACCTCGGCAGGCCAAAGTAAGGCGGGTCCAAGTACAATTGAATCCGGAAGAAAGAAGGCAATGCATCCGGTTGCATTCAGAATCGTGTTTGACCTAAAATTTTCTTGAGAATCGTAAGCCACGACAAAGTTATAGGCAAGGAGCGAATTTTACTAATTTTCTTGGCTTTAGTGTGCAGGAAAAATAAAGAATCCACGTTGATGGAGAAAAGCCGGAGCTGACGAAGCTCTGACTCCCCCTAGGTGGCTTATAATCGATGTTGAACATTGAAAACGAGCATCACCGGAGCAACCAAGCTCCGGTAAAGCTAGGGGGGCCAGCCATCGACGCGGAATAAAAGATGGTGAGAAGATTCCACAAACGGGGTCTGCTGCCGACAAACTACGCGTTGGCTAAGGTCACTGCTGGAGCTACTAAGCTCCAACACCCTGGAGGTCTAACTATCGATGCTCTATGCGTTGATAGGAACTACTGCCGGAGCTACTAAGCTCCGACAACCTCAGGGGGCCTTCACTATCGAAGACTTCGGACCTACATTCTACTAGTTCGAAGCAAACGAGTCTTCCACAAAACACAATATCCTCTTGGTACATGTTCACAACCAAATTGTGTACATCTACCAGGGGGCCAAGTGAAGACAAAAGTGTTGAAGACAAAAAATGAAATTCGCAAAAATTTGGATTTCATTCATCTGGAGACAAGGGATTACAAAATTGGGGAAGAAAAAGAGAGAATACAAGTGGGAGCTACAGAGATGGTCCTAGACCCTGTGGAAGAACTGGGTGACCTTCTGAGCAACCTCCGACACGTTGGCTCGAGTGGCTTCACCTTCTCCTTCGACGGGACCTTCAAGCACCGGGTCTAAAGAGAATTGGGGATCCCGGCTGGTGTAGCACGTCAGCACATATTCTGCGATGTTCTTCGCCAGGGACTGCCCCTCAACCTCCAACCGATCCGCGATGACATTGCCCACCTTGGAGAGTTTGCTACCTGCCGAGCTCAACGCCTGCAACGCCAGGTTCGGTTCCGGCTCCGGATCATCCGGACGCACGGGACTGAAGCTCATCGGTGTCAGCGCGTCGTTGGCTTTGCTCAGGAACTCCCAAACCTGTAGGAAGTCCGTAGCCCTCAAGCCCTTCAATTCTTCCAAGGATCTTTTGGTCGCCGCCAGTTCAGAATTTTCGCGAGCAAGGCGCTCAACCTCTTTGGCATTTTGCTGAATCTTTTCAGCAACCTGCTTCTCGAGTTTTCCGAGCTCCTCTTCCCGGAGGTAGATCTTGTTCCGGCAGTCAACCAGGTCCTTCTCCCTGCCCCTCACTTTCTTCTCCCTGGCAGCGATGGCACACTCTTGCTCGTAGAGTCCCTGCCCTCGCACCCAGGCCTTCTCCTCCTCCTTAGCGCAGCGCTCTTCCAATTTCTTGGCGTGCTCCTCGAGGCCCTTGTCAGCCAGAGCCACCTATTCAGTGAGCTCCTCCTCCCTCTTCAGGACGTCATCCCACAGCTCTAGGAGTTTCTGCTCTTCATCTTCGATCCTCTTCTCCCTCTCCTCAAGTGCCTCCCGGCGCTTGATGAGAGTAGTGTTAATGGCTTCCAACCTTTCTTGGCGTTCATCAGCCGCACTATTAGCTACCTTGGTCTGCTCATAAATGGCCCGGGATTGAGCGTCGAGGGCGCGAGTCAAGCCTTCCCTGTCATCCAATAATTTGCCCCAGTATTCCAGGCGGACCTTCTCCTGCTTGATCCATTCTTTGTCATCTACCAGTCTCGACTGCGCCAGCTCGGTCTCGAAGTAGAGCCGATTACGCCACCTCCTAAGGGTTTGGCCCTCCTCTTCAAGAGCCTTGCTGTCGTGGAAGAATGCCAGCTAAACTTGACGCAGGCTGGAGCAGGCGTTGTCAATAGACAATGACAACGGGATAGGATCCGGACCTGCTGGGGTCTTCTCCGCTGGTTCTAGCGGGTTGTCGCTTACAAAAATTGGGTCCCACTCCACAAGAGTGGTCCCCTGAGCCTCCACAGCACTTGGGCTGTCCTTCGGGATAGCCTCAGTTGCCCATGAAGAGGGTCCCGCGGAAGAAGTACCGACCTCCAGAAGGGGTTCCGAAGGCCCCGCCGCGAGGTCTTCATTTGCTCCCTCAGGCAGGGGGCCAGCAACTTCATCTGGGCACTCCAGCTCAGCCGCGGGTACCTCCGACATCGTCACTCCCGGAGCAGGGGCTCCTTCTGGCTCCAGCCAGGGCACCTCCTCTACTGGGGGCTCAAGCACTGACGCCTCCGCAGCGACCAGCTCGGGCGCCGGAAGATCTTCAACAACAGCCGGCCCTACGGCCGGAGCTTCAACGGCAACCGGCTCGGAAGCCGGAAGGTCTTCAACATCAATCGGCCCTGCGGCCGGAGCTCCAGCAACGACCGGTTCTGCGGCCGGTGCTTTAGAGGTAGCCGACCCAACCGCCGAGAGTTCCTCAACATCCGACGCGCACGACGGGACGTTAATTACCTCCGGCTCAACCGCCGGGTCTTCAACAATTTCCGGCTCTGGGGCCGGAATTACTGCTTCCTCTGGCTCAACGGCCGAAGCTTCCATCATCTCTACACCAGGACCCGGAGCTTCAACCTCCGGGGCAGGTGCCGCTGGCGCATCTTCTCTCCCGTGGTCCGACGCTACCACGGGAGTCTCTGGGGATGAGTCGAGGTCCATGACCACGACAGCTAGCACCGGAGCTGTCGCAGCTTCAGCCACCACTTGGGGCGGCACCGGGACAGGAGCAGAAGCTTCCGCCCTCACAGCTTCAGCTGCTGTGGCTGAGGGTGGAGCCTCACTCCTCTTCTTGGGAACGCTGCAGATGATGGATGAAGAAACTTAAAAAATAGTTACTACAACAAAACATCTGTCTGGGGTAAAGATTAAAAATTACCTTGGGAGGCTTCCGCACCAGCTTGCGCGGAACCTCTTTCCCGGGCGTTCTAGGCTGACCATAGCCGCCGCCGGCGTGGAAGCTCCGGAAGGCCCCCCGGAACTCGTTGCAGCCACGGGCTTTTCCTTAGTCGAGGCCCCCCTCGACCGAGAAGGACCTCCGGACCTAGAGGCCTCAACCGGCCCTGGTACTGGAGTCGCATGCCCGGAGCTAGCACCCTGGGAGGACGCCGCTGCGGGTACAGTCGCCGAAGTTGTAGAAGACCTCCCCCTCCGGTGAGAAGGAGTTGATGCAGAGGTGCCAGGCCTGACGGACCTTCCGTCGGCATGCTGCAGCTTCCTCTTCCGACTCAAGGGTTCATCTGCCAGCTCCTTGCCCTTGCCGACGACTTCGATCCTTGGCTTCGGTGCAGGGTCGGAGCCACCTTCGGAAGCCCCAGGGATCACCACCCTGGAGGTCGATCTTCTCTCGATGACACCAAGGTCGTCAAGCACAGGCATCTTCCGCCGAAGCTCCCTGCTGAACTCTACTTCTACGTTCAGAGGGAGAAAAGCTGATGGTTGAGTCGAGTCGTCACCCGTGACGTCGATGCCGTGCTGGAACTTCTTGAGATGAAACTCCAAGGTTGCCCCTGCCATGTTGGACTTCAGCCCGGTCTCGACCCGGTCGTCGTCCATCACACTGTTGAGGGCCCAAGCGAGTTTTTCTCTCCTCTTCAGCGGTGCCCACCTGTTGACTAGGAAGTTGCAAAACACTGCCTGACGAGTTAATCCTCCCTCCACGCACTGGCGGATCCTGGTCAAAGCAGGGTTGAAGGCATCTGACAGCACCAGAGCTTCACTCCAGACTGTAGTGTCGATGTTGGGGAGGCCTTCGGGCAGCTCCAGCTTCTCGTGCTCCTCCACCCGGATGACTATCCAGTCCTTCTTCCAAACATCCCACTTCCCAGAGGGAAACGACCGGAGGTACTTGAATGGGCACTTCTTGCGCTTCACGAAGTAGTAGAAGCCAAGGTACTCATTGCTCCTACCGGTGGTATGGACGGTGAAGAAGGTCCGGAAGAGTTCAATGCAGGGGGGGTGCCCACCCACATCTCACAGAAGCGGACGAAGACGAACACAAGAAGAATGGAGTGGGGGCCAAGGTGGTACAGCTGCAGACCATAGAAGTCTAGCAGCATCAAGAAAAAGGAGGAAAAAGGTGGGATCGACCCCACCATGGCGTACGAAGAGAAGTACAACATTTCGTCGGTGTGCTCCTTCTCGAACGGGAGCTCTCCCCTGGCGCGGACCAGGCGGTTGAAGAAGTCTGGGGACCATCCCATGAGGGCTCGGACCTTCTTCAGGTCACCTTCGGTCTTCAAACGGCTATCGCGGAGACCCAACTCCATCGCGGCACAGCAAGGCAAGAGAGGAAAAGCAAGCACAAGTTGGGAGTTTGAGCGCAAGATCAGATGAGAGGCGTAAAGAACCTCAGACGGTGCGCGCTTTCCTTCTTAAGTAAGCCCTCAAAACGCTTGGATGTAAAGCGCAAGGAAGTCAAAGATACTACTAAAAAATTCACCCCCGCCGATGACAAGAGGGCCCGGGACCACCCGGACGATCAAGTCGAGGCTCTTACCCAGGCGAACGGTTGTCATCATGAGGCGGGAAGCCCGAAGGCGGCGGCCAGACAAGGCGTGCGGAACTGATACGATTTTCGTATCGGGAACCGCGACCTTCAATTGCGTGAGATCCGCACGCCAAAGATCTCATTTGCCACACACGGTATATGCCACACAGCGAGGATTTAACTCCAAACCATCACCAATGGCACATCTGAAGACCTTTGAAGACTCAGTTCAAAAGTTGAAGGATGGACCCACCTCCGGCGGAATGACTTCACCCAAGGAGTCTTCCCTAGAGGTGGGCCCAGGGGGCCACTGTCGGTACCTTGGGTACCGTATACCCCTTGGGATTGCAAAGATCTCAAGGGAATATCATCTACTTGATCTGAAGACCTTCGGAGGCCCACATATCAGACATAACCAGACCTGCTTCCCCAACTTGGTTAGTCCTAGGGTCGCCACGTGTACTATCAAAGCGGAGCTACTGCCCACAAGGAGGGAGCTACGGGCTATGTACCATAGCGGCACCTCCGGACCTAACCCCAGACCGAGGGAAGCTCCGGAACTGACACGTGTTAGGTAGCACCGGACCTACCTGTTCCCCACAGTATGCTCCGGAGCTGCCACGTGTCCAACCATCGGACCTTCAGCCTCTAACCTCCGGAAGACTCCACAACGGCTCCGGATCTTCAAAGGGAATCAAGGACTTCAAGACTCGATTAAGTGTCATTAATACTATATTAATGACACACGATCGGACAACTTTAATTACCAGTAACGATGCTATCAAAGCCCGTAATTCGGTTATTAAGGGTAATTAAGCACATCAAATATGTATCAATATTAGTAACCACCGGGGCCACATGTCGGGCCAGGCTAACTTGTAACGGCCTGCCCTTGTACTATAAAAGGACAGGTCGATGATACATAGGAGACACAGATGCGACGTGCTCACTCTACACTCTGAACTCACTTTGAGCTCATACATCCAATACAACACCAACACACCCGGTGGAGTAGGGTATTATGCTCAGGCGGCCCGAACCACATAAATCTTTGTGTCTCTTGTGTCATTTACACTTCACCTTCTTGAATCTCCATGCACCCACACCGAACCTCAAACTCCTCTAACACTTTAGTAGTGTCGGGAGATCTGCCAGATCAAAACCACCGACATATATGTATACTAGAAGCATAGTAGGAGTATCTATCTAACTCTTAGCCTAATCCCTCTTGACCCATTTACCCCTCTTAGGATAGAATGCTCTTGTGTGTGTCACACTACCTCACTTATCTATTACCCATCCTTACTAGAACCCTACCTAGACCCACCTATGCCCTCCATTTGATGATTGCCATGCTTCCATCTCGCCTTCCTTTGGGAGAATATAAATGACACCCTTGAAATACTCTTTTAATGGGAAATGCTACATCGATAGTTTCCATGCGCTTGTGGATTTTTATCTGTGATGTAAGAAACGTCAACAAGCATTTCTGGCGCCGATGCTGGGATGATTTGTTAGTGTTTCTTAGGAGTTGTCAACAAGCATTTCTGGCACCGTTGTCGGGGATGATTTGTTAGTGTTTCTTAAGAACTATCAACAAACATTTTTGGCACCGTTGTCAGGGAAGACCGCTTAAGTAATGCATTATTGAGTGAATAGGATAGGACCGTGGGTAGGTTTTAAGGATAACCCTTATTTTTTTTTGCATTTTATGTGAAAACAGGGTAGTGTATGTCTTGTTTACGCTTGCTGAAAAACTTTGTTGAAGATCCCGAATCTCTTCTGAGAGACCGACCTCGTTTCGTTACTCCTCAGAAGCTTCATGCGGCAAAGCAAGCCAGCATTACTGCACCAACAAACGAAACACCAATGGCCCAGAAGACCCTCGTGAGTTTTCGACTCTCTCTGCTAACAATGTGCGTATTGGGACCACTGTTAACACGAGAGACGTGAACTTCAAAATCAATACTGATCGGATCACTATGGTGCAAGCCAACGCATTTTGTGCGAAGGATAACGAGGATGCAAGTGCTCACCTGCAACAGTTCATTGAGATCTACATCACTTTTAAGATCAAGGACGTATCTCATGATGTTGTCTATTTTAGACAGTTTCTGTTCTCTCTTCTTGAGAGAGTGAAGCAGTGGTTCTACGCGAACCGAAGAACTGTAGACACTTGGGAGAAGTGTTCTACAACATTCCTCGCCAAGTTCATTCCGTTGGGCAAGACCAATGCCCTACATGGACAATTTCCAGCTTCTAGCAAGACGCTAAAGAGTCTATTCCCGAGGCTTGGGAAAGGCTGCATGAGTACATCCTGGCCTGTCCCCACCATGGGATGGACGATTGGATAATTATTCAAAACTTCTACAATGGGCTGATATGTTCCGCCCGTAACCATGTTGATGCTGCTGCTGGAGGTGCCTTCTTCTTATTCGCAGTGCCCAAAGCTAAGGATTTAATTGAGAAGATGGTGCCAAACATGGATTGGAGCGATGAGCGTCTCCAAACCAGTCAGCAAGGCATGCAACCTTGAAGGAGGTGGACATGATCGCTGCCAAATTGGAGCTCCTCATAAAGAAGATAGATGGACAAGGCAATGGCAATGTATGTGGCAATGCCTATGCCTTATACTCTTACATCACATGTGAGGTCTGTGGCAACACAGGCCATTTGGGCAATGACTGCCCAACAACCCATGAGGATGCCCTATACGTAGAAAACAATGGGAACAACCATGGCTATCGTCCAGGAGGTCAAGGGTGGGGCCAACCACACCCTTTATTTCAAGGAGGGCTCAACAACAATGGCAACAATGGAAATCAACCCAACTTGAGAGAGCTTGACACTAGCAAACTGAAGATCAATGGACCCTATCAAAGAAGTTGTCGGCTAATGACAAGATCCTAGAAAGCATAAATTCCAAGATTGAAGGACTATCCTCGGCCTTCAAGAATTAACTAAGCTTCATCAAGATGCTGGGAACTCAGTTGGCTCAACTAGCAGCTGCTGTTCTACCAATGGAGAATGGCAAGATACCAGGACAACTCAAACCTTTCGTGGAAAATGTCAACATGATTTTTCTACGGGGAATGAAACTGGCCGAAGGACCCTGGATATCCCTTCATATCTTGCTCTATTGGGGCTCACTACTTTGACAAGGCACTTTGTGACCTTGGAGCAAGTGTAAGTGTGGTTCCCAAAGTGGTCTTCGACCAGCTGAACTTCACGAAGCTTACTCTAACACCAATGTAGGTCCAACTAGCTGACTCTTCAGTCCGTTATCCAGCTGGTATTGTTGAAGACGTTTTGGTGAAATCCGGAATTTCTTCATACCCATGGATTTCGTGGTGGTCGACATGGATGTCGAGAAGGATACGCCGCTCATTCTCGTGCGCCCGTTCCTTAGCACCGCGAAGGCTCGCATAGATGTGGGAGATGGAGAAATCCACTTCCATATCAATGGAAAGGAGGAAAGTTTTAACTTTCGCCCAAAGCCGGAGCAATGCTCCATGATCCATATCAAGTATGGGCTGAATGTTAAACACATTCAAGAGGTTGAAGTTACACCTCCAAAGGTAGATCCACTCATTGCATTCATGAGGAAATTAATCTATGCGAAGAACTTGTCTTGTCGTCCACGCTGACACCCCAAGAAGACAGAGAAGTCCGGGCCTCCCCAAAGGCCCAAGTTCACCAAGCCCCCAAGAAGGAATGGCAGAAGAAGCAAGAAAAGCCATCCGAGTCGATCCCTCTAGGACCAAATGTCAAGAAATGAAGAAGAATGAATGTCCATCTTATCAGACGGTGGTGAGACTTAGCCAATAGGTTAAATTGTTAATTATCTTTTCTTTGATTTTTCTTTTCTATTCATTTGTTTTCCCCACTTAGTTTGATTTTTCCCACTGCATATTTGAGTTTTCTTAGCAAGTTGAGAATCTTATATTCTCAACTATTATTTTTTATTTCTTTATTTTCCACAAAAAGAAAATTGTTGGGTTTTGGAAAAAAGGGTTTATATTCAAAAAACAATTTTTCTGAGCTGCGAATGTGGCATTTCACCAATGTGCTAATTTTACAGCCGTTGGAGAGCCACCTGCCAAAAGGGGGAACAGGGGGGCCCACATTTTGTGAGGCCGACCCCCCTGTTCGGCAAACATGGGGAAAGGGCCATTTTGGCTCTCTCTCCTCCAACGACTACATTTGATCCTCTTGTGACCGTTGGGGAGTATACACTATAAATGGTGAATGTGAGAAGCTCTCCTCTTCACACTTCACCTCATTTCACACCAACCCAAAATCACTCTTTGCTCACATTATTTTTCTTGCTCTTCATTGAAGAACTCTTGCTCAAATCCAACCCAAAAAGATTTGCTTTTGTTTACATTTGCAATTCGCTCTCAAGTTCTTCAAGGGAAAATTCTTTAGGGGTTTTGCTTTCACTAACATCACCACTTTTGAGTTTTTTGTTTTGTTGTGTTCTCGCTTGTTGTGGCCATGAAAGGAATGAAAAGATTGTTTGGGAAGAGGAAGGAGGCTGCAAGCTCCAGCCATGATGGAGACTCAAGTGCACGTCCCTCCTCCGTTGCTACACCAAGTCCACAGAGGAAGAGTGTATGTGAGGACACTCCCATGAATGAGAGGAGCAACTCGCGACAACTTCTCCATGACAACAACCTCGACATATAAAGTGAAGTTGAAGATCAAGCACGCAAGCTCCTCCAAGATCGTGAGTTTTCTCATACGAAAGCTTATGATCCGGTTTTGATCTCCAAAATAGGTATGGACTTCAAATTATTTTCCATTTGGCGTGCACTAGGATGGGATAATTTTCTCACATAGAGGAGAGACATTCACGCCTTCTCTCCATGCAATTCCTTTGCACCCTCGAGATAGGATTTGATGGTATTACTTTTAGATTATTTCAAAAAGAATACAACATCCTATGGAAAAAATTAAGTGAAATCCTAGGCTTCCATAAACGTTGTTTGCTGGATTTAGACACTTTGCCTCACTTTAACAAACAAAGTTTTTGGCATGAATTGACTAGTGAGGTCAGATGTAGTGCTCCGAGGAGTAGCCACCTACACAATCCTACTTTATGATTCATGCATACATGGGTGGCTATGAATATGTTCCCTATAGGAGATGTTAGAGTAGTGCGTGATGATGAGCTGAAAAATTTATTTGCCATGGTTAAAAAGAAGCTCCAGTTATTGCCATGACGACACAGTGGTTAGATTACATTTCAAGGACAGAGCCAATTGAATGCACTTCATTTATTACCCTCATTGCTACTAGGGTAGGAGCACTAGAATATACTTTATTTGAATATATTGAATCCGAACAAGAATTAATTAATGAAGATTATCTAGTGCAAGTACATACCCTTAATCATGATCAAGATAGCTCTTTGATATTTTATTATCCTGGCTTTGTCAATGAAATTTGGTTACCTAGCCCGGGTTTTCATTTGTACAAATACTGGAGGCTAACCATTGATATTCTTCCCATCAAGAAAGCCTGAAGAAGTAGTGTCTCTGGCAGGATAACTAGAAGCTGTGCAAGGAGAGCGTCCATGCCTCCGACAACCTCCACGGTCCATGAGTACGAAGAGGAAGAGAATCCAACGGGTGATGCACCCGGATGGACTCAACCTCCATCGTATGAGACCAAAGGTCCGTCTTGGCATGGATGGCCAGGTGCCGAGTGGGAGCCACCCCTATCCACTTCAAGCTCTAGCAGCTTGCCTCCAACGTCCATGAGAGGACGTCATTCCTTTTTGACTAGAAGTCATCATGACTATAGCCAAGAAATGACGAACCTCGGTAGATGTATGGAAGACCTTGAGGTGAGGATGGGAGACATCTACAACACTCTCCAAGAGCATGTCAAAGGTAGCAAATATTGGCAACAACACATGACGCTCAATTCACCAACTTTAACTCTACACTACAACAACAACAAGCCGATATCGCGGCATACTTCTGTCATCAAGGGTTCAACCCTCATCATGGAGGTGATTGAAGAACAAGCTTGGGGGAGGATCCCCACTTGAGGTAAATTGTATCACACCCCTTGCATATTTATTTTTCATTCATCCACCATTAACCTTGTATATAAAAAAAGTAGAGTAGGTTTGCTTTCAAATAAAATAAAAGATGTGCAGTAAGAATGGTTCAGAGTTCACATAGATGAAATGATGAATAGTTGCTCCATTTTAATTTTCCTAAGTCCCTAGTTTACAACTTACTACTCTCCAAAATATTGCTTCCATTGGCTAAAATCACTTTTGCCCTGGTTTAGAAATCGTGGGTAGCAAAAGCTTAATCCAATTCTAAGTTGTTGTGAGATATGATATAGTGATAGGGCTGCTATTCCTAGTTTGAAAGTGAAACTTAGATTTCCGGACGGTGTATCACCCATATCAGTCAATGGGACCCACCTGGAAGTCACCCCGAGGAAGCACACTAGAATTAGTCCAACTTTCTGTCGGTCGACTAGGGGGTTCGACCAATGCCTTCCTAGCGCCAACCTAGGTGAGCTTCCACGTGTCGACTCTCTGTGGTGCCCTGATCATGATGAACAGATTCAAGTGCTTTTGGTGGCAAGAATCGACCCTTCTCTAGCTATAAATAGGACCCCTACCCTCAATTCACACACATACTACTTGAGTGTTCATTCTATTGTATCCACTACTCTCCATAGGTTTAGAGGAGTTTAGGCTATAGAGAGGAGAGCCTCTAGTCCATAGTCCAAGTAGGAAAGGAGTAGAAGGAGTCTCTTCCTAGTTGGGAAAGGTATGGCTCTTATATTCCTATTTGTATTTGTGACTTTGTTCTTAATAACGATATTATCTTTAGTCTTCTTTTATTTATATACTTGGATGAAGCGTTTCTTATTTGATTGTGGATTCCATGTATATGGTAGGAGTAGTATTTATGATTATGCTATACCACTCTCATTATATCATCATAAACACTACAAACTCCCACTATAGTCTAATTAGTTATGACATGATTATGTTAATATGAATGGCTTATGCTATGTTTCAACATTGATTCAACAATGTTTAGGATAGTCATTGCCTTAGGACAGCTTGTGCTACAGCTCTTAAGGTATTTACGTAATATGCTAGCATGGTGCTAGGATAGTTAAGTAGTGCTGGATGTCTCGTAGATCGACGGTTTGAAGAGGTAGGCAGTAGATGGTGACCGCCCTATCTATCCTTGTAATCTTCCATGTTCGGCTATGCCACAGGCTCTTTGCGGGAGTTGTCCTAGTATTGCTAGGGGTAAACCTGTGCCCGATATGTTGAACAACTTAGCATGAGAATTCACCATTGATATGATTATTAGTATCTAACTTAGGCTATGTATATGTATACTAGAAGTATAGTAGGAGTATCTACCGAACTCTTAGCCTAATTCCTCTTGACCCATTTACCCCCCTTAGGATAGAATGCTCCTGTGTGTGTCACACTACCTCACTTATCCATTACCCATCCTTACTAGAACCCTACCTAGACCAACCTATCCCCTCCATTTGATGATCGCTATGCTTCCATCTAGCCTTCCTTTAGGAGAATATAAATGACACCCTTGGAATACTATTTTAAGGGGAAATGCTACATCGATAGTTTTTGTGCGCTTGCAGATTTTTATCTGTGATGTAAGAAACGTCAACAAACATTTCTGGCATCGTTTCCAGGGATGAATTTTTAGTGTTTATTAGGAGCCATCAACAAGAATTCCTGGCACCGTTGCTAGTGATGATTTGTTAGTGTTTCTTAAGAACTATCAACAGCATGACGGGACCCGGCTCCTCCATAGGACTGGGCTCTAGTGCCGCCACGTGACCTGAGGCTCCAGACCGGCCTCCCCCCAGAGGCGGGCTCCGGAACCACCACGCGCCCCCTAGTCCCGGACCCTCAACTCTCCTCAGAGATAGGCTACGGAGCTGCCACATGGCCCACAGTATAGGACCCGACCTCCCTCGCTGAGGCTGGCTCGAGGGCTACCACGCATCCTGCAACTTGTCCTGAATGGTAGGCTATGGGAGTTAAGGGGCGGTGCGCCCTGTCTAAATCGGGCATTGAATAGGCGCGCCTTCCCCAAGCGCACGACGCGGCGCACGTCTCCTGTCAGGTACCGCTGCACCCGATCGCATTGCAGTGAATACGGCGCAGACCTACCCCACTCTACCAAGTGGGTAGCTTACGGCGACAAGATAGTTGGATGGGACATTCCCTGACCTCATCAACGACTAAGCATGGGCCATTGGCGTCTAAGGCGCAAGACAGAGAGTCTTCAAGCTGCAGTAAGAGGCATCATAGCCGGGAAGCTTTAGATATTTAGGATAAGATTCTCCCAGGGCCACCTGTCAGGTCCCGGACCCCACTTGTATGGTGCCCGACCTTGCTATAAAAGGATCGGGTAGCCATCATTACAGGACAAACCATTCAGACCCAAGAGAACACACTCTCTAGCAATACAACACACACCGTGAAGTAGGGTATTATGCTTTGGCAGTCCGAACCACGTAAAACTACAGTCTCACCCATCTATCTTACGTGTAGCCTCACATAAGGTCTAAGCCACTGCCGATCAAGAACCTCCACGGACTGCTCTCAAAGCAGGTCCGGGGGAAGTATCACAGAAACACTTCGACAGTCAGGATTCTATCAAATTTTACTTAAGCCTAGTGAGGAGTTCAAGACAGCATTTTCCACACATCAAGGTCATTTCGACTTTAGGATGTTGGCATTTGGCTTGACAGGGGCCCCGGCCACCTTTCAGAGAGTAATGAACTCTACATTAGCCCCCTTGCTCAGGAAATGTGTGTTAGTATTCATTGATGATATTTTAATTTGCAACAATGATTATGAATCCCAAATATCTCATTTGAGCAATTATTTCAGTTACTCCTCAAGGACCAGTGGAGGATGAAGCTTTACAGATGCTCATTCGCCCAAAAAAATTATCTTATTTGGGCCATGTCATTAGTCCAGCTGGATTATCTACTGACCCAGGCAAAGTAGAATGAACTATCTCTTGGCCAACCCCCACAACTGTCAAAGAACTCAGAAGCTTCCTTGGATTATGTAGCTATTACAGGAGTTCATAAGGAATTATGGCATTATAAGCAAACCAATCACCAATCTGCTCAAGAAAGAATCCCTGTTTGTATGGACTTCTGATCATGACGCTGCCTTTAAGTTACTGAAATCTTCAGTGTCTTCTGCACCAGTTCTAGCATTACCTGGTTTTAACAAACAGTTTTGCGTTGAAACTGATCCATGTGGCATTGGTGTAGGTTCAGTTTTAACTCAGGATGACCACCCTATAGCCTTTGTCAGTAAACCATTGGGTCCCAAAACTTTGGGCCTGTCCACATACAAAAAATAGTACCTTGCCATTTTGGTTGCAGTTGAGCAGTGGAGACAGTTTCTTTAGTATGGGGAATTCTTAATTAAAACTGATCAGAGGAACTTATCACATTTAAATGACCAGAGGTTAAACACACCATGACAGCAGAAAATGTTCACTACGTTGCTAGGGCTGCAGTATAGAATTATCTATAAACAAGATTCAGAAAATAGAGTGGCCGATGCCCTGTCTAGGTCTCATTCAGAGCTACAAGCACTATCTGTCTCTGTTTCACCACCAACTTGGCTGACTGATATCATGAATAGTTACAAGCAAGATGCTCAACTCCAGCAACTCATCACAGCCCTATCTACAAATTCTCAAGCCCTACCACACTTCACATTCAAGGATGGCCTCATTAGGTACAAAGGAAAATTTTGGATCGGTCATGGTCATGCTCCTGAATTACAGACATCCATCATATCTGCTTTGCACTCTTCTGCAATAGGTGGCCACTCGGGAATCCCAGTCACACCTCGTAGAATTATACAACTATTCTCTTGGAAAGGCCTCAAGAGCTCTGTCACAGCTTTTATCCAGTGTTGTGGTACATGTCAACAGGCTAAACCTGACATGAAGTGTGGGGATATGACTCTACCTCTTGTATGCTTAAGCCTATAAATATATGCCACCTCTGTACTTGTACCTCAACCCTAATAATAGATCTGTTTCCCGTGTTTTTTTCTCCTCCACCTTAGGGGAGTTTTTTCCACGTTAAATCCTGTGTCCCTTTTTCCGAACAAGTGGTATACAGAGCCATCACGATTGGATCTATTTTCCTCCCGGGTGCGCCGCCGCCAACCGGATCAAATCTCTCTTCGATCGTCGTCTCCTCGTGGGCAGCCCCCGCGTTCTTCCGTGCTTCTGGCCGGACGACCTCGTCGGCTGCTGCATCCGTAGCGACTCAATCAATCACCCCGCGGGACCACGTCGACACCGTGCTGCGTCTCCGGCGCTGCGCTGGTCCCAGCGGGAGCCCCAATCTCGGTGGCGCTTGTCACAACACTTCTCTCAGCTCTGTTGCGGTTTCGATCCGTGGCTACCAGGCACTACTCCTGACGAGGGATTGATCAAGCTCGCTCGCCTTGTTTTGAACGGTGAAAAAAAATTACAAAGCATCGATCTATTCTTTCTTGAACAGAAGGTTCATGTGACCCCCATCCTTTGAAGACCTTTGCTAGGTGCACATGGCTGAGGGTACCAGATATCTTCTCAAGTTGGATATTTGCTAAGTCCACATGTGAAGGTTACCCAACAGCGTGTTGGTTTTTGGACATCTACACAGGGAGTCTACCAGATTTATTTTTCCCTCTGTTATTTACCGCACGCCATGTCTACTAAATTAGATATTCCAAAATTGATGGAAAATCAGTTTTTCCATATGGCAGATTCAGATAAAGGCTGTTCTTACTCAGTTGGGCGTGCGCAAGGCTTTGAATGATAAGCCTAATGATATGTCAGCCGATAAATGGGAGGAACTTGATGAAAAAGTTTTGTACGCCTTGCAGCTCAGTTTGTCTACAGATGTTTTGCGTGAAGTCTTGAACGCAAAATCAGCCGCAGAATTGTGGAAAAAATTGGAGGAGCTTTATATGACTAAAAGTCTTGCAAATAAGCCCCATCTTAAGGAACGTCTGTACACCATTCGCATGGCAGAAGGTACCTCTATTCAATCACATCTTGCTGAATTTAATTCAATTTGTGTTGATCTTGCAAGTTTAGATGTGAAAATTGATGATGATGATAAGGCAATTTTGTTGGTTGTTTCTCTACCCTCTTCGTTTAAGCATTTCAAAGAAATTATGCTTTATGGAAATAATACCTCACTCAGTTTTGAGAATGTTAAGTCAAATTTGTTGTCTAAGGAGAAATTTGATACTGATTCTCATTCTTAGTCAAAGGGTGAGGGTTTCATTGTTCGAGGTCGAACTCAACAAGCGGACAATTCTAGTAAATCAAGATCAAGATCTAAGTCTAGGAATCGTAAATCCAACACTTTTTGCCGATATTGTAAAGCTAATAATCTTGAGATCTCCCAATGTTTTAAGATGAAAAATAAGGAAGAAAGAAAGAAAAAGAAAGAGTTGGATAAATCTTCTGCTGAAGCTAGTATTGCTATAAATCTTCTGCTGAAGCTAGTATTGCTGAGAATTTGGATAGTGGAGAGTCACTTATGGTCACCTCTACTGTTGAAAAGCGTATGTCTTGGGTTCTTGATTCGGCTTGCTCTTTTCACATTTGCTCGCATAGAGAGTGGTTTTCTGATTATTCTAATATTCATGGTGGTGATGTTATTATTGGTGATGAATCTTCACTTGAAATTATTGGAATTGGTTCTATTCAAATTAAAGTTCATGATGGCACTTTCAAGACCCTTACCAATGTTCGTTATGTTCCAAAAATGAAGAGAAACCTTATTTCTTTGGGCACTTTAGAAGCAATGGGATTCAAATTTTCTGCTGATAATGGTGTTCTTAAGGTCTCTCAAGGTAACCGCGTGGTTTTAAAAGCAAATCGTATGAATAATCTCAATTATTTGCAAGGATCCAAAGTTACAGGTACTGCAGCTGTTTCTATTGCATCCAACACATTAAACACGAAGCTATGACATATGCGACTTGGTCATATGAGTGAAAAAGGTATGCATCTCTTGCATAAGAGAGGTTATTTGAACGATATTGGTAAATTGGAATTTTGTGAACATTGTGTTTTTGGCAAACAAAAGAGGGTCAGTTTCTCTTTATCAACTCATTGCACTAAAGGAATACTTGATTATATTCATTCTGATCTTTGGGGTCCTGCTCCTCATTGTTCAATTGGAGGCCGTGAGTATATGATCACGTTTATTGATGATTTTTCTCGCAAAGTTTGGGCTTATTTCTTGAAGCATAAAAATGAAGCTTTTCCTACATTCAAGTTGTGGAAAACTTTAGTTGAAAATCAGACTGGCAGAAAAATCAAGAAATTAAGGACTGATAATGGATTGGAATTTTGCAGTGGTGAGTTTGATTCATTTTGTGCTGATCATGGTATTGCTATACATAGAACCGTTCCAGGTACTCCTCAGCAAAATGGTGTTGCAGAAAGGATGAATCGTACTATTCTGGAAAGGTCCCGTTGTATGCTTTCTAATGCAGGTTTATGGGAAAAGCAATGTTTATGGGATGAAACTGCTTCTACAACATGTTATTTGATTAACCGCGCTCCTAATTCAGCGATTGATTTCAAGATTCCAGAAGAAGTATGGATAGGTAAACCTATTGATTATTCCAACCTTAAGATTTTTGGTTGCACCACTTATGCTCATGTTAACAATGGAAAGCTTATGCCAAGAGCTCAAAAATGCATTTTTGTTGGCTATGTGTGTGGTGTCAAAGGATATCATTTATATTGTCCAAATTCTAGAAAGGTAATTACCAGTCGTGATGTTACTTTTGATGAGAGTACATTTAAATCTGCTGGAGGTATTACTACTGGTTCTTCCTCCACACCTATACCTGAAACTACTGTTCATAATCTTGAGCTAGATGTACCTGTTAATGATGATTCTGTTGCTTCTTCTACTACACAATCAGTTTCTACTCCTGCACCTTCTGTTATTGATAATCACAGTATTGCAATTGATAGACCTAGAAGGAATATCGTTTTGCCACAACGATATCGTGATACTGATAGTATGGCTCATTATGCTTTCATTATTTCTCAAGATACTAATGGTTCATTTAAACCTTCTTCTTATTCGGAAGCTATCTCATGCGATAATTCATTCCAATGGTTAGTTGCTATGAATGATGAATTTGAGAGCCTTCAAAAGAATTCTACATGGGATTTGGTCGAGCTTCCTGTAGGTAAAAGACCTTTAAAGTGCAAGTGAATTTATAAAAAGAAGGAGGGTGTACCTGGAGTTGAACCATCAAGATTTAAAGCTCGTCTAGTTGTGAGAGGTTTTGGACAAAAGGAAGGTATTGATTTTAATGAGGTTCCTGTTGTTCGTCACTCTTCTATTCGGGTTATGCTTGCAATTGTTGCTTTGTTTGATTTGGAGCTAGAGCAACTTGATGTCAAAACTGCTTTTCTTCATGGAGATTTAGATGAGGAGATTTATATGACACAACCTGAGGGTTTTTCTGCTCCTGGACAAGAGCACCTAGTATGTCACTTGAAGAAATCTCTTTATGGTTTGAAACAAGCTCCTAGGCAGTGGTATAAAAGGTTTGACTCGTTTATGCTTGTACATGGTTATTCTAGAAGCAATTATGATCATTGCATTTACTTGAAACAGTTCTCCAATGGATCTTTCGTGTATTTACTGCTCTATGTTGATGATATGCTTATTGCTTCTCGTGAAAATTCACTAATTGATGAATTGAAGGCTCAACTTAGTGATGAATTTGATATGAAAGATCTTGGACCAGCTAAAAAGATTCTTGGAATGGAAATTAAACGTGACCGTTGTGCTGGTACTCTATTTCTATCTCAGAAAAGTTACATTGAGAAAGTGCTCGAAACTTACAATCTCGATAATTGAAAATCCGTTCCTACACCGTTTGCTTCACATTTTAAGTTGTCATCTTTGCAATGTCCTGATAATGAAGAAGATAGAGAGTACATGTCTCGTATTCCATATTCTAGTGCTATTGAAAATCTCATGTATGCTATAATCTGTATAAGACCTGATTTGGCTCATGCTGTTAGTGTGGTTAGCAGATTTATGCATAATCCAGGCAAAGAACATTGGAATGCAGTGAAGTGGATTCTTCGTTATTTGAAAGGTACTTCTAACTTCGAATTATTATTTGACAAGAACTTAGTGAAGTCAAATGATGTTATTGGATTTGTTGATTCTGATTATGCTGGTGATCTTGATAAAAGACGCTCCATCTCTGGCTATGCATTTTCTTTATGTGGTTCTGCGTTGAGTTGGAAGGCTTCCCTTCAATCTATAACTGCTCTCTCTACTACTGAAGCGGAGTATGTTGCTGCTACTGAAGGGGTTAAAGAAGCTATTTGGATGCGTGGTCTTGTTTCTGAACTCGGTGTTCCTCAAGATGTCATAAAGGTTAATTGTGACAACCATAGTGCTATTTGTTTGACCAAGAATGACATGTATCAATTCAAGACCAAGCACATTGATATCAAATATCATTTCATTCGTGATGTTTTCGCAGAAGGCAATATTGTGGTTTAAAAGATATATACAGATGAAAATCCCGCAGACATGCTTACAAAGCCATTATCTAATACCAAGTTCAAGCATTGTCTTGACTTGGTAGGCATTTGTGGAGCTTAGCACCCTAGTGGTGTTTGGGAGACAGTTTTCAATAGATTTAAAGTCAGGGGGAGATTTGTTGGGATATAAATCTACCTCTTGTATGCCCACGCCTATAAATATAGGCCACCCCTGTACTTGTACCTCAACCATAATAATAGATCTGTTTCCCGTGGTTTTTTTTTCCTTCACCTTGGAGGAGTTTTTTCCACGTTAAATCCTTTGTCCCTTTTCCCTAACAGGAAGAAGTCACCTGGTCTTCTGCAGCCCCTCCCAGTTCCAACAGCAGCTTAGCATACTATTCCTCTTGATTTTATTGAAGGCCTTCCCAAAACTCGACCAGCCAACTGTATCCTAGTGGTCATCAACAAGTTCTCTAAATATGGGCACTTCCTGCACCTACTTCACCTTATACAGCATTGACAGTTGCTAAATTGTTCATTGATCATGTTTACGGGTTTCATGGCAAGCCTCAAGTTATTATTTCTGACCGAGACCCCATCTTCACAAGCAAGCTGTGGAAGGATATTTTCTCATTAGCAGGTGTTAATCTTCGCATGAGCTCATCTTACCATCCACAAACCGATGGCCAAACAGAAAGACTGAACCAATGCCTAGAAACTTATTCGAGGTTGTTTGTTCATGCCTGTCCCACTAAATGGATTAATTGGCTTCCCCATGCTGAATTTTTGGTATAACACCAGTTTCCACTCAGCTCTAGGCAGAACAACATTTGAGGTCTTATATGGGCAGCAACCAAACTATTTTGGAGTCTCCTCTGATATTTTTTTTTGACCGAAACACAGCAGGGGAAAGCCCCTCCTGTTTGTTTATTATCATAACAACAGTTACAAGGCACCTTACAAGGTCTTCCTGAGATGGGAAGAAACCTGTCAGGATTACAGACTGTTAACCCAAATAGATAGGGCCTCTTTACAACAAGACTTAAATCGACAATTTTGCCTAGTTAGTGTGTTACAAAAACCCCTTTTCGATGCAGATATTGTGGGCCTCTGATTCCTGAAGATCAACCCATTTCGAATTAGCCAGATTTCCCAAGTCGCAATAGCGAATATTTCCATGAAGCCCGGCCTAGGCCACCTCTTTTTTGCCGTTTCCAAAGAGTCGAAGAACGGAATCTCATGGTTCCATTGTACTCCAAGAATATCCCAACATGACACACTGAACGGGCACTGAAAGAATAGATGGTAAGTGAGTTCCTCCATTCCTTGATCACACAAGACACAGGAATAATCTGCGTCCTGAATTTGTAGATTCGCGGAGTAAGTTTCTAGAATTAAGTCTGTCCAAACATAACAGCCATGTGAATATCTTCAGCTTCTTTGTGACCCGGGATCTCCAAATCCACTTCAGAGGTTTAGGCATGAAAATGTGTTTGTAGAATCTCTTATATATTTTGGAGGAAGTGAATCTTTTGGAGTTATGCCCCTGTGACCAGCTGTCCCTATCGAGACCCAGATCCTGTCGGGATGTTATTAACTGCTGTAGTTCAGTTAGCTCAAGAGATGCTTCCTGAGATAGTGGCGTGTGAAAAATATCATCCACTCTGTTTTCCCCCAGGTAGTGAGCTATGGAAATATCCGGGTTTTTTGCGAAGGAAAACAGTCTAATATACTTTCCATGTAGAATACTATGACCATCCCACCGATCCTTCCAAAGGAGGACAGTATCCCCTGGACCAATCTTTACTTGCATATTGTTGTGAAAGATAAGCCAATTAGATAACACATCCTGCCACCAAAAGGAGCCCCTACATGTGGCATGCGGAGGTTGATTATTCTGACCATATTTGCTCCATATGAGTTCCACCCATGGAATATCCATTCTATTATAAGCCTTGAATAGAAATTTTTGCAGTAATGCATCATTCAATCGTGTGATAGATATCAGCCCTAAACCGCCCTTGTTAACAGGAGCTGTAACTCTGTCCCATGCTACTAAAGGATGACCTCGTCCTGCCACATCCGTACCCCTCCATAGAAACGTTCTTCTGATTTGATCCAACTTGTACACCACTGTAGGACGTAATTTAAGAGTGCACATAGCATATATCGGTGTAGAGGATAAAATTGTATTAGCTAGCACACATCTTCCAGCCATCGAGAGCCAACTGTCACAAGCAGAGGCTTTCCGCTCCATATTTAAAATGATGTGTTCAAAATCCTGCACTTGTGGTTTCATTGGTGACATTGGAAGATCAAGGTATGTGAAGGGAAAAGAGTTGACCTGACATCCCAGTGTCCCTGCTAGTATTGTCGCATCACTTTCCGATATATTGATTGGGACTAAGAAAGATTTATTGTAATTTACTTTCAACCCTGTAGCCTCGCCAAATGAGTAAAGTAGAGATTTGACAAAGAATAATTCCTTCTGTGAGGCATGAAGGATGAGAAGGGTGTCATACGCATATTGGACACATGGGAAATCCAATGTACCTGTGCCTCTTAAAGGAAGTGTGAGAAGACCAATAGAGGCAGCCCAATTGCACGAGTTGAAGGAGTTCTGCTGCTAGCACAAATAGAAGGGGCGATAAAGGATCCCCCTGTCGGACTCCTCTTTTGCAATTAAATGGCTTGCCTGGGATGCCATTAAGTAGCACCGAAGAGGTGGCGGACGACAGTATATCACTGCACCAAGTGATCCATTTATTTGGGAAATTCAGTGTCTTCATCATGAGGAGTATGGCTTCATGTTCCATTGTATCAAAGGCCTTCTCAAAGTCCAGTTTGAGAATGATCAGGCCTTGCCTCGATTTTTTGCACTAGTATATGTATTCGTAAGACCAAGCAAAACAGTCCTGTATGGTTCTCAATTTTTTGAAGCCATATTGGTTGCGTTTAATCAATTGTGTGATGCTCTTCTGCAGCCTTTTGGACATCATTTTTGTGATCATCTTGACACTCGTATTTAATAGTGAAATTGGCCGAAAGTCTCTTATGGAGGTGGGGGTGGGGACCTTTGGAACCAAAGTAATAAGGGACCCATTCACTGGACCCAGACTGGTTTTACATTGGAAGAAATCTTCACATACCTGGAGGATGTCATCTTTGATGATTGGCCAGCATTTCTTGAAGAATTTATTGTTAAATCCATCCAGTCCAGGTGCTTTTTCATTAGGCATTTCCTTAATTGTCTCCTCAATTTCATTGATCGTGAAGGGATCCACCAGATGATCCAGCCCTTCAATGGCGGGAGAGAGGTCCCTCATCATAATCCAGGGGTGTATCGGGTTCAATGTCCCCATCCGCTCCTTAAAGCAATTCCAAATGTATGCAGCTTTTTCATCATGGTTAACCACCTCACGGCCATCCTCCATTGTTATCATAGTAATGAAATTTTTCCTGTAGCGCTCTGTAGCATCCGAATGAAAGAATCTAGTGGCTTCCTCCCCCACCTTCGTCCATCTTATTGTGTATCTTTGTTTCCAGAAATCATTCTGCTCCAGTAAAACCCTCCCAACGTGGTCCTTTAGCATATGTCTTAAAATCCTTTCATTTGGGAAAAGCGGTCTTCATTCCTCCAATTTGTCCAAAACCGCCAGGGCCAGATTGGATTGGGTAATCATATGAGACCATCTGTTCTTCCCTCTACTCCATTTCTTAAGAGCTTGTCGCAGAGCCTTGAACTTAGCACTGAGTCTTTTAACACTATCCGAAAAGTGTTGGAATCTCCTGTTCTGCTGCCAAGTTGAGCTTACTACTTCCATGAAATCCTTATGTCTCATCCAGTGATTTTCAAACCTGAAAATGTTAGCTTTCGGAATTCTAGTTCCAATTTGAACTACACAGGGCACGTGATCTGAGGTGGTCTTAGCCAAAGGTAATAACATTGTATTAGGAAAGGAGAGTGACCATTGGAGGGTGGTGAAGCACCAGTCCAGCTGTTCAAGCAACGGATTCCTTTGCATATTACTCCACGTGAATCTTCTTCCTTTCAGAGGCACTTCCACTAAGCTCATTGAGTTAATCCAGTCATTGAAGAAGAACATATCAGAAGTATTAGCCCCTGGTCGGTTTCTATCTTCGTGTGATCTGTAGAAGTTAAAGTCTCCAATGAACATGTGTAACTCTTCCTCTTGCAGTACCAGTTGATTAAGCCAACTCATGAAATTCAGCCTTGCTTCCCCGGAGCAAGGACCATAGATTGTGGTAAGATGCCAAACCATGTTATCCAATCGTGAACAAAATTTCACCGTGATAGCAAAAGGCATTACATTCATAACAGTTCCTTCCAACATATGATTGTTCCAACCCATTATGATGCCTCCTGACAGACCTGCTGCTGGAGCATATGCAAATTGACCAAATCTTTTTGGGGCAAATTTCTTGATATATGACGAATCAAAGAATTCCCGTTTAGTTTCCTGTAGACAGTAAATCACACTAGAGCTTTCCTCCAATTTTGCCCTAACTGCTCGATGCTTTTCAGCATTAAGCCC
Organism: Tuctoria greenei; assembly: GCA_036927565.1. NCBI lineage: Eukaryota > Viridiplantae > Streptophyta > Magnoliopsida > Poales > Poaceae > Tuctoria > Tuctoria greenei. The sequence goes on from JAYESD010000004.1 coordinate 131,212,662, forward strand.
ACAAATATTCCAGTTAAGAATGTTAAATTGACGGTGATGCATCATCATAGGAACAATAATTAATGGATGCATAAACCAAATGTCGACCTGACATCACATCAGGGACTTCCCATAACATAAAAAACAAGTGATAAATAGAGTTCAAAAGACCAGCACCAAATTGTAACGCCCTCACAGGGGTCCAACAAAAACCGCCATCGACTACAACACAAAAGCTCAGTATGACCAGATTTATCACACAAAATGCAGCAAAAGTGGGGCCATGCCTGCCCCTCCCACCTTCTCTTCCTTGGATCGTCATGGGGTACTATCTTCAGGAGCACCGCTAGCCTCCCCAGCGGTGAGGTTTTGTCGCGCCGCCTTAGGTGGCACGCCACAGGTCTCCGCAACAGCTACAAGCTCTTGGACTGGGATCTCCGGGTATGGCTCCTTCCTCCCCTGCAGCTCTTCCAGAGTGGGGAATTTGACAGGCCCGTTGAAAGCTGAATCATCTAGGGTCACCTCCAGTTCTGCAGGGTCGACAAAGCGAACCTTCTTCTGAGGCCTCCTGGTTTGGAGCTGGGAACATCCCTCGGAGGTCTGCTTAAACCCCATGCATTTGGAAGCAGTGCAAGGGCTTCGTCGAACTTCCTCCTGCAGGCCTTTCTTCACACTGATAGGGATCTTTCTAGTCTTTTTAAACTGCCTAGTATAGACTAAGCCATACCTCTTGTCTGATCGGAGACGAGCTGACTTCAGCGGTGAGCGTTGCAGTTTTTTGGTCGACTTGGGCTCCACCTCCAGTTACTTCTTCGGGGACTCCTGGTCCTTGAGTTCCTCAATTGTGAGCTTGAACTGGGAGCTAGATCCTCCCTCACCTCCAGCCAGCAAAGCTGTCATGGCAGAGCCCTGGGTGGGTGTTGCCGGAGTGATATGCCACCAAGCACCAGAAAGTTGAGGGAAAGAGGCTGCCATCAGCTGACAAAAAGCTTTGGAGTCAAATGGGGTGATCCACTTTGGCTTCCTGGATATATCTTCCGAATCAACAAAGCAGAGTGGGCTAGACTGTCTAGTTGAACTCTTTTCCATTCCATGGTCTGATAAGGTGGCAGAGGAGCCAGATGGTGGTCCATTGGAGCCGGACTCCACCTCCGACACGTCCTGTGGAACCTGTTGTACATTCTGGGGCTCATTTTGCTGCGGCCAAGGAGCCCATCCCAGGTGTAATTCCGCCATCTTCTGCTGCTGTTGGACTGCAGCATCCCAGACCGGGTCTCCTGCCGGTGCCTCCGGGGCCCAATGATCCCATTGATTTGCTGGAGCTTGATGCACCATGCCCGACATGGGATGCGGGTTACCATTACCCGGAACATCATCCTCGAGGTTGGCGAATATGTCCGGATGCAGAGAGTTCAGCACCACCACCGGGCAAGACCAGGAAACAGCTCTCCCATCCCGAGAGCCATGTCTGAACACTAGGCTTCTTGGCACCATATCTGCTCCATGATGCAGGCACTTAACGAGTACATATCCTAATGCAGCTGGGTTAGTGTGCCAACTGACCAACTTGCCAAAAGAGGAAACAACAATATCAATGTTATCCATAGTGTGATAATCAAGTGGGAAGTCAAGAATAAGAATCCAACCAACTGCAGAGAACTCTCTCTCCCTTCTATTGATACCGAAACCATGGCGCACAAAGCGGACATGAATGTCGTCCACCGCAACGAGGTTGTTCAACAGCAGAATGTCACGCTGCAAGCTGCAGTCAAGACCAATAAGGGCTATCCCCAGCGAGGTGAGTCCAGTGGAGCGTACCGTGAGATTGAGCACATGCTCCAGGTGGTGGACTATGTGCGGAATGAAGCCAGCATACGCATTCTCATCAAGCACCCGATTCATGTCTTCGGCTATAACGAACTGCTCGTGATTGGCCACTGGCTCTCCCGGGAGATGAACCACCGCCCTAGGGATGCGATCTTCACCCCCATCGTCTACCTGGAAGACATCGTCCGGGATGAACCTGGCAGGATCTACCGGAAAGTTTGCCATTTTGGTGGACTGGATTTTGTTGTGGAGGGCAAGTGCCTTGCACTGAGGCGTGTCTACAGCATTGCACCGTGTTGATGGGATTGATATAAGGCCTTTCTCATGGCACCTGGAAGCCTCCGCCGGTTCACCTTCTTTTCTTGGATTCATACCCAAGGGCTGAGGCTTCGAATGACTGGTGGGTCCAGAGAGACCCTGCTGACCCTTGGCCTTCCATATCTGTCTCCACCCTTTCCCCCGCCGCCTGAAACAAATTCGCGCTTTATGGCTGTATTTGTAACATATCCTACATCAAATAGGGAAGCGGCAGAGTCTAACAAGGTGAGTGGGGCTTAAGCATCGGTAGCATCCCTTAGATTTTATTCTGCTCTGGGAGTGGATTGAATCATTTAATGCTTGTGCGCTGCTTCATGAGGTAATCTCTGCTTCCTGCTTCCTTTTCTTGGAAGCCACAATTGTTTAGTGACCTCTGACTGAGAGTTACTCCGAATAACCTTTCCTCTCAGTTCCTTAGCCTGACTCATGGAGGAAGATCCGGGATTTTCTATCAATTTCCCCCTCATAACTCCACTTTTAGCTGTGTTTAGACCGTTAGAAGTCTTTTGAATGAGCCAATTTGAATTTTGAACTTTGACACGTGAAGTATTCCTGTTTACCATTGTATTCTGCGTGTCTAATCTTCTTTGATCATGCTTATTGACATGTTGATCGATGGATTTCCAAGAGTTCCGGATCGTAGGGAAGGCTTGTGATATCCTAATTGGATTACCTGCATTAGAAGATGAGAGACTAATAGATCCAAAAGCCTTACCTGTGGGGTGATGAGGAGGTTCCCTTTGATGGGGAGACAACTTGAGTCCTGGTCGAGGATTCCGAAAGTATTTTTGAGTTCCCCGAAGTTTATGACGACGCGAAACCAATTGCCAAGACTCCTTTTCTTCAGCTTCCCAGATTTTCATTTCTTTTCGCCAATCTGGACCCCCATCTCTCCATAGATGAAAAGAGATATAAAAGTGTTCTGAAGCAATCTTGCCTAAGGAGCAAATCCAAAATCCAACATGTTTCAAGGCTACTGAGAAGAAGAAATGGCGGTCACATGCACATCTTACATGAAAACCATAAGGTGAGCCTCCGAGTAACGAATGAAGAACCCAGCCAACTGAGGCCTCAGAAAGCCTAAATGTATGTCTACTAAACACCACTAGAAGGAGGAATGATCCTTCCGAGGAGGATGAGAGATGACAAATCGGAGTCTTGAACAGATCAATCACTTTATCTTCAAAATCCCGTCCAGCCTTAAAGTCCCAGCTATGCAAGCTCAATGGGAGTTGCTCCAAGTTAGCCAATCTGTCACCCATATTCAGAACGCCAGAAACGATGCTGGACCCCGAAATCGGAGTGGATGACGGCGGTCTATGCCCGCCTGTTCCAGAGAGAAACCCCGACGATAGATGGCAGACACCAGACACGGGTGGTCGCCGGGACCGGAAAGGTCACTAGCGCTAGGCAGACGCTATCGCTCTCCCACTTACTCACTTTGACAGTGTCGGTGGCCGCCGGGACCGGAGTGGTCACCGGCGGGGAGGAACGGTGGCTCGCTCTCGCTCTCGCTCTCGACGTGTTGGTAGTGATGAAGTTCAGGGATCATCCTATGGAGTGTTGCTGGCGCCAGACATCTGTCGGCGCTCTTAGTTCAGCCAAGATCACTGCAGCAGTAGGAATCAGTGATAACGATGGACGTTGCCTGTACCTTGTCTCCATCGTCTAGTTGTCCCTCCGATCATATGACTTCTCTTCTAGGTGTCTCCTCTGATATTGTGTCCTTAAACTCTGATTTGGATTCTGTGCTGAAAGAAAGGGATCTCATGACTCAACTTGTGCGCCAACACCTTCTTAGAGCTCAACATAGGATGAAAGTCCATGCTGATAAGAATAGAACAGAGAGATAATTTAAAATTGGAGACTGGGTCTACCTCAAATTGCATCCATATGCTCAGTCCTCATTGGCCAACAGATCTTATCAGAATCTCTCCTTCAAGTTTTCTGGTCCATTTAAGGTGATTTACCGCATCGGCCAAGTGGCTTACAAGCTGGATCTTCCTCAACACTCCTCTATACATCCTGTTATATGCGTCTCACAACTGAAAGAAGCCCATCGGCCTCCCAATCAGGTTGTGTCTCAGCTTCCTGACATTTCTCATTCTCTGCTAGTTCCCCAGACCATTTTGCAGGAGCGCTCCATCTCCCGTGGTGGCTCTAGAGTCCGTCAAGTGCTCGTCTGCTGGTCCCTGTCGCTGGAAGATCTCAATACATGGGAAGATCATGACAGCCTGCGCCAAGCTTTCCCTAACGCTCCTGCTCGGGGTCAAGAAGCTTCCCAAGGGGGAGGGGATGTTAACACCTCTGCTTTGGTCCTGCCAATGACCATCGCCTTCCCGCCAAGTCACGGACAGACTTCCGCACCGCGCTGAAGCTCTAGGCCCAGGAAGCCCAACGATCGAGTGGATGGCCCATTGTGGTCCACCGGTAACTAGTATATGGAGACAACGAGGGGATAGAGGGAAGGGACATGTAACAAACACGATGATGACTCTTCTTTGATCAACTTGCTGCCCACGATTCCTCTCTCTTCCTGTCGAGCGAGTTCCTCCTCCTCCTCTCGATCTCCCCTCTTAACATCACGACAAGGATCGCCATGGCGTTGGCCAATGCCACATGCGACAAAATCAACTGCTGGGCCATCAGGCAATGCTCTCGAAGGCTTACGGCACGCCAGCGCTCTGCGACTCCGAGTTTGCAGAGGTTGGGCTCGCCGATCTCTGCCGCGGACCGCAGGCTCGACGCACGTGATCAGTATGGCGATCGCCTTCTTGTCGGTTACGACTTAAGGACGAGGGTGTCGGTACCCTAGAAACCGTACACCCCTTGAGGTTATAAAGATCTCAAAGGAAAATCATCTACTTGGTTTGAAGACCCTCGAAGGCCCACATGTCAGACATAACCGGACCCGCTTCTCCAACATGGTTAATCCCTGGGTCGCCACGTGTACTACCAAACCGGAGCTACCGCCCACAAGGGGGAAGCTCCGGGCCATGTACCGAAATGGCACCTCCGGACTTAGCCCCAGACCGAGAGAAGCTCCGGACCTGACACGTGTCGGGTATCCCCGGAGCTACCTGTTTCCACAGTATGCTCCGGAGCTGCCACGTGTCCAACCGTCGGATCTTCAGCCTCTAACCTCCGGAAGACCCCACAACGGCTCCGGATCTTCAAAGGGGAATCAAGGACTTCAAGACCCGATTAAGTGTCATTAATACCATATTAATGACACTTAAACGGACGATCTTAATAGCAATAACGGTGCTGTCAAAGCCCGTTACAGGGTCATTAAGAGCAATTAAATGTGTTAAATAAGTGTCAATACTAGTAACCGCCGGGGCCACATGTCGGGCCAGGCTAACTTGTAACGGCCTGCCCTTGTACTATAAAAGGACAGGCCGACGACACGTTCAAGGGGAGAGAGAGACACACATGCCATTGACGCTAAACACAAGCTCATACAGCTAATACAACAGCAACACATCCGTGGAGTAGGGTATTACGCTCAGGCGGCCCGAACCACGTAAACTCTTGTGTCTCCTGTGTCAATTCCTACTCACCTTCTTAAATCTCCGCACGCCCATACCGAACATCAAACTCCCCTATCACTTTAGCAGTGTAGGGAGATCTGCCGGTTCCAGATCACCGACAGAGGGCGTGACCGATGCGTGCTCATGTTACATTATAGATTCATATGAACAGTCTCTAAAAGATTTGTAAAAGGCAAAAAAAAATGGAAAAATGTCACGATTCTCACATCAGCAAAGGGGATTTTCTTTTCTCCCTGTCACTCTATTTTACAATAAAAAGAGACTTGTTAATTTTCATGCACATGAATTAGCATTTGCTTTCATACTACGTGGATGTAGATCAAATGATTAAAACTTACATTTTTTATAGTAAATACATCAATATTTTTTCTATAATTAATATATAATTCTACAAAAATAGAAATATAATTGACAACAAATGCTCAAGTCTTGAAATAGATCCGACGACTCGGAGCATAGGTTAAAAGATGATAATTTTAGACATATAAAAAATAGCATTCCCATAATAAAAACATCTATTGTATTCTCGTTTTGAAAAGGGAAGACCCTGAATATATCATGATAAATAAAAATAAAACTGTACAAGTTCGTTGAAAATTTCTCAGGAACAGTTCAAGGCAGCAACAACACTGTCGAAATGTGGAAACGACACTTCCCCCAGACCTGCTATGAAGCAGCCTGTGGTGGTTCTTTTATTGGAGGGGTTAGTGACTTACGAAGTAGTATGACGAAAAGGAAATGGTGAAGATAGAGAACACGGGAGGTTTACATTGTTCGGGCCGTTAGAGCATAATACCCTACGTCCACGAGAGTGTGTTGTATTGCTCTTGCTTGTGTGCGTATTGTGCGCTTGTGTAAGCTTGGATGAAGATTAGTTCAGTGCGAGTTGTCCTATGTCGATGGCTACTCGGTCCTTTTATAGTCCAAGGTCGAGCAGTTACAAGTGAGACCCAAGGCCCGAAGGTGGTCTTGAGGAGATCTTAGCCCTATACAAAATCTATAGCGTTATGGCTACTTGCTGCTCCCTCTGACCGTGGCTTCAAGACTTGTCGTTCTAACGCGTCAAAATGCCAAAGGCTAAGCATAGATGTTGATGATGGCAGGGAATGTCTCACCCATCACGTCGCCGCAACCTACTCCTTTAGCAACATGGTGGAGCTCTATCGTGCCTTCACTGTGATGTGATTGGGCACAACACCACCTGACAGGAGTGTGCGCTGCGCCCGTCGCATGGGGAAGGCGCGTGTATTGAATGCATGACTGGATAGGGCACATCACTCTTTAGTCCAACGACCTACCACCCAGAGGAGGCCGCTGGCCACGTGGTAGCACTAGAGCCTGCCTCTGCAGGGAGGCCAGGTCCAAAGCCACAGGACACGTGGTGGGTCCGGAGACCACCTCTGAGATGAGGCGAGGTCTGAGCCCGTTAGACACGGGCAACACCAAAGCTTGCCTCTACGGGGGCGGGGCAGTCTCGGAGCCGCAGAACACATGGCGGATCCGGAGTCCACCTCTGAGGAGTGGCGGGTCCAAGCTCGTTGGACATGTGGCAGCACCGGAGCCTGCCTCTATGGGGAGGCCAGGTCCAAAGCTGCAGGACACATGGCAGGTCTAGAGCCCACCTCTGAGGAGAGGCGGGGTCCAAGCCCGATGGACACATGGCAGCATCGGAGCCTGCCCCTGCAGGGAGATAAGGTCCTTAGTCGTTTCTAGGCTGTGCGCAAGGGTACCCGGTATGCAGAGTACCGACAGTGGCCCTCGGGCCTATCTCAATGGAGGAGACGATCCTACAGGTGGGGCCTTCGTCTTGACTCCCCGTGCGACTTTTTTGATCTTTGTTGACGGCTGTTATATACCAATTTCACCTGTCAATACAACTCAATTATATGAAGGATATATCATTTCTTGCACACATCATCTTTCTACTTGATCTATTTCCACTTGTCCTTGGAAAATTGTGCATGCAGACTTTTCATACAGGAACTGAGGCAAAGTATGGGGAGCAATCCTAAAAAGTACCATCCCAGCAAATTAGGCGATAACACATGGCATCACATGTGTCAAATGGCCCACAAACAGACGTATCCGAGGAGATCCAACAGTGTATCACCAACATCAATCAAGAGGACCCACTTGGAATCCACACCGAGAAAGCACATGCCATTTGGAGCCAAGACCAGGTCGACCGACCTAGTGGCTTAGCTGACCTGGTAGATCCTCCAAACTCGATCTTCTTCCACGTGTTGACTCCCTGTGGTGTTCCTGATAACGATGAAGACTGATTCACGCGTTAATTGTGGCGGGAACCGATGGATCTCCAGCTATAAATAGGACCCCATACCCCTCACTTCTCACACACACCACCTGGGCATCATTCTATGTATACACTACTTTTCTTAGTCCTTGGAGGAGTTAGGCTGTAGAGAGGAGAGTTTCTAGTCCCAAGTCTAAATTAGAAAAGGAGTAGCGGGAGTCTCTTTTCCTAATACTAAATTGGGAAAGGTATGGATCATGTATTCCTTTTTGTATTTGTGACTTTATGCATAATAAAGATATTATCTATAGTCTTCCATTATACCTATGCTTCGATGAAGCGCTTCTTGTTTGATTGTGGATACCATGTATGTGGTAGGAATAGTCTTTATGATCATGCCTTAATGTTAATATATTATCATCATAAACACTATAAACCCCCACTATAGTCTAGTTATGATATGATCAAGTTAATATGAATAATTATGCTATGTATCAACATTGGTTTCAACGATGATTTAGTTCATTGCTTTGAGATGGCTTGTGCCGCGGCTCCTAAGGTATTTGCTTAGTATGCTAGCATGATGCTAGGATAGTTAAGTAACATTGAATGTCTTGTAGACCCACGGATTGAAGAGGTAGGCAGTAGGTTGTGATAGCCATACCTGTCTTTTGTAATCCTCCACATTTGGCTATGCCACAAGCTCTCGGCGGAAGTCGTACTAGTATTTCTAGAGGTAAACATGTGCCCGATGTGTTGAACAACTTAGCATAAGGATTCACCATTGACATGCTCATTAGTACCTAACTTAGGCTATGTATATGTATACTAAAAGCATTGTAGGAGAAACTCACCAACTCTTAGTCTAATATTCACGAGGACTTATTTACCCTTTTAGAATAGATTGCTTAGGTGTGTGTCACAATACCCATATTATCAACTTACCCCTAACATGATAACTGATTAGTATCCCATAGCTTGCTCATAAGAGTAGTGTGTACTTTACTCCATCGCCTCCTTTGTGATAAATATGATACCCTTAGGAATACTCATGGGTTAAATGCTACAACGGTATCTTCCGTGCGCTTGCAGACCTCATCTCTTACTACAGATGATCTGTGGTGTTAAGAAATACCAACAAGCATTTCTGGCGCTGTTGCCAAGGAAGGCAAAGGAAGTGAAGGATAGCTATCACTTTTGATTAGGCTATAGGTACTAATAGTTATTAGACAGGACTACCCTTGCTTGTTTTCTCCTGTTGTGTGAAAACAGGGTAGTGTTGGCTAACCCATTTTATGAGATGACCACAAGGACGCAAATGGTCAACTGCAAGATGATTCAAGACGTAGCTCAACAAATGTTCGCTATGAAACACCATTGCCCTTCACGGAAGAATTTCAGCTTCCAACAGGAGCCAAAGACATCCATTCCCAAGCTTGGGGGAGGCTCCAAGATTTCTTATTGGTTTGCCTTCATCATGGGGTGTATAGTTGGGTCTTCATCGAACACTCATGTCATGGGTTGGCTCAACCAATCCTTGACTACATTCATGCTGAAGCTGAAGGAGCCCTATTCTCATTCATCATGGATGAGAAGATGGTCTCCACTCAAGGGTTGGATTGAAGAATGCTCTAGTTCCCTTAGCTTGGCATGCACACCACTTAACAAGGTGGACATGCTAGTTATGGAACTACACCTCCCATTGAAATAACATGAAGATCAAGCCAATGGAAAAGTGTTTAGATGATCCAAGCTGTGGATATTCACATGATTTGTGAAAATCCATGTCAACAAGGGACACTTGGGGAATTATTTCCTTAAGACCCATGTGGATTCTTCCTTTCAAACGACAACGCCAGTGGCTACCATTCACAAGTAGGTTAAGGGTGGAATCAACATCAACCGTCTAATCAAGGGGGCTATGGGGATTTCACAGGATTTAAGTTCAACAAGCCTACCTTGAAGTATTTTGTCCATGGCCAAGCAGAAATTAGACAATATTCAAGTGAAGCTCTTAGCCAAGGACGAGAAATTGAAAGAGCATTCAAGATCCAAACTATTCCACAAAGAGTGCAGGAATCATGGTGCCTACTGCACGCTTGTCGGTAAAGCCTTCTGATATGGCTTCTACTAGCCAACGACACTCCAACACGCCGTCAAGCTGGTGAAAAGGTGCAAGTCATGCCAGTTCCACGCCAAGCAGATTCACAGTCCGACGTAAACACTACTGATGATCCCACCCTCCTGGCCGCTCGCGATCAGGGGGACACTACAAGGATTCCGCCCTGTTGCAACGATTGTACTACAACGAATACTAAATCGTTGCAGTAAGCTTGGTCTTTTGCCATGATTCACTAGTTCATGGCATTAGCATCTATCGCCACGGAACATGATCATTGCATTAGGATCTGTTGCCACGATTCACTAGTTCGTGGCATTAGGATCCATCGCCACGAATCTGTTGCCACGATTCACTAGTTCGTGGCATTAGCATCTATCGCCACAGAACACGATCGTTGCATTAGGTTCTGTTGCCACAATTCACTAGTTCGTGGCATTAGGATCTATTGCCACAAATCTATTGTCACGATTCACTAGTTCGTGGAATTAGCATCTATCGCCACGGAACACGATCGTTGCACTAGGATACGTTGCCACGATTCACTAGTTCGTGGCATTAGGATCTATCGCCATGAATCTGTTGCCATGATTCACTAGTTTGTGGCATTAGCATCTATCGCCACGGAACACGATCGTTGCACTAGGATCTGTTGCCACAATTCACTAGTTCGTGACGTTAGCATCTATCGCCACGGAACCCGATCGTTGCATTAGGATCTGTTGCTACGATTAAATAGTTCGTGGCATTAGCATCTATCGCCATGGAACCCGATCATTGCATTAGAATGTGTTTCCATGATTCACTAGTTCGTGGCATTAGCATCTATCACCACGGAACCCGATCGTTGCATTAGAATCTGTTTCCACGATTCACTAGTTCGTGGCATTAGCATCTATCGCCACAGTACTAGATCGTTGCATTAGGATCTGTTGCCACGATTCAATAGTTCGTGGCGTTAGCATCTATCGCCGCGGAACACAATCGTTGCATTAGAATCTGTTGCCACGATTCACTATTTCGTGGCATTAGCATCTATCGCCACGGAACGCGATCATTGCATTAGGATCTGTTGCCACGATTCAATAGTTCGTGGCATTAGCATCTATCGTCGCGGAACACAATAGTTGCATTAGGAACTTTTGCCACGATTCACCAATTCGTGGCATTAGGATCTATCGCCACGAAACACAAATGTTGCATTAGGAACTTGTGCCACGATTCACAAGTTCGTGGCGATAGGATCTATCGCCATGAAACATAATCGCTGTATTAGGATACATTGCCACGAAATACCAGTTGGTGGCATTAAGATCTATGGCCACAGAACACAAACATTGCATTACATAGTTCACATACAGCTAGCTCACACAGTACCTATATGAAAAAATCATCATCTTCGCTGTCCTCCCTCAATATTGGAGGTACATTACCATCATTAATATATGTATCATCATCGTCGTGGTCGTCGTCGTCGTCATCTTCATTTGAAAGAGCAGAAGCATCACCGGTTGCTCCGTCAATGTCATTCTCATTCCTATCCCATGTGGTCATATCCTCATTTATATCAGTAAGCCTTTGATCATCAAATAATGTCTCAGCCTCCATTGTCTCAGTGACATTATTTTCACTGTCTCCAGGGGGCATGGCAAAAAGGTTTCGTGGCTTCGTTTTAACAACTGTAGCCCATTTAGGCTACTTCACACTTCTAACGTAAAAAACTTGTTCTGCTTGGGTGGCTAGAATGTAAGGCTCATACTTAAATTGAGAAATAGTAGTGTCAACATCTATCATTCCGTATCGATCCATTTTGTAGCCTCTGCTTTGGCTCTGGCCAGAACGAGGCCGATCAAACAATTCACATTCAAATAACAGAACCTCTTAATTTTTTTTTCAAAATCAACAGAAATCATTTTCTTGATTACTCCATACCACTCATGATCACCATCCTGAACAACAACACCACTGTTTTGCGTCCGTAAATCTTTTTCCACCTCTGCTGTTCGAGGCCATTTATGAATGATTGACTAAAAAAACGTGCCTGACGACCAAGTCCTCTAGATAATGCATACAAATAATCGGTTACTTTGCCTTCTTTGTGTAATGTCGTAATCTGTACACATTAATTAGTATAAAAGGGGTCATCGATAAACCAACTTTAGAACAGATATTTCTTCAATATTTCATCAAAGTAAAAACTTGCATGTACTTACTCGTTTCTGAAACCAATAAACAAACTCATCTCTATGGCGTTTTTCAACATCACGAGAATGAATTTTTTTCAGCTCTTCGAAATGCTCATTGAAAATGGTAAAAAATTAAATTAGCCATCTACAATAAGCATGATCCATTAATATAGTATAGAACATCTGAGTGTTACACGTACTTGATCCATGGAGCGGCCTCTTCAATAATAGAAATAATATAATGCCTGATGCTATGTAGTTCCACCATTGTAAGTTCGCCCCATTTAAACCCTTTTTTAGAATTATCAACTTCTGTAAATATATTAGACTCGAGAGAAGGTTCATTCCTAGTTGCAGCTTCATGACGTTCTGACCTATTAAGCTTGGTGCCGATGTTATCCAAAAATTGGCTACAAAAAGTCATACACTCTTCCATAATATATCCCTCAGCTATAGAACACTCCGGGTGATCTCTGTTACGTACACAACTCTTCAATGTACCAAGGTACCTCTCAATTGGATACATCCATCTGTAAGAAACAGGTCCACCCAAGCGAGCTTCTTCGCCAAGATGGATTGGAAGATGTACCATGATATCAAAGAAAGAGGGAGGAAGCAACATCTCAAGCTTACAAATCTTATCCAAATCTGGTTCCACCAATTCTTTAGAACAAATTCCAGAAAAGAATACGCTAAACTCAATTAAAGGTTCAACAACCTTTTCAGGCAATATGTCACGTATTGCAATAGGAAGGAGCTTCTGAAATATAATATGGCAGTCATGAGTTTTTAGACCTGATACCTTACGTGCTGTTATGTCCACACTTCTCTTGATGTTTGAGGCATAACCATCGGACATCTTCACATCCGCCAAAAACTTGCACAAGGTGGTCTTCTGATCTTTTTGCAAAGTATATGATGTTGATGGAGAATCATACTTCCCTTTCATACCCACCGGATGTTACTTTGGCCATATACCCATTTCCTGCATATAAAACGAGCTTGTAGACTATCTTTTGTTTTACCATCTATATTAAGCAATGTACCCAATATGCTATCACAAATGTTTTTCTCAATGTGCATGACATCCAAGTTATGCCTTATTAGCAATGTCTTCCAATACGGGAGCTGAAGAAATATACTTTTCTTCTTCCAACTGTGCCACCTATCTTCCTCAGTGCGCTTTCTCTTATTATTCGTCTTTTCAAAACTCACTTGATCAAAAGTCTCGTATTGTTGGAGTACTTCGTGACCAGAGAGTGATGTTGGAGCCTCTCTATCTCTATTTTGTTGTTGAAAGAAGCTTTGTCCCGACGCCACCGGTGATCCTGAGGTAGGAAACAACGATGACCCATGTAGCAATACTTTTTTCCATGTTTCAACCACAAGGTGTCAGTGTTTACATGGTAGTATGGACATGCTAGCCTACCTTTTGTGCTCCATCCACATAGCATTGCATATGCTGGAAAATCATTTATTGTCCACAATATAGAAGCTCGCATGAGAAATGTCTCTTTCTTTGAGCTGTCGTATGTTTCAACACCATCAGACCATAATTTTAGTAGATCATCAATCAAAGGCTGCAAATACACATCAATGTTGTTTCCAGGTGACTTTGGCCCAGGAATTATCATTGACATCAACCAATAAGGCTGCTTCATACACAACCAAGGTGGTAGATTATAAGAGATTAGAATCACAGGCCATGTACTGTAAGAAACATTCATTACTCCAAAAGGATTGAAACCATCAGATGCTAGCCCAAGTCTTATGTTGCGAGGATCAGATGAGAAATTTGGGTGAATGCCATCAAAATGCTTCCATGCTTTTGAATCTGCAGGATGGCATAATATTCCATCATCAATACGTTCTTCTTTGTGCCAGCGCATGTTTGATGTCATTGATTCTGCCATATAAAACCTTTGAAGATGGGGAATAAGAGGGAAGTATTGTAGAATCTTGCATGCTACAAGCTTCTTGGCTTTTCCACAAGGTAAAGCCTCTCTTGCATCCCCACCGGTACTATCTTTCCATCTTAATTCACCACATTTTGGGCATCAATCCAGTAGAGAATAGTCCTTCCGGAATAACACACAGTCATTGACACATGCATCGATCTTTTCGTAGCTCAGCCCGAGGTCACAAACAACCTTCTGAACTTTATCAAGTGTATTAGGAATGCAATGGCCCTCTGGAAGCACATATGAGAATAGTTCAAGGATGAACTCACATGCTTTTTTGCTCAAACCAATTAGACACTTTATCTGGTACAACCTGACAATGAAGGATAATTGGGTCACCTTCTCACAACCTGGATACAACTCTTTTTTGGCATCATTTAATAAGTCATAGAATGCCTTTGCACACCCAGTTGGCTCCTGCTGGTTTATAGCATTTTTTGGATCATCAACACCTGCTGAAGTACCACCATGATCACCAGTGCCTCTAAGAAGGATGGACAACATATTTTCTGTAGCAGCATCATCAGAAATTATGTCCTCATTATTTGCTGATTGCTCAGCAATTTTTTTCTCAACTCATTTTTTCCATGGTGTACCCAACAAGTATAATCAAATGACATCCCATTACGAAGCAAGTGAAGATGAACTTCCTTGCATCTCCCGTGGAAAATATTATGACATTTCGTGCAAGGACAAGGCTTGGATTCTTCTTCACAAGTGCCCTGGAATGCTAAATTTAAAAATGAGTTCATTCCATCCTGCCACTCCTTCGTACGCCTGTCTTTTCCCATCCATGTCTTATCTTCTGACATCGCTTCCTACAATTCAATCAGCGTATCCGTAAGAGGATTGAACTACAATAACATTATGTGAGCAATTGTACCTAGCGCTGTTGCTCCTCCATGTGCGGCGGCCGGTGGATGCTCCTCCACGCCGGTGGACGGCAGATGCTCTTCCAAGAGCTTGGCGGCCGGCGGGTGCTCCTCCAAGAGCGTGGCGGCTGGCGGATGCTCCTCCAAGAGCGTGGCGGCCAACAAATGCTCCTCCAGGCAAGTTTCATGTAATTGGAGAGAGGGGGCCTTTGTGGATCGAAGGGCCCGGCGGGGAGGTAGCCAGGACAAAGCGTACTTGAAGCTATCAGAGTAGGCCCAACATTGCGTTGGGCTGCTTGTTATTCGTGGGCTGAAACTGTGCTGAGTCACTTTGTATTCTTGGGCTGAAACTGCGCTGGAACGCTTGGTGTTCGTCCCCATGTACGCGTGAGCCCATGTACCGAAATTTGGCATCGTTAAAGGAGCTATTTTTTGATAAAAGGAGAAATTTTTAATTTGACACGCGAAGGGCCCATCGTATGCGGTCAAAAATTATGCTTTAAAAGGATACGATTCCTTGTCGTTATCCTTGTCATGTCCGACCATCATACGACCTCGTTCGTTTATGTGCACACATGTCACAGTCATGCAACTGCTTCATCCGTCCGTTCATGTGGACATATGTCACAAATGTGGAACTGCTTCATCCGTCCGAACCCGACATTTATTTTTCAGTTATTTATATTTGCTACCCGAAAAGTACCCGATACCCGATATTTCGGTCTTTTCGGTTCCGGTCTCGGTTTTATCAGTTTCGGTTTTTCGGTCTCGGTTTATTTGCCCACCCCTAATTTACGTAGTAGTAGCATATGGGATATTCATATTTCTCCTCCATGTTTTTTTGCAAAACTATTTAGTGATATATCCTATGTGCATATTACATATGTAAAACTAAAGTAAAGTATAAAACTTTTTCAAAGGGAAGTCTTAGGTTTCGTCAAATCTATCTTTGAGATTTACACAATTTTGATCTGTTTTAATAATACAAGAATTGTACTTTTAGATTCACCATGAAAATATTTCCATAATATACAATCTATTACTACATGTTATTGAAGTTAATAAATTCCATATAAATCATTAGTCAAAGGTAATCAGTTTGACCAAAACAAAAATAAAGCTGAGTTGGGGCGGAGGAAGTATTATACGTTGCTGTTTGCTGCATAAGGTTTGGTCCTTCGTTCAAGCCGTAGCCATTTGTACAGGCGGCTGATGCGATCGGGCGCATCGAGCTTACGTGCGCGCTAGTCACCGAGGCGCCTTAAACGTGCGCAGCTCATGCACATCTTTGAATTCAATTGGAACCGCTCCACGTCCCATCACCACTACTGCGCGCGTCCGTTCATGTGGACACATGTCACAAATGTGGAACGGTATGCACAGCCTTGGATATGCATACCGTATCCATAATTGTTTTCCTCGTTTGGGTAGGAGTGGTTCCACTTCAATCTAAGCGGATTAGAGAGTGTCTAGCCATCATACGACCTGGCGTAATGAAGATTTTTGAATCTGATATACTCCTCTTTTTAATTCTTATCGTTATGACCACAAGTTGCATTGTCTCAACCAAACACCACGTACAACAACAATGACTCAGCGGAATCGGGAACTGGCCAATTAAAATGGAAGTTAGCAGTCTTGCGGTTCATAGATCGAAACGCGCGCCATCTTTTTTCTTCTTCCTTTGTTCTATCCATAACCGTGAGACTGTTGAGTTCCATCTTCACCGGCACATATGTATGGTCCGGGTGTGCCGGTGTGTACCTTAACCCCCCTCGTGCGTCCCCGGTGGTGGTTGGAAGACCCCTGCAGGTAGTTCTGATTCATGTCCTCTAACTACATCTAGGTTTCTGATGACACATGCGGTTCACCCCCAGACAAACACGCAAAGCCTCGGTGATGAGCGGCATGCAAATTTCTTGATGACAAACTGGCTGCGGGCCCTCCCGTTCTGATGCAACTTCGGTGCTCCCATTTGTGCTTCCATGCGTAGTCCTGCTTATGTGTCATCATCTAATTGGTTGAAGTTGAATCAGGCATTATGTTAGGTAAATGAAAGGGCCAATAAAATCATGACACTTAAGTAGGAGCACACATGGAAGCACTGAATGGTAGTATACAAGCCGTGTCCCTCCCGTTCTGTCCTCCAATGCGTCATCCCGCTGATGTATCTAACTGTTATTGGTCCCTTTATTAATGCTTAGTTTAACTACCATACCTTCACAACAAATAAGATGATGATGCATCAGCGGGAGTGTCATAAAAAAAACTAGAGATGGATGCGTCAGCAGGCTGCAGTCAGCGGGCCACAGTCAATTTTTCATCAAAAAACCGTCATGCCGCTCAACCTTTTTTGGTTTGCCTAGTGGTGAACCGCCTGCGTCATCAGAAACCAAGAGATTGAGTAAGAGGACTGGAATCAGAGCATACCTGTAAGGCTCTTCCTAACAAACACCAGGGACGGACGACGTACGGGGGGTTAAGGTACACCGGCACACCCATACCGTACGTGTACCTGGCCAGCCGTGTAGTTTCCTTCGAACCTCCAGCAGAAGAAAGCGGCATGCAAGTTTCATTCTGTATGGAGAATGTTTGTTGTGTATTAATCAAGGAACACAGATACACTTTATATAGGCTAGCTAGTGTAGTGTGAAACCAAAACAAAACCCTTTCGCACTACACAGATTCAAAAGCTAGCGTTAATGACTAAATGTAGGCCTATGCAGTCAAACAATGACGTTAGACCAACGCAGTCAACAATTACTATTACATGTGTGCGTGCTTATCCTTTCTACAGTCTGGTGGTGAACCGCCCGCGTCATCGGAAGCCTAGATGGAGTTGGAGGACAAGAATCGGAGCATACCTGCCTGGACCAGGATCGCCTGACGTAGCGACATTTTGCTGCATGCGTGTAATAAAGGCTGCATCCACCGTTTGTTTTGATCTGACGGTTGTACTTCCCAACTATCCAACTAAGGGGTCCATTCAAATCGTTTCTTAAACTCTTGCCTGCTTGCTTCAACATGAGAAAAAGTTTACATGCATATAATGATGCATTCTTTAAACATTTAAATAAAACAAACTTCTATCACAAATTAACAGGACTAAAAACACATTAACTATCTTATATGGCATGCTAATGTGTGGATGTCCAACTCACAGTAAGGATGAAAGTGAAACGGTTTTTTGAAGTTGATGGACTAAATAATTGACCCATTTGAAAGTTGAAGGACCAAACTTAGTTTTGATTGAAAGTTTGAGGATGAAGTTGAGTATTGCTAGCTTGATGAGCTCAAGCTCGAAAAGTTCGAGTAAGATCATTTGTAAAGTTGCCAGTATGATACTTTAGCCGCTAGAGGTGCCAGGAGATCGCCCGCAGCGGGGCCTGCAAAGCGATCTGTAAAGTAGTATACAGTACTAACAGGTAGCGACGACTGAAAAGAAAAGTGGAGACAATCAACAGAGAGAAAAGAAAATAAAGGACGAGAAAAATGTCAGAAAAAGATAGGTAGAACTCCAACGTACCACTGGCCCCATGCTCCTATACGCGGTGTAATCATTACCACTACTTCTATACGCGGCCAGAAGTTATTACCACTACTTCAAGGGAAGTGCTGCGGACTAGATGTGCCAATTAGTTTATTTTGTGTTTATTGGGGATTATGTAACAGCTAGTTCTGTCGATTAGCGACGACTGGAATGAAAAGTGGAGACAATGAACAGAGAGAAGGGAACACTGATTTCCTTCGTTACAAACTACTGTATGATTGAATGTATTCATTTCCAGAAGAATCCATTTCTTTAAACTATCCCGTGAGTTTCCTTTGATGCAAACGGGGCTAAACATAAGACGAGCGCGCATAGGGGAAACACAACAAGTGCAACATTCATCAGAGACGAGCGGGCATAGGGGAAACACATATACTAGTACAAGTCTATTTTATATACTCCCTTTGTTCTCTTTTAATTTGCGTTGGGAGAACTAGCGGTGCATCCAAACAGGAATAGAGGGAATATAATCCATATAGTACAACGCCAGACGGCTGAACGAGTCATGCTTGTCCTTAATCCTACAGTTCTCTGTACAGAAGACTCTCCACTCCTCCCACGTAGGCCTGCCGCAGCGGGTAGTTCCCTGGTTCCCCCCTATTGAGCAGTCCAAGCGTCATCATCAATGTTAGGCACCGCCACCGGCGGCGCATCTGGATGAGGCCTGCCCAGGAACCTCGAGGCGACATCATCAATACTATTCATGGCTTCACGCCGACACCGGCAGCACTCCTTGTTGGTCCACTTCATGGCGACGGACCCGGCTGCGTTGTAGCCAACGTGGGCCTCACCTTCGACCTGCTGGATATACTCGAAGGCATTGCGGCCCCCGCGGTCGGCGTTGTAGCGGAGCATGACGAGGACGTAGGCCGCTACCATGTGGCCGTTCGCGGCCGCCCGGGCAAGGAACTGGGTGCCCGGCTGCGCGCGACCGTGCAGGAATACGAGGTCGAACCCGGTGACATAGCACGCATGAGGGTTGCCGATGATTGCCAGGCGCTCTATGCGGTGATCGTAGCTCCAATTATACTTCCAGATGCTCTCCCGCTCTAGCACCACGCGCCTACCCACGATGCGATCCCGGCACGCCGCGTGCATGGCCTTGCAGGTGGCGCGCAGACTGGAGAGGTCGTCCATGGGCTGCGGGGAGGTTGCGGTGACCCACCCCGTGATCAGGACCGCAATATCGTGCGGCAAGGGGAACTCCATGGGCTTCGAAGGGAACCAATGAGGGCGCGCGTGATGGAGACGAAGAGGAAGAGTACGCACGGAGAAGAGGATGGCCCGTGTTTGTTGTGGAGAAAAGGATGGTGTGTCTTTATTAGTACGCGCGGAGAAGACGATGAGACGTGCGCAGTGATGGTTATGGCTTCTAAAGTGCACCGTTTGGAATGCTACTTGCGAAACTGGGGTTACAGCTTCTAAAGTGCAGCTGTACGCTACTTTAGCTGCTGGAGTTGTCAGTAGGCAGGAGATCGTCCATAGCGGGGCCTGCAAAGCGGTCTGTAAAAAGTACTCCTCTCTCCACCCCAACTCAACTCTATTTTTAGCTTTGGTCAAACTTACCTTTGACCAATGATTTCTTGCCTGATCCTTATCCTGATCATCAAGGTCCTCCGCCTGCTGCCCCAGATGACTTGGGGCAGAATAGGGATGAAAACGGTCGGAATTGAGCTTATTACCTTTGACAACTCCTTATTCAAACTGGTGTCTGAATAAAAAATTTAAAGAATTGAGCTTATTACTCCCTCCGTCTCTAAATACTTGTCGCTTTGTAGTTCAAAAATAAACTACAAAGCGATATTCACTACGACCCCGTTTGGAACGTAGGAATCCAAATCACAGGAATTGGAAAAAACATAGGAATAGACAAAATGCAGGAACGAAGAAAGTGAGAAAACCACGGGAATCAAAATCAGAGGAATGGAGAATTCAAGATGTTTGGAATGCAGGAATGAAAACATAGAAAAAATGTTAGAGCAACTATAAACAAAATTCTTCAGAATCTTAACTATCATTATTTGTAATACGTAAATCAAAGTCATAACTTCTTGCCAAAATGAACTACCAGTTTGCTTCATAAACAACTTCATTTCTATATTCTAACATCAAAACGTCTATTGCATTGTAGTAGCTCAGAAATAATTATTCCCTTGTTTCAAAATAAGAAATAATTATTCCATGCAAATCATTAGGTTAGATAATTTGACTTTTAGCACCCTATATATTCCCTCCATAGCCAACCAGCAGACCACAAAGAACTTGGACTTTATTATTTCATTCCTCCATTTTACATAGGAAAGGAAGTCTTTCTACAGGAAAGGAAATATGATTCCTGTGTTCCAAACACCTGTGACATCAGCACAATGTAGGAATGAATTCCTTTGAAGTTTCCTTAAAAAATCCTCTATTCCAAGGGACGGAGAGAGTACATGTCAGCCCATTAGACCCAACCTACTATTTGGAAAGTATTCGGTTATTGTTCGGAAATTTTCCATTAAAATACGGTATTCTGACAATGCGGTCGAAAATTAGTCTAAATCGTTTCCATTCCGTTTACCAAATTTCAATGTCCGATAAAAACGGTAATCGGATCGAAAATTTCAGAAATTGTCAAAAATGGTAATCGCATCGGAAATTTTGGAAAATGGCGTCGGACGTTTTGGGAATTTACTGTACCGTTTTTATCCCTAGGGAAGAATGATCCTGGCGACCAGAATGAAGTGTCAGATATATGTTGTCCATGATGCAGGGTTATTCAACACAAGCAATAGGTAGCATATCCTAATCTTTCTCCTCATATATAGCGTGTCTAATTTTTCGGCCCCAAATGATCTAAAAAAATTACTCCAGATTTGATGATGCCATAAATTAATTGCTGCTCAAAACAATGGCGGTGCTCATCAAGCTCAACTTCATTCATCCTCAAACTAGCTAATTATTTCAGATGGATTTACGTTAAGGGGTGTGCATTCGGTCTACCCGATATTTTGGTTTGGGTATTTTGGTCTTTTTCAAGATTTGGTTTCTTGAAATCACTACCCGAATTATTGTAATAATATTAGGTACCCGAACATTTTGGGTACCAAAATTCCAGTTCGGTCTTCGGTCCTACCCGATATATCCGAAATATACATTATAATCATGTCATGTTTGCACAAATTTAATATGATTGATAAATTTAATCCCATGAGGTCATTTATTATAAACTGACACATGAAAAATAAAAAATAAACGTTTAAATCCAACAACTTCACACATCACAACTTGAAAATAAAATATCTAAATTTGAATTGTTCATAGTTTAGCACGCATAATTTAACTTATTATTTGATGGACCGGCTATTCAGTTATTTCAGTTACCCGAGAGTGGTACCCGAACCCGACATTTATTTTTCAGTTATTTATGTTTGCTACCCGAAAAGTACCCGATACCCGATATTTCGGTCATTTTCGGTTCCGGTCTCAGTTTTATCGGTTTCGGTTTTTCGGTCTCGGTTTATTTGCCCACCCCTAATTTACGTAGTAGTAGCATATGGGATATACATATTTCTCCTTCATGTTTTTTTGCAAAACTATTTAGTGATATATCCTATGTGCATATTACATATGTAAAACTAATGTAAAGTATAAAACTTTTTCAAATGGAAGTCTTAGGTTTTGTCAAATCTATCTTTGAGATTTACGCAATTTTTATCTGTTTTAACAATACAAGAATTGTACTTTTAGATTCACCATGAAAATATTTCCATAATATACAATCTAGTACTACATGTTATTGAAGTTAATAAATTCCATATAAATCATTGGTCAAAGGTAATTAGTTTGATCAAAACAGAAATAGAGTTGAGTTGGGGCGGAAGAAGTATTATACGTTGCTGTTTGCCGCATAAGGTTTGGTCCTTCGTTCATGCCGTAGCCATTTGTACAGGCGGCTGATGCGACTGGGCGCACCGAGCTTACGTGAGCGCTAGTCACCAAGGCGCCTTAAATGCGCGCAGCGCATGCGCATCTTTGAATTCAATTGGAACCGCTCCGCGTCCCATCATCACTACTGCGCGCGTCGAGAGACGAACAACCAGGCGGGTTCAAACCCCCTGCAGTACTGCAGGTGCTGTAGAGATGGCCGACATGAGGGCCCCACATGGTGTGGGACCCACATGTTAGCCACCTCTACTGTACCTGCAGTACTGCAGAGGATGAGCACCCCAGCCAGGCTGCTACTACGCTATAAGATCACCTGGGCACGCCATCGTCTTCTCTGCACAACCACTCTTCCTCTCTTCCCAAAACCGCGCCAAGAACACCATGACTGACTAGACAACGCCGCCGCTAAGCCCGCCGAAGGACGCCAAGGGGAAGCGTCCCCGACTGGACTCCCCCCGGACAAGGAGTGGGCTCTCCGGAAAATGGCGCGCGATGTATTTGACAATACATCACGCTCCATGCGTGTCGCCTTGGGCTTCGCCCCCTTCCAGAGTATGCTGCCATGGGGACAACGAGCCACTACGTCTTCGACATCACGCACTTGGCCGGTCGCCTCGACGTCCTCTGGGAGACACTGGCGGATGAGCTCGGCGTTGTCGGCCACGACAACCTGGTGGAGGCAACGTCCAGGAATCTGGGCTTCCCATCTGCGCCGCGGGAGGCGCCCCCGCCCAGCCGGGAGCCCAAGGAGGAGGAGGAGAAGGACAAGTAGGTGGAGCGAGGTGGAGGAAAAATAGTTTTTTCTTGTTCTTAGTTGTGTTGTTTATCTTTTCTTGTTTGTAGTTTGTGTTTTCTTTTTTCCTGTTTGTAATGTATCATCTTAAGGTAATGAACTTTATATTTCTGTTCATTGGTGCGCAAAAATAGTTCTAATGTTGCTGTTCTAATGATAAACTAGTAGACTATTTATCTCTTTTATCTTTTAGAATAGAATATATTTCCACTTCCAACTCTACTGAGCTAGAGATCCAGAAAGTGACTATCACCTACTAGTTTATCTGACAGAACCAACAGGGAGAAGCCCACTCTCTGTTCAAACCCAACACGGATCCAACATAATGAGCAATCAAACAGCAAAGCACGTAATAAATCACAAAAAACGCAACAACAGTTTCTGGAGTACGTATCAACTTTAGCCAGATTAGATGCTCGTGAGCGCCATTGCAAAAGGGTGAAGACAAAAAAGACTTGATTCAGATGGCTTGCAAAAACAAACTAGAAGTGAGTGTCATCAAAATTTTTGCCTGATTTGGATTGAGTCTTAGTTATAGACTTCCATAATAATAAAATCTATCGGATATTTTACTTTCACAAGTGCATCATAAATTGTATCGGGTGTTTTACTTTCACTAGTGTGTCATAAAAGTGTACGCCGACCACGTATCCTAATCCAACCGTACAACTTCAAGTAAAGGAGGGTTAGAGCATCTCCAACCCCTTTGTTATTTTTGATTTGCTATTCTTTCAAATGACAAATATGCTATCCACATTTAGCATTTCATTCCATGAGCATCTCCAACCTGTTTGCTATATGATGTGCTATATTAATTTTTTTTTCATATTTTATTAGTATATAATAATTATTTTAAAATTCAAATAACATTGTTCCAATGGCTATATTGTAACAAATGTATTTATAACGGCTATTTTTTAATGGTTATATTTATAACGACTATCTTTCAATGGATGTATTTCCAACAGCTAATTTTCAACGACTATTTTGTAACAGAATGACGATAATGTACCGGAACTCGGGAATAGCAAACCAGATAGCATTTGCTACTAGTAGCACACCGAGAGCTCCATATAGCAAATGGCTAAAAGTAGCAATCCTAATAGCAAACCGGTTGGAGATGATTTTTGCTCTAGATTTGCTAAATAATAGGATAGCACATCATATAGCTAATGGGTTGGAGATGCTATTTTAGCCATTAGCTATATTGTGTGCTATCCTATTATTTAGCAAATTTAGAGCAAAAATCATCTCCAACCAGTTTGCTATTAGGATTGCTACTTTTAGCCATTTGCTATATGGAGCTCTCGGTGTGCTACTAGTAGCAAATGCTATCCGGTTTGCTATCCCCAATTTCTGCTACATTATTGTCGTTTCTGGTTCAAAATAGTTGTTGAAAATTAACTGTTGGAAATACAACCGTTGAAAAATAGTTGTTAGAAATATAATCATTGAAAAATCGCCGTTAGAAATACAAACGTCACAATATAGCCGTTGCAACAATATTATTTGAATTTTAAAATAATTATTACATATTAATAAAATATGAATTTTTTAATATAGCACATCATATAGCAAACGGGTTGGAGATGCTCATAGAATGAGATGCTAAATGTGGATAGCATAATTGCTATTTGAAAGAATAACAAACTAAAAATAGCAAACGGGTTAGAGATGCTCTTAGAAGATTGGTGGAAAATAATACGAACTTATAAGAAAAAGGAGAAGAAGAAAAAGGATGGCGCGCGTTTCGATACATGAACCGTGACACTGCTGATATCCATCTTCATTGGCTAGTTCCCGATTCCGCTGATCTCTCCAACATGTATTCACACTAGCTACTCTCTGGTGACTGGACCCAGGGTATCCCGTGGCCCACTCGGCATATCCAGTGGGTGGGCTCCTGAGAAATTTTGTTGTTGTTGTACATGGTGTTAGGTTGAGACAATGCAACTTGTGGTCATAACAATAAGAATTAAAAATTAGAAAGAGTATATAAGATTCAAAAATCTTCATTACTCTCTTTACTCTGGGCTCGGGCCCGTCAAATTTGGAAACTTATCCGCTCATATCATAACTGCATCAGTTATATATCAAGGCCCGTTTCCAATTAAAATCCAAACTAAAGGTGTAGACGAAGGTATTGCACAAGAGAGAGAGTTGCGCCGCGCCGCCGCAAACGGCAACCGTAGGGACGACAAGGAGAGAGACCCAATGGTGGGGACTCAGGTGTACAACGTGAAGTTCGAGGAATACGTGATCACCACCACCGTGACGTCCTCCGGCAAGGCCGTGGAGGACTGGCTCGACAAGGTCCTCTTTATCCACCGTCGGCGCCTTCACAAGCTCGTCGCCGGGCTCGACGTCGAGTGGCGCCCCAGCCAGTCTGCCGACCAGAACCCCGTCGTCATTCAGCAGCTCTGCGTCGGCCGCCGCTGCCTCATCTTCCAGGTCATCCACGCTGACTACTTCCCCGATGAGCTGGAAGATTTCCTCGGTGATTCAGACTACTGCTTCGTCGGCGTCGGTGTGGAGGGTGACATCGATAGACTTTGGACGGACTGGCAGCTGAAGGTGGCCAAAACGGTGGACCTGGTCGAGCTCATGGCAGAGGAGATGGATTGCCCGAGCCTCCGCCGCGTGGGGCTGAGGACATCGTGAGCACCGTGATGGGCGCTGACATGGAGAAGCCTTACGGGGTGAGGACGAGCAACTGGGATGCGTAGAATCTCTCTGGCGAGCAGATGAGCTATGCGTGCATCGACACCTTCGTCTCCTTCGAGGTCGGCCGCAAGCTGCTCTCCAGCGACTAATGATTTTACCACCAAGTTTGCGGATCGGCTGTCGTCGATCATCCCAACATATGGAATTCGTAGGTGCATCGCTCATGTTCTAGCTTTTGTGCTTGTGCGCCCAATCTCTCATAAAATTATTTTTTCTTGAGAAAACACTATATCTTGCTTTTAAAAACATGCATGTTATTTCACATACATCGAGGTCTTTCACATGCATGTTAGTTGTCCATGCATGCTACGCCCCAAACATGATCAACGAGCCTCAAACATGACGTTCTCTCAACAAAAAAGAGAACACGTAACGTCAGCAAACATGATCGATGTCTTTCACGTGTATGTTAGACGTACATATGCTACGTCCCAGACATGTATTCCAAGAATAGAATAATATTTCCTACCATGTATATATATTTCTATATTTACCATATTCTCTACCATGCATGTGTGTATGCTCTCAACCTACAATATATGGCACTTTAACTACCACACTAATGAAGAATATCATCCTGTCATCAATAGAGATAACAAATCTGACACAAGGATGTTCCCTCGATGGTACGGGGATAGAATGTGGACTACCATCGTCTAATAAGCACACAACTCTCACTATGTACGTACGTGGTTCATCAAATTAATCGATCGCATGCTGCCATTATGTATCGCTGTACTCGTCTTTTGAAGAAACAACAGGCGTAGGTGCTAGCCGCTACGTGTTCTGATTTTAGGAACAAATAAACACACTTGTGAAAACACGTACGCCACATCCGATCCTCAACGTCATCCAATTAACATGTTCCTCAACAAGGGGGCACAAAAATCCTCAACACGTGACCAAACATGCTTGATCGCGAGTCTCTTTCACATGCATTACATTCATGTCCACCATCATCCATGATCACAACAATTATCAGTTCGATATGGACTCTCAGTCGGCAATGGTCGTATCCTTCAAAAAAATATATGGACTCTCGGTCGATTGCCACACGCGTTCACGTCAATCTCTGCACCTTTGTGTGTCAAATTAAAAAACTGGCCGATGGGACGTGTTGGGCCATCGCGATAACCGAGAGGAGGTGAACCGCGGTTTGGAGTAACTATGACCGTCGATTCAAAAGCACAATTTTTGAAGCGTCCGATCATCTCCACTCACGCGCTTAGACGACGACCCGCTATAAAGGCACACCTTCCTCTTCTTCTCCGTCGCACCTCTCGATCGATTTTATCCTCCAAACTTCTCCTCTTGCTGCTCCGCTGCACCACCGTCGACCACCTCTCTCTCTTTTTTCGCACCTCCGTCACCGCACAAATGGGTAGCCCCGCACCGAAGCGCTCCAGATCATCGACGTCCTCTGAACCTCCTTCTCCGTTTCCGTCGCTGCCAAGGCTGGTGGAACTGGAGGCGGCGCCCGCTTCTCCTCCGCTCCCGTCTCCGCCCGCGGCGCCCGCACCTCTTCCGTTTGACTATGATGAGACTTTTCACCTCATCGAGGAAAGCATCGACAAACTCGACAGCAAGCTTAAGGAGGTCACCGGCAGCCTGTTCGCCGCCGACGTGCAAGCAAAAGCACTCGACAAAATGGCGCAGGATGTATTTCACAATACATCTCACTCCTGTCGCCGACTGGGACTTGGTGTCCTTCCCCACCACGCCAGCATGGACTCCGCCGGCTACTACATCTTCGGGTTAGGCTTTGTTGCCGCTCGTCTCGACTGCCTCTACGAGACGATCGGTGATGAGGTCGGGGAGGGGTTTTGCGAGCAACTCATGAACGCCTTCAGCTGGAAGAAGTTCGATCTGGTGTTGGAAGATGCTCCGTCGGCGGTTGCGGCAGAGGCGGAGGCGCCGGCGGCAGATGTGGATGTGGAGGCGCCGCTGGCGGAGGCAGAGGCGGCGGCGGAGGTGGACAAGTCCTCCTCCGAGTAGAGTAGGATGAGTAGTAGTTTTTTATTTGTTTTCTATGTGTTTTTTTCTTGTTTTTAATATATGTGTTGTTTTTATGTTAATGAAAAATGTCTTTTATTTTATGTTCATGAACAATGTGTCCTACAGTACATGTACTAACGAAATCCTCCTTTTAGTGAAAAACATCGCATATGGAAAATTAACACATTAGTAATATTATACTGTATCTAATAAATACTCCCTCCTTATTCTTTTATTTGACGTTTTGGACAAAGCATTGAACTAACATTAGTAGGACGTACGTAGTAGAATTATATTTCAAAAAATTACGAAAATAAAAAGCTACACACTTAATTAATTTTATTTCTTTCTCTTTATCAGCTGTCATCGTGCCCGCCCCACCACCCCCACCCACTGGCCTGGCCTTAGGCAGTAGCCCACAAATTTTCTGCGACCCTCCCGCACAGCATCGCGCGTGCGCCCCCACCTAGCACGCCGTCCGATCAAAATCGCATAATCGTGGGAGCGGGACACGCGAGATTTCCATCCTTCGGTGTCTAGACAACAAACCCACCAGAGCGAAGCGAAGGATCTCAGCAGGATTTCCATGGGACGGCGTGCGGGGAGGGGGCGCACACGCGACGTTGTGTGGCAGGGCCGCATAAAATTTATTTCCGCCCAGCTAGGCCCAGAGTCGGGCCTGCCTTTAAGACCATCCGCAGTGGTTCACGGTAAAGCTTTAGGATGACACAGTTTTTCAATACTAAAGTTTTGGAAACCATAGTTTTTAAAATGACATGACAATACCAAAGTATTTCAATAACACAGTTTTGTAATACCACAATTTTGCAATACATAGGACTGTTTGGTTGACAAACACCATTCTGTATAAAATACCATAGTAATCTCAAATACCTTGGTATTGCTAATTTCTCTAAGACCATCCGCAGTGAACCGTTCACTGTAAAGCTTACTGGACTGGAAATATAGAGTAGATTACTGGAAGTATAGAGTTAGTGTCCAGAGTGAAATGCTGGAAGTATAGAGAATATACTTGAAGTATAGAGGGATAGAGTAAGTTTTAGAGGAAACCGCTGCGGATGGTCTAAAACTCCAAAAATACTGTTTTCCAAAACACCAAAATCGAATTCTCTGTGGCCCTTCCGCACAGCCGTCTCTGTGCGACCCTGCCCAGATGGTTGCCATGTACGTTCACACTCCAAGTCTTACAGCCAAGGGCGCACTGCACGGTTCCCGCGACTGTGCCACCCTGCCCTGATGATTGCCACGTACGCGAGCACACCAAATCTTGCAGCGCGCACGGGCAAACAAACTCCACGTCCGAGCTTCACTCAGCGATCCGAATAACTCAGCGCTCACCGTGCACGATCCATCATCATGCGCACAAATAATGTTATGAAATTATCAACTTTGATGATTCAATAACCCAATCAAGTTTCATCCAACCTACCAACAAAAAATTGGATCGTCCAGTCCATCCAACCAAATGTTAATTTGGATGATCCAAGACATAAAGAAATGGAAGATCTATCTCCAATCAAACTTCAACGTCAAACCAAACGAAATTGATGACTGAGCACTTTGTCACATGTCACTAGAGTGTACGCACAAATGACAAATATGCGGCCTCAACACCGGGTTTAGGGTGCATCGTGGTCTAACCACATGACCTGACCAAACAATCACGTAATTACCATACACCTGCAAGAGCAACTACCAGGCCGCATCCACCAACGCATCCCAACCCTGCGAAAGGATGACGAGCAGCAGCAGGTGAACACTTTGCAGTGGCGGCACAATGGAAAACGGTGGCAGCGGACGGCGACCTACCTGGATGTTGGCGTAATCGACCTCGAACATCTTCCGCGAGTCGTTCACCTTCCGCGGCGAGCTGAACCACACTGGCAGGAACTCCTCCGTTTCGCAGTCGAAGCATGACTTGGAGAAATGGGCCACCAACGCATCCCGACCCTGCGAAAGGATGACGAGCAGCGGCAGGTGAACACCATGCAGCGGCGGCTCAATGGAAAATGGTGGCAGCGGATGGCAACGTACCTGGATGTTGGCATAGTTGACCTCGCACATCTTCCGCGAGTCATTCACCTTCCAACGAAAGCCATGCAGGTGCTTCGTCCACAGCTGGAACACCGCATCTGGCGATGTGAAGTTGACAAAGCAGTAGCCCTCGTTGGCCTCGGACCTTGGCAAATGCAACAAACGAGGTTAAGTATCAATCAGTAAAAGACCGGAGCTTGATTAGTATAATCATATATTCCAAAGCATAGGCGTGGTACTTGAAGTGGAACGTAAATAAAATCGTAAAACCATCTTGACGCGGCCCACTGCAATTTTCGCGTTCTCCTCGGCGCAGTGCTGATCAATGATGTTCATTACTTTTTGCCTCCTGTGGAAAACGATGTTAAACATCAGGTATTAACGCATCAACAAATATGAGGGGGAGAATACCAACGCGCAGATTTAAAAGTATGTTGCAGATCATCAGCATCGTCAGACCAGAAGCAAGGTCAAAGTGGCGCCGTGGCCGCCGCGAACTCGAGAACGGAAGGGGAGAAGGCTCATCTCCAACGGATAGAGGGGACGGAAGCTACACGGCCGCTATGGGCGATGAGCCTTCCCCTCGATCCATTCTCGAGTCGGGGGCCGGCTGGCGATGGGGGCGCAGGGGCAGCGGGCCGGCGGCAGAGTCGGGGGCGCGGCAGGCGACGTTGTGCGGCACGGCCGCATAAAATTTATTTTCGTCCTCCTAGGCCCAGAGCCGGGCCTGCCGTTAAGACCATCCGCAGTGGTTCACGGTAAAGCTTTAGGCTGTGTTTGGGAGCACAGTTTTTCAATACTAAAGTTTTGGAAACCATAGTTTTTAAAATGACATGACAATACCAAAGTACGTATTTCAATAACACAGTTTTGTAATACCACGATTTTGCAATACATAGGACTGTTTGGTTGACAAACACCATTCTCTAAAAAATACCACAGTAATCTCAAATACCACGGTATTGCTAATTGCTCTAATACCATTCACAGTGGTTCACTGTAAAGCTTACTGGACTGGAAATATAGAGTAGATTACTGGAAGTATAGAGTTAGTGTCAAGAGTGAAATGCTGAAAGTATAGAGAATATACTTGAAGTATAGAGGGATAGAATAAGTTTTAGAGGAAACTGCTGCGGATGGTCTAAAACTCCAAAAATACCGTGTTCCCAAACACCAAAAGCGAATTCTCTACGGCCCTTCCGCACAGCCGTCTCTATGTGATCCTACCCAGATGGTTGCCACGTACGTTCACGCTCCAAATCTTACAGCCAAGGGCGCACTGCACGGTTCCCGCGACTGTACCACCCTGCCCTGATGATTGCAGCGTACGCGAGCACACCGAATCTTGTAGCGCGCACGGGCACACGAACTCCACGTCCGAACTTTGCTCAGCAATCCGAATAACTCGGCGCTCGGCGTGCACGATCCATCATCATGCGCATGAATCACATTATGAAATTATCAACTTTGATGATTCAATAATCCAATCAAGTTTCATCCAACCTACCAACAAAAAATTGGATCGTCCAGTCTATCCAACCAAACGTTAATTTGGATGATCCAAGACATAAAGAAATAGATGATCTATCTCCAATCGAACTTCGACATCAAACCAAACGCAATTGATGACTAAGCACTTTGTCACATGTCACTAGAGTGTACGCACAAATGACAAATACACGGCCTCAACACCGGGTTTTGGGTGCATCGTGGACTAACCACATGACCCGACCAAACACTCACGTAATTACCATACACCTGCAAGAGCAACTACCTGGCCGCATCCTTCGCGTACGAATGGCAACGCCGACCAACTTATACTTTTTGTACTAGGTACAAAGAATTTTCCTTGTCCATGAGCCAATAAACAAGCTCTTCTGATGCGGCTTTTGTAGTTAAAAAATGAACTACGACAAAGCGACAAGTTCATGGAGACGGGGGGAGTAATATGATCATCGACGTCTCTCTCACATGCATGTTATAGTTGTCCATGCATGCTACCCTACGCCCCAAACATAGGATCAACGAGCCAAACTATATATATATATATATATATATATATATATATATATATATATAACATGTTAGTTGTCACGCCCCAAACATGATCAACGAGTCTCAAATATGACGATCTTTCAACAAACTTAGAAAACACCTAACGTCATCAAACATGCATGATCGAGGTCTTTTGCATGTGAAACTGAGAAAACATGAACAAGGGTTTGTGATATATATATATATATATATATATATGACGATTTTTCAAAAAATAAGAGAAAACACGTAACGTCATGGAACAAGATCGAGGTATTTTGCGTGACAAACTGGAAGAAAACTGGAACATTGCATATACCTTGGGCCGGTGGGCCCTTTGCGTGTCAAAATTAAAATCTGGAACTGAAAAACTGAAACACCGCCGGACGGACCTACAAAGTATGCCAGGTGGGGCACTGCATACCCTGGACCCTTTGCATGTCAAATTAAAAAACTACGTGTGAAGCGGAGATGGAAGCCAACCGCGGTTTGGGTTAATTCGAAAGCACAGTTTTTGAAGCGTCCGATCATCTCCACTCGCACGGGACGAGGACCCGCTATAAAGGCACACCCGTCCTCTTGCATCTCTGCCGCACCACTCCATCGCCATCGATCATAGCCTCCAAACTTCTCTTCCTTCATCGCCGCACCATCGCGGACCACCACTCGCTCTTTCTCCACAACTCCGTCACCGCACAAATGGGTAGCCCCGCACCGAAGCGCTCCAGGCCGTCGACGTCCTCTAAACCTCCTTCTTCTCCGTTTCCGCCCGCACCTCCTCCGTCCCCTTCTCCGCTCGCGGCGCCCGCACCTCCTCATCCCGTTTGGGTTCAGGAGACTGTCCGCCTCGTCGAACACCACTTTGATGAACTCGATCGGCACCTGAAGCTCGACATATTGGCGCGGGATGTATTTTCCGATACATCTCACTCGTGTGAGCGTCTGTGTCTTGGGAAACTTCCCGTCTGCACCAGCATGGACACCACCGGCCACTACTGCTTCGGGTTAGGGTTTGTGGCCGGTCGTCTCTACGTCCTCTACAAGATGATCGGGGAGGTGGATGGGGGTGGATGGCCGCCAACATCTTCTACGGACCGTCGCCCGGAAGCTTCGGACTCAATTGCCGGAGGAGGCGGCGGCAGCGGAGGAGGCAGCGGTGGAGGAGGCGGCGGCAGCAGCAGCGGCCGAGGAGGAGGTGGAGGAGATCTCTGTCGACTCCGAGTAGAGTAGTATTTGTAGATTTTCTTTTTCTTGTCTTCTATGTGCTTTCGTAGTTCTTGTTTGTAATATATGTGTTGTTTCTATTTTAATGATAAATGTCTTTTCTGTTCATGAACAATGCATCCTATGCAGTATCAAAAAACAACTCCTTTCTGAAAAAGGGGCGAGATAACTGTTGTTCAATGTCTAGCCAAGAATTCGTTGTGTTGCAACGATCAATGACTTTTGGTTGAAACTCCATTGAGATTGTGGTTGAGGCTGCGTTTCTCCTCTTTTGTGTTCTTTCACTCAATTTTTTCATTTGTAGTCAGCGCATGGGAAAATGTATTTTTAGTATGTAGTAGTATATAGTATATGTTATCGTTTCATTGTGATTAATGTTACAAAATGCTGATTGTTCACCATCGTCCTTTCGTTCACTTGGCTGTATTTGCATATCGTTTGCATTAGCACATACGTATACATTTGGCGATTCATATATTTTTTTCGTATTTTTTTGGAATGTCCCACTAGCTAGCAGATGACTGCTTTTAGATTTTGATCTCCATGCATGGCAACAAAGATGAATTAAGAAGCGAGCAAGTTGTCATAAGACGAAGTCTACCCCTCTAGCTACATGCACCAGCCATGTGCAGGAATCGACGCGACATGAGATGTAATTAATCACGATTGGATGCATGCACAAGGGCACGGCTTGCGTCAAATTCTCTACTCCCGCGAAAATTTTGTCGTTCTACTTGGCACGCCACATTTGAGATTTTGACAATTCAATTTTCACTATCTGCGCCTCCAATTTCAGTCCCGCCTATTATTGTAACCCTATTTCAGTCATGATGAGTATAAATGGAAACACTGGCCTCCGTTCCCAACACACCGCTGCCCCGCCCTTTCGGTGATCTCGCAGTACTCCAAATGTGTTGTCTCTCTGTTCTGTGTTCCATACTTGTATTCCTAAGAAATTCTAGTGTTTTCATTTCCCACGGTTTTTACAATTTTTTCCGCATGGATCTCGCAGTGACGCATCGAAGCTCTTGGTGGTGTTGACTCCTGGGTACAACGCCGGGCGACCAAGTTTGACAGGCTCTACCGAACCTCTTCGTCGCCAACACCTCCCTGCGACATCGCATCCCGGACCCCAGTTTTATGCTAGGTAAACTACACGATCCATGCCGTCTTTTTATAGAGCTATATTGGCTTGGTTCTACACGATCCATGTAGTTTTGGCCTAGTTAAGTTATACATGATCCATCCTGATATACGAAGATTAAATAAATTAACAAAGAAGAAATGTGATCTTCTGTTTCACGAATTTAGTTATATATTTATATATACACACACACACACACACTACATCTGTTCCTAAATAAATGTTGCTCCGACAGCTGATTATAGTAGTGTATTTCTAGTTCAATTCTCGGTCAGGAACGACAAATACTAAAAACTAGAGGTAGTAGTATGTAATTTCTGGATTTAGAAATAAATGACGCACGGGTTATCTGATCAACCACTCCAAATGTTGTACTCTCATTCCTGTTTTACAAATTTGTATTCCTAAGATTTTTAGTTCCCATGGTTTTCACTTTTTTCTTTCTTGTGGCTTTCTCGGATCGTACGTTTTTTCTATTCTTTCTTTTCTAATTCCTCCGTTAGTAACAAACACTACAGTTTATAGAAAGCATACCGTCCGATCCAAAATCTACGTCGGTCATGTAATCTGACGTTATCACTATTATTTGGAATGACTACTTACAATGCTCTTTACATTAGGAATAAGACATCAAACCGTGATGTCGTCTACAAGCATTCATGGTGGCCAACAAGCACCTGATATAACTATAAATGTGTTTACTATCAAAATTAAACAAATTTAGACAATATTAAATCATTTGCATGGTACGCAGAGAATATTGCAGCACATGATGTTCAGGAACCCCGAGGTTCTTCACTCCCTGGTACTACTACGATGCATGACCCAACAATAGGTATAGATATACAAACCAGAAATACTCCTTCCGCCCCAGCGTACTTTTGGAGCTTAAAAAATGTCCCACTCCAACTCTATCCTTGGTAGTAGCTTCCAACTACCCATATCACATCACATTACTACCTACCTCTCTACCTTGCCATTTGTTTTGGTAGAGCGTGTTAGTTTTTTACTCTACTCCTTTGGCATTGAATTTGGAGCATTTTGAGAGACTACGTTCTGTCCTTTAGATGTATTGATGATGGGTGTATCATGGTCATTTGCATTCTTCCCTAGGCTCTACTCCTTGCGATTCTACTTTCTTATTAGTACTTACTCTTTATAGTTAACAGTTCATCAGCCTGTGTGATGGCATGATTTTTTTTATGCCTCCATGCTGTGCTCTCTCGCCGCCGGCCACTCTGGCTGGCACCGGCGCCCACGCCCTGCTGCTGGTCACTTTAGTGTCCTCCTCGACGTGTCTCCCTCGCCCATCGCCACGTCCCATGCTTCACGTGCCATGATTACCCTGCCGCTCGCAAATCCCTGGCCATTACTCGCCCTGCCACCAATCCTCCTTGAGAGTTTCGGCAAGACCAAACCCTCGCTTTGTTAAGTGTCGCAAGCTGGCACTATGCAGTACTGCACCTCCAGTAGCCGCCACTGACAAGTAGACTCAATGTCTCATGGGCCCATATGTCAGTGCCAACTAATGCAGGTGCAGTAGCGGAGGATTTCAATCTTGCAAGTTGCCTGCCTTATCTGTCTTGCATTCGCCACTTGCTACCGCTGGCGTTCATTACTTGCCCTGCAACTAATAATTCTCTTCGAGACGTGCTCCGGCGGATGTCAGTCAGACCGAACCGGCGAACCCTATCTTTGTCTAGTCTAGCGTTGCCAGCTGCATGCCCCCTCACAGTCTTGCCTGCTTCGCTAATGGACTGAAAATCCTCTGCAGAACTATGAGTGCGTACCGCCACTGACATGTGTAACTGATGGCTCATTTTAGGGTATGAACAGCAACAAAGAAGTCAATAATGTAACCCCCCCCCCCCCCCCATCATAATAGTTGTCATTAGGACAGTCCTAACTACTGTAGTAGTTCATTTTTAATTCATTTGTTGGTCTGATATGACAATTAATATAAACCAGGAGGGTGTACTATAGAACAAAATGGTGCTGGCACGACGTGGTCGTCCCACGCTCGTATTTGCCGCACTCGTCCTGAAGATGGTATGAACATCAAACTTTTCTGCTTTTCACACTATTTGTACATGATACTAAACTTGTTCAGGCGGTAATTTGCTTTAATCGTTTACCGTTTGAATCAATGTAACAGAAGGAAGGAAGCTAGGAAGAAGTGTGGCTAAAGGACTTAAGGTTGCCAAAATACGCTATGCATCCCAAGTTAGTAAAATGGAGCATGTGAAGCTACCAATTCAGTTCCCTGCTAGGTTGGGTGCTGCGGTTGGTATTAATCAGCGGCACTTTGTCAATGCTGTGGTTATGTTTACAAAAAGACATGCATCCCTCACCGGAACAAGACATGCATCCCTCACCGGTACAACGAAGTGGGCAGAGGTTGGCCATATTAACAAGAGAGATATAGTACGAGACATTCTGGTTAGTGTTGTCACACCCCCACACAAGTATTTTTTTTCTTGCAATCTCCATCCTGTACGTTTACAGCAACTTGTTATACAATGTACAAGATTCCTGGGACATGGAGGACACACCCGAGAGCGCAAGAAAAATTTTGAAAATTGCTGGTGAGCACTACAAGGGGTGGCGCTCGACTTTGCATGCCACCTATAAGAGTTATTCTACCGATGAAGAACGTATACGAAACCAGCCTGCTGACATAACGACGCCCGAGTGGTTGCACCTAATAGAATATTTTGGGTCTGAGCGATAAAAGGTCAGCTAACTTTTTAATAGCTTCGCATCATACAAAAAACATTTTATTTACTTTCATTCATGGAATTAATTCTTAAAATTATTGCAATCAATAAGTAGGACCAATTCTCAAAATCGAAGCAGACAAAAGGCGTGTCACTTGCTTGGCTCCAAATCCTACAACCAACTTAGTTACAAGAAGGTATGAAAAATAAATCACGCTTTTACTTTGCACTGCAAACAATATGTATACCGACAAGTTGAAGTTCACTTGTATTTTATGTACCCGATGACATACAACTGTGGGAGGCAAGCCATTTGTTGAACGGTAACTGGACAAACAAGCTGACAGAAGCTGTACATGTGAGTAACACTTCAAACAATCCCCAATTAAATGAATATTTGCAAATTACCTGTGACTTTTCTTTTCGTATATAGATCCAGGCACGTGCCCAAGTGGACGATATGGAAGCTGAGCAGAGAGGCCCAATTCCAAATGAGGAGAGAAACCACATCTTCCAGTGTTGTTATAGATCCTCAATCGGTTGTGTAGGATCATAGGTTTGGGGGCGTGGTTATATGGCTAACCCAACTGGTCCCGAACGTGAACGTATGCGTATCTAGATGTCTAAACACCTCAACGACCAAGTTCGAAACTTAGAAGTTAGAAATGCAGGCCTCAATGAAATAGTGCAGGACTTGGAATGTGACGCCCGGTTCCGAAAAAAACTGAACCAAGCTAACGCATATGTGTGCCCAGGATGTTCATCACACATATACGAGTGCAATCACGAACGATGTACAGATAATTACCACAGAACAAGATTAATTATCAAATTTTATTACACGAACTATATTATCCTCGAATACAAGCTCTAATGAATATTAATGATAAGTTCAACTAATGCAGCGGAAACAGACTAATTAAGCAACTAAGCAAACTAAGCATAAGGAATAGCGCAGCTCCATGCAACACCACAGGCAAAGCTGACGGTAGACACGGCCTAGAACTCCGCAATATCGCCATTAAACTCATAATCCTGTCCTGCAACTGTTGGGGGGGGGGGTTGCAAGAGTGAGTACATGTCGTACTCAGCAAGTGTGGAAAGTATGACATGTGGCTGATTCAAATGACGAATGTAATAATGGCTAAGTGCTGAAAAGTACAGTAAAACATTTGAAAAGCAATATATTACATTTATGTGTAAGTAAACCCATCATTAACCATGTACCCATAATAATACCAGTCCATAATTCAACATTACCAATAACCATAATTGATGTCATAAACCATAATTCCATCTCATAACCGTAACCATAATCATAATATCAACCATAACCATTACCAAACCATAACCATCCCAAATCCCAATTTCCCTCTAATCATGGAAGTTGTCCAGGTGCTCATAACCGGGAGCACGGCTATCATGATAGTTTTAATACTCTGCAGAGTTTGTACCACTTTACCCACGTGTTCGTGATTTCATCACCTTTCGGCGACTAAGAACCTCCCTTATGCCCATGACCCGTCGGTCACATTACACACTTCCGTTGGTGTGTGGCCAAGAGATCACAAAATAGCCTTTACAAAGGGATTACTAGCCTATTCAGACCCCACTGAGGTTTCACCGGTGGCGATGCCTCCAACTGAGCACATCTTCAACCAAGGGCCCCCTCTTGAGCCATTCGGATCCCAGGGTAGTCCCACCAATCATCAACAAACCCAATCCGACTACCCCTTCCCCGAGCATCCACAATGGTCCAAACAGCACTAGCAAAGCCCTAATTAATCAGCTACGCCGCACCCATAACTTGGCCTCGTGGTGGCACTGTAGTCCTGGCTTATTCTCGCATGAACCGGTCCTTAGATCTAAAGCACGCAAACCACCATAACATCCAACCCATCCACATACCAGGCTTGCTTAGATCACCCATCGTATTGACCAGTTCACATTAACTAGAATATCATTGATGCATAATTAAATGTGTAGTGTTGGTTTTTCCATCCCAATTAATTAAGCGAAGCAAAAAGGTAAAAACCCTTCCCGACTCTCTACCATAAATTCCAGGTGACAAGGGTGGTTTAGCAAATCTAGTAAACTTCCTACCATAGGATTCCCATCAAATTGACACAGCATGCAGTTTTGCAAACAAAACATTTATTTTAAAACAGGATCAATATGCTTCAAGGACACTTGCCTTGCTCCGGCGGATGGGGTTGCTCAAGCGCTTCAAATTCTTGATTCTGAAAATCCTCGTACACGATCTCTTGAGCACTTCCCTCTACTCGTGATTACACATACAAGAATATACATACAAATCAACATGATGCACACATAATAATCAACATGCGATGATATGCATGCATGCAAGGTACAATAATTAATTAACTACGGTTGTTTATTAATTAGATGCAACTAGTTCATACGTGTTCATATGGGTTTACGGGGGTTTTAGGGTGAATTAATGCTGCTGAAAATAAAATTATGGTGCAACTAAAATCAAATTACGCCTATTAGATTCAGTATGATCGCTAAAATTTGCATCGGGAACGAATCCTACCGTAGATCTGACGGCTTGACGGTCGCGGAACAAATGCGATGCGTAGACGAAGTGGATGGCGCAGCAGTTCTTCGGCGGCACGACGACAGCGACGATCTCCGGTGGACGGTGGTACCCTCCTCTCTTTCTTCCTCTTCTTCCCATCCTTTTTTTCTTCCTTTTTTCTTCCCTGATGGCGGCGGCTCTGGTCCCTTTTTTTTTGGCGGCAGAGCTACTCTCTAGTGCGTTTTGTTCCTGCTGCAACCAGCGGCTAGGGAAAAAAAACCTAGGGACCTACGGTCCTTTTTATAGGGTGGAGCGATTACCGTGGAATCCGGTTCGGTTGGGAGGCGGTGAAATCCACGCGGGACTTGGCGGGACGACCGCAGGAATCGGGGACCGGGGCGTGGGGTGGGGTCCAGGCGCGGTCGAGCACGCGGGAGTCCGGAAAAAATTTCGGAGGCGGGAGCGTCGGCCGCTGGCGGGAAAAATCGCGGGGGCGGGAATCGCGCGCGTGCAGGCGCGCTCGCGCGGGAAGACCGGGGTGGGGGCCACGCGGGCGGCGGGGCGGCGTGGGGCTGGGCGTTGCATCGCGTTAGGGGGGGAGACCGGGGCGTCGCGTCAGCTGGGGGGGGGGCATGGCTGAGGGCGTGTACGGCGGCATCGGGGCGCGGGCGAGCGGCCGGCTCGGGGCGAGCGCGCCGTGGGGGTGGGGTCGCGCCAAGCCGGTCGGCGCGTTGCGGCACGTGGGCGGGGCCCGGCGCCTCGCGTGCGGGCGTGGCCGGCTAGCGGCTCGGCCGCTGGCCGGCGGGGATTTTCTTTTTTTTTCTTTTTTTTTGAAACATATTACTGTTTTTTTTCCTTTATTTATTTATTATTATTATTTTTACAGTATTTATTTATCTTATTTATTTTATTCATTTACTTTTTTATATATATATTATTATTCATATTATATATTTATTGTTTATTTTTTTTATTTTTATAACATATATTATTAATATTAATATTTCATATATTTCTATATATTGTTATATATTATTTATATATATACTTTTATATATATTTTTTATTATTATTTTTATACTTATTCCCTATTACAAGTTTTAGGCTATAATTATTATTTTTCTTCTTCTTTTGCTGCATACATTTATATATATATGCTCCATCTCTTATGTTTTATTATTTTTCTTTTATCCTACTAATGCATGATCATGTATGCAATGCAGGATGGGAAAATTTAGGGTGTTACAAACCTACCCCCCTTAAAGTGAATCTCGCCCTCGAGATTCGACAGCGTGGAGAAAAGATGCGGGAATTCTGCCTTCAGTTCTTCTTCACGTTCCCACGTAGCTTCGGCTTCTGTATGGTGTTTCCATTGCACTTTGCACCAACGAATCCTCTTATTTCTCGTGACCCTTTCCTTCACGTCCAAGATCTGGATAGGTTGCTCGACATAAGACAAATCCTCCTGAAGTTCTAACTCGTCCATCGGCACTTGTTCTTCCGGCACCCTGAGACACTTCTTAAGTTGAGACACGTGAAATACGTCGTGTACGTCTGAAAGATGAGCTGGCATCTCCAACTTATATGCTACTTCTCCTCTTTTGTCCAAAATCTTGAATGGTCCAATATAGCGAGGTGCGAGCTTGCCTCTTATGTTAAACCTCTTATGACCTCTCATAGGTGACACCTTGAGGTAAACAAAATCTCCAATTTCAAAGACTAATTTCCTTCTTCTATTGTCCACATAGCCTTTTTGTCTTGATTGGGCAGCCCTCAAATTTTCACGAATTATTTGGACTTGCTTTTCGGCTTCTTGCAACACATCCGGACCAAATACTTGAGTTTCTCCTGCCTCATTCCAGAATAAAGGTGTCCTACACTTCCTCCCATAAAGTGCTTCATATGGTGACATTTTCAAACTTGCTTGGTAACTATTGTTGTATGAAAATTCTGCGTATGGCAAGCTTTTATCCCAACTTTTCCCATGCTTTAATGCACAAGCTCTTAACATGTCCTCCAAAATCTGATTTTTCCTCTCGGTTTGTCCGTCCGTTTGAGGATGATATGCTGAACTAAAATTCAACCTCGTCCCCAAATCTTCATGCAATTTCTGCCAAAATCTGGAGGTAAATTGAGAACCTCTATCCGAGACTATCTTCTTCGGTACTCCGTGTCGACACACAATATGCTCCATGTATATTTCGGCCAATCGTGCGGCTGTATATTTGGTCTTCACAGGGACAAAATGAGCTGACTTGGTTAAGCGATCCACAATTACCCAAATTGAGTCATACCCGGACTGAGTACGGGGTAACCCAACTATGAAGTCCATTCCAATTTCTTCCCACTTCCATTCAGGAATCTTCAACGGTTGCAGTAATCCGGCTGGCCTTTGATGTTCCGCCTTGACTCGTTGGCACACATCACACAGTGCTACGTATTCAGCTATGTCCTTCTTCATGCTATTCCACCAATAGCAAGTCTTCAAGTCCTTGTACATCTTCGTACAACCAGGGTGGATTGAGTATGGCGAGTCATGTGCCTCCTTTAATATTGTTTCTCGAATATGCTTTACATTAGGCACAACAATTCTCTTTCCAAGCCATAAGGTACCATGTTCGTCTTCATCAAATCTGAATTCTCTCCCTTCTTCGATTCTTTCCTTGATTTCCTTGATCTCCTCATCTGTGGTCTGTGCTTCTCGAATTTCTTGCTCCAAGGTTGTATTTAACTCCATCATCTCCATCTCATTTACAAACCCGAGGTTCAACCGTTCAAACTCCTTACATAACTCGGACGGTAACTCTCGAACTGTAAGTTGATGGCTTACTCCTTTCCGACTCAAAGCATCGGCTACTACATTGGCTTTTCCCGGATGATAGTTGATTCCCACATCATAATCCTTGATGAGCTCCAACCATCTTCGTTGCCTCAAATTCAGATCTGTCTGTGTGAAAATATACTTAAGACTCTTGTGATCCGTATAAATTTCACACCTATGTCCAAGAATATAGTGTCTCCAAATTTTCAATGCATGTACCACGGCTGCAAGTTCTAAATCATGTGTTGGGTAATTCTGCTCATGTTTCTTCAATTGTCTTGACGCATAGGCGACCACTTGACCTTCTTGCATCAATACACATCCAAGTCCTTGTCTTGATGCATCGCAATAGATGTCGAAACTCTTGCTTACGTCCGGTAATACTAACACCGGCGCGGTTGTCAACCTTTTCTTTAACTCCTCAAAGCTATCTTGACAAGCTTGAGTCCATCGGAATGCCTTCCCTTTCATGAGTAATTCGGTCATAGGTTTGGCTATTTTGGAGAAATCCTTGATGAATCGGCGGTAATATCCAGCCATTCCAAGGAAACTCCGGATTTCCTTGACATTCTGCGATGGTTCCCACTTCAACACATCCCTCACTTTACCGGGGTCAACCGATACTCCTCCTCCGGAAATAATATGGCCTAAGAAAGAAACTTCCCGTAACCAGAATTGACATTTACTGAACTTGGCGTACAATTGGTGCTCCCTCAATTTCTGCAGCGTAAGCTTCAAGTGTTCCTCGTGTTCCTTCTCATCCTTCGAGTAGATCATAATATCATCGATAACACCACAACGAACTTGTCCAAGTACTCCATGAAGACTTTATTCATTTGGTACATAAAGTAGGCAGGTGCATTTGTCAATCCAAAAGACATCACATTGTACTCATAAGATCCATACCGTGTCCTAAAAGCTGTCTTGGGTATGTCTGATGGTCTAATCTTCATTTGAAAGTATCCCGACCTCAAATCAATCTTAGAGAAGACACAAGCACCCTTCATCTGATCAAACAAGTCTTCTATACGTGGCAAGGTATACTTGTTCTTGATTGTTACCTCGTTGAGAGCTCGGTACTCCACACACATCCTTTGCGTTCCATCCTTCTTGTCCACAAATAGAACAGGCGCTCCCCAAGGTGAAGAGCTAGGGCGAATAAAACCCTTCTCTAGTTGTTCTTGAATCTGCTTCTTGAGCTCTGCTAATTCCTTAGGAGGCATCCTATACGGCCTCTTAGCTATAGGTGCAGTTCCACGTATTAAATCAATAACAAACTCAATGTCTCGATCGGGTGGCATACCTGGCAACTCATCTGGAAAAACATCCAAAAGTTCACACACTACCGGAATCTCCTCAATTGCGGCACCGTCCACATGGTTCAGCTCCAATTGCTTCGGTGTGGTTTGAGATGCTTCAAATTCTACGGTGATCCCTTCCTCATTGGTCAACTTCACCATCTTCATGGCACACTCAATAACTCCATTGTGCTTCCTTAACCAGTCCATACCAAGTATAATGTCCAATCCTTGAGAATCCAAAACAATGAGGTTGGCGGAGAAGTCTACCCCCCTTATTCTAAGGCTTACTTTTGGACATACTAAATTTGTCCTCATCTCTCCTCCAGGAGACTTAACCAACAGAGTAAACTTCATATGAGAGATAGGCAAACTATACTTGGCAACATACTTTGATGCAATGAATGAATGCGATGCTCCAGAATCAAATAACATAGTCGCGGGGTTGGAGTTGGCGAGAAACATACCAATGACCACGTCATCCGCTTGTTGAGCATCCTCCGTAGAGACATGGTTCACGTTACCACTAGCAAAATCCTGCTGTCCACGGCTTCCGTGTGGCTGTCCTCCATTGGGTCTTGGGTTTTGCCTCAGCGCATTGCTTCCTTGACCAAGGCCTGACTTAGGACATTGATTCGCAAAGTGTCCAGCTTCTCCACAAGTATAGCACTTCTTAACTCCACCAGAATTATTGGGACGAGCTTGGTTTTGAGCATTGGCTCCAGGAAAATCAGCACGAGGTGCATAAGGCATCGGAGGCCTAGGTGCTTGCATGACAGGGCGCTGCTGCACAAACTGAGTTGGGCGCGGTGCATAACCAGGGCGCTGAGCAGGAATAGAGGATCTGTAATGAGGCGCATTGGGCGGCGCAAAGCGAGGGCGCACATTACTTCCTTGTTGGTGTCCTTGATATGGCGCCTTCCTCTTGATTTCTTGCTCCATCTCACG
The DNA here is from genome assembly GCA_036927565.1 of Tuctoria greenei. Lineage (NCBI taxonomy): Eukaryota > Viridiplantae > Streptophyta > Magnoliopsida > Poales > Poaceae > Tuctoria > Tuctoria greenei. Next base: position 131,257,504 of record JAYESD010000004.1, read on the forward strand.
GATCTTGTTCTCAACCACAATTGCTTTGTCCACAAGCTTCTGAAAATTGACATAATCACAGTTGAGCAATTGCACTTGGATCGTATTGTTCAATCCCCTCATGAACAAGTATTGCTTCCGGCTGTCCCGGCTAACATCCTCAGACGCGTATCTTGAGAGTTGAGTGAACTTATTGAGATATTCACTCACGCTTGATTTTCCTTGTCTCAAGTTCTCAAATTCTTGCCTCTTCAAGATCATAACACCTTCCGGCACATAATGAGAACGAAAATTCTCCTTGAATTCGGCCCAAGTAATTCTCTCTTGGTTCTCATGAGCGTTGCAATAAGAATCCCACCAATCTGCAGCTGCTCCAACGAGTTGATGAGAAGCAAATAGCACCTTCTCCCGGTCACTGCATTGAACAATGGCTAGCTTCTTCTCCACGGACTTGAGCCAATCGTCCGCATCCATAGGGTCAGCAGCTTGAGCAAAGGTTGGCGGCCTAGTCCTCATAAACTCCCCCAATCGGTTATGAGGAGGTGGGGGTGGCGGTGGCGGCATGTGGGGCTGATTGTTGATATTGCCAGCCTGCAGCTGTCCCATAGTTTGTATCATGGTCTGCATGAGCTGGTTTTGCATGGCCAATAGCTGCTCAATATTGATGGCTCCATGAGCAGGTCCTTGTCCGATGTTGTTCTGAGGTACTCCATTGTTCTCCTCCTCATCATTGGCATCCCTCTGGTTGCGAGTCCTCACCATCTAAAGAAAAGCAATAGGTAAGAATTTAGAAACATCCCCAACTATATGCATCAAGGGATATGAAGCTAACCAACTAGCTACACTAGCCTAGGTGGACATGGCAATGGTAAAGCATCCCAAAATCCTCTATTAAGCACACAAGCAAACAATATATAGCAAACAGCACACCAACAAAATCAAATCGAATCCTGAGTGCTCCTATGTGCTCTAAAGTGTCCATTCTATCTAGGCTGCGTCCTACGGTCAACCTGTGGCTCTGATACCAATCTGTGACGCCCGGTTCTGAAAAAAACTGAACCAAGCTAACGCATATGTGTGCCTAGGATGTTCATCACACATATACGAGTGCAATCACAAACGATATACAGATAATTACCACAGAACAAGATTAATTATCAAATTTTATTACACGAACTATATTATCCTCGAATACAAGCTCTAATGAATATTAATGATAAGTTCAACTAATGCAGCGGAAACAGACTAATTAAGCAACTAAGCAAACTAAGCATAAGGAATAGCGCAGCTCCATGCAACACCACAGGCAAAGCTGACGGTAGACACGGCCTAGAACTCCGCAATATCGCCATTAAACTCATAATCCTATCCTGCAACTGTTGGGGGGGGGGATTGCAAGAGTGAGTACATGTCGTACTCAGCAAGTGTGGAAAGTATGACATGTGGCTGATTCAAATGACGAATGTAATAATGGCTAAGTGCTGAAAAGTACAGTAAAACATTTGAAAAGCAATATATTACATTTATGTGTAAGTAAACCCATCATTAACCATGTACCCATAATAATACCAGTCCATAATTCAACATTACCAATAACCATAATCGATGTCATAAACCATAATTCCATCTCATAACCGTAACCATAATCATAATATCAACCATAACCATTACCAAACCATAACCATCCCAAATCCCAATTTCCCTCTAATCATGGAAGTTGTCCAGGTGCTCATAACCGGGAGCACGGCTATCATGATAGTTTTAATACTCTGCAGAGTTTGTACCACTTTACCCACATGTTCGTGATTTCATCACCTTTCGGCGACTAAGAACCTCCCTTATGCCCATGACCCGTCGGTCACATTACACACTTCCGTTGGTGTGTGGCCAAGAGATCACAAAATAGCCTTTACAAAGGGATTACTAGCCTATTCAGACCCCACTGAGGTTTCACCGGTGGCGATGCCTCCAACTGAGCACATCTTCAACCAAGGGCCCCCTCTTGAGCCATTCGGATCCCAGGGTAGTCCCACCAATCATCAACAAACCCAATCCGACTACCCCTTCCCCGAGCATCCACAATGGTCCAAACAGCACTAGCAAAGCCCTAATTAATCAGCTACGCCGCACCCATAACTTGGCCTCGTGGTGGCACTGTAGTCCTGGCTTATTCTCGCATGAACCGGTCCTTAGATCTAAAGCACGCAAACCACCATAACATCCAACCCATCCACATACCAGGCTTGCTTAGATCACCCATCGTATTGACCAGTTCACATTAACTAGAATATCATTGATGCATAATTAAATGTGTAGTGTTGGTTTTTCCATCCCAATTAATTAAGCGAAGCAAAAAGGTAAAAACCCTTCCCGACTCTCTACCATGAATTCCAGGTGACAAGGGTGGTTTAGCAAATCTAGTAAACTTCCTACCATAGGATTCCCATCAAATTGACACAGCATGCAGTTTTGCAAAAAAAACATTTATTTTAAAACAGGATCAATATGCTTCAAGGACACTTGCCTTGCTCCGGCGGATGGGGTTGCTCAAGTGCTTCAAATTCTTGATTCTGAAAATCCTCGTACACGATCTCTTGAGCACTTCCCTCTACTCGTGATTACACATACAAGAATATACATACAAATCAACATGATGCACACATAATAATCAACATGCGATGATATGCATGCATGCAAGGTACAATAATTAATTAACTATGGTTGTTTATTAATTAGATGCAACTAGTTCATACGTGTTCATATGGGTTTACGGGGGTTTTAGGGTGAATTAATGCTGCTGAAAATAAAATTATGGTGCAACTAAAATCAAATTACGCCTATTAGATTCAGTATGATCGCTAAAATTTGCATCGGGAACGAATCCTACCGTAGATCTGACGGCTTGACGGTCGCGGAACAAATGCGATGCGTAGACGAAGTGGATGGCGCAGCAGTCCTTCGACGGCACGACGACGGCGACGATCTCCGGTGGACGGTGGTACCCTCCTCTCTTTCTTCCTCTTCTTCCCCTCCTTTTTTTCTTCCTTTTTTCTTCCCTGACGGCGGCGGCTCTGGTCCCTTTTTTTTCTCGCGGCGGAGCTGCTCTCTGGTGCGTTTTGTTCCTGCTGCAACCGGCGGCTAGGGAAAAAAAACCTAGGGACCTACGGTCCTTTTTATAGGGTGGAGCGATTACCGTGGAATCCGGTTCGGTTGGGAGGCGGTGAAATCCACGCGGGACTTGGCGGGACGACCGCAGGAATCGGGGACCGGGGCGTGGGGTGGGGTCCAGGCGTGGTCGAGCGCGCGGGAGTCTGGAAAAAAATTTCGGAGGCGGGAGCGTCGGCCGCTGGCGGGAAAAATCGCGGGGGCGGGAATCGCGCGCGTGCAGGCGCGCTCGCGCGGGAAGACCGGGGTGGGGGCCACGCGGGCGGCGGGGCGGCGTGGGGCTGGGCGTTGCGTCGCGTCAGGGGGGGAGACCGGGGCGTCGCGTCAGCTGGGGGGGGGGCATGGCTGCGGGCGTGTACGGCGGCATCGGGGCGCGGGCGAGCGGCCGGCTCGGGGCGAGCGCGCCGTGGGGGTGGGGTCGCGCCAGGCCGGTCGGCGCGGTGCGGCACGTGGGCGGGGCCCGGCGCCTCGCGTGCGGGCGTGGCCGGCTGGCGGCTCGGCCGCTGGCCGGCGGGGATTTTCTTTTTTTTTTCTTTTTTTGAAACATATTACTGTTTTTTTTCTTTATTTATTTATTATTATTATTTTTACAGTATTTATTTATCTTATTTATTTTATTCATTTACTTTTTATATATATATATATTATTATTCATATTATATATTTATTATTTATTATTTTTTTATTTTTATAACATATATTATTAATATTAATATTTCATATATTTCTATATATTGTTATATATTATTTATATATATACTTTTATATATATTTTTTTATTATTATTTTTATACTTATTCCCTATTACAAGTTTTAGGCTATAATTATTATTTTTTTTCTTCTTTTGCTGCATACATTTATATATATATGCTCCATCTCTTATGTTTTATTATTTTTCTTTTATCCTACTAATGCATGATCATGTATGCAATGCAGGATGGGAAAATTTAGGGTGTTACATGGAAGGAAGAAATGATAGCTTAAACACCTAGATGGATGGCATAAACCAGAAGAATGAAGAGTTAATCGTTCAAGTCCAGAACTTACAAAGTCAGATAGCAAATGATCATGAACAGACAGCTAAGGAAATGCAGAACATGCGTGCCTCAATGGCTGAAATGCACAAAATGATGATGGCGACCACTCCACAGAAGGTCCAACAAATAAGGAACCGCCAAAAGCCACCTGCTCCAACAATTAGTCCCGGTCAGCTTAAGAAAACTCTTAGCATGCAAACACGCCGCTTAAGTAATCCTTGAGTGTTGTTATGCGTGTTGTAATATCAATTGCTGGATGTTTATTGTTAAACTCGTGATTTTGTTGCCACTAATTTTCAAACCTGGTGCATTCGGGTTCTACTGCCGCTAATTATAAAACGTGGCATTACGAATTTCTTGTCATGAATGATAAATTGTTGCAATAGGAAGCTATTGCCAATACGGATGATAAAACGTGGCGATAGAATGACAAAACGTTGCAGTATAAGCATTTGGCAACGACTCAAAAAATGTTGCATTAAAACACTATTGCCACAGATAAGAAATCGTTGCAATACCAAACTATTCGCCACGGATGCGAAATCGTTGTGGTACCATATACTAGTTCCAACGGATCTGAAATTGTTGCAATACGGTACTATTCGCCACGTTTGTGGACTCGTTGCCATATCGAACTATCCTCCACGGATACGAAATCATTGCAGTACCAGACTAGTTCCCACAGATCTGAAATCGTTGCAATACAGTACTATTCGCCATGTTTGTTGACTCATTGCACTAACCTACTATTTGCCGCGGATGTTAAACCGTCGCAGTATCATACTATTTGCCATGGCTGTGACATTGTTGTAGTACCATACTATTTGCCACGAATGTGAAATCGTTGCAATACCGTGATATTCGTTGCAATATGGTAAATTGTCGCTACACCATAACTCGTTGCAATATGTTACTATTTGCCACGACTGTGAAAATCGTTGCAATACTGTAGTATTTGCCACGAATGTGAAAATCGTTGCAATCACGTACTATTACCACGAACGCGAAATCGTTGCAATACACTGCTATTCGTTGCAATACGTTAAATCATCGCAATACAGTGAACCGTCACAATGACATACTATTTGCCACGAATGTGAAATCGTTACAATTTCGTACTATTGCCACGCCTACGAAATCGTTGCAATACAATGCTATTTGTTGCAATATGTTAAATCGTCGCAATACACTAAACTGTTGCAATAACATACTATTTGCCACGAATGTGAAATCATTAGAATACCGTACTATTGCCACGCCTGTGAAATCGTTGCAACCACATACAATTACGACGAATGTGAAATCGTTGCAATACCATGCTGTTTGTTGCAATACGTTAAATCGTCGCAATACGCTAAATCGTTGTAACAACATACTATTTGCCACGAATATGAAATCGTTGCAATACCGTACTATTTGCCACGATCATGAACCCGTTGCAATACCGTACAATTCGTTGCGATACGTTAAATTGTTGCAATACATGAAAACATTGCAATAGCGTCCTGTTTTCCACCGATGTAAAATCGTTGCAATACCATACTATTCGCCACGGATGCCAAGGCGTCGCAAATAACCTATCACCTTGGGAATTATTACGACAATTCGTAAAAACTATCGCCGCACACTTTTTCATTGCAATAGCGACCTATTGCGATGAAAAACAACCTATCGCGGCGAATTTTTACGTTGTGATAAACCGGAATCCTTGCAGTGGGATGGATATCCTGGGACCCTTCCCCAGGGCAGTCGGAGGCTACCAGTTCCTCTACGTCACTGTAGACAAGTGCACCAAGTGTCCGGAGGCACCCCCGGTGATCAACATCAACAAGGAGTTTGTACTCTAGTTCATCAAGTCGATTGTCTGCAAGTTCGGGGTCCTGAACAGGATCATCACCGACAACGGGACCCAGTTCACCAGCGCAGCGTCCAAGACTACTGCGAAGACCTAGGCATCCAAGTTTGTTATGCGTCCGTGGCTCACCCAAAAGGCAATGGCCAAGTTGAAAGGGCCAACGCTGAGATCCTCAGGGGCCTCAAGACACGGACGTATGACTGCTTGGATAAGCATAGTGCCAAGTGGGTTGACGAACTCCCATGTGCGCTATGGTCCAACCGGACGTCGCCCAACCGAGCCACGAGGGAAACACCTTTCTTCCTGGTGTATGGGGCCAGGCCGTCCTCCTCCAAGAGATCGCAGTGGGCTCCCTCAGAGTCCGAACATTCAACGAAGCCATGCAGGACCAGCTCCAATGTGAAGATGTCAACCTCGTCGACGAAGCTAGGTGGCATGCTACCATCCGAAATGCACTGCACCAGCAGGTGCTCCAGTGCTACCAGGATTGGTTCGTGCGGAGTAGAGAGCTCCAGATGGGTGATCTGGTGCTGTGGCACATACTTTCTCGAGAAGGGGCACACAAACACTCCCCCAGTTGGAGGGCCCCTTCCGAGTGACACAGTTATCCCTCCCCGGGTGCGTCCGCTTGGCCACGGAAGAAGGAGAGCCCGTCCCCAACCCTTGGAACATAGAGCACCTCCGTAAGTTCTAACCCTAAGCATAATGGTAGGACAGTGTAGGGTGTCATGGAGCCAAGGAACGACACTTAGGACAACCAAGCTCTGGGGGGGGGGGGGGTGGGGGGGCAGGTCCAGAGTGTCCAACCAACCGTTTAGCTTGGTCCAGTACCCTAAGCATGAACACTTTGCCTCCCTTGCCAACCGGAGTGGGTCGTTGCCTTATTGTAAAGCCAGTCTCCTCCTATGAATGCCAATTTGAAAGAATCACGGTCTTACCCTGTGCTTTCTCTTATGATCACCTAATTACTGTTAATTTTGTGATCATCAAGCTATTCCCTTTTTTGTATATTATTTTCATATACCTCGTGAATTTTTTCTCTATATCACCCCTAGTGGAATTATGCAACCCTGCTGAAGGCGGACTTGTTTGAGGTACCCGCAAGGTGTTTTGGGATCTCAAAGCTGCCCTCTTACTTGGGGCCCTGTGGTGCCAGATGGTCCCCCATGAAAGGCCTACACTGAGCTGGAGGTCCAGGGCGCGCAACCTGCTTAGTCTGGTCCTGTACCCTAAGCACGCGTGCTTTACCTCCCAGTGCTACGGCTAAGTACTGAGGGCCAGGAGGCTCACACCCTGAGTAAGGCGGGAGCCAGATCCCGAGCACTAATGCACTGAATTACGCAAGCCCCGCATACCAGCCTAGGACTGTAAGACGTGGCAAAACTAAAGAGTAGGGAAAGATCGCTGATGAGCAAAATTATGCCCCCTGTCGTGTGTGCAGGACATACAAGGCAGGTCAATTCAGGCACAACCAGCAGCAGCATCGCCGAGGTACACATCACCCAGGGGGCCCGTCATTGACGTTCCTCCATGTTGTTGGTAGATGACGACAGAGCATCTAGCTCCGACACCTCCCAGGGGGCCTGCCGTCGATGCTATTCTACATAATGGTAACAAGTTCTGATTTGTGAGTATGCTCCCTCATCCCGCTTTCGTTGCTAACAAGGTTTCTTTGGTTTCCTACCAGCAAGGGGCCTGTGTTTGACGACTCTACGGTGATGGTGGGCGATGTCGGAGCAACCAGCTCTGGAACCACCCAAGGGGCCTGGCGTCGACGTTTCCACGATGATGGTGGGCGACATCGGAGCAGCCAGCTCCAACATCACCCAAGGGGCCTGCTTCAACGTCTCTACGACAATGGTGGGCGATGCTGGAGAAGCTAGCTCTAGCACCTCCCAAGGAACCTGCCGTCGAATTTTCTGCGATGATGGTGGGCGATGCCGGAGCAGCCAACTCCGGCACCACCCAAGGGGCCTGCCGTCGACGTTTCTACAATGATGGTGCGCGACGCCGGAGCAGCTCGCTACGGCACTATCCAAGGGGCCTGCCGTCAATGTTTCTGCGACAAGGGTGGGTGACATTGATGCAGCCAGCTCCAGCACCACCCAAGGGGCCTGTCTTTGACGTTTCTGTGATGATAGTGGGCAACACCGGAGCAGCCAGCTCCGGCACCACCCAAGAGGTCTGCCATCAAAGTTCCTGCGACGATGGTGGGAGACATTGGAGCAGCCAACTCTGGCACCTCCCAAGGGGCCTGCCGTCAACGTTTCTGTGACAATAGTGGGTGACGCCAGAGCAGCTAGCTCTGGCACCACCCAGGGGGCCTGCCGTCGATGTTCCTGCAACGATGGTGGGTGACACCAGAGCAGCCAGCTCCGACACCTCCCAAGGGGCCCGCCGTTGACGTTTCTACGATGATGGTGGGCGACGCCGAAGCAGCCAGCTCCGGCACGTCACAAGGGGCATGCCATCGATGTTTCTGCAATGATAGTGGGCGACGCCAGAGCAGCCAGCTCCGGCACCACCTGGGGGGCGTGCCGTCAACGTTTCTACGATGATGGTGGGTGATGCTGGAGCAGCCAGCTGCGACACCACCCAAGGGGCCTACCAACGATGTTTTCCTGACAATGGTGGGCGACGCCAGAGCAGCCAGCTCCTGCACCACCCAGGGGAGTGGGCGACGCCAAAGCAGCCAGCTGCAGCACCTCCCAAGGGGCCTACCATCGACGTTTCTGCGATGATGGTGGGCGACGCTGGAGCAGCCAACTCCGGCACAACCCGAGGAACCTGCCATCGACATCTCTACTCAAACAAAGCTCAGCACCCCTAAAGGGGCTCCACTGAGGCCATCCACTCAAACTCCCCAGCTCCGCTGGGGGCCTGTCGAATACATCCTGCGATCAAGTGGTAGGTGTGCCCAACCATCTGGCCACATCTACGAGGGGGCCTCTAAGGGGTTTCCATAGGCAGGACGTCAACAAACGACAAGATCTGCCATATCAAATGTGCAATCGTTGGTTCCTCAAAAACTAACGAAGTCGACAAAATTCCCCAAGCCCTTATGCAGCTAAGGACCCAGAGCGATAGATTGAGAAGCACAAGACAAGCCAAGAAGTGAAACATTAATTCCAATTAATTAATAGTTATTTGTACAAAAGGGCCATCCCCAGTTACAAAGGTGCTCCGCCTGGGGGCCGTCTGTCTCAACTCTGCTGGAATGAAGAGGCCACCTTCTTGTCAAGGTCCTGGACTTCGGCCCACACATCCTCCTCTCACTCATCAAAGGAGTATTTCTCTACCGACTCAAGCGGGATCGTCGAGTACCAGCTCCGGAAGCACACCAAGACATGTGAAGCCACCTGCTCCGCTAGCTCCCTTCCTTTGACCTCCAGCCGTCTTGCAAGGACAATGTTCATTGACCCCAACGTCGAGCAGAAGGAGTCCAAGGCTGGGAGCAGCTGGGCCACCCCATGAGACGACTCCCCACACGGCACAGGACCAAGTACAAGGGGTTCCAACACTGCCCTGCCACAGGCCAGGAAGTCCTGGATCCCTTATGCCTCGGCTGCGCAGGAGGCCTGAAGGTCCTCTACCTCTCTTCGTGCCGCTTCCTCCCGATCGGCGATCTCCTAAGCACGACGCTACAGGTCATCCTCCCAACACTTGATAGCGAGCTTCGATCTTGCATGGCTTGGTGCCTCACCTCCAGCACGCTAAGGATCTGGGAGACCCTTTCTTCCCTCATGACATAGTCCCGTTCTGCATTATCAACAGCAACCTCACGTCGGACCAGCTCTAGCCGCTTATCTTCGCATAGCTTAAGGCGGGCTTCGAAAACAGCATGGGCCTTTAGGGCCTTCGATCCAGATCCAGCCGGCACAATACATGTCAGTGTAGACCTAGGTCCCGTACAAGCGCCTCTAGAGGGGAGCGATGCGGCAAGACAAGAAGTCTGCCAACACCATCAGGGAGGTCAAGCCCTTGTCCGCCAGGAACCAGATCCTCTTCAACACCTTCTTGTACTCCATCGTCAACCCTTGGAATGCTTCCCAGGTGGTGGGATCGGAGGCTGGGCCTTCAGAGGGCATTTTCAGTGAGGCGTGGGCCTCGATTCGCACGATTGCCCAATATTCCCTCCAGCTACTCCACTTGCCCCCTTTGAGTGAAGTGATGTAGGTCTAGGAGGTCTTGTCCCGATGCCAGAAGTAGTAGGCTCCCACTTGGCTCATCGCGCTCTTTCAGGTGATCTTTATCACAAAGAAGAACCGAAACAACTTCATCATTGGTGGGGTGCCCACGAACGCCTCACAAAAGTGGATGAATACGGCAACAACAGGGATGGAGTTCGGCCGAACTCCAGGTGGTGAAGCTGCAGCCCGTACTCCTCCAACATCGCGAGGAAGAACCTTGAGAGTGGGAGCCCAAGCCCCGCAAACACGTAGGCGACGAAGAGAACAATCTCGTCTTCGCAAACGTCTTGAAGGGTGGGAGATCCATAGTGGATCATCCATCCGTGCTCTGCCGCCACCCAACCAAGCAGTCGCCTCATCAGTACTAGATCCTTGACCGTCTAGAAACGAGAAGGAGGCAGTGACGAGGCCATCGATGAAAGTGCATCTAGGCATCCCTTGTGGGTTTTGGTTGATTAATGACAAACCTGTGAGATCCTAACAAAATTGTTGAGATGAGTGCAAGTTTTAAAGAAATGAGAAAGAAAGCACAAAAAGGAAACAAAATGAGTATTTAAAGGAAAAATAGCTCAGGAGCTGAAAAGATTATATTATTTTGTTTGGAGTGTGTTGGAGAAACACACCCCAAGAGCTCAAGTGGAAAATTAGTTGCACTCACTACACATAACACATAAATTAAGATGTGCGGACTAGTCCCATAAGCACCGGACTAGTCCGATATCTCTCTGACTAAAAAAGGACAAGTCCTCCCCCAATGCGGACTTGTTTGCATCCCTTCACATTTGCACATCACCGCACAAGTTTGATATCTACCGGACTAGTCCGATAATCCTCTGACTAAAATCGGACAAGTCCTCCAAGTCTGGATTTGTCCTTAGCCCTATATTTTTTCACTACACCGGACAAGTCCAATATCAACCGGACTAGTCCAAAAACTCTCTAACTAAAATCGGACAAGTCCCTCCAAGTGCGAACTTGTCCTTAGTCCTACACGTTGTTCATCCCACCGGACTAGTCCGATATCTAACAGACTAGTCCGAAAAGTTTCTTAATAAGATTGGACTAGTCCGCACCTCAACAGACTAGTCTGTTATCCATCAACACTTTGGGTTTCTTCAACACACGCACACCGGACTAGTTCGGTGTCCACCACGACTAGTCTGGACATCGCAAACCCTAATGGTAACTTTTGAAAACCCTAGTATAAATAGAGGTGTACGACCATACATCAAACTCTCTCGACTCCCTGCGCCGTAACAACTTCCAAGAGCCCAAAATTCACATCTCTCCATACATCCTAAGCCTAAAAAGATCAAATCTCTGAGGATTAGCAATTGAACAAAGGAGAGACTTGTTCTACACATCTTGAGCTCTTGGGTTTGATCTCTTGCACACTCTAATGGTTTTATTGTATATCTTTTGAGTGTGTTTGGTGGAGTTCATCGTTGTAATTCTTGGGGAGCCCTCAACTTGTGAGAAGGCAACTTTAACAAGTTATTTGCCCCTTCGTGGTTAGTGGAAGAGAACCAGCCTCCATGGCGATTCAATGAGGGTAGGGTTGGTGAAGACTCGGTCCCCGTGGACTCATCAACGGGGATGTAGATTTCCTCCGTGGTATCGGACCTCAGGATAAAATCTTGTCTTGTGGACCTTTGTTTTATAGTTCATCATATTCTAGGGTTTGCTTAGACTTGTGTAACTCATATTGAAACATTGTATCATACTTGACCATTGCAATATATTGGTTCATTGGCTCAATAGATTTTACTCGTAATCTGATTTCTGTTGCATAGTGTGTCGGAAGTAGAATTGTCAATTTACTTGATCTTTTTGTCCACGCACACCGGACTAGTCCGCACCAGACTGGACAAATCCGACCTTTCCTGTATTTGATCAATCTGTTAAGTGTTTCAGCGTCCGATAAAAGCCTATTCACCCCCCTCTAGGCTACATTCAATTGGTATCAGAGCAAAACTCTTCAAAAGAGGCTCACCGCTCGAAGAGACGATGTCGAACATCAAGGATGTACACAAGAACCTCAACAACGAGAAGGGTGATGATGAAAAGACCCAAAAGCAAGAGAAGCTCCTCGATGCAATTCAAGACTGTGAGGACGATGATGAGGAAATGCTTCAACTCAAGGCTCTTCTCTAGAAGAAGGCACTATCTCCAAAAGGAAAGAAGAAGACTCAAGATGAGAAGATGAAGGGGAGTAGTGACATAGACTACTCACGATATACTTTTGACTATGAATGTCTAAATTCTAATAATATTCATTACCTATCAATTCCTTTAGGCAAATCACCTTACTTTGACGGGAATGATTATTCAATGTGGAGAAAAAATATGAAACTGCATCTCATATCTCTTAACCCAAATTTGTGTCATATAGTTTGTACAGGGATAGATATTCCAGACAATGATGAAGAGTTGACACCAAGTCAAGAACAAGCGATTCATCGGAATGCTCAAGCTGCAACTGTGATCACTTCATCATTGAGCCTAGACGAGTTCACCAAGGTGGATGGACTTGAAATTGCCAAAGAGATATGGGACACTCTACAAACCGCACATGAAGGTGACCATCATGTACGCAAAGCAAAGATGGAGGTGGTCGAAGATGAATTGGGAAGATTCGCTATAGAAGATGGTGAATATCCTCAAGACATGTACAATAGACTCAAGAATCTTGCCAACAAAGTCCGAGCTTATGGCAGCAAGAAGTAGAATGATCATGAGGTAATAAAGTTGATTCTTAGAGCCTTCATGCCTCGCAATGTGACTCTTTGCTCTATGATTAGAGAAAGTCTCGGGTATAAAAAAATGACCCCAGATGAACTTCTTGGCAAGATTATCAACTTTGAAATGATGGAGAAGCAAGCCAAGCACGTCAAGGAAATTGCCGACCTTACCTTGACAAAGAATAAAGGAGATGCTTTGAAGTCAACTTGTAAACCCGCATCAAAAGAAGCTCGAGAAGCTATTGAAGAAGATACAGTGATGATGATAGCAGTGATATCAATGATGAAGACATGATCTTATTCATGAAAAAGTTCAAGAAGATGATGAGAAGAAGAAAGGGTAATAGCTCAAACGAAGGAAGACAAAGGGACAAACAAAGACCCAAGATGAGATGGGCGTGTTACAATTGCGGAGAATATGACCATTTCATAGAAGATTGTCAACATGAAGAAAATAAGAGGAAGACTAAAGACAACAAGCCTCAACCAAAGAAAATGTTCAATAAGAAGAAGCGATATGGTCAAGCGCATCTAGGGAAGGAGTGGGATTCCAATGATGAATCCTCATCCGAAGAAGAAGAGGAGATGGCCACCATAGCCATCAAAAAGCCTACCAAAAAATCCACCCTCTTCATGGGAGCATGGAAGGACACCGACCACACGTGTCTAATGGCCAAGGAAGGAAAAAGAAAGGTCACATCTAAATCTTCCTCCTCACTTTATTCTGATAGTGATATTTATAATTATAGCAATGAAGAAAACATGTTTAGTGGTTTAGATAGAAAAAACAGCTGCAAAGATGAAATTTTTAATGGATAAGATTGTTGATAAGGAGGAGCTAGTCAATCGCCAAGAAGATATGATCATTCTCCAAAAGTAGAAATATCTTAAGATTGAAAAGCTCCTTGAACTTGAAAAGGAGCAAAGTGAATCACTAGAACTTAAGTTAGCTTCAAGCAAGGAAGCTTGTTTGAAGTTAAAAGACTCAAATGTGTCCATCAAGGAAGAACTTGCTATCTTAACCAAAGTTAACATGACCCTTGAAACACAGATTGAGTCACTCAAGCAAAGTGGGTCTTCATCCTTTTCAAGCACACCTTCTCAACACATCAAGTCCGAAACTATTTTTACTTGCACTTGTGCTAAAAATGATATCAACTTGGAAGAAAATTCCAAATTGACAAAAGAAAAGCATCCCTACCAAAGTGGCATATTTGACAAGAAGAAAGTCAAGTATGCACATAGTACATACTTGGTCACAAGACCTCCAAATGTTAAATATGGCATTGGGTATTCTTATGGTGAAAAGCAAAATGCTAGAAGCCACAAGAATAACAAGGATCGCATTTCTTTTATCAAAGGAACTTCTTCTCAAGTTGGAAAACATAGCAACTTTGATAAAATGAACATTGTTAACTCATATGAACAACAAGTTTTATTTAGAACCTTTGATGCTTCATATGTACTTATGAAAAATGCTTATGGAAAAGTTTATGCAAAATATGTTGGGCCACGTCATGAGAACACCAAGTCTTGTGTGTGGGTGCCCAAATCACTTGTGACTAACCTCAAAGGACCCAAGCAAGCTTGGGTACCTAAGACCAAGACATAAGATGTTTTTTGCAGGCTTATTCATCCGGTGGAGCAAAACGGGTGCTAGATAGTGGATGCACCAATCACATGACTGAAGAAAGAAGAATGCTCGTGGAATATGAAGAAAATGAAGATCCAAGCGAAGGCATTTATTTTGGTGATAATAGTCAAGGAAGAGTGCTTAGTACCGGTAAAATTGCAATTGCATCACAACATACTCTTTCTCATGTTTTACATGTTGACTCCTTGGATTATAACCTTTTGTCCATATCTCAATTATGTGACAAAGGTTATAATTTTTTATTCTCTAATGAGGGTGTGATCGTCTCTAGAAGGAGTGATAACTCGGTTGCATTCAAGGGTGTGTTAAAGGGAAAACTTTATCTAGTTGACTTCAACAAAGATAAAGCTGAACTTGACACATGCTTGATTGCAAAGACCAACATGGGTTGACTGTGGCATAGACGGCTAGCACATGTTGGTATGAGGAATCTTCAAAAACTCCTTAAAGGCGATCACATCCGAGGTTTAAAGGATGTTGTTTTTGAGAAAAACAGGCCTTGTAGAGCGTGCGAAGTCGGGAAGCAAGTAGGAGCACCCCATCCCGCGAAGAATGTCATGAGCACAACAAGACCACTTGAACTCCTCCATATGGATCTATTTGGTCCAATTGCTTACATAAGCATCGGCGGTAATAAGTATGGTTTAGTCATTGTCGATGATTTTTCATGCTTCATGTGGGTTTTCTTTTTGCATGATAAGATAGAAACTCAAGGAACCCTCAAGATGTTTATCAAGCGTGTCCAAAATGAATTCTCATTGAAGATCAAGAACATACGAAGTGATAATGGAATGGAATTCAAGAATACTCAAGTTGAAGAGTATCTAGACGAGGAAGGAATAAAGCATGAGTTTTCAACACCATACTCTCCTCAACAAAACAGAGTAGCCAAAAGGAAGAACCGAACACTCATTGAGATGGCAAGGACAATGCTCGATGAATACAAGACTTTAGACAAGTTTTGGGCTGAAGCGGTTAACACTGCTTGTCACGTCGTAAACTGACTTTATCTTCATCGTCTACTAAAAAAACTCATATGAACTACTCACGGGTAACAAACTGGATATGTCATATTTTTGAGTCTTTGGTTCAAAATGTTACATTTTAAACAAGAACCCCAGGGATTCAAAGTTCGCTTCAAAGTCCAATGAAGGATTCTTACTTGGCTATGATTCGAACTCCTACGCCTATCGTGTCTTCAACAAGGCCTCCAGACTTGTTGAAGTGGCACATGACGTAGTGTTCGATGAAACTAACAGCTCTGAAGAAGAGCAAGTTGATCAATGTGTGCTAGATCAAGAAGAAGTTCCATGTCAAGCATTGATAAGAATGGCGTTGGGTGATGTTCGACCACATGTGCCACCTCCAAATGAGAATGAAGAAGATGAACCACACATGGAGGAAAATGATCAAGGGGGAGCTTCCACACAAGATCAACCCCAAGAAGATCAAGGTGATCAAAACATCAATGAGAGCAACTATCTAGGGGGAGAGGAAGATGATAATCATGAAGGTTCAAAACCACAAGTGCCACATCCAAGAGTACACCAAAGCATCCAAAAAGATCACCCCATCGACAACATAATCGGTGACATCCAAAAGGGAGTAATAACTCAATCTCGCATAGATAATTTTTGTGATCACTATTCTTTTGTATCATTTTTGGAACTATACAGGGTTGAATATGCATTAAAAGATCCGGATTGGGTGATGGCGATGCAAGAAAATTGAACAACTTCAAAAGGAACGAAGTGTGGGAGCTTGTTGAAAGACCCAAGTCCAACGTCGCCGGCACTAAATGGGTCTTCCACAACAAGCAAGACGAACATGGAGTGGTAACAAGGAACAAGGCTCAACTTGTGGCCAAAGGGTATTCACAAGTCGAAGGTTTGTATTTCGACGAGCTTTTGCTCCCATAGCTAGGCTTGAATCGATTCGTATATTACTTGCACATGCTACTCACCATGATTTCAAGCTTTATAAAATGGACGTGAAAAGCGCTTTCCTCAACGGACCAATCAAGGAGGAGGTGTACATGGAGCAACCACCCGGTTTTGAAGATCAAGAGTACCCCGACCATGCGTACAAACTGCGTGAGCCTCTCTATGGCCTCAAACAAGCTCCTAAAGCTTGGTATGAGTGCCTTAGAGATTTTTTGATTGAGAATGGCTTCAAAATTGGTAAATCTGATTACACTTTGTTTACCAAACACATTGATGATGATCTCTTTGTTTGCCAAATCTATGTAGATGACATCGTATTTGGTTCAACTAACAAATCTTTTTGTCAAGAATTCAGTAAGATTATGACAGATAGATTAAATATGTCCATGCTGGGAGAGTTGAGATACTTTTTGGGATTCCAAGTGAAGCAACAAAAGGGAGGGACGTTCATAAGCCAAACAAAGTACACTCAAGACATTCTCAAGAAGTTTGGAATGGACAAAGCGAAGCACATAAAGACTCCCGTGGCGACAAATGGACACTTGGATCTCAATGAAGACGGACCAAACGTGGATCAAAAAGGTATATCGTTCCATGATTGACTCTTTACTATATTTATGTGCATCTAGGCCATATATTATGTCGAGTGTATGTTTGTGTGCAAGGTTTCAAGCCAATCCTAAGGAATGTCATTTGACAACCATTAAAAGGATCTTGAGATATTTTGTTCATACACCCAACCTAGGACTTCGGTATCCCAAAGGTTCAAAATTTAATCTCATTGGATATTCTAATGCAGATTATGCCGGATGCAAGGTAGATAGAAAAAGTACCTCCGGTACTTGCCAATTCCTAAGTAGATTCCTAGATTCTCGATCCTCTAGGAAACAAAATTCAATTACCTTATCCACGGCCGAAGCGGAGTATGTTGCAGCCGGGAGTTGTTGTGCACAACTCCTTTGGATGCGACAAACTCTAAGGGATTACGGTTACAATATGAGCCGTATTCCACTCCTTTGTGATAATGAGAGTGCCATTAAAATTGCCCATAACCTTATTGAGCACTCTAGAACCAAACACATAGACATCCGACATCACTTTTTGAGAGATCACTCAATGAAAGGAGACATAGCCATTTCCTATGTCAACAGTGAAAATCAACTAGCTGATGTCTTTACCAAGCCACTTGATGAAAAATGCTTTTGTGAGTTATGAAATGAAATAAATATCCTTGATGCTCAGAATGTGGCTTGAAAACTTGCATACCTATATGCCACCTTCAAAATCATGTTGATTGTGTTGAAAAATCATCTCTCTCTCTATTTTTCTACAAAAAACTATGTTAATTACTTGATCTTGGTGAATTATGGTCATAGCTTGATTGTTGTATGTTTACGGAACATACTCATCAAGAATATTTGTGTGTTTTTATCCCCTATTCCTTACTAGGAACCTTCGGATATATATACGAAGAGTTTTGCACTTTTCTGTACAGGGGACCACAGACTAGTCCGTGGTCACCCTACACTAGTCCACACATTGCAGTCTAGACCGCACTCTTTCTGCTAGTTCGGACTAGTCCGGTCCGACCACAAACTAGTCCGATATTTCAACTCCGTAACCCTAGGGCCTACACAGACCTAATCTCCTTATACCTCACAACTTCTCTCACATTCTCTCTCCTCACTCAAGTGCTCCCAAGGCGATTTCGTGAGTTCTCCATCAAACCCATTGAAGTCTCTGTGGGAATCGATCTTTGGTGCAAGGGGATCCAAGACCCCGGACTAGTCCGCATCAAGAACACCTTCAATGCCACAAATCGAAGGATTTGGTAAACCTCTCTCCAAACCCTAGAACCTTCGATTTTTCTTGTTCTTGCTCCAATAGATTAATACTTCTGGCCAATACATGCTCTATTGATGTATTCCATTTACCCTAGATCACTTTTGCATTGAGTAGCCTAAAGTTTCATTGAGTTAGGTTTTGAACAGCCACACAACAGACTAGTCCATTCTTAGGGCGGACAAGTCCGGTACTCCAGACTAGTCCGTCCCTAAATAATGGACAAGCCTGGTATCCCTGATCAAAACTCTAGTTTATATCAATTCAATACAATTCCTTGTCATCCTTGCTTATCCATATCCTTTATATCTTCCTTGTCAAAATCATGTCAAACTCAAACAAGGATATCTCCGACTTCGAGGCTAAATTGGATCAAGAGACATTACCTCATGCCTCGGCGGGCCAAACCAAGAAAAGGCAAGACCATCCCACTAATTCCTCGCTCACTCCACCTAGGGTGCGGCGAAAGGTTCTGGCTAAGTAACCAGCTTCCAGAGGGAAAGATGTGGTTGGTCCTAGCTCGGCGGCTCCACGCCAAACCAAGGGAAAAGGAAAGGGGATTGCCTCTGGCCCGATTGGTCCCTTGGAGATGACAGCTCCAAGACAAGGGAATAGGAACCCCTTAGAAGAGAAGTTCAATGGCAAGGGAAGTAATGTTGCATGGAATCTAAGGAAGATTGATGCCTATAGCGATGGGAAAAAGGCAGCTGATCTGAGATTTTGGAGTCATTTCCACCCGGACTACTACAACTCTGTGTACCTCCAAATGAAGACTCCAATGGTCCGAGCCAATGGATCGACTGGAGCCATTTTGAAAGAAAGAGCTCTGGTGCCTTTGAGGAGGTGAACGAGGCTGCAGAGAGACACCGTCTCAAGGACTTGTTTTCTTTCATACACAACTGGAATGATGAAGTCATTGCTCGGTTCTTTGCAACTTGCTATTTTGCCAGCGATGAAGAAGAGAGAGTGACTTGGATGACACATGGATCCAAGTACACAGTTTTTTATGCTAAGTTTACCAGGTTGCTGCACCTTGAGGACACCTGCAGCAATGAGATTTTGATTCACAATCTTGGTATTTTGGAGAAGGACAAGATGGATTTTCTTTATGATACTCGCCTCAAATAGAATCCTCCCTCAACAAAGAACTTGAAGCCCTTCTTCATTGTTCTTAATAGAGTGCTCCGAAAGACAATTGTTTTAAAGGATGGAGATGCCGAGAGTGTCCAAGGTTACTTGAGAACCTTGATGAAAGTGATTAGCAGGAAAAGGAAGTTTGATATCTTCGATTACATCTGGAATGACATGGTAAATATCTCCTGCACAACTAATCGCTCATGTGGCTATACATCGTACATCATGTTTATGATAGAGAAGGTCACCAGCATTGAATTTGTGAAGGATGTTGAGCATACAGCTTTGAGGCCTCAGAAGCTGCCTCAAGCTGTTTTCCAACTGCTCCCTCCCTATATCAAGTGAAGAGGCTCCTAGGAGAGCCAAAGGAGAGGCAAAACCTCCATCTAGCTCAAGGGCTCCTCCTTCTCACAAAGGGTCCCCTAGTGGGATTATGAAGTATTTGGCGGCTATCTTTGGCTCTTGCCGCAAAGAAGAAGTGAAGATACACAAGATGAACAAAGCAAGAAAGGAGGAGATGCGATACATGAAGGACAATGTGAAAGCCATTTGTCAAAAACTGGAGATTGAGCCTATTGGGTCTCCAATTATCTCAGAGGACCCTGCTTCTAACTTTTCAGAGCTTCCATCTCTCTCCCCTTCTGAGCTTGCCTACTTTGTCCTTCGGGGCACGACGAGTGGTTCTTCTCATCCTCCTTCTTAACTTGATGAAGAAGATTAAGAAAGGACCAACAACGCGGATGAAGGCGGCGATGACGAGTAGATACCTCCTCTTCCTTTTTGGTGCCTTGATGCCAAAGGGGGAGAGATTGAGGGGGAGTCTTAGGTCATAGCATTAGTTTGAGAGGGAGGGCTCTATTTCTCTTTTGTGTTTCTGTTGCTACTATGTCATGGTTTTGGGCTTGTAAAACATTAATTATGTTCTCATTATGCATTTGGACATGTATTATGAAGTTATGGTTATGCTTTAATATGAACTATGTTTTATGCTCTAAAATTGACATACATGCTTGATAATCTTAATGTTAGTATAATTATTCTTTTTATCTTATTCACATCAAGATTACTGCTCACACACACATAGTTTTGCACCGCACCATAAAGAGTGGCATATGAATTATAATTCAACTTTTACTATTGTTCTCAAAATTCATATGTGCACACTTTATGAAAATCTGAATTTTTAATCATATTTGTGTAATCTCAATTGGTTGGCATCAATCACCAAAAAGGGGGAGATTGAAAGTGCATCTAGGCATCCCTTGTGGGTTTTGGTTGATTAATGACAAACCAATGAGATCCTAACAAAATTGTTGAGATGAGCGCAAGTTTTAAAGAAATGAGGAAGAAAGCACAAAAAGGAATGAGAATGAGGATTTAAAGGAAATAGAGCTCAGAAGCTAAAAAGATTAGATTATTTTGTTTAGAGTGTTTTGGAGAAACACACCCCAAGAGCTCAAGTGGACAATTTGTTGCACTCACTGCACAATTCACATAAATCAACATGTGCGGACTAGTATTATAAGCACTGGACTAGTCCGATATCTCTCTAACTAAAAACGAACAAGTCCTCCCCAGTGCGAACTTGTCTGCAGCCCTGGTTACTACCTGCTTGCCTCTACGGAGGAGGTGTACTTTCACATTTGCACATCACCAGACAAGTTCAATATCTATTGGACTAGTCCAATAATCCTCTGACTAAAATCGGACAAGTCCTCCAAGTCCGGACTTGTCCTTAGCCCTACAGTTTTTCACTACACCGGACAAGTCCGATATCCACCGGACTAGTCCGAAAACTCCCTGACTAAAATCGGACAAGTCCCTCCAAGTGCGGACTTGTCCTTAGTCCTACACGGTGTTCATCACACCGGACTAGTACGATATCTACCGGACTAGTCCGAAAAGTTTCGGACTAAGATCGGACTAGTCCGCACCTCAACAGACTAGTCCGTTATCCATCAACACTTAGGGTTTCTCGCACACACGCACATCGGACTAGTCCGGTGTCCACCACGGACTAGTCCGGGCGTCGCAAACTCTAACGGTAACTTTTGGAAACCCTATTATAAATAGAGGTGTACAGCCATACATCAAACTCTCTTGACTCCCTGCGCCGTCACACCTTCCAAGAGCCCAAAATTCACATCTCTCCACACATCCTAATCCTAAAAAGATCAAATCTTTGAGGATTAGCAATTGAACAAAGGAGAGACTTGTTCTACACTTCTTGAGCTCTTGGTTTCGATCTCTCACACACTCTAATTGTTTTATTGTATATATTTTGAGTGTGTTTGGTGGTGTTCATCATTGTAATTTTTGGGGGGCCCTCAAATTGTGAGAAGGCCCCTTTAACAAGTTATTTGCCCCTTCGTGGTTAGTGGAAGAGAATCGGCCTCCATGGACTCCTCAACAGGGATGTAGATTTCCTCCGTGGAATCAAACTCAGCATAAAATCTTGTCTTGCACACCTTTCTTTTATAGTTCATCATATTATAACTTATATTGAAACATTGTCTCATACTTGATCATTGAAGTATATTGGTTCATTGGCTCAATACATTTTACTCGTAATCTGATTTCCGCTGCATAGTGTGTCGGAAGTAGAATTGTCAATTTACTTGATCTTTTAGTCCGCGCACTAGACCGGACTAGTCCGACCTTCCCTATATTTGATCAATCTGTTATGTGTTTCCGGTCCGATAAAAGTTCAAAAAGCCTATTCACCCCCCCCCTCTATGCTACATTCAATCGAAGCAAGCAAGAATGGGAGCTTTTGCTCAGTGGTGAAGGATTGGGCACTCAAGGAAGAAGGCGAAGGCTCGAGCGGTAGGATGCGAGTAAGGAAGGAACTGTCCCCTCTGACAAAGGTTTCCTTTTTGATCACCCCCACAATGCCTGACCACATCGTGCGGATCACCAAGGCTCGACCCGCACTACTCAACCCACAGCGTCAATGACAATGGGGGCTAGGCCCCCTGACAGATGTGCTGGCCCAAGTGGTCAGCCACATGAGAAGACAGCTGAAGTGGTTCCCATAAAGGCGAAGCAACGCAAGTGCTATAGCTACATTGGGAACAGTCGCAGTTAAAGGCGCCGTAGAAGATAGAGATACTACAGCAAGCAAATATCTCATCGCCATAGTCCCTCAACTAGGAGCGGACGTGTGGCTACACTGTCGGTACCCCGTATACGGGGTACCCTTGCACATAGGATGAAAATACCTAGGTACGTACAGTAGCGCCACGTGTCCAGAAGGTGCCAGACGCCGACCTTCCTCTAGTGCGGGATTCGACACTGCCACGTGGACCTCAAAGATGGGACCCGGCTCCTCTGGTGAGACTGGCTCCCAAGATGCAATGTGTTTGGGCGGGACCTCACCATACTATAGGGGTGGGCTCCAGTACAACCACGTGGCTCGAAGCACCAGGCTGGACGCCTCCCGTAGAGAAGGGATCCAGAGCTGCCACGTGCCTTGAAGGGATCCGGAGCTGCCACATGCCTCAAAGAACCAGGCCTAGCCTCCCAGGAAGTGGCCATCCTCGGAGCTACTATGTGTCCTGCAACTCACCCTGGGCGGTGGGGTGCGGGAGTTACAGGATGGTGCCCTGTCTAAATCAAGTATTGAAGACAGGCACTCACCTCCGGCGAATAACGTGGAGCACGCCAACGGTCAGAGACTGTTGCACCCAATCACATCACATTGAAGACGCCACAGGCCGACTTCGGTCCGTCAAGTGGGTAACTTACAGTGACAAGACAGACATACAGGACATCCCCTAACACCATCAATGACTACGCATGGACCACTGACGATTGAGGCGGAAAGACCGCAAGTCTTCAAGCCACGATCAGAAGAAGCTTATGTGCGAAGCCATAGATCTTTAGGATAAGATCACCCCAGGACCACCTGTCAGTCCCTGAACCCCACTTGTAGGGCGTCTGGCCTTGTCTATAAATGGACCAGACCGCCACCATTACAAAGGATGCCCAATCTACGCATTCACACACTACACACCAGCAATAAAACCTCACCATGGAGTAGGGTTTTATGCTCTTGCAGCCTAAACCATGTAAAAACCCTAGCCTTCAATCTCATATGCGCAATCCCTCGATAGAGGACTAAGCCCAGGTGAACAAAGAACCTCACGGGCTGCTCCATAGCAGATCTGAAGGAAGTGTCGCAATAACACTTCGATAGTTTAGAAAACAAAACTTTTGGGCATAACTTAATGGGCTAATTGGCATGTAGCAACTTAGGCATAGTGATTACCATGATTTTTATTTGTGCTTCATTCATATATGGTGTCACTAAATTTCATAATCCTAGGAGAATAAGTGATATCGCTGATCTTAATTTGAATTGCATGTTTATGTGGAATCACTAAATTTCAAATTCCTAGAAAAAGTTCAAGGGGATAAAATTGGGAACCTTGTTTGTCATGATCTAAATGATAACATTTGCTCTTGTGTAATAAATACAATGGTTAGAAGCTGAAAAAGATGAAGGGACCCATATAGTGTATTTATATCACTTGCATTGATATGAGTAGGAGTTTTAGCAAATATGCAAATTGATTCATATATAAAATTCCACTACTTTCAATGAATAATACATTGCTCATGGATACACTTGAAATTGGAACCAATGCATCTTTGATATTGTTGTTCCCCGTATGTACAAATGAAAATTCGGTTACCTAACTCGACAATTCATTTGTACAAGTATTGGGAGCTAACCATCCCTCTCTATCAAAGAGAGGAAGTTTGCAAGAGTAATATTACTATGCAGGCATTCAAGGAGCCGATTGTTGGAATCCCTAGAGTTTTCCATTTCAACATCTCTTTGCCAAGGAATAAATGAGGATGGTTGCTACCTATGGAATTTAAGTCCGAAGGTCAATCATAACTATACAAGGCCGGAGATTTGAAATGGGAACCCTCCATGAGCAACCAATGGGCTGCTACAGATATGTGAGAGCATTATACTCGCAACTATTCTAAGCACTCATTCAAGCTCAAGGGAATTGCCACCATCATTGGGTGTAAATTATTCCTTTGTGGCTAAAAGGTATGATGTACCTTAACCAAGGAATGATAAGATCACACCCAATGTATATTGGATGCAAGTTGTTCCTATGTGGCTAAATGATACGTTATACCTTAGTCAAGGAACAACAGATCACACTCAACCCATGTTGAGTGCACGTCATCCCTTTGTGGTTATAGGTATGTTGTACCTTAGCCAAGGAACAACTCATCATACTCAACACATGTTGGGTACATGTCACTCCTTTGTGGCTAAAGGTTATCATTACCTTAGCCAAGGAATGATGGATTACACCCAATGCATGATGGGTACAAGTTATTCCTTTGTGGCAAGAAGGCATTCTACACCTTAGCCAAAGAATGATGGAACACACTGAATGCATGTTGAGTGCATATCATTCCCTTGTAGCTAAACGTTATCATTACCTTAGTCATGGAATAACAAAGTACACCCAACATATGAGAGACCTTGAGGTGCGAACGAGCGACATCAACAACACTCTCTTCAACCACACTCATGGAACCCATGGGAGGCAACACAACATCGACACTCAATCCTCCATTGTCAAAGCCACGCTGCAACAAGGATAGGCCAACCTCATGGCCTACCTCCATCGCTAAGGATTCAATCCCTATCGTGGACATTGATCAAGAATAAGCTTAGGGGAGGACCCCCACTTGAGGTAACTTGTATCACACCCATTGCATTTTACCTTTCATCCATCCATCCACCTTGCATCTAAAAAAATTAAAAATATAAATAGTAACTTAGATTTGCTTTTGCTTAATCAAATAAAGATGTGTGGTAATAATGATTTAGATTTCATATAGATTAAATGATGAATAGTTGCTCTGTTTTTTCCTAATTCCTTATTATGCAAATTGCTACTCTTCAAATATTGCTTCTATTGGCTAGAATTAACTTTGCCTTGATTTAGAAATTGTGGGTAGCAAAAGCTTAATCCAATTTCTAGGTTGTTGTGAGATTTAAAATAGTAATAGGACTGCTATTCCTAGTTTGAAAGTAGAACTTTGATTTCTGGAGAAATTCTAAAAAGATTGAAGTTCCCCTCATTTTATTGAAAATACCTACCAAAGCCATATGATGTTTTACATTAATAAAACTTATGCTTATGCTATTTGCTTTCACATTGAGCCTAGTCAAACTAGTATGGTCCTATGTGATAATTAGTTCATTTCTTTTGAATTCAAGACTTCACTTGAACATGCTAAAACTTCTACAATAGAAGTTAGCAAAATTCCATCATATCATCATTCCACAATAAAAAGAGAAACTCCATGCCTTTCATGTTTAGTACTCTCTTCAAGTTTATTGTATAAGAAGGAGTAGAAGACATGGCTACAAGAAAAAGAAAAAGAAAATGCATGCTTACATCATAAGCATGAGAAAAAAAGAGAAAAAAAAATGCATGCTTACTCCATAAGTATGAGAGAAAAAAAGAGAGAAAGTAGCCATGTTTCATCCTTGCAATAAAGAGAGTCCACATCAAAAGGGGTTATCTCAGAATTTCCATATCCACTTCCACCTACATCACACATGCACAAGTCTTGATTCAAAAGTTTGAATTAATTTCTCCTAAGGATTACTTTTTTGACTTTGCAAAATTATGTGTTGCAAATATGCCTACTTACATTCGCTACCATGCTCCACATATAAGCCATATTTAGTGGTAGGATTAGTATAGGCAAATGCCTTGGTGAGAACATATTCCCACTACACACAAAGGAGTGATTGGGAGAATCAATTGAGGTACTTAGAATCTAAATTGAAACTCTCCGTAATTTGAGTGGAACTTGATATCTAGGCTATGTTTGCTCCATTTACTGTTCTATTTTCAACTACCCATGAATAGGAGAAGGCATAAGCCCCATAACGACTCAATAATGGTGAAGTAACATAGATCATTTTTGCAATACTAGGTAGAGTATTTTTGTTGTGCACTTGATACTTTGAAAGGTTAGAACATAGTAGAAAATCCTGATCATCAACCTAAAGTTTTGACTTTGCATGAGGACAAGCAAAGATAAGATTGGCAGAGTTTGTTGACGGCTGTTATATACCAATTTTGCCCATCAATATAACTCAATTATGTGAAAGATATGTCATTTCTTGCACACATAACCTTTCTATGTGACCTATTTCCAATTGTCTTTGGAGAAATAGTACATGCATACTTTTTATATACGAATTGAGGCAAAGTATGGGGAGCAATCCTAAAAGTACCATCCTAGCCAATCAGGCGACGACACGTGGCATCACATGGATCAAATGGCCCACAAATAGACGTATTTGAGGAGATCTAACAGTGTATCCCCCACATCAGTCAAGAGGACCCACCTGGAAGCCACTCGAGAAAGAACAGGCCGTTTGGAGCCAAGACCAGGTCGGCCGACCTGGTAGCATCTCCAAACTAAGTCTTCTTTCATGTGTTGACTACATATGGTGTCCTGATAATGATGAAGACTGATTCGCGCACTAATTGTGGCAGGAACCAATGTATGTCCAACTATAAATAGGACCCCATACCCCTCACTCCTCACACACACCACTTGAGCATCATTCTATTGTATACACTACTTTTCTTAGTCCTTAGAGGAGTTAGGCTGTGGAGTCTCGTCCCAAGTCCAAATTGGGAAAGGAGCAGAGGGAGTCTCTCTTCCCAATACTAAATTGGGAAAGGTATGGCTCATATATTCCTTCTTGTACTTGTGACTTTATGCATAATAAAAATATTATCTTAAGTCTTCCATTATACATATGCTTGGATGAAGCGTTTCTTGTTTGATTGTGAATTCCATGTATGTGGTAGGAATAGTCTTTAGAATCATGCCTTAATGTTAATATATTATCATCATAAACACTATAAACCCCCACTGTAGTCTATGTAGTTACGATATGATCATGTTAATATGAATAATTATGCTTTGTATCAACATTGGTCTCAATGATGATTTAGTTCATTGCTTTAGGATGGCTTGTGCTGCGGCTCCTAATGTATTTGCTTAGTATGCTAGCATAGTGCTAGGATAATTAAGTAGCATTGAATGTCTCAAAGACCTATGGATTGAAGAGGTAGGCAGTATGTGGTGACATCTCTGCCTGTCTTTTGTAACCCTCCACGTTCAGCTATGCCACAAGCTCTTGGTGGGAGTCGTCCTAGTATTGCTAGAGGTAAACACGTGCCCAATGTGTGGAACAACTTAGCATAAGGATTAACCATTGACATGCTCATATGTATATATACTAGAAGCATTGTAGGAGCAACTCACCAACTCTTAGTCTAATGCTCACTAGGAACTATTTACCCTTTTAGAATAGATTGCTTAGGTGTGTGTCACACTACCCATATTACCAACTTACCCCTGTCATGATAACTGATTAGTATCCCATAGCTTGATCATAAGAGTAGTGTGTACTTTACTCCATCGCCTTCCTTTGGGATAAATACGATACCCTTAGGAATAATCATGGGTGAAACGCTACAACGGTATCTTCCATGCGCTTGTGGACCTCATATTTTACTAGAGATGATTTATGGTGTTAAGAAATACCAACAAGTATTTGAGCAATTGAAGGGGTGGCGCATCCCTTACACCGCGGACATGTGGCTGTCCTTGGTTGACGGAACGTGGTGACGTGATATTTGCTTGATGCAAGGCTTTAACC
The DNA here is from genome assembly GCA_036927565.1 of Tuctoria greenei. Lineage (NCBI taxonomy): Eukaryota > Viridiplantae > Streptophyta > Magnoliopsida > Poales > Poaceae > Tuctoria > Tuctoria greenei. Next base: position 131,285,778 of record JAYESD010000004.1, read on the forward strand.
GCGACGGTTTCCGATGCAACCGCTGTACTTCAGCCGCGCTGCTTTCTCGAGAACTGCCAAGTCGCCTCCTTGAGTGACTGACCGGTCGGTCCGCACCTTCTGACAGGTGGCCTGAGTCCTTCTTGTCATCGGATCTGCGGGTTGAGCAGGGCGTAATGGGCCCAGACATGTCGCACGAGGTGCTATCAAGTGTCACAGAAGTGGATAAAGGGAAACCTTTGCACCCAAAGATGATTCCTTCCTCATTCACTTCCTTGAGCTCGAGCCTTCCATCTTCCTCCTTAGCACCCGAACCCCCATCCTTTGCCAAGACCTTGATCTCCACCCGCTTCAATGGCATCCATCCTACCCTCCCCTCGTATCAAGAAGAGCGAGCACCTGAAGTTGTTGAAGCGGCTGCTCGGTTGGCACATTGAGGAGCGGAAGCGGTGGATCCACTGTGGGGCCGTCCCGCTTTGCGACCTACGCTGCACTGGGATTATCCTCTTCATTGCATATGTGGCAGCAGGGTTAGCACTCCCGGCGTTGTCATTCTTCCTCACTCTGATGGAGGTTTGCAGCCTCCAGCATCATCCGTCGCCAAACTACTTCGCGCTGGTGGCGTTGTTTGTCCACCTGTGTTAGATGTTCGTCGGTGTTCGGCCATCGGCAATATTGTTCCGGTACTTCTTCGTGCTGAGATCCATCGAGCAAGGTTCAACAAACTAGCTGGGGGCCTACTACTTCCAACACCGGAGCAAGACCTCGAGCAGGTACATCTCGCCCATCAACCTGTCCAAGTGAGAGCATTGGAGGGGCGATTGGGTGATTGTGCAGGCCGATGTACACAATCGCCTGGATTTGCCGATAGAAGGCTCGACGTCCAAGTGCAGTTTTTGGGAGGAGTTCCCGAAGCTGGAGAAGGAGTACAAACTGGCGTTGTTGAGGATCCCATACTTGGCAAAGGAGGGCCTGACCTTGCTGATTGTGCTGGCGGACTTCTTGTCCCACCGCATCGCTCACCTCTAGCAGCATGCTCGCGCATCCCGGTGATACTCAGGCGAGCACGACCCTTCTTGGATGGAGACCGGTATTGGATCAATCCCAAGTATGGAGCTGCTGGACCAGATGCTGGCGAGGGTGGTCTGCGACTCGGTGAGTGATGACCTCACCACCCCGCAGGTGTCTTGCATTCCACTCTTCGTGGGACCCGCATTAAGAGTGAAGCTGTTGAGGTAGATGCCAACCCAGGACGACATTGTCCTTGCTCCATGACAGGTTGGAGATGCATCCTGGGGGCTCATCATCCCTGGCCGGGACAATGCCAAGGGACAAAAGGAGCCCGTGCCTGCCCCGCGCTTCGATGAGAGGAGGGACAAGGAGGCAGCCTCTAACAAGGGGAAGGGAAAGGCACCGTTTCCAGAATCCATGCTCAGGAAGCACTCCCGTACGGCATGGAGAGGCTCCGGCGCTCTGAGCCAACGTCCCAAGGCACGTCCGCACTATTCAACAGGGGGTGGTGGTGCTTCGAGCAAGGATCCCACCCCCCCCTGCGCAGAAGAACAGGAGATTGGAGCATGTGGATGAGACCCCGGTTTCTCAGTACTGAGCTGAGGAGCCTTAGGTCGCAGGCATCCCCGTCATCGACTTGGACCTCAGTGCTGGTGATAGCCCCGCCGACTCTACCACTGGGGCAGTGCGTCCGGATGTTGCTGCCTTTGTACAGTCCAGGGCTGAGAAGCCATGGGCTACAACCAACCCGGCGGGGTTTGACGAGTGAATCTTAGGGCGGCTCCGTCGACACGGCCACTGCTACGCAACCCTAGGCTGAGGAGCCCTAGGTCGCGAGCACCCCAACTGTGGGTGCAACGAAGGATGCCGACAGTGGTTCTATTGGAGGCTCCAAAGGCGGTTCCATGTCAGCAGGCTCACCGATGGTGCACGCCACTCCTTCGGCGCAGAAGCCAACGATGGAGGTGCCAACCATGGCGGTGGGGTCTGATGGCTCCAACCCCACATTCAAGCCGATACTTCATGCCTTGTGGAGCTTTCAGGGTCCTCCGTAAGGCTTGATTGGAGAGTCTTGTATTTTTTCTTTGCAAACAAATTTGATGATTTTGAATATATTGATAATCTTCATGGACTTGAAGTTCTTTTAGCTTCATAGCTTGGTTCTCTTGGGTCCTAAGCAGCGCAAGGACCTGAAGAAAAACTTGGGTGGACTTGTTAGGTAGGAGTAGACGCTACCCTCGGGTCCTTTGCAGCACAGGGACTCGAGAAGAAACGTCGCCTTCGATTACCTAGGTGTAGACGCTCCCCTCAGTCCCTTAGCAGCGCAAGGGCTTGGGAAGACACCTCAGCAACAGTCTTGTAACTCAACATAGTGGACCGCTCCAACATCTTGCATGTAGACCTCTATAGTGGCCCTTGGTAGGTGTGGCCAATAGTTTGGGCACACCTTCCACGTTGTCGCAGGATGTCGATAGCGAGCTCCCAGCGAGGCACGGGAGTGCAATGAACGACTCCGTCAGCCCCCCCGGGGAGCACCGAAGCTTGTGGACAGATGTCAGCGGGCCCCTGGGGGGCACCTCAGCTTGGGGATTGACGCCGACGGGCCCCCTAGGGGGCGCCAGAGTTTGTCTTGGGGTTCAAGAGTGCCTTTATTCAATGAAAAGGCGTCAACAACGGCCCCATGGGAGGTGCCAGAGCTTGAGGCCCGACGGCTCCCATCACCAACACGTATAATGTCGACGGGGAAAATTGATGACGCCAAAACACTACCACATGCACGATAGACAAGAATTAATTGCGATGGCAGGTCACCGCCTTCCCACTTGTTAGTTTTGCTACGTCTTATGATCCTAACGTGGGGCGCGAGGCTTGGGTATTTCAGTGCGACATCATCCGGGGTCCAGTTTCTGCCTTGCTCAAGGCGTGTGCCGTCCGGCACCCAGTACTTATCCATAGCGCTGGGAAGGAAAGTGTGCATGCTTAGGATATGGAACTAGGCCAAGCAGGCTGCACACCTTGGACCTCCACTTTGCGTAGGCCTTTCATAGCGGATGACTATCTGGTGCCACAAGACCCCAAACAACAGTGTGGCCGAGGAACCCGAAACACATTGCAGGTACCTCAAGCAAACCCGTCTGCAGTAGGACAACGCAACTCCAACTAGGGGCAAGACTGGGAAAGAGTGACCAAGCATATGACAGAGAATATGCGGAGCATGAATTGATGATCATAAAATTAATGCATAATTTAATGAACATAACAGTGCACAGGGTAAGACAAAGATCTTTCCAAACATGGCGTTTCATAGGAGGTGGCAGTGAAAGTGCATCTAAGCTAATCCCCGTGGGTTTTGATGATTAATGACAACACCTAAGGGACTAATGAGCTTTGCAAGTGTAGGCACAGGTGATTGAAAGATGTACAGCATTGGATGCACTCAAATAGGAAAAAGAGAAGAAAATGTGAAGAACTCGAAGAATGGAACTTGATCTTATAAATTCTTTGTGTCAAGTTTAGTCACTTAGATTGAGTGTGTTCAATGAGTCGAAGTTTTAAAATCTCCTAAGACCTCATAGTCCAAGTTAGACTAGATTGAGAGATGAGTTGAAGCAGCCCTAAGGATAGGGATGGACTAGTCCGGCCACATCGGACTGATTCAATGTTAGGCGGACCAAAGCGTTCCGTGTAAGTTCGGAATTGTCTGTTATAGGACGGACTAGTCTGTGCTGTGAGTGTGTCTATGTCCTTATGGGACTAAGTATCGAAGGACCATACTAGTTCGTTCTGGGTGACCATACTCGTTCACTTGGATAAACTAGTCTGTTTCAGTCCGAAAAATTAGTTGCTAATTGAGTTTGTACTAGTCCATCTCTTGACATACTAGTTCACTGCAAACTTGGAGGTGGCTGCTGGGACTAAGTCCTGGACGGCTGGACTTGTCCGCCCTCAGGGGCCGGACTAGTCTGGTATGTTAGACTCGTCCGTTCTCCACCGGAACAAACTGTTCTGAGTGAGATCGGACTAGTCCGTTGTTGGACGGACTAGTCTATGGTTTGGTGACCGTATGAGTTCAAAAGGTGGCGGGGGGCTTTGTGGTTGGTCAAGGATGACATCACTGGTCCCACCGGGCTGGACTAGTCTGGGGTCAAAGGCCGGACTAGTCCGCACTTTTACTGGTGGCAACGGCTAAGTGTTGGAACCCCTATAAAAAGGGATTGCCCGGCCTCCAAAGGCACTCTCTCGAACCCAAGCGCCACCATAGCCTTCCTAGATCCATCGCCCTATCTCAACCATTCTGGGAGTCCTAAGAGCGATTCTTGAGGATTTGTGAGGACTGGAAGAGGAAAGAGAAGGGTTTGTTCAATATTGAGCTCTTGGGTTGATTCTCTCGGTTCGATCGATTGATTTGAGTTCGTGTGGGTGTTGATCTTAGATCTTTTCAAGTTGTAAACTTGTGGGAGCCTCAGGTTGTGAGTTGCCCCACAAATTTGGTGATTACCGCTATGATTTAGTGGAAGAATAGCCGGCCTTCATGGTGGCTAAGTGAGGAGAGGGTTGAGTGGAACCCTTCCTTTCGTGGGCATCCTCAACGTGTATGTAGGATCCTTTGTGGGGTTGAACTACGAGATAAATCCTGCGTCTTGTGTCTTTTATTTGACTTCCTCGTTCTTTGCTAGATCAAGTTAGGGTTTCACACGTTCTTCTCTTCAATCTCGTGATCTGCCTCTATCTAGTTGTTACTACCTCGTGCATACTATCCACTAGATTGATAGGCTCATATACTTTACATTTCATCAATTGAAGTTCTTTAGATTGCTTAAAAATCTCACATTTGATCAATTTTGTTATCCTGAACGGACTAGTCCGCTCCCAGGCTGAACTAGTCCACACTCTGTAATTTGACTAGCTATTATTGAGTTAAATTTCTGGTTATCCGCCTATTCAGCCCCCTCTAGGCAACTTTTAGGCAGGCTTTCCTAGAAGACAATAACCCGCTCCGGATGATAAGGGAGGCAGGGTGTACACCTTAGGGTTCAGGACCAGAGTAAGCAGGCTGTTGTTGACAGTTCCTTCGCACTACTAACGATTCATCCCTAGCAGGAGTGTGAGAAATGGTTGTTAATAGATTTTAGATTACTCATGTAAATCCGCAAGCGCACAAAATATATCGATGTAGCATTTCCCCTCTAAGAGTATTCCCAAAGGGTGTCATTTATATTCTCCCAAAGGAAGGCTTGATGGAAGTACAACAATCATCAAGTGGAGAGGCTAGGTTGATCTAAATACGGTTCTAGCAAGGATGGATAAATGGTAATTGGAGTAGTGTGGCACACACAAGAGCATTCTATCCTAAGGGGATAAATGGGGTAAAGAGGGAACAGACTAAGGGTTAGGTAGAGGCTCCTACTATGCTTCTAATATACATATACATAGCCTACGTTAATTACTAATGAGCATATCAATTATGAATTCTCATGCTAAGTGGATTAACACATCGGGCATGGGTTTACCCCTAGCAATACTAGGATGACTCCCGCCAAGAGCATGTGGCATAGCCAAATGTGGAGGATTACAAAGGACAGATAGGGCTGTCACCACCTACTGCCTACCTCTTCAATCTGTTGGTCTACGAGACATTCAACACTACTTTCTATCCTAGCACCATGCTAGCCTATTAAGTAATTATGTTAAGAGCCTAGGCACAAGCCATCCTAAAGCAATGAACTAAATCATCGTTGAACCAATGTAAATTCATAGCATAAGTGATTCATATCAACATAATCATGTCATAGCTAATTAGACTATAGTGGGGGTTTGTAGTGTTTGTGATGATATAATGAGAATGATATAGCATAATCATAAATACTACTCCTACCACATACATTGAATCCATAATCAAACAAGAAATGCTTCACCAAGTATATGAACAATAGAAGACTAAAGATATCATCTTTATTAAGAGCAAAGTTACAAATACAAATAGGAATATAAGAGCCATACCTTTCCCAATTAGGAATTGGGAAGAGACTCCTTCCACTCCTCTACTACTTGGACTATGAACCAGAGACTCTCCTCTCTACAGCCTATAATCCTCTAAACCTATCGAGAGTAGTGGATGTAATGGATGAATACTCAAGTGGTTTGTGTTGAAGTGAGGGGTCCTGTTTATAGCTTGGAGAAGGGTTAGTTCCCGTTACCAAAAGCACGCGAATCAGTCTTCATCATGACCAAAGCACCACAGGGAGTCAACACGTTGAAGCTGACCGAGTTTGGCGCCAGGAAGGGTTCGACAAAACCCCCTAGTCGGCCGAATAGAATGTTGGACCATTTCCTGTGTTCTTCCTCGGGGTGACTTCCAGGTGGGTCCCTTTGACTGATATTGCTGCTACACCATTGGATGGCCTCAAATACTTCAGTTTGTGGGCCATTTGATCCATGTGGTGCCACATGTCATTGCTTGATTGGCTGGAATGATATTTTATAGGATCCATCCCCTTGTCTCACTTCAAATCTGTGTAAAATACCTGCATGCACTAATTTCTCCAAGGACAAGTAAAAATAGGTTAAATAGAAAGGTGATGTGTGCGAGAAATGATATTTACTTCACATAATTGAGTTATATTGATGGGTGAAATTGGTATATAACAACCGTCAACAAACTTCCCAAAGCTTATCCTTTGCTTGTCTCGAGCAAAGTCAAGACTTTAGATTGATGATCAGGAGTTGCTACAATGTTCTACTTTTCAAAAGTATCATGTGCACAACAAATTACTCTACCTAGTATTGCAAAAATTGGCATGGTACTTCACCCGTCCTAAGTCATTATGAGGATTGTGCCATCTCCTATTCTTGGATGGTTGAAAGATAGAACAGCAAATGGAGCACACATACCCTAGAAATCAAGTTCCACTCAAATTCCAGATAGTTCAATTTAAATTTTAAGTATCTCAATTTGATTCTCTCGATTTCTCCTTTTTGTGTAGTGGAAATATATCTCACCAAGGCGTTTTGCCTAAATTCATCCTACCTCTACATAAGGCTTGTATGTGGAGCTTGGTAGGGAATATAGTAGGCATATTTGCAACACATAATATTGCTAAGTCAAAAGAGCAAGCCTTAGGAGAAAAAAATTCAAAACAATTTGATTCAAGACTTGTGCATGTGTGATGGAATGGAGTGGATGTGAACATTGAGATGACTTCTTTTTGGGTGGACTCTCTTGTTTTTCCGGGATGAAACATGGCTACTTTTCTCCCTTTTTTTCTCATGTTTATGATGTAAGCATGCATTTTCTTTTTCTTTTTCTTGTAGCCGTGTCTTCTAGTCCCTTTTTATGCAATAAATTTTGGAGAGTACTAAGCATGAATGATATGGAGCTTCTCTTTTTATTGTGGAATGGTGGTATGGTGGAATTTTGCTAACTTCTAGTGTAGAAGTATAGCATGCGTAGGTATTTCCAATCAAATGAGAGTAACTTAAATCTTTTCTTTTTAGAATTCCTCCGGAAATCTAAGTTTCACATTGAAACTAGGAATAGCAGCCCTATCACTATATCATATCTCACAACAACTTAGAATGGATTAAGCTTTTGCTACCCACAATTTCCAAATCAAGGTAAAGAAATTTTAGCCAATGAGAGCAATATGTTGGAGAGTAGTGAGTTGTAAACTAGAGACTTAGGAAAATTAAAACAGAGCAACAATTCGTCATTTCATCTATATGAATTCCAAGTCATTCTTACCGCACAACATTTATTTATTTGAATACAGATTTATACTACTTTACTTACTTTTTTATATGCAAGGTGGATGATGGTTGAATGGAAAATAAATATGCAAAGGGGTTGATATAATTAACCTCAAGTGGGGGTCCTTCCCCAAGCTTGTTCTTCACTCACCTCCGTGATGAGGGTTGAACCCTTGATGTCAGAAGTATGCCATGAGATCGGCTTGTTGTTGTAGTAGTGTGGAGTTGAAGTGGGTGAATTGAGCATCGATGTGTTGTTGCCAGTCTTGGGTACCTTGGATATGCCCTTGGAGAGTGTTGTAAATGTCACCCATTCTCACTTCAAGCTCTTCCCTACGTCTAGTGAGATCCATCATTCCTTGGCTACAGTCACGATGACTTCTAACCGAAGAGGAATGACATCTTCTTATGAATGTTGGAGGCAAGCTGCTAGAGCTTGAAGTGGATAGGGGCGGCTCCCATGTGGCACCTAGCCATCCATGCCAAGACGGACCTTCGATCTCATATGAGGGAGGTTGAGTCCATCCGGGTGCATCACCCATTGGGTTCTCTTCCTCTTCTTACTCATGAACCGTGGAGGTTGTCAGAGGCATGTCCACTCTCCTTGCACGGCTTCTAGTTACCCTTCCATAGACATTACTTCTTCGTGCCTCCTCGATGGGAAGAGGGTCAATGGTTTGCCTCTAGCATTTGTACAAATGATAATCCTGGTTAGGTAATCAAATTTCATTGACAAAGCCGGGATAATAAAATAACAAAGACCCATCTTGATCATGCTTAAGGGTATGCCCTTCCACTAAATAATCTTCATCAATTAATTCTCTTCCATTTTCAATATACTCAAATGAATAATATTTTAGTGCTCCTACCCTAGTAGTAATACGAGTAATCAATGAAGTGCATTCAATTGGCCCTGTTCTTGGAATGTAATCTAACTATTGTGTCATCATGGCAATAACTGGAGCAACTTTTATCTTTTTAATCATGGCAAATAAAATTTTCAGCTCATCATCATGCACTACTCTTACATCTCCTCTAGGGAACATAGTCATAGCCACTCATCTATGCATGAAGCGTAAAGTAGGGTTGTGTAAGTGGCTATTACTAGGTGCACTACATCTGACCTCACTAGTTAAATCTTGCCAAAAACTATGTTTGTTAAACTTAGGAAAAGCGTCTAAATCTAGCAAACAACGTTTATGGAAGTCTAGGATTTCACTTAATTCTTTCCATGGGATGTTGCATTCTTTTTGGAATAATCTAAAAGTAATACCATCAAATCCTATTCTGAGTGTCCAAAGGAATTGTATGGAGAGAAGGCGTGAACCTCTCTCCTCTATTGAGCAAAGTGTCCCATCCTAGTGCACAGAAAATGGAAAAGAATTCGGAATCCATACCTATTTTTGAGATCAAATACGGATCATAAGCTTTTGTATGAGAAAACTCACGATCTTGGAGGAGATCGCATGCTTGATCTTCAACTTCACTTTGTATGTCGAGGTCGTCGTTGTGAAGAAGTTGGTGAGGGTTGCTTCTCTCACCGATGGGAGCGTCCCCACCTACCCTCCTCCTCCGTCAACTTGGTGTAGCAACAGAAGAGGGTCGTGCACTTTAATCTCCACCGTGGCTTGATCTTGCAGCCTCCTTCCTCTTTCCAAACAACCTCTTCATTCCTTTCATGGCCACAACAAACAAGAACACAACAAGGCAAAAACTCAAAAGACATGATGTTAGCAAAAGCAAAACCTCGACGAATTTTCCCTTGAAGAACTTGAGAGCAAAATGCAAATGCAAACAAAAGAAAATCCTTTTGAGTTGGATTTTGGGCAAGAGCACTTCAATGAAGATCAAGAAAAATAATGTGAGCAAGAGTGACTTTCGGGACGTATGAAATGAGGTGAAGTGTAAGGAGAAGTGCTCCTCACAGCCACCATTTATAGTGTGCACTCCCCAATGGTCACTAGGGAATCAAATGTATCCGTAGGAGGAGAGAGAGAGAGCCAAAATAGTCCTTTCCCCTAGTCGGCCGAACAGGGGGTCGGACGTACTGACAATTGGGCCCCCTGTTCTCCCTTTTGGCAGTGGCACCCCAACGGCTATGGAATTAGCACGTTGGTGAATTACCACTTTTGCAACTCAGAAAAATTGTTTTCCAAATAAAAGCTCTTTTTCAAAACCCAACAATTTTCTTTTTGTGGAAAATACAGAAATAAAAATGATAGTTGAGAATATAAGATTCTCAACTTGCTAAGAAAACCAAATATGCAGTGGGCAAAAAATAAAATCAAATGGGGACAACAAATGAAGGGAAAAGAAAAATAAAGAAAAGGATAACTACCAGTTTAACCTATTGGCTAGGTATCTCCACTGTCCCATGAGATGGACATTCCTCCTTCATTTCTTGACATCCGGGCATGGAGGGATTGGCTCGGACGGCTTGTCTTGCTTCTTCTGCCATACCTTCTCTAGCAGCTTGGTGGACTTGGGCCTTTGAGGAGGCCCGAACTTCTCCATCTTCATGGGATGTCGGCGTGGACGATAAGACAGGTTTTCCGCATAGATCAAATTTCTCATGAATGCAATGAGCGAGTCCACCTTTATATGATTTCGACCTCTTGAATGTGTTTAACATTCGTCCTATACTTGATACGGATCATGGAGTATTGCTCCAACTTTGGGCAGAATTTAAACTTCTCCTCCTTGCCATTAATATGGAAGTGGATTTCTCCAGCTCCCACATCTATACGAGCCTTCGCGATGCTAAGGAACGGGCACCCAAGAATGAGCAGTGTATCCTTCTCGACCTCCATGTCGAGCACCACGAAATCCACGGGTATGAAGCAATTCCAGATTTTTACCAGAACATCTTCAGCGATCCCCGCTGGATAACAGACTGAAGAATCAACCAGTTGGAGCTGCATTGGTGTTGGAGTAAGTTCCGTGATGTTCAGCTGGTCAAAAACCACCTTGGTCATCACTCTCACACTTGCTCTAAGTTCACAAAGGGCCTTGTCAAGGTGGTGAGCCCCAATTGAGCATGAAATTGTAGGACATCCAGGGTCCTTCAACCAGTTGCCTTCTTGTAGAGAAATCATGTTGACACTTTCTACGGGAGGTTCGGGCTGTCCTAGCATCTTGCCATTCTCCACTAGAGGAACAGTAGCCAGTTGAGCCAACTGAGTTTTGAACATCTTGTTGAAACTCAATTGATTCTTGAAGGCTGAGGATAGTCCTTCAATCTTGGCATTAATGCATTCTAGGGTCTTGTCATTACCTGACATCTTCTTGGATATAACATCATTGTTCTTAAGCTGGCCAATGGCAAGTTCTCTCAATTTGGGTTGATTTCCATTATTGCCATTGTTGTTGTACCCTCCTTGAAAGAATGGCACGGTTGGCCCCACCCTTGACCTCCTGGACGATAGCTATTGTTGTTTCCATTGTTAGCTAGGTATATGGCATCCTCACAGGTTTTTGGGCAGTCATTGCCCAAATGGCCCGTGTTGCCACAGACTTCACAAGTGATGTGAGAGTATAAGGCATAGGCATTGCCACATACCTCATCATTTCCTTGTCCATCAATCTTCTTCATAAGGAGGTCCAATTTGGCAGCGATCATGTCCACCTCCTTCAAGCTGTGAATGCCTCACTGGCAGGTATGGAGATGCTTGCCGCTCCATCCCATGTTTCACACCGCATTCTCAATCAAAAGTTTAGCTTTTGGCACCGTCAATGAGAAGAAGGCGCCTCCATCAGCAGCAACAACATGGTCACGGGCAGAAGGGATCAGCCCGTTGTAGAAATTTTGGATAATGAGCCAATCATCCATCCCATGGTGGGGACAGGCTAGGATATACTCCGGAAGCCTTTCCCAAGCCTGGAGAATAGATTCCTTATGTAGGATCGATGCACACGTGAAAAGCTACCAGAGGGGGGTAAATGGTAGATTTAAAAAATCTAACGCAGCGGAAACAATTAAATCCCAACCCCTTCAGCAGAAAAACGATTTGTTAAAGAAATCGTGTGTGAGACTAATGTAAACGTGTTTCACTGGGACAAAAGTGATAGATATCAGAGAGAATCAAGTCACAAAAACAACACAACAAGAATTACTCAAATCCGTCGAGAGAAAATCAAGTTACGATCGAAAGATCGAACAAAGGTCAATCTGTCCTACCCGAGAAAAACAGATCTGTAATACTGCAAAGAAAGTCGTGTAGATAACACAAATCCAATGAGTGTGAAATTTTGACAGATGATAGATAATCATGTTGTGAAGACAATACAAAAAGAATCACGTCAATTGAATCTGTAAAACTAATGTTATGATAAAACTACCAAAACAAGGTAGTGTTGCGCAGAAACTCGACGATAAAAACTTGTCTCGAACAAGTCGTACGAACAAGGCACAAAAGTTCCTTTAAACTACGATCTTTATTTAATAGAACACAAGAGGAACATCCCCAAAGTCATCACCCACGAGCTCTGGTCTCCCTTGCTTATATAACTAGCCCTTAGGCCAACCCAATCTCAACTAGGACTCTAATCCTACTCAAATCACGAATCAAAACTTTCCACAACTGCTTAGGACTCTTCTATACGGAGATAGAAGCAATCTTAAGACTTCCAAACACCTTAGTAACGTATCCCACATTCCTAAAACAACTCAAATTTGTGACCCACACGACATCCTATCATAACCAACTCAAATCTTTCCATATTTGAGTCAAACACGACTCAGCCGCAGCTTGATCCATAACCTAGTCGGTTGGACCTTTCCGACAAATTATTTATGTCCACATCTCTTCATCATGTCTCATACCATGTAGAAACGTCCATGCACTCCTTGCATACGTGCAAACATCTTCCAACGATGTCCACGATACCTTCATATGCATTGTTGTTGATTGAAACATGTTGTGCAACCTCCCGATCAACTCAACCACAATTCCTCTCAAACTTGGTTGTTGAACCTCATCTTCTCCATAAGACTAGTTCAATGGATCCCGTCACCAACCATGTCTTGAACTCAAGGAACACCTGCACATGAACAAACTACCAATACTTCTGAGCACAAGTCCTCGACTTGACTCTCGTTAGTTCCGAAACTGCAACATCTTACCTTCACATAAGCATGTTGCAAACCATAGCAAAATGATATCAACCAAAACGTACCAAAAACTTAGCAAATGAATACTAAGCAATATTTCCAACAATGTAAAGCAAGTTCAAAACATTTCATAGTAAAAGCAGGAAAATTGCAATCAAGCACCAGACCTTGCCAAAGCTAACAGGAGCTTGAGTCGGAGCTTACCAAAGCTAGTACAACCTAACGTCGGAGCTTACCAAAGCTAGTCGGACCTAGACAAAGAAGTCGGACCTAGCCAAAGCAAGTCGGACCTTACGTCGGACTATGCTGGAGCTAAATCAAACTTCCGGTTCTTGCTTATCACCTTCATTAGTGTCCTTAGGTAGCCTTGGACACTTCCTGCATCTCCATCTTTTGGAGCTATTGTCTTCCTTAGCACCCTATTGAGAACTATGAAGAAGGGGTTCATGTTCTTGGTTGATGGAGGATTGAACTTCAGGTGAGTATCATAAAGGAACTCCATCTTATCCTTCTCCAAGAAACCAATGTTGTGGATGGTTAGCTCATTGTTGCAGGTGTCTTCTAGGTGAAGAAGTCTTGCAAACTTATCATAAGTAATGGTGTACTTGGATCCATGTGTCATCCAAGTCACCCTCTCCTCTTCATCACTAGTAAAATAGCAGGTGGCATAAAACTGAGCAATAATCTCATCATTCCAGTTGTACCTGAAAGCAAACAGATCCTTCAATCCATGCCTTGCTGCAGCCTCTAGCACTTCATCAAAAGCACCACAACTCTTCCTCTTAAAATGATTCCAGTAATTCTAATAATGCGGACAACCGGAGTCTTCATTGTGCGGTACACGGAGCTATAGTAGTCCGCGTGAAAGTTGCTGTAGAATCTGGCATCGGCTACCTTCTTGGATCTACTGTAACAATCCACCATTCTGAGCTTGGAAGCCGTATCGCTTCCCTTGCCATTGATCTTCTCTTCTGAGGGATCCCTGTTCCCCTGCTTCGGAGATGACATCTTGAGAGAGCTAATTGGGCCGCTGGCAATCCCTTTCCCCTTGCCCTTAGCTTGGCGAGAAGTCGTCGAGCTAGGGTCGGCTGCATCCTTTGATTTGGATGCAGGTTTCTTGGCCAGAACCTTGCGCCGCACCTGAGGTGGAGTAGGTGCCGGCTCAGAGGGACGCTCTTGTCGCTTCTTGCCTTGGCCCGTCGAGGACCAAAGCAAAGAATCTTGGTCCATCTCCGCCTCATAGTCGGAAATCTCATCATTGGAGCTTGACATAGTCCTGGGAAGGGGATAATACCATGCATGGATGAGAATCGATGGAAAGGAAACACACTGAGTAGAGGAATTTAGGGTTGAGTTCTGATAAAAATCAGACTTGTTGGGTCTTCAAGTGCGGACTAGTTCAGTGAACCGGACTTGTCTGAACATAGACCGGGCTAGTCCAGTGTTCAACTTCTCAAACCCTAACTAGAGGGTCAATGGTGTTTATCAATGCAAAGTAGCTCTTGTAGGATGTAATACAACAAGGAGTCTTGCATTAACTGGAAGGAACTGAGCTATTTGATTCAAAACGAAAGAAATTGAAGTTTCTTGGGTTTGGTAGCAAATTTACCAAAATGCTTTGATTCTTGAGGATGGAGGGGTTGTAGCTGCGGACAAGTCCGTGGTCTTCAATCCCCTTGCGATGGATATCAATTCCCACTGAAATTTGAGGGGATTTGATGGAGGATCCATGAAATTGCCTTGGGAGCACTTGAGTGAGGAGAGATAACATGAGGTGAGTTGTGTGAATGAAGAAGATTAGGTTTTGGCGGCACCTAGGGTTATGGTGTCGAAAAATCGGACTAGTCTGTGGTCAACCGGACTAGTCCGGACTAGCGGGCACTCTGCGCACTAGTCTGCAATGTGCGAACTAGTCCGGGTAATTATGGACTAGTCCATGGTCACCAGAGCAGAAACAATTAGCCCATTTATATATATTCGAAGGTTCTTATAGAGAAAATAGGGGGCACAACAACCAAATAATCTTGATGAATATGATCAGTAAACATAAAACAATCAAGCAATGACCATAATTCATCAAGATCAAGTATTTGAAATAGTTTTTCAGAGAAAATAGAGAGATGATTTTTGTAACACAATCAATGAATTTTGAATAAGCCATACAGGTATGCAAGTTTTCAAGCCACGTTCCTAGCATCAAGGATATTTAGTTCATTTCAGAGCTCGTAAAAACGTTTTTCATCAAGTGGCTTGGTAAATATATCAGCTAGTTATTTTTCAGTGTTGACATGGCAAATAGCTATGTCTCCTTTCATTGAGTGGTCTCCCAAAAAGTGATGCCGGATGTCTATGTTTGGTCCTAGAGTGCTCAACGGGACTATAGGCAATTTTAATGGCACTCTCATTATCACAAAGGAGTGGACTACGACTCATATTGTAACCGTAATCCCATAGAGTTTGTTGCATCCAAAGGAGTTGTGCACAACAACTCCCAACTGCAACATACTCCGCTTCGGCCGTGGATAAGGCAATGGAGTTTTGTTTCTTGGAGGAGCAAGAAACTAGGGATCTACCTTGGAATTGGCATGTATCAGAGGTACTTTTTCTATCTACTTTGCATCTGGCATAATCTGCATCGGAGTATCTAATGAGATTGAATTTGGAACTTTTAGTATACCAAAGGCCTAGGTCGGGTGTATGAACTAAATATCGCAAGATTCTCTTGATGGCTTTCAAATGACACTCCTTAGGATTGGCTTGAAATCTTGCACACAAGCACACACTCAACATAATATCAGGCCTATATGCACATAAGTAAAGTAGGGATCCAATCATGGAGCGATATATTTTTTGATCCATGTTTGGTCCGTCTTCATTTAGATGCAAGTGTCCATTTGTTGCCATGGGAGTCTTTATTGGCTTCGCATTGTCCATTCCAAACTTCTTAAGTATCTCTTGAGTTTACTTGGTTTGGCTTATAAACGTCCCTTCCTTTTGTTGCCTCACTTGGAATTACAAGAAGTATTTCAGATCTCCCATCATTGACATCTCGAACCTATCTGTCATAATCTTACCAAATTCTTCACAAAAGGATTTGTTAGTTGAACCAAAGATAATGTCATCAACATAATTTTGTCAAATAAAAGGATCATTGTCAAAGTGCTTTGTAAACAACGTATAATCTGCTTTACCGATTTTAAAACCATTTTCAATTAAGAAATCTCTAAGACACTCATAACAAGCTCTAGGAGCTTGTTTGAGGCCGTAGATAGCCTTACGCAGTTTGAACATGTGGTCGGGGAACTCTTGATCTTCGAATTCGGGGGGCTGCTCCACGTACACCTCCTCCTTGATTGGTCCATTGAGGAAGGCACTTTTCACATCCATTTCATAGAGCTTGAAATCATGGTGAGTAGCATATGCAAGTACTATTCTAATTGATTCAAGCCTAGCTATGGGAGCAAAAGTTCCGTCGAAATCGAAACCTTCGACTTGTGAATACCCTTTGGCCACAAGTCGCGCCTTGTTCCTTGTCGCCACCCCGTGTTCGTCTTCCTTGTTGCGAAAGACCCATTTGGTGCTGGCGACGTTGAACTTGGGTCTTTCGACGAGTTCCCACACCTCATTTCGTTTGATGTTGTTAAGTTCTTCTTGCATTGTCACCACCCAATCCGGATCTTTTAATGCATCCTCAATCCTGCGCGGTTCCAAAAAGGATACAAAAAAGTAATGTTCACAAAAATTAGCAATTCGAGATCTAGTAGTTACTCCCTTTTGGATGTCACTGGTTATGTTGTCGACGGGGTGATCTCTTTAGACGAATTGGTGTACTCTTGGGTGTGGAACTTGTGGTCTTGAATCTTCATGGTCATCTTTTACTTCCCCTAGATGGTTGCCCTCATTGGTGTGTTGATCATCTTCGTATTCTTGAGGTTGATCTTGTGTAGAAGCTCCCCCTTGATCATTTATCTCCACTTGTGGTTCATCTTCATCATTGGCATTTGGAGGTGGCACTTGTGGTTGAACATCGCCCAACGCCATCCGTCTCAATGCTTGACATGGAGCTTCTTCTCTATCTAGCACACATGGATCAACTTGCTCTTCTTGAGAGCCGTTAGTTTCATCAAACACTACTTCACGTGCTACTTCAACAAGTCCGGAGACCTTCTTAAAGACACGACAGGTATAAAAGTTCGAATCATAGCCAACAAAGAAACCTTCATCGAACTTCAAAGCGAACTTTGAAGTCCTAGGCTTCTTGTTCAAAATATAACACTTAGAACCGAAAACTCGAAAATAGGAAATATTCAGCTTATTACCGGTGAGTAGCTCATATGACGTTTTCTTGAGAATTAGATGAAGATATAGTCAGTTTATGGCGTGACAAGCGGTGTTAACCGCTTCCGCCAAAAACCGATCCAAAGTCTTGTACTCATCAAGCATTGTCCTCGCCATCTCTATGAGGGTTCAGTTCTTCCTATCCGCTACTCCGTTTTGTTGAGGGGAATACGGTGCTGAGAATTCATGCTTTATCCCTTCTTCATCTAGGTACTCCTCAACTTGGGTGTTCTTGAACTCCATGCCATTGTCACTTAGTATGTTCTTGATCTTCAATGAGAACTTTTTTTGGGCACACTTGAGAAACTTCTTGAGGGTTCCTTGAGTTCCTGTCTTATCATGCAAAAAGAAAACCCACGTAAAGCGCAAAAAATAATCAACAATTACTAAGCCGTATTTGTTACCGCCGATGCTTATGTAAGCAATTGGACCAAACAGATCCATGTGAAGTAGCTCGAGTAGTCTTGTCGTTGTGATGACGTTCTTCACGGGATGAGGTGCTCCTACTTGCTTCCCGGCTTGGCACGCGCTACAAGGCCTGTCTTTCTCAGAAACAACATTCTTTAACACTCGGATGTGATCGCCCTTAAGGAGTTTTTGAAGATTCCTCATACCAACATGTGCTAGCCGTCTATGCCACAGCCAACCCATGTTGGTTTTTGCAATCAAGCATGTGTCAAGTTCGACTTTATCTTTGCTGAAGTCAACAAGATAAAGCTTTCCCTTTAACACACCCTTGAATGCAATCGAGTCATCACTCCTTCTAGAGACGGTCACACCCTCATTAGTAAACAAGCAATTATAACCCTTGTCACATAATTGAGATATAGACAGAAGGTTATAATTTAAGGAGTCGACATGCAAAC
The DNA here is from genome assembly GCA_036927565.1 of Tuctoria greenei. Classification (NCBI taxonomy): domain Eukaryota; kingdom Viridiplantae; phylum Streptophyta; class Magnoliopsida; order Poales; family Poaceae; genus Tuctoria; species Tuctoria greenei. The sequence goes on from JAYESD010000004.1 coordinate 131,303,829, forward strand.
CATGAGAAAGCGTGTGCTGAGATGATATTGCAATTTTACCGGTACCGAGCACCCTTCCTTGACTATTGTCTCCAAAATAGATGCCCTCGCTTGGATCTTCATTTTCTTCATACTCAACAAACATCCTTCTTTCTCTAGTCATGTGGTTGGTGCATCCACTATCTAGCACCTATTTCTATCCACTGGAGGAATAGGCTTGCAAAAAAAAATTACGCCTTGGTTTTAGGTACCCAAGGTTGCTTGGGTCCTTTGAGGTTAGTCACAAGTGATTTGGGCACCCACGCATGGGACTTGGTGTTCCCATGGCGTGGCCTAACATATTTAGCATACACTTTATCAAAGTTGCTCTTCATAAGAACATAAGATGCATCAAAAGTTCTAAATAAGAGTTGTTGTTCATGTGTGTTAACATATTTGGACTTATCAACATTATTAGCAATTCTAGCTTGAGGGGAGTTTACCTTGACAAAAGCAATGCTCTCCTTGTTATTCTTGTGGCTTCTAGCATTTTGCTTTTCACCATAAGAATACCCAATGCCATATTTGACATTTGGAGGTCTTGTGGCCAAGTATGCAATGCGTGCATACTTGATGTTCTCCTTGTAAAATATGCCATTACGGGAAGGATGCTTGTTATTTGTCAAGTTCGACTTATCCTTCACGTTAGCGTCAATTTTAGAACATCCACAAGAAATAGTAGTTTCAGATTTTAAGTGTTGAGAAGGTGAACTTGAAGAGGATGAAGGGTCACTTCGCTTGAGTGACTCAACTTGTACCTCAAGGATCTTGTTAACTTTGGTCAAGTTAGCAAGTTCATCCTTGATGATTACATTTGAGTCGCTTAACTTCAAGCAAGCTTCCTTGCTTGAAGCTAACTCAAGCTCTAGTGACTTGATTCGCTCCTTTTCAAGTTCAATGAGCTTTTTGATCTTAAGATACTCCTCCTTTTGAAGGATGATCATATATTCTTGGCGATCAAAAAGCTCCTCCTTATCAATAAGTTTATCCATTAAGAATTTCATTTTTGCAGCAGTTTTCTTATCTAGGCCAACAAGCATATCTTCATTATCACTATAAGCATCACTATTGCTAGAGTAAGAATGTGAGGAGGAAGGTTTAGTTGTTACCTTCCTTTTACCTTCCTTCGCCATGAGACATGTGTCATTGTCCTTCCATGCGACGATAGTTGGGAAGAGGGTCGATTTCTTGGTCGTCTTCTTGATGGCTATGCTAGCCATCTCCTCTTTCTCTTCGGACGAGGACTCATCATTTGAGTCCCACTCTTTTCCTAGGTGTGCCTATCCAACTTACTTTTTCTTCTTGAAGAACTTCTTCGGTTGAGGCTTTGTTTCCTTGGTTTTCTTCTTGTTTTCTTCATATGGGCAATCAACTATAAAGTGGTCATATTCACCACAGTTATAGCAAGCTTGCCTCAACTTCGGTCTTGACTTGTCTTTGTGTTTTCCCTCATTTGATCTACCACCTTGTCTTCTTTTCATCATCCTTTTGAATTTCTTCATAAAGAGGATCATGTCTTCTTCATCTATGTCGCTACTCTCATCATCACTGTCTTCTTCTACTTGAGTTCTCGAGCTTCTTTTGACAAGGGCTTGCAAGTGGACTTCAAGGCGGCCCCCTTCTTCTTTGCTGAGGTGAGGTCGGCAATCTCCTTGACATGTTTTGCTTGCTTCTCCATCATCTCGAAATTGATGATCTTTCCAAGCAATTCGTCTAAGGTCGTTTTCTTGTACCCGGGGCTTTCTCTAATCATTGAGCACAAGGTTACATTGCGAGGCATGAAAGCTCTAAGAATGAGCTTCACCGCCTCGTGATCGTTCCACTTTTTGCTTCCATATGCTTGAACCTTGTTGATGAGAGTCTTCAACCGGTTGTACATGTCTTGCGGTGTCTCGTCTTCTTCTATGGCGAATCTTCCCAATTCGCCTTCGATCATTTCGATTTTAGCTTCTCGCACATGATGATCGCCTTCATGTGCAGTTTGTTGTGTGTCCATATCTCTTTTGCAATCTCGAGTCCATCCACTTTGGTAAACTCATCTCTACTCAATGAGGATGTAATGATCGATTTAGCTTGAGCATTTCAATGAATTGCTTGCTCTTGACATGGTGTGAGCTCTTCATCGTCGTCCGGGATATCTATTCCTGTACACACTATATGCCACAAGCTAGGGTTAAGTGAGATTAAATGCATTTTCATATTTTGCCTCCACATTGAATAATCATTGCCATCAAAGTATGGGGATTTTCCTAGAGGGATTGACAAGTAAAGGTTGTTGTTAGAATTCAAGCGATCATAATTAAAAGGATATCGGGAGTAGTCGGTGTGACTACTCCCTTTCTTCTTCTTTTCATCTTCGATCTTCATATTTCCATTGGAGAGAGCTTTCTTCCTTAGGAGTGCCTTGAGTTCAACCGTCTCCTTGTCATCATCCTCGAAGTCCTGAATGGCGTCGAGAAGCTTCTTGAAAGTGCATCTAGGACTCCCTTGTGGGTTTTGGATGATTTATGACAAGCAATTGGGATCCTAATCCGTTTGTTGAGATGAATGCAGGAAGATGCTGGAAAATGAGTAAAATGCCAAAAAGTGGGAAATTAAGAAGGAGAATGAATTTGAGCTCAAGAAGAAGAAATTAGTAGATTAGTATGTATGGAGTGTGTTAAGGAAACACACCCAAGAGCTCAATCTCACTTTATCACACACACACAATGCACAAAACCATACAGGACCGGACTAGTCCGATATCAACCGGACTAGTCCGATATCACATTCTGCACAAGATCGGACAAGTCCGGTCCCCACCGGACTAGTCCGATATCTTTCTGTTCCACTTCGGACTAGTCCTCCCCAGTGCGGACTAGTCCTCAACACAATGCACAAGTCACTAGATCGGACAAGTCCGGTCACTACCGGACTAGTCCGATTCCCTTTCTGATCCACTTCGGACAAGTCCGGTGACTACATGGACTAGTACGATTTACACTCTGTTCTAAATCGGACAAGTCCTCCAAGTGCGGACTTGTCGTTCAAAACACTTAGGGTTTCACAGGTCCGGACAAGTCCGATGTCAACCGGACAAGTCCGAAGATTTCCAGCAACGAAATCGGACAAGTCCGTCTTTCAATCGGACTAGTCCGATATTCCTGGACACTTAGGGTTTGCTTCACACAGCACACCGGACTAGTCCGGTCTCCACCACGGACTAGTCCGATCTTTCTAAACCCTAACGGTAATGTCTAGAAACCCCATATAAATAGAGGTGGATGGCCCACTTTTAATCGCTCTCGAACCCTAGCGCCGTCACACCTCCCAAGAGACTCAAAAACCATCTCTCTCCACGAAGTTGAGTGAAAAATCGATCAATCTTTTGAAGATCACTTGTGGATCATTGGAGAGGCACTTTGCACACGATTGAGCTCTTGGTTTGAATCTCTAACACACTCTTGCATCTCAATTGTATATTTCGAAGTGTGTTATTGGTGGTTTTGAAACTTGTAATCAAGGGAGCTCTCAACTTGTGAGATCGCCCCTTCAACTTGGTGATTTACCCCTGTGTGATTAGTGGAAGAGGATTGGCCTTCGTGGCGATCCGACGAGGGAAGGGTTGGTAAAGACCCGGTCCTTTTGTGGGCTCCTCAACGTGGACGTAGGCTGCCTTCGTGGTAACCGAACCACGGGATAAATCTTGTGTCTTGTTCGTTTGTGTTCATCATTCTAGTTGATCAACATTATCTAGGGTTTGATTCATTTTGTTGAATTGAAGTTAAATAGTGAACAAGAATCATACTTGCAATAAAACTTAACATACAACTATTGAACTGTCATTATAGTTTATATTTCCGCTGCAAACGACAACGAAACAATCAAATTGACCTAGCTTGATCAACCTAGCCCGTGAAATCCGGACTAGTCCGTACTTTACCGGACTAGTCCGATATATCTGGATTTAACCTTTTTGTTGAAGTGCTACAGGAACTGAAAAAATTCAAGAAGGCCTATTCACCCCCCCTCTAGGCCTACATTCAATTGGTATCAGAGCGGGTTCTTCAAGAAAGAGTGCAACCACTCGAAGAGATCATGTCGGACATGAAGGAAGTCCAGAAAATCAACACCCAGGAAGAAATGAACCATGACAAGCACCAAAAGCTAGAAAGGTATCTCGAAGCCATCCAAGACTTCGATGATGATGATGAGGAGACGTTGGAGCTGAAAGCACTGCTCCGAAAGAAAGCACTTTCCAAAGGGAAAGCTAAAGTTGAAGAAAAGAAGAAGGGGAGTAGTCACACCGACTACTCCCGATATCCTTTTAATTATGACCGTTTAAATTCTAACAGCAGTCATTATCTATCTATTCCTCTCGGAAAAGCCCCACACTTCGATGGGAGTGATTACTCCATGTGGAGGCAAAACATGAAGATGCACTTGATTTCCCTTAACCCAAGTTTATGGCATATTGTGTGCACAGGAATAAACATCCCTGATGACGATGAAGAACTCACGCCAAGTCAAGAGCAAGCCATCCACAGGAATGCCCAAGCCGCAGCCGTTATCACCTCATCTCTAAGTAGAGATGAATTCACAAAGGTGGATGGATTGGAAATTGCCAAAGAAATCTGGGACACGCTACAGACAGCACATGAAGGTGACCGGCATGTGCGGGAGGCAAAGATTGAAATGATTGAAGGCGAACTAGGAAGGTTCGCGATTGAGGAAGATGAATCCCCCCAGGACATGTACAACAGACTAAAGACTCTTGTGAACAAGGTTCGATCGTATGGTAGCAAAAAATGGAATGATCACGAGGTTGTGAAGCTCATCCTTAGAGCCTTTATGCCTCGCAACGTCACACTCTGTTCTATGATCCGAGAAAGTCCTGGATACAAGAAAATGACTCCGGATGAACTGCTCGGCAAAATCATCAACTTTGAGATGATGGAGAAGCAAGCCAAGCATGTCAAAGAAATAGCTGACCTCACATCGGCCAAGAAGAAGGGAGTTGCCTTAAAATCCACACTCAAACCTCTATCCAAAGAAGCAAAAGAAGCTCAGTTTGAGGAGGACAGCGATGATGAAAGCAGCGAGCTGGACGAAGAAGATATGATTCTGTTCATGAAGAAATTCAAAAGAATTATGAAGAAAAGACAAGGAGCAAAATCAAGTGAAGGAAGATACAAGGAGAAGACAAAACCAAAGATGAGGCGGGCATGCTATAATTGTGGTGAGTACAATCACTTCATAGTTGATTGCCCATATGAGGACAACAAGAAGAAGAGTAAAGAATCCAAGCCTCAACCGAAAAAGTTCTTCAAGAAGAAGAAACAAGCTGAACAAGCACACATCGGAAAGGAGTGGGACTCAAACGATGAGTCCTCATCGTCCGATGAAGAAGAAATGGCTAGCATAGCCATTGAAAGCATGCCCAAGAAACTCACACTCTTCCCCACGCTCGGTGCAAAGAAGGCAAATGGAACTTGCCTCATGGCTAAGGAAGGTAAACGCAAGGTAAACATCAAAACTCCTTCTTCGCATTCTTACTCAAGTGATGATGATCTAGATAGTGATGATGAAGACATGCTAATTGGTTTAGATAGAAAAACTGCTGCAAAAATGAAATTCTTGCTTAACCAACTTGTTGAGAAGGAAGAGCTGATTGATCGTCAAGAAGACATGATTATCTCCCAAAAGGAGAAGCATGTCGAACTTGACAATCTTCTAGTTCTTGAAAAGGAGAAAAATCACACACTAGAGCTTGAGCTAGCTTCAAGCAAGAAAACTTGCTTGGAGTTAACCAAATCAAATGTTGCAATCAAGAATCAACTTGATGACCAAATCAAGGTCAACAAGATCCTTGAAGTGCAGGTTGAGTCACTCAAGCTTAGTGAACCTTCCTCCTCTTCAACCCCACCTTCTCAACCCACTTTAACTAATATCGCTCATGTTTGCAAATGTGATAAAACTAACATCAGGTTGAAGGAAAACCCTACCTCCACGAAGGACAAAAATCCTACCCAATGTATAATATTTGACAAGGAGAGGATCAACTATGCACGTAGTGCATATTTGGTCCAAAGACCTCCAAATGTCAAATATGGCATTGGTTACTCTTGTAATGGAAAGCAAAAAGCTGGAAATCATAAGAATGACAAGGGAAGGATCACCTTTGTGAAGGGAGGACCCTCACAACCTGGTAACTCGAAAACTAAAAATCTGAACTCTCAAGAAAATCGGACTAGTCCGGTTGTGGTCCGGACAAGTCCGGTCATCCGGACAAGTCCGGTCATACAGACTAGTCCGACCCAAAATCAACAGCAACTTCTGTTTAAAACATTTGATGCATCCTATGTTTTAATGAAAAATAATGTTGGTAAAGTGTATGCTTATTATGCTGGGCCACGCCATGGGAACACAAAATCCCATGTGTGGGTGCCCAAATGTATTGTCACTAACCTCCAAGGACCCAAGCAAGCTTGGGTACCTAAAACCAAGGCGTAATTTGTTTTTGCAGGCCTACTCCTCCGGTGGATCCAAATGGGTGCTAGACAGTGGATGCACCAACCACATGACCGGAGAAAGGAAGATGTTTGTGGAGTATGAAGTGAACCAGGACCCAAACGAAGGCATCTACTTTGGGGATAACAGTCAAGGAAGGGTCCTTGGTACCGGTAAAATTGCAATATCCTCTGAACATACTCTTTCGCACGTTTTACACGTTGAATCTTTAGATTATAACCTGCTGTCCATATCTCAGTTATGTGACAAAGGTTATAATTGCCTGTTTACTAACGAGGGTGTGACCGTCTCAAGGAGAAGTGATGGTTCCATTGCATTCAAGGGTATGTTAAAGGGAAAGCTTTATCTTGTTGACTTCAACAAGGATAAAGCCGAACTCGACACATGCTTGATTGCAAAAACCAACATGGGTTGGCTGTGGCATAGACGGCTAGCACATGTTGGTATGAGGAACCTTCAAAAACTCCTCAAGGGCGATCACATCCGAGGTTTGAAAGATGTTGTGTTTGAGAAAGACAGGCCTTGTAGCGCGTGCCAAGCAGGAAAGCAAGTTGGAGCACAACATCCCGCAAAGAACATCATGACCACGACAAGACCGCTCGAACTACTTCATATGGACCTCTTCGGTCCAATTGCTTACATAAGCATAGGCGGTAACAAATACGGTTTAGTTATTATTGACGATTTTTCCCGCTTCACTTGGGTGTTCTTTTTGCATGACAAGTCAGAAACACAAGGAACACTCAAGAAATTCTTCAAGCGAGCGCAGAACGAGTTCTCACTATCAATCAAGAGTATTCGGAGCGACAATGGCACGGAGTTCAAAAACATACAAGTGGAGGAGTACCTTGATGAGGAAGGAATCAAGCACGAATTCTCAGCGCCATACTCTCCACAACAAAACGGAGTTGCCGAAAGGAAGAATCGAACGCTCATAGAGATGGCAAGAACAATGCTCGATGAATACAAGACTTCGGATCGATTTTGGGCGGAAGCAATCAACACCGCCTGCCATGCCACAAATCGACTCTATCTTCATCGACTACTAAAGAAGACCCCCTATGAGCTACTCACCGGTAACAAACCGAACATTTCATATTTTCGAGTTTTCGGTTCTCCTTGCTATATTTTGAACAAGAAGCCCAGGACCTCAAAGTTCGCTTCGAAGTCCGATGAAGGTTTCTTGCTTGGTTATGATTCGAACACTTACGCCTATCGTGTGTTCAACAAGGCCTCCGGACTTGTTGAAGTGGCACGTGACGTAGTGTTCGATGAAACTAATGGCTCCCAAAAGGAGCAAGTTGATCAATGTGAATTAGGTAATGAGGAAGCCCCCTATCAAGCAATAAAGAGGATGGCCCTAGGCGAAGTACGACCACAAGAGACATCGACACAAATACAAGAGGAAAGTGAACCACAAGAGGAGATCAACAATCAAGGGGGAGCCTCGATACAAGATCAATCACAAGAATATGAACATGATCAACAAATCATTGAGGACAACAACTCAGGGGGAGAAGAAGATGATCACCAACATACGACCCCCCAAGTGCCACACCCAATAGTGCACCAATGCATTCAAAGGGATCATCCAATCGACAACATTATCGGCGACATCCAAAAAGGAGTAACCACTAGATCTCGTATAGCAAATTTTTGTGAACATTACTCGTTTGTCTCCTTTTTGGAACCCCGCAGGACTGAGGATGCATTAAAGGATCCGGACTGGGTGGTGGCAATGCAAGAAGAGTTGAACAATTTCAAGAGAAACGAGGTTTGGGAACTTGTGGAAAGACCCAATGCAAACATTGTCGGCACAAAGTGGGTCTTCCGCAACAAACAAGATGAACACGGGGTGGTGACAAGAAACAAGGCACGACTTGTGGCCAAAGGTTACTCACAAGTCGAAGGTTTGGATTTTGATGAGACCTTTGCTCCAGTAGCTAGGCTTGAATCAATTAGAATATTACTTGCATATGCTACTCACCATGATTTCAAGCTGTACCAAATGGACGTAAAAAGCGCCTTCCTCAACGGACCGATCAAGGAAGAGGTGTACGTGGAGCAACCACCCGGATTTGAAGACGAAGAGTTCCCCGACCACGTGTATAAACTGCGTAAGGCTCTCTATGGCCTCAAACAAGCTCCTAGAGCTTGGTATGAGTGTCTTAGAGATTTTTTTAATTGATAATGGCTTTCAAATTGGCAAAGTAGATTCTACACTATTCACGAAAAATCTGAATAATGATCTTTTCATTTGCCAAATCTATGTTGATGATATAATTTTTGGATCAACTAATCAATCTTTCTGTGAAGAGTTTAGTAAAATTATGACAGACAGATTTGAAATGTCAATGATGGGAGAATTAAAGTACTTCTTGGGATTCCAAGTGCGGCAACAAAGGGAAGGAACGTTCATAAGCCAAACCAAGTACACGCAGGACATCCTCAAGAAGTTTGGCATGGACAAGGCAAAGCCCATTAAGACTCCCATGGCAACGAATGGTCACTTGGATCTCAATGAAGATGGACCGAGCGTCGACCAAAAGGTATATCGCTCTATGATTGGATCTTTACTTTACTTATGTGCATCTAGGCCAGACATTATGTTGAGTGTATGTTTGTGTGCAAGATTTCAAGCCAACCCTAAGGAATGTCATTTGACAGCCGTAAAGAGAATCCTAAGATATTTAGTTCATACACCCAACCTTGGTCTTTGGTACCCAAAAGGTTCAAAATTCAATCTCATTGGGTATTCCGATGCAGATTATGCCGGGTGCAAAGTTGATAGAAAAAGCACTTCTGGCACTTGCCAATTCCTAGGAAGATCCTTAGTTTCTTGGTCATCCAAGAAACAGAATTCCATTGCATTATCCACAGCCGAAGCGGAGTATGTTGCAGCCGGGAGTTGTTGTGCACAACTCCTTTGGATGCGACAAACTCTAAGGGATTACGGTTACAATATGAACCGTATTCCTCTTCTTTGTGACAATGAGAGTGCCATTAAAATAGCCCACAATCCAGTTGAGCACTCTAGAACTAAACACATTGACATAAGACACCATTTCTTGAGAGACCATTCCATGAAAGGAGACATATCCATCTCTCATGTCAACACCCAAAAACAATTAGCCGACATATTCACCAAGCCACTTGATGAAAAACGTTTTTGCGAACTCCGAAATGAGTTAAACATCCTTGATTCTCGGAGTGTGGCTTGAAAAGTTGCATACCTGTATGATTGCTTCAAAATATTGATTGAATTGTGAAAATTTTTCCTCCCCATTTTTCTCTCGAAAAACTATGTCAATTATTAGATCTTGATGAATTTTTGATCATAGTATGATTGTTGTTTGCTTACTGATCAAATTCATCAGGATTATTTGTATTGTTTTGCCTCTCTACCCTCAATTATTGGACCTTCAAATATATATGAATGGGCTATGCATTCTCTCCTGGTGACCACGGACAAGTCCGTGGTTACCCGGACTAGTCCGCCCTTGCAGACAAGTCCGCAGTGTGCCGGTTAGGCCGGACTAGTCCGACAGACCACGGACTAGTCCGATTTAGGTCTCTGGAGGACTTCGGACTAGTCCGGTCATGTCCGGACTTGTCCGATTTTTCGTGTCCATAACCCTAGCCGCCACCAAACCCTAATCTCTTCACCCCACACTCTCCTCCAAGCTTTCTCTCTCTTGCGCTCGAGCTCCCAAGGTGAATCCTTGATTCCTCCGTCGAAAAGCCTCAAACTTGGGCGGAGATTAAGCTTGAAGACTCGGGGATTGAAGTTAGCGGACAAGTCCGGCCTCCAACCCCCACATTTTCAAGTTTCCTTGGATTTCTTGGTAAATTTTTCTCAAACCCTAAGAAATCTCAAATTTCTTCTTTGCTTATCGTTTGGCCTAGCATTCTTCACTAGTTGCATGTCCAGTTGATGTACTATGTGTATGCTAGACTAGCTATCTCATTAGGGATCAATTTTTATCCAGTTTGTTAGGTTTTTGCTGATGAACACCGGACTAGTCCGGTCCAGGTACGGACAAGTCCGGTCCTCCGGACTAGTCCGTGCCTGAGCACCGGACAAGTCCGATGTTTCTGAACCAAAACCTAACTCCTTAATTCCCTATTGCCTTCCATTGCCATCTTACCTCACAAATACCTTGTATAACTTGTCTTTTCTCTTGATCACTCATTCTCAGATCATGTCGAGCTCCGACAATGAAATCTCCGATTTCGAGGCCGCGTTGGACCACGAGGTGGCACCTCGGCCCTCAACGGGTCTTGGCAAGAAACGCCAAGAGAGACCCTCCGAGCCTGCTCCCTCACCTCCTCAGGTTCGGAGGAAGGTGTGTGTCAAGAAAGCCGCCTCCAAGGCTGCTCCTTCGTCAAGTGGCCCTCGCCAAGCTAAAGGAAAAGGCAAGGGGGTTGCCACAGGGCCTGTTGGGCCTCTAAAGCTACATACTCCCAGAGAAGGGGTCCGGGACCCCAATGAGGAGAGATTCAATGGCAAGGGCAGTGATGTGGCCATGAAGCTGAGAAGTGTGGATTACTATGCAAGGCCCAAGCAAGCAGCAGATGGCAGATTTTGGTCAAACTTCCATGCTGACTTCTACAAGCTTGTCTACTTGCCGATGAAGACCCCGGTGGTGCGCAGTCAATGGATTGACTGGGCCCACCTTGAGAAGAGGAAATGTGCAGCTTTTGATGAAGTGATACAAGCTGCAGAGAGACATGGGCTGAAGGATTTGCTTGCCTTCAGATATAATTGGAATGATGAAGTGATTGCACAATTCTATGCAACGTGCTACTTCTCAGGTGAAGAGGAAGAAAGTGTGACTTGGATGACTCATGGATCCAAGTATTCCATCACTCAAGAAGAGTTTGCCCGCCTGCTGCATCTTGACTCCGAGGAAGATGACCACCTCATTATCCACAACATTGGGGTCATTGAGAGGGATGGAATGCAGTTCATGTATGAGCCCTCCTCCAAGTTTGTCCCTCCCTCCACAAAGAACATGAAGCCTTTCTTTGTGGTCCTCAACAGAGTCCTCAGGAAGACGATTGCTCCCAAGGATGGTGATGCAGGGAGTGTGCAAGGCTACCTCCGGACCCTGATGAAGGTCATCAGCAAGAAAAGGCAATTTGATGTTGCAGACTATATCTGGAATGATATGGTCAATATCTCGAGTACCCCCAACCGATCCTGTGGCTATGCCCCTTACTTGATGTTCATGATTGAGAAGGTCACAGGGATCGAGTTTGTGAAGGATGTGGAGCACACTCCACTGAGGCCTCAGAAGCCTCAGTCCGTGAGTGTCCAGGCTGCTCCATCGCCGGCCTCAAGCCCCGAGGTGCCGGCAAGGCAAGGAGAAGCTGCTAGGGCTACTCCTCCCTCCAGGGAAGCCCCTCAGAAAGGATCCGCCAGTGGGATCCTCAAGTACTTGGCTGCAATCTTCTCCTCCTGCAAGAAAACTGAAGTGAAGCTTCACAAGCTAAATCAAAAGAGGAAGGAGGACATGAGGTACATAAAAGCAAATGTGAAGCAGCTGAGTGAGAAGCTGGAGATCAATCCAATTGGATCTCCAGCAATTTCTGAAGATTCTGATCCAAACATCACCGAGCTCAGCCCCTTGACCCCTTCCGAGCTTGCCTATTTTGGCATTGGGGGCTCGAGCAGCTCCGCTCCTCCTCCTACCTCTCAACCTCGTCAAGCCGAAAGCGATGAAGATGATGAAGACGACGAGAGGACTGACAGCGAAGAGTGAAGCCCTAGGATCTTTCTCTCTCTCTCTTTTTGGTGTCTTGATGCCAAAGGGGGAGAGATTGAGGGGGAGTCTCTAAGCTTTAGCTGAATAGGATGCGAGGAGAGAGCTATCTATGTTTTTTGTTGTGATTGTATTTGCTTAACTCTCGTTTCATATCATGTTTGGTCCTGTGATGAATTGCTAAATTAATTCGTAAGTGTGTGATGAAATCTGAGCTTTTGCTCCTGAAGTGCCATATTCACTTGATATTAGTTGGTAAATGAAAATTCTGTCATTCTTAATGCAATCATGCTCTTAGTATGCATCCCACCATAAAGAATGCACATATGAATAATTACCTTGTTGCCTGATGCATTTTTGAGTCATATGTGCATACTTTATGAAAATCTCATTTTATACCTCATTTTGTGAAATCTCAATTGGTTGTCATCAATCACCAAAAAGGGGGAGATTGAAAGTGCATCTAGGACTCCCTTGTGGGTTTTGGATGATTTATGACAAGCAATTGGGATCCTAATCCGTTTGTTGAGATGAATGCAGGAAGATGCTGGAAAATGAGTAAAATGCCAAAAAGTGGGAAATTAAGAAGGAGAATGAATTTGAGCTCAAGAAGAAGAAATTAGTAGATTAGTATGTATGGAGTGTGTTAAGGAAACACACCCAAGAGCTCAATCTCACTTTATCACACACACACAATGCACAAAACCATACAGGACCGGACTGGTCCGATATCAACCGGACTAGTCCGATATCACATTCTGCACAAGATCGGACAAGTCCGGTCCCCACCGGACTAGTCCGATATCTTTCTGTTCCACTTCGGACTAGTCCTCCCCAGTGCGGACTAGTCCTCAACACAATGCACAAGTCACTAGATCGGACAAGTCCGGTCACTACCGGACTAGTCCGATTCCCTTTCTGATCCACTTCGGACAAGTCCGGTGACTACACGGACTAGTCCGATTTACACTCTGTTCTAAATCGGACAAGTCCTCCAAGTGCGGACTTGTCGTTCAAAACACTTAGGGTTTCACAGGTCCGGACAAGTCCGATGTCAACCGGACAAGTCCGAAGATTTCCAGCAACGAAATCGGACAAGTCCGTCTTTCAATCGGACTAGTCCGATATTCCTGGACACTTAGGGTTTGCTTCACACAGCACACCGGACTAGTCCGGTCTCCACCACGGACTAGTCCGATCTTTCTAAACCCTAACGGTAATGTCTAGAAACCCCATATAAATAGAGGTGGATGGCCCACTTTTAATCGCTCTCGAACCCTAGCGCCGTCACACCTCCCAAGTGACTCAAAAACCATCTCTCTCCACGAAGTTGAGTGAAAAATCGATCAATCTTTTGAAGATCACTTGTGGATCATTGGAGAGGCACTTTGCACACGATTGAGCTCTTGGTTTGAATCTCTAACACACTCTTGCATCTCAATTGTATATTTCGAAGTGTGTTATTGGTGGTTTTGAAACTTGTAATCAAGGGAGCTCTCAACTTGTGAGATCGCCCCTTCAACTTGGTGATTTACCCCTGTGTGATTAGTGGAAGAGGATTGGCCTTCGTGGCGATCCGACGAGGGAAGGGTTGGTAAAGACCCGGTCCTTTTGTGGGCTCCTCAACGTGGACGTAGGCTGCCTTCGTGGTAACCGAACCACGGGATAAATCTTGTGTCTTGTTCGTTTGTGTTCATCATTCTAGTTGATCAACATTATCTAGGGTTTGATTCATTTTGTTGAATTGAAGTTAAATAGTGAACAAGAATCATACTTGCAATAAAACTTAACATACAACTATTGAACTGTCATTATAGTTTATATTTCCGCTGCAAACGACAACGAAACAATCAAATTGACCTAGCTTGATCAACCTAGCCCGTGAAATCCGGACTAGTCCGTACTTTACCGGACTAGTCCGATATATCTGGATTTAACCTTTTTGTTGAAGTGCTACAGGAACTGAAAAAATTCAAGAAGGCCTATTCACCCCCCCTCTAGGCCTACATTCACTTCTCCAATTTCTCAGCCTTTTCATCATCAACCTTCTCTTGGTTGAGGCTCTTGTGCACATCCTTCATGTTCGCATTTTCTCTTCGAGCGATTAGTCTCCTTTTGAAGAGTCCCGCTCTAATACCAATTGAATGTGGCCTAGAGGGGGATGAATAGGCCTTTTTGAACTTTTGTCAGAATTTGCAACACTCAACAACTTGATCAAATACCGATAAATTGGACTAGTCCGGTAGTGTGTGGACTAGTCCGGTGCGTGCAAACTAGATCAATCAAGTTTGATCGATGATCTCGATCCATGTACTCTACACATCCGAAATTACAATGTAACTAGAGTATGTTGCTTCAATTAAACTGAAGATAGCACAAGGTAACCTTAGTTTCAAGTTTTGACGTAATTTGACTCTGATCAATTAAACCCTAGATGCAATGAACAATAAGCACAAAGTGAAGACACAAGATTTTTATCCTGTGGTTCGGTTCCCATGAAGGCAACCTACATCCACATTGAGGAGCCCACGAAAGGACCGGGTCTTCACCAACCCTACCCTCATCGAATCGCCACGGAGGCTGATTCTCTTCCACTAATAACAAAGGGCAAATCACCAAGTTTAAGGGGCCTTCTCACAAGTTGAGGACTCCCCAAGATTTACAACTGAATACACCACCAACACACTCAAATTATATGCAATAAAGAACAAGAGTGTGCGAGAGAATCAAACCCAAGAGCTCAAAACATGAAGAACCGCATCTCTCCTTTGATCTAAAGTTAATCCTCAAGGATTTGATCTTTCTTGGGTTGGATTGTGTGGAGAGACGTGTTTTCTAGGCTCTTGGAGGGTCGGTGTAGGGGGTCGAGAGTTCTTGATTAGGGGCCGTGCACCTCTATTTATACTAGGGTTTCCAAAGGTTACCATTAGGGTTTTCAAAGTTCGGACTAGTCCGTGGTGGACTTCGGACTAGTCCGGTGTGCGGCGTGTGGGAAACCCTAAGTGCCCCGAATTATCGGACTTGTCCGGCCAGGGGCGGACTAGTCCGTTTTTGTCTCTGGAGATGTTCGTACTAGTCCTGCAGATATCAGACTAGTCCGGCCGTGGTGAAACCCTTAGTGAATTGGGGACAAGTCCCCACTTGGAGGACTTGTCCAATTTTAGTCAGAAGGTTTTCAGACTAATCTGTGCAGATATCGAACTTGTCCGATTTTTGTCAGAAAGATATCGGACTAGCGCGTTGTGATATTGGACTTGTCCGGCTTCGTGCAAACTGTGAAGTGCTGAGGACTAGTCCGCACTAGGGAGGACTAGTCCGATCTTAGACAGAGAGATATCGAACTAGTCCGTGGTGATATCGGACTAGTCTGGTCTGTGGAAACAGGACTCTGCAGACAAGTCTGCTCTGGGAGGACTTGTCCGATTCTGGACAGAGAGAAATCGGACTAGTCCGTGTTACATCGGACTAGTCCGGACCTGTATAACTTTGTGCCGTGAGAGTGATTAAAATTTGCTTGAGTTCTTGGGGTGTGTTTCTCCAACACAATCCATACACAAAGAGTATTATAATCATTTCTTGAGCTCCTTTCAACTTGATTCCTTACGCTCCCTTCTTTTCGCACTTTCTTCATGATTTCATTAAAACCTGCGCTCATCTCAAGAATTTTTTTAGGATCTCATTTGCTTGTCATAAATCCACCAAAACCGACAAGGGATGCCTAGATGCACTTTCACTTGGTTGCTTCACGCGCTGTTCTAGACGCTATGGCACTGCTTAAATAGAAAGAAAAAAATTTCATACCGCTGCACTAAGGGTAGAACTTATAGAGGTTCTCTATGTTCCAAGGATTGGCGAGCGGGTCCCCGTCTTTTGTGGCTAGGCAGACAGGCCTGGGCGGCAAACTTCCATGACTCTAAAGGGCCCCTCGCAGCTGAGGGAGAGCCTGTGCCCACCTTCATGAGAAAGTATGTGCCGCAGCACCAGGTCACCTACCTTCAGCTCCCAATTCCGCACGAACCGTTGATGGTAGTGCCCGAGCACGTAGCAGTATCGTGTGATTCAATGAGCCGCTTGCCATTTTCCCTCGTCAAAGAGGTCAATGTCTTCGTGCTGGAGCTAGTCCTGTGCAGCTTCGTCGCCTTTGACCGTGATGCGTCGAACACGAGAGGTATTGTTGATGTTTCTTACGTCATAGATAAAAATCCGCAAGTGCACGGAAACTGTCGTGTAGCACTTTCCCTTAAGGAGTATTCCCAAGGGTATCGAATCCAAGGAACGTGTGTGCTAATCTTACGAACTAATTCACCCAAGGACACAAAGTTGTTTGCTAGGCAAGGAACAGAGAGGAATTCAAAGTATTAATTCTAATTCAAAGAGATTTGCGGTAGCTTCTTGCATCAGGCATGGGTTTACCTCTAGTGAAACTAGAACAACTCCCGCCAAGAGCCTATGGCATAGCGGAACGTGGAGGATTACAAAGGACAGATAGGACTATCACCACCTACTGCCTACCTCTTCAATCTGTGGGTCTATGAGATATTCACTAGTGATTTCTAACCTACGTACCACGCTTACATTCTAAATCATTACTCTAGTTGTTTTGGACACAAAGCTACAACTAGAGCCTCTAATAAATTAAAGCAATAGACAACAAGTAACTACTTGTGCAAAGTACTTTGAATTGAAAATCAAACTTGAATTGAATTCACAAAGGGCTTACTTTGAATAAATCCTTTGTAGGGGTACACTGTAGAAGAGGGGCTTGACAAGCCCAAGCCTCCTTCTTATAAACTCTTCACCACACTCTCCTTCTACTTGGCAGCATCTAGGACTACTGTAAACCTTAGTAGTGGTATTCTATTCTCAACTTTTGGTGTGTGTGTGAAGTAAGGTGTGGGGTGCTATTTATAGGTGGAGGAGGGTCGGTTCCCGCCACCAAATGCGCGCGATTCAATCATCCCCACCACCAGGAAGTCAGGAGGAGTCGACACACATTGATTGACCGAGTTTGGCGCCAAGATAACTTTGGCCGAACACGTTGTTCGGCCGAAGTGGTCTTCTGACCGTTTCGCATGTGCTTTCTCCAGGCACTGCCAGATGGGTCCCACTAACTGATATGGTGATACACTGTTGGATGGCCTCATATACTACTGTTTGTGGGCCATTTGATCCATGTGATGACACGTCGCATCGCCTGATTAGTCGAGATCCAATTTAATAGATTACTCTCTGCACGTCTTAGTATTTTTGGGTATTAATTCACCTGCATACAAATAAACACCAAAACTTGTGGAATTGGTTATATTAAACCCTACCACGAAGTTATGTTTCTCTTTTGGGCACATTATAAGGTGAATTGATGGTCTAAATATGGTACTTAAGAACAGTCAACAAACTCCCCCACACTTAGTCCTTTGCTCGTCCTCGTGTGAAGGCAAGAAGAAGAACTAAGGTGTTGTCATAAATTTGCTGTAAGTTAGAAAATAAGAATACTAGGTATTTAATTTTATACCTCAGTTCATGATTTCCCTCTTTGGAATGTGGTTACCACATCGATCTTGGGTGATTGAAGAGTAGAATGGTTGGAATGTAGTTCCCTTGGATCTTCTCCTGCTGAAATGATTTGACAATTTGCTATGTTCGAAAAGTCAAAGAAACATTTGCATTTATCTCTCATTTGGAATCCCTCAAATCTCTCAAAAGTGTTTTGATCCTCATCTGGGAAAGTATTGCTATATCTGGAGCTTGGTAGGGATAAATGTGGCACACATTGCAATTCATATATCACTAAGTCAAAAACATGATCTTATGAGAAATCTATGCCATAAACAATTTGACAAAGAAAATCTTTGTGCACATAAATGGAATGGATAAATGTAGACTTCATGAATTTTCTCTCTTTAAGGATGAAACATGGCTACTTATTCTTTCTCTCTTTTTTGAGCATTCTTCATCTTTTTGAAGAGTAGATGCTTTTTTTTTGTAGCCATGTCTTCTACTCCTTTTTATTTTTCTAGAGAGATGTTGATAATCATAATCTATGGAGTTTCTTTATGGATGGATGAATGGTGGATGCAAATTCTCAATGCGAGAAATTTCGCATGAATGGGGTGCACAAGAATTTCTAAGTCAAAAGTTCACACATGTCACTCAATTGGGTCACGATTTTGACAAAATTCAATAAAAATCAAAGTGACATATGCAAGTGGTTTTCAAGAAATTGGATCATATGGCCTTGGTGGGTATTTAAATTTCTAATCGGAGAATTAGGCAAAGTTCAAGACTCCAAATTTTTGCAACTATCGAAATCAATTTCAAGCAAAGAGATATATCCTCGAGTAACTAATTTACCAAATCACACTAGTCAAATACTCAGATGAAGCGTTTTCCTACTTTTAATTGTGGAAATCACAAACAAGGCAATAGATCAAAATGTAAAGTATTCAAATTTTCGGCTCAAGGAAATTTTGACAACTAAGTTTTAATTTCAAGTGTTGAGTTAATTTATTTTAAATATTCAATTTTAAAGAGTAAATCAACTCAAACAGCAGGGTGGCACGTATATTTGGAGATAAGAGATCCAAACCGAATTTGTAGTGAGACGGGGCCATTTGGGCCCCCCATCAGTGCGGTCGAACCCCCTCTGGCCTCTGTTGCTCCGTTTCGTCGTGTTTCAGGATGCAATGCTAATTTTGTACGTCGGGATCTCGCAATTTGGGGTGCCTCCCCCACACTTATCCCCTGAATTCTTTATTCAACAAAAAATAAACTAAAGGTGGAACTTTACCGGTGTTAGATGAACCGGTAAGTTCACTTTATTGAATTAAAAAAATTGGGATGCTTACATTATTCAATTTACACTGGAAGAATAAAAATTTGAAATAAACTGAAGTTAAACTAGTAAGCATCCTATGCTGTTGGGACATCTAAACTATGGTGTGTTGTAGATGTCGGGCTCCTCAACAGCATTGCATAAGTGCCGCAGCTTGGTGCTCATGCCACGGCGAACATCATCAATCTTCTTCTTGAAGGAGACGAGTTCATCCTTCAGCTCCGCCCTCGATGCGCCTTTCAGCCACTATGTCAAATAGCTTCTTGTTCTACAAACGGAGAGAAGCTAACTCCTTGTGACACCCGGTTCCGAAAATGAATCAAGTGTGACACATATGTGTGTCCAGGATGTTTAACACACATACACGAGTGCATCACAAACAATATACAAATAATTACCACAACACAAGTTAATTAAGTACCTTTATTACAATCTTCAAATAATCCTCAAATTACAGACTCTAATGATCATTATTAATGAAAACTAAAAACTATTGCAGCGGAAATAATCTAAACATTAAGCTAAGAATTAAGCAATTAAGCAAGGGATATAGCGTGGCTCCAAGCAACACCACAGGCAAGTCGACGGCAACACATAGCCTAGTACTCCGCATTATCCTCAGGATACTCCCAAACATCACCTGAAACTGTTGGTGGGGGAATTGCAACATGTCATACTCAGAAAGTGTGGGAAATTAATAACATGTAGCTTAAAACAGCGAATGATAAGAAATAACAGCTAGTTGCTTAAAAGTAAATTTAAAACAGGTAAAAATCATCCAACAATGTGTATGTGAAGTAATCCCATCATATCCCGAATAATTACGAAGTATGAGTCCAACACCATCAATTACCATTATATCACATCCATTATAAATTATCGATCCATATACCATATTCTTACCATCCTCATTAACCATGTCCAATTATCACCATCCAATACATAACCATAACTAATACCAAACCATAACCCAACCATAACCATCCCAAACACCAGTTCCACTCTAATCATGGAAGTTGTCCAGGTGCTCATAACCAGAAGCACGACTATCATGATAGTTTTTAACACTCTGCAGAGCTTGTACTGCTTTACCCACATGTTCGTGATTTCATCACCTTTCGGTGACTAAGAGCCTCTATCATGCCTTATCACACTTCTGTTGGTGTGTGGCCAAGAGATCATAAAATAGCTTTTACAAAGGGACTACTAGTATGTATGGACCCACTAAGGTTTCACCAGTAGGCTTGAATCACCGTTCTCCCACCCACGGGCCCCCTCATGCGCCATGCGATTTCTATGGTAGCCATCCTCGACTCCCATTCCCTACACCATCCAATGGTCCGTACAATACCAGCAACACACCTAATTATTCAGCTACGCCGCACCCATACTTGGCCTTGTGGTGGCACTGTTCTCCTGGCTTATTCTCGCATGAACCGGTCCTTAGATCTAAGGCAAGCAAAACCACTATAACATCCAACCCAATCCACAGACCATGCTTGCTTTGAGCTCCCAAGACCCATGTTACCAATTATCCATATTCATCAATTCTAATCATATATGTGCTCACTAATTCATAGTTAAACCATTTGATTGTTTCCCCAACCCAATTAGTTAGAGCAAAGCAAAAAGGTAAAAATGCCCTTCTCGACACTCTACAACATGTCCCAACAAACAAGGATGGTCAAACAATACTAGTAAACTCCTATCTTGGGTTTCCCATCAATTTGACACAAGCATGCAGTTTTGCAAACAAAACATTTAAAAACAGGATCAAAATGATCAAGGACACTTGTCTTGCTCTTGAGCTTGATTAGGGTCAAAAGCTTTGAAAATCTGGTGCTGGAGGTCCTCGATCGCACCTTCTAGAGCAACACCTTCTATTCCGCGCGATAGACATATAAAACAAACATTACAATCAATAGATGCTCATATATTACTCAATATGCCATGACATGCATGATTAATGCAATTATGTGTTAAAACTTGTTAGTGAGTTGCTATTAATGTTTACTCACTAGTTACAATGGTTTTCAACAAGTTTGAACAGGTTTCGAATGAATCAAATTAGGATTAATTCAGCAACTTTAGATTTAGGCGGCCAAACAAGTCCTTACTAGGGACAGGACTAGTCTACCCTGGACCAAAAAGTCGATCGGACTAGTCCGCAAAGGGCCGGACAAGTCCATTTGGCTAGAGTTTTTGGCGAATTTCCAACTAGAGTATAGTTTGAGTTGAATTATGGGACCAAGATTAAATTAGAAACATGATCTAAGGTAATTACCGTGAATTCAACAACTCAAGGGTCGAGAATTCCACGAAATTCAAGATCTTGACGTCTAAATCCAAAGAAGATGGAGAATTGGTGGAAGCACGAAATTCCTCTTGTAGTGAAAATCAGATCGTATTGATGACCAAGAAAAGTATGGAAAGAATTAACGATGTCGTCGATGAGTTGATGAAGATCGACCTTGCTTGATCCTTCTCCTTCCTCCTTCCTTGCTCCTGGCTTTGATGAACTCTTCTTGATGGTGACTCTCATGAAATAGAGTTTGGGGTTTCTTCAATTGTGGCAAAGAGGTGAAGGGGTGGGTGTTGGGGTGTTTATATAGAGGTGGAGGTGGTAGGGTTCGATAGATTTCGAGTTTAAGGCGGTGGAGGCCGTGCAAGGGTCCCACATAGGATCCACAGGGGTTGGGAACGATGTTCTTGGGCCCAATTAAGGTAAATACCCAATAGCAAGTCGTGGAGGAAAAGATTGAATCTGAGTCGGGCACACTGGACAAGTCCGCTAGGGGGCCGGACTAGTCCATTGGAAGTTAGAAAGTTGAACGGATAAGTCCAGTATCAAGCCGAACAAGTCCGCTCGCAGGCAAATCGAAGGTCTAGAGAGTTGAACGGACAAGTCCGGTGCTAGGTGAGACAAGTTCGGGGTATGACTTAAGAAAACATCAGAAACATTCCCGAACTAGTCCGTAGCATTAACAGAAAAGTCTGGAAAGACAACAGAGAGCAAAACCGGACTAGTTCGGGGTCCAAACTGGACAATTCCGCCCTACCCAGGGGGGATAATAGAAAGTTAGACGGACTAGTCCAGGGTCCAAATCTGGACAAGTTCGCACTGCAACATGTTTTTATTTGCTTGCAAGATTATAATTTATTTTAAACTTATTCATTTTGTGTTGCTTAATGCTAAACATGTATAAGAATGTATGCAATGCACGATGGATGAACATGAGGTTGTTGCAAACCTACCCCCTTAAAATGAATCTCGCCCTCGAGATTCGATGTGGAAGAGAAAATATAGGGAAATTTTCTCTTGAGGTCTTCTTCCAGCTCCCAAGTTGCTTTAGATTCTGTATGATGCTTCCATTGCACTTTGCACCATCGAAATACATTGTTCCTTGTGACTCTCTCCTTTGTTTCCATGGTTTTGACCGGTTGCTCGGCATAATTCAAATTTGCCTCTAATTCCAAATCCTCCATTGACACTTGTTCTTCCGATACCCTTAAGCCCTTCTTGAGCTGCGAAACTTGAAACACATCATGAACATCAGCAAGATGTGCGGTATATCCAACTTATATGCCACTTATCAACGTTTGTCCAAAATATTGAATGGTCCAATATAATGAGGTGCCAACTTGCCTCTGACATAAAACCGCTTATGACCTCGCATAGGCGACACTTTGAGGTATACGAAGTCTTCCACTTCAAAGGCCAAGTTTGTTCGTCTATTATCCGCATAGCCCTTTTGCCTCGATTGAGCGGCCCGCAAATTTTCGCAGATTGTTTGAACATCTTTTTGAGCTTCTTGCAACACATCAGGTCCAAATACTTTAGTTTCCCCAGTATCATTCCAAAACAAGGGTGTCCTACACTTCCTTCCATATAGTGCTTCAGAGGGTGACATTTTCAAACTTGCTTTGTAATTATTATTGCAGGAAAAATCAGTGTATGGCAAGCTCTTGTCCCAGCTACGTCCATGCTTCAAGGCACAATCTCTCAACATATCTTCCAATATTTGGTTGGTCCTCTCGGTTTGTCCATTCGTTTGAGGGTGATATGCAGAGCTAAAATTTAACCTTGTACCCAAAGCTTCATGTTGTTTCTGCCAGAACCTAGAGGTGAATTGAGAACCTCGGTTCGAGACTATTTTTTTTGTGTACCCCGTGTTGGCATACAATATGCTCCATATACAGTTCTGCTAGCTTCACGGTGGTATATGCGGTCTTGATAGGAATGAAATGACCTGATTTGGTCAAATGATCCACAATAACCCATATTGAGTCATACCTGGACTAGGTTCGCGGTAACCCAACTATGAAGTCCCTAAAAATTTCTTCCCACTTCCATTCTGGAATCTTTAATGGGTGCAATAATCCAGCTGGCCTTTGATGTTCAGCCTTGACTCCTTGACACGCATCACATAATGCAAGTCCTTGAACACATTGCTGATTTTGTTGCATTATGTCCTTCGATGTTTACTGTGACACATTAATTTCAAGTTTGACTCCCTTACCATTTGTCAATTGCATGGTCTTGGGGGCACACTGAATTACTCTATCGTGCTGTTGTAGCCAATCCACCCCCCTTAGAACACCGACGTCCTCATCGGTCAACTCCCATGCCAGGAACATCCCCTCTTGTCCAATCCATGTGAATCCAAATCAATGAGGTTAGCGAGGAATTCTACCCCCCTTATCTTAAGACTTACCTTTGGACATACTATATTTGTTCTCATTTTCCATATAGCTTTGTTTGAAATGCTTAACCTTCTAGCTGTGTCGATCTTCCATTGAAGTAGAGGTTGAACGAGATAGGAAAGGGAGATAGAACGAATTCCCAACTATATGCATCAAGTGATATGAAATTAAGCAACTGCCTATACTAGCCTATATGGATGTGGTAACGCTAAAGCATTCCACAATCCTCTACTAAGCAAAAAAGCAAAGAAGCTGAAAAACAAGTTTAGACAATCCGCAAAAATTTGAGGGCTGCTCAATCGAGGCAAAAGGGCTATGCGGATAATAGGCGAAGAAACTTGGCCTTTGAAGTGGAAGACTTCATATACCTCAAAGTGTCTCCTATGCAAGGTCATAAGCGGTTTAATGTCAGAGGCAAGTTGGTACCTCATTATATTGGACCATTCAAGATTTTGGACAAATGTGGAGAAGTGGCATATAAGTTGGAGATGTCGGCACATCTTGCTGATGTTCATGATGTGTTTCACGTTTCGCAGCTCAAGAAGTGCTTAAGGGTACCAGAAGAACAAGTGTCAATGGAGGCTTTGGAATTAGAGGCAGATTTGACTTATGAGGAGCAACAGGTCAAAATCTTGGAAACGAAGGAGAGAGTCACAAGGAACAAGGTAATTCAATGGTGCAAAGTGCAATGGAAGCATCATACAGAATCGAAAGCAACTTGGGAGCTGGAAGAAGACCTCAAGAGAGAATTTCCCTATCTTTTCTCTTTCACGTCGAATCTCGAGGGCGAGATTCATTTTAAGGGTGTTAGGTTTATAACACCCTCATTTTCATCCATCATGCATTGCATACATTCTTATACATGTTTATCATGAAGCAACATAAAAGGAATAAGTTTAAAATAAATTATAATCATGCAAGCAAATAAAAACCTGTTGTAGTGCGGACTTGTCCGGATTTGGACCCTGGACTAGTCCTTCTAACTCTCTGTTGTTCTCCCTGGGTAGGGAGGACTTGTCCGGTTTGGACCCCGGACTAGTACGATTTTGCTCTCTGTTGTCTTTCCGGACTTTTCCGTTAATGCTTCGCACTAGTCCAAGAATGTTTCTGATGTTTTCCTAAGTCATACCCCGAACTTGTCCGGCCTAGCACTGGACTTGTTTGTTCAACTCTCTGGAACATCAATTTGCCTGTGAGCAGACTTATCTGGCTTGATACCGGACTTATTTGTTCAACTTTCTAACTTCCAACGGACTAGTCCGGCCCCCTAGCGTACGTGTCCGGTGTGCCCGACTCGAATTCAATCTTTTTCTCCAGGACTTGCTATTGGGTATTTACATTAATTGGGCCCAAGAACATCGTGCCCAACCTTTGTGGAGCCCATGTGGGACCCCTGCACGGCCTCCACGACCTTGAACTCAAAATCCATCAAACCCTACCACCTCCACCTCTATATAAGCACCCCAATACCCATCCTCCCACCCCTTTGTCACAATTGAAGAAACCCCAAACTCTAGTTCGTGAGAGTCGCCATCAAGAGGAGAGTCCATCACAGCCAGGGGAAAGGAAGGAGAAGGATCTAGCAAGATCGATCTTCGTCAACTCATCGACATCATCGTCAATTCTCCACCAATTCTCCATCTTCTTTGGATCTAGGCTCAAGATCTCAAGCTTCGTCAAATTCACGACCCTTGAGTTGCTGAATTCATGGTAGTTATCTTAGATCAACCTTTTCTACTTAAAATACGATCCTATATTAACTTTAACCATGCTCTAGTTGGAAATTCGCTAAAAACCCTAGCCGAGCAGAGTTGTCTGGCCAAGCGCGGACTGGTCCGATCAACTTTTTGGTCCAGGGCGGACTAGTCCGGTCCCGAGTACGGACTTGTCCGTCCACCTAAATATGAAGTTGCTGAATTAATCCCAATTTGATTCAAATCAATTCGAAACATGTTCAAACTTGTTGAAAACCATTATAACTAGGGAGTAAACATTAATAGCAACTCATTAAAAAGTTTTACCACATAATTGCATTAATCATGCATATCATGCCATATTGAGTAATATATGAGCATCTACTTATTCTAATGTTTGTTTTGTATGTCTATTGTGCGGAATAGAAGGTGTTGCTCTAGAGGGTGCTGTCGGGGACCTCCAGTACCAGAACTTCGAAGCTTTTTACCTTAATAAATCTCACGAGCAAGGCAAGTGTCCTTTTTAAATATTTTATTTGCAAAACTGCATGCTTATGCTGGAAAACTGCATGATTGTGTCAAATTGATGGGAAACCCAAGAGAGGAGTTTACTAGTCTTGTTTTACCATCCTTGTCACTTGGGACATGTTGTAGAGTGTCGAGAAGGGCATTTTTTACCTTTTTGCTTTGCTCTAATTAATTGGGTTGAGAAAACAACCAAATGGCTTAACTATGAATTAATGAGTACGTATATGATGATAATTTATGATTATAGATAACTGGTAACATGGGTCTTGGGAGATCTAAGCAAGCATGGTTTGTGGATTGGGTTGGAAGTTATGGTGCTTTTGCCTGCCTTGGATCTAAGGACCGGTTCATGCGAGAATTGGCCAAGACAACAATGCCACCACAAGGCCAAGTATGGGTGCGGCGTAGCTGAATAATTAGGTTTGTCGTTGGTATCGTATGGTCCATTGGATGGTGCGGGGAATGGAAGTATAGGAGGGCTACCCTGAGAACCGAATGGCACATGAGGGGGCCCGTAGGTGGGAGAATGGAGATTCAAGCCTGGTGGTGAAACCTTAGTGGGTCCGTACATATTAGTAGTCCCTTTGTAAAAGCTATTCTGTGATCTCTTGGCCACACACCAATGGAAGTGCGATAAGGAATAATAGAGGTTCTTAGTCACCATAAGGTGATGAAATCACGAACATGTGGTAAAGTGGTACAACCTCTGCGGGGTGTTAAAAACTATCATGATAGGCTTTCTCCCGGTTATGAGCACCTGGACAACTTCCATGATTAGAGTGGAACTGGTATTTGGGATGGTTATGGTTGGGTTATGGTTCGGTATTTGTTATGGTTATGTATTGGATGGTGATAATTGGATATGGTTAATGAGGATGGTAAGAATATGGTATATAGATGGATAACGAATAATGGATGTGATATAATGGTAATTGATGGTGTTGCACTCATAATTGGTAATCATTTGGGATATGATGGTATTACTTCACATAGACATTGTAGGATGCTTTTCACCTGTTTTAAATGTACTTTTCTGCAACTAGCAATTATTTTGTATCATTCCTCGTTTTAAGCTACATGTCATTATTTTCCCACACTTGCTGAGTACGACAGGTACTCACCCTTGCCATTCGCCCACCAACAGTTTCAGATGATGCTTGGGACTACCCTGAGGATAATGCGGAGTACTAGGCCGTGTGCTGCCGTCAACTTGCCTGTGGTGTAGCTTGGAGCCGAGCTATCCCTTTTGCTTAGTTGCTTAATTATATTACTTCCGCTGCAGTTATAGTTCAATATTGATCATTAGAGTTTGTAATTTGAGGATTATTTGAAAATTGTAATAAAGGTACTTAATTAACTTGTGTTGTGGTAATTTTCTTTATATCGTTTGTGATGCACTCGCGTATGTGTGTTAAACATCCGGGCACACATATACGTCACACTTGGTTAATTTTCGGAACCGGGTGTCACAAATGTGTCACAAAGTGCAATGGAAGCATCATACAGAATCGGAAGCAAATTTGGAGCTGGAAGAAGACCTCAAGAGAGAATTTCCCTATATTTTCTCTTCCACGTCGAATCTCGAGGGCGAGATTCATTTTAAGAGGGGTAGGTTTATAACACCCTCATTTTCATTCATCATGCATTGCATACGTTCTTATACATATTTATCATTAAGCAACACAAAAGGAATAAGTTTAAAACAAATTTGTCGGTGTTTGGATCCGGCAGATCTCCCAACACTACTGTTGGTAGATCGAGGAGTTGTAGTTCGGTAATGGGGGCACATAGATTCAAGAAGGTGAAGGACAAGTAGACACAGAGATTTACGTGGTTCGGGCCGCCTGAGCGTAATACCCTACTCCACGGGGTGTGTTGGTCTTGTATTAAGCGTGTGAGTCTAGAAGTAGCTCCAGAATAAGAAGCTCGTCTAGGTCAGGGAGTCCAGTAGTAGTCTGGAGCCGTCCCTTGTGTATCATCGACCAGTCCTTTTATAGTACAAGGACTGGTCGTTACACCGTTAGCCTGGCCTGACATGTGGCCCCGGCGGTTACACATGCTTGATACACAACTAATGAGGTTAATTACCCTTAATAGCCTGGTAACGGGCCTTAACAGTGCTGTTACCAGTATTAAGGGCCATCCGATCATGTGTCATTAATATGGCATTAATGACACTTAATCAGGTCTTGAAGTCTTTGATTGCTCCTTGAAGATCCGGAGCCGTTGGGGGTCCACCAGCCTGATTGTTGAAGTTGAAGGTCCGACGGTTCAGCCACGTGGCAGCTCTGGAGCTTACCGTCGTTGACGGGTAGGTCCAGTGCTGCTGGACACGTGTCGGCACCAGAGCTTCCCTCTGTCTGGGGTTAGGTCCGGGGATGCCATACTGGTATCTAGTCCGGAGCTTTCCCATGTGTGGGCGATAGCTCCGGTCTTATGATACACGTGGCGGCCCTGGGACTAACCATGTCGGGGAAGCAGGTCCGGTTAAACCTGACATGTGGGGCCTTCAGAGGTCTTCAAATCTGGTAGATGGAGTTTCCTTGTGATCTTTGCAATCTCAAGAGATATCCGGTACGTAGGGTACCGACAGTGGCCCCCTGGGCCCACCTCCGGGAGAGACCTTTTGGATGAAGTCATTCCGCCGGAGGTGGGTCCATTCTTCGATTTTTGAGCCGTGTCTTCAAGGGTCTTCAGACGTGCTGTTGGCGATGGTTCACAGTTAAACCACCGCCGCGTGGCATATCCTGGATGCGGCAGGTGAGATCTCAGCGTTCGGATCTCACGCAATTGAAGGTCGCTGGTTCCCGATACGAAAATCGTATCAGTTCCGCGCACCCTGTCAGGCCGCCGCCTTCGGGTTTCCAGCCTTTCATGATGAAAACCGTTCGCCTGGGGTAAGGACCTCGACTTGATCATCGTGGTGGCCCCGGGCCCCCTTGTCATTGGTAGGGTGAAGTTTTTGACTGGTATCGCTGGCTCCTCTGCAGTTTCCATCCAAGCGTTGCGGGGGCTTACTTAAGAAGGAAAGCATGCACCGTTCGGGGTTCTTTACACCTTTCATTCAAAATTGCGCTCAAACCTTCCAAACTTTCGCTTGCTTTTCCTCTCTTGCCTCGTTGTGCCACGATGGAGTTGGGTCTTCACCAGAGCCGACTAAAGACCGACGGTGATTTGAAGAAGGTCTGAGCCTTCATGGGGTGGTCCCCTGACTTCTTCAACCACTTGGTCCGCGTCGGCAAGCTTTTGTTTGAGAAGGAACACGCCGGCGACATGGTGTATTTGTCCATGTACGCCATGGTGGGGCTGATCCCACCTTTATCCTCTTTCTTCTGATGCTGCTAGACTTCTATGGTCTGCAGCTGTACCACCTTGGCCCCCACTCCATTCTCGTGGTGTCGATCTTTGTCCACTTCTGCGAGATGTGCGTGGGCATTCCCCCTTGCATTGAGCTCTTCTGCACCTTCTTCACCGTCCACACTACGGGCAGGAGTGACGAGTACCTTGGCTTCTACTATTTTGTGAAGCGCAAGAAGTGCTCGTACAAGTACTTGCGGTCGTTCCCTTCTAGGAAGTGGGATGACTAGAAGAAGGATTGGTTTGTCATCAGGGTGGAGGAGCATGAGAAGCTGGAGTTGTCGGAAGGCCTCCCCAACATTGACACTGCAGTTTGGAGTAAAGCTCCGGTGTTGTCGAACGCCTTCAACCCTGCTCTGACCAGGATCCGCCTGTGCGTGGAAGGAGGGGTGACTCCTTAGGCGGTGTTTTGCAACTTCCTGACCAACAAGTGGGCTCCGTTGAAGAATAGGGAGAAGCTTCCTTGGGCCCTCAACGGTATGCTGGACGACGACCTGATCGAGACCGGTTTGAATTCCAACATGGAGGGTTCAACTTTGGAGTTCCACCTCAAGAAGTTCCATCACGGCATCGACGTCGAGGGTGACGACTTGGCTCCGCCGGCAGCTTTCCTCCCTTTGAACATGGAGGCAGAGCTCAGCAGGGAGCTCTGGCGAACGATGCTGGTGCTTGATGACCTTGGTGTCGTTGAGAGGCGTTCGACCACCGGGTTGGCGATCTCTGGAGCTCCTGAAGGCGGCTCCGCTCCCACCCCAAAGCCAAGAACCGAAGTTGTCAGCAAGGGCAAGGAGTTGGCCAAGCCCTCAAGCCGTAAAAGGAAGCTGAAGCATGCCGACAGAAGGTCCGCCAGGCCTGCTTCTTCCACGGTGGCTCCTTCTCCCTGGAGGGGGAGGTCTTCAATGGCGGCATCTACTCCAGCAGTGGCATCTTCCCGGGGTGCTAGCTCCGGCCGTGTGACTCCAGCACCAGGGCCAGCTGAGGGCTCTGGGTCCGGAGGTCCTTCCCGATCGAGGGGGGCCTCGACCAAGGCAACGCCGGTAGCAGCAGCAAGCTCCGGGGGACCTTCCGGGACTTCCATGCCGGTGGCGGCTGGGGACAGTCCGGAGCGTCCAGAAAATAGGTTCCGTGCTAACTGGTGCGGAAGCCTTCTGAGGTAATTTTTGATTTTTTACCTCAGCCAGTTGTTTTATTGTTATGTCTGTATTTTGAGTTTCTTCATCCTTCATCCACAACGTGCCTAAGGAAAGGGTTGAAGCTCCGGTCCCTGCAGCAACAGTTGAGGTTGTGCAGGCTGAAGCTCCAGCTCCAATTCCAGTGCTACCCCAAGAGGTGGTTGAGGCTGCGGCAGCCCTGGCACTGGCTGTCGTGGTCTTGGACCTTGACTCATCCCCAGAAGCTCCGATGGTAGCGTCGGACCACGGGAATGAAGATGTACCAGCGGAGCCAGCCCCAGAGGTTGAAGCTCCGGGCTTGGATGCTGAGATGTTGGACGCTCCGGCCACAAAGCCGGAGACAGCTGTGATTCCGGCCCTAGAGTTGGATGTTGTTGAAGCCCCGACAGTCGAGCCGGTGGTTGATGAGGTCCCAGCGATGGAGCCGGGTGTTGATGAAGCTCCGGCACTTGAGCCGGTTGTCGAGGAAGCTCCGGCGGTAGGGCTGGTTGTTGCAGAAGTTCTGGCTATAGAGCCGGTCGTTGAAGAGGTTCTAGCATCCGAGCCAATTGTTGCGGAGGTGTCGGCGCCTGAGCCTATGATGGTCGAAGCGCCTGAGCCCATGATGGTCGAAGCGCCAGCACCTGAGCCAGCGGCGGAGGAGGCGCCTGCGCTGGAGCCGGAAGTAGCTCCTACTCCGACAGAACCTTCAACACCTATTCCGGAAGTGGTGATCCCGGAGGCGCCCATTGCTGAGCCAGGGTACCAAGATGAAGCTGCTGGCCCCCCCCACCTGAGGGGCCAGTTGTTGATGACCTGGCGGCGGGACCTTTAGAGTCAATTCCGGAGGTCGGAACTTCTGTTGCAAGGCCTTCCTCGGCGGCGGCCGAGGCTATCCCGGAGGATGGCCCTAGTGCCGTGGAAGCTCAGGGGACCGCTCATGTATAGTGGGACCCAATTTTTGTCACTGAAGATCCATTGGAGCCAGCGGAGAGGACCCCGGCAGGTCCGGACCCGATCCCCCTATCGTTGTCTATTGACAACGCCTGCTCTAGTCTTCGCCAGGTCCAGCTGGCTTTCTACCACGACAGCAAGGCCCTTGAGGAGGAGTGCCAAACCCTTAGGAGGTGGCGCAACCGACTCCATTTCGAGACCAAGCTAGCGCAGTCGAGGCTGCCTGGCGACAAGGAGTGGGTGCAGAGGGAGAAGGTCCGCCTGGAGTACTGGGGTAAGCTGTTGGATGAGAGGGAAAGCATGACGCGATCCCTCGACAACCAGTCCCGGGCCATCTACGAGCAGGCCAAAGCTGCAAATAGCGCAGCGGATGACTGCCAGGAGAGGCTCGCCGCCATCCACGATAGTCTCGTCAAGCGCCGGGAGGCTCTTGAGGCGCGGGAGAGAAAGCTCGAAGATGAAGAGGAAAAACTCCTGGAGCTGCGGGACGACCTCATGAAGAGGGAGGAAGAGCTTGTCCAAAAGACAGCTCTGGCTGACAAGAGCCTCGAAGAACGCCGCAAGAAATTGGAGGAGCGTTGCGAGGAAGAGGAGAAGAAGGCCTGGGAGTGAGGGCAAGATCTCTACAAGGAGGAGAATGCCTTTGCTGCCAGGGAGAAGAAAGTGCGGGGCCGAGAGAAAGATCTGGTCAACCGCCGGAATGGGATCCACCTCTTGGAGGAAGAGCTCAGCAAATTTAAAGGCAGGTTGCTGAAAAGATTCAACAGAATGCCAAAGAGGTGGAGCGTCTTGCTCAGAAGAGCTCTGAGCTTGCGGTGGCCAAAAGATCCTTGGAGGAGATGCGTAGCGCAAGGGTTGTGGAGTCCCAACAAGTTTGGGACTTCCTGGGCAAGGCCAACTACGCGCTAACGCCAATGGGCTTCAGTCCCGTGCGTTCGGATGATCCCGAGCCGGAGCTAGACCAGGCGTTGGAGGCGCTGAGTTCAGCAGGCAACAAGCTCACCAAGATGGGCGATGTCATCGCGGACCAGCTGGAAACTGAGGGACAGTCCCTGGCGAAGAACTTCGCAGAGTTCGTGCTGATGTGCTACACCAACCGGGACCCTCGATTCCCTCTCGACCCGGTGCTTGAAGGCCCCATTGAAGGAGAGGGTGAAGCCGCCCGAGCCAGCGTGTCGGAGGTGGCCCAGAAGGTCGCCCAGTTCTTCCATAGGTTCTAGGACCATCTCTCTGTAGCTCCCGCTTGTATTCTCTCTTCTTCTTCTCCAATTTTTTAATCTCTTGTCTCCAGATGAATGAAATCCAAATTTTTTTTTTATGAATTTCATTTTTTGTCTTCAACACCTTTGTCTCACTTGGCCCCCTGGTAGATGTACACAATTTGAATGTGAACATGTACCAAGAGGATGTAACAGTTGAAGACTTGCATGCTTCGAACTTGTAGAATGTAGCTCCGAAGTCTTCGATAGTGTAGGCACCCTAAGGCTGTCGGAGCTTAGTGGCTCCAGCATTGACCATCGCCGGAGCTTAGTAGCTCATGCAATAGTCTCCATCAACGCGTAAAGCATCGATGGTTAGCCCTCTGGGGTGTCGGAGCTTGGTAGCTCCGGCAGTGACCTCTGTCAACACATGGTGTGTCAACGGCAGACTCCACATTAGAGTCTTTCCACCATGTTCATGTTGATGGCATGCCCCCTAGCTTTACCAGAGCTGAGTAGCTCCAGCGATGCTCGATGTCAATGTTTGAACATCGACCACAAGCCGCCTAGAGGATGTCGGAGCTTTGGCAGCTCCGGCTTCATTCACCATCATCATGAAATATTTATTTTTCCTACACATTGAAGTCAATAAAAATAGTAAAATATGTTTCCTATCTATAACTTCATTGCGGCTTACTATTCCCGATAAAGTTTTAGGTCGAACACAATTCTAAATACAATCAAGAGCATCGTCTTGTTTCCTTCAGGTCCGATCGTTTCTGGACTCGCCTTACTTCGGCCTGCCGAGGTGTAGGTAGAGTGGCGTACTTAGGGTGCATGACCAGGCTAAGTCGATAGCACACTCTGACCCTAGATTGGCTTGGTGGCATTCAGACGAGTAGACCATCAATAATGTTTGAACCCGAAAGGATGGACAATGCAACTCGAATTGTACATAAACTGGTCGAGCTAAAGTTTCTTAAGAACTGCACAACTTTGTTATAGACAAGAAAGAGAAAAATAAAAAATATTGAGCATGTACAAAGTAAATGCATGTGGAGTCTGTTTTCACACAATGATGTCTTTCATTATAGGTCCGGGGTACAGGGGAAACAAGTACACTCTTAGGGTACGGAACCAGGCTAAGTGTGTTTTGTTTCTCGTTTGACCCAAGGTAGCTAGCTACACTTTTAGTTCTGAGACTGTGACAAGTGTTGCATGGACGTTGCAGACCTAACGGGGTAGGTCCGACTACCCTCCCGGAGGAGCTACCCGACTCTGTACAATGACTCTATAACATACATCACATGTAATTACATACTCACCTCCGTGATATTAAGCGTAGAA
Source organism: Tuctoria greenei (assembly GCA_036927565.1). Classification (NCBI taxonomy): domain Eukaryota; kingdom Viridiplantae; phylum Streptophyta; class Magnoliopsida; order Poales; family Poaceae; genus Tuctoria; species Tuctoria greenei. The sequence goes on from JAYESD010000004.1 coordinate 131,337,888, forward strand.
CTTACAGAGGTGCTCAATGTTCCAAGGATTTGGGAGAGGTGTCCCATCCTCAGTTGCCAAGCGAACGCATCCAGGACGGGATACTTTGATCACTCGGAAGGGTCCCTCCTAGCTGGGGGAGAGTTTGTTTAACCCTTATCTGGATTGTATTCTCCGTAGCACCAGATTGCCTTCCTCGAGCTATCGGCTGTGAACATGCCTTTGGTGATAGCGCCGAAGAGCTTGGCGGTATCGGGCATTCCGAACAGCTGCTCGGCACCTTCCCTCTTCAAGGAGGTCAAGGTATTCACGCCGGAGCTGGTCCTGCGTGGCTTCGTTGAAGGTCCGGACCCGTAGCGACCCCAAGGTGATTTTCGGAGGAAGGATTGCTTCAGCTCCGTACACCAGGAAGAAGGGTGTCTCTCCAGTTGACCGGTTTGGAGTTGTCTTGTTGGCCCATAGAGTGGGCGGAAGCTCTTTGATCCAGTTGGCTCCATGTTTTTTTAGGCGATCATATGTGCGCCTCTTGAGTCCTTTCAGGATTTCTACATTTGCTCTCTCGGCTTGGCCATTGCTTATCGGGTGAGCTACAGATGCGTAGCTTACTTGGATGCTGAGGTCTTCGCAGTATCCTTGAAAAGCAGAGCTTGTGAATTAGGTCCCATTATCTGTTATGATTTTGTTTGGGACTCCAAATCTGCATACGATGGACTGCAAGAAGTTGATAGCTGATTGTTTGTTTATTGTCAAAACTGGAGTTGCTTCCGACCATTTGGTGAACTTGTCCATGGCAAAATACAGGAACTTGTAACCTCCGATGGCTCTTGGGAAAGGTCCCAAGATGTCCAACCCCCACACAGCGAAAGGCCATGTAGGAGGTATCATTCCTAGAGGCTAAGCCGATGTCTGAATTTGCTTTGCATCGAACTGGCATGCTTTGCATTTCTTCACCAGCTCAGTTGCATCCTGGAGCACTGTAGGCCAGTAGAAGCCATGTCGAAAGGCTTTACTGACCAGCGTGCAGGAAGACGTGTGGTTCCCACACTCGCCTCCATGGATTTCTGCGAGGACTTCTTCCCTTCTGATGCACCGCATTAGGACGCCGTTGGCACCGCGCCGGTAGAGATCCCCTTCTACTAGCGTGTTTCTTTTAGCCAATCTGACTATCCGGTCAGCGGATACATCATCGTCAGGAAGGATATTGTCTTTCAAGTAGCTCCAGATCTCCGAGATCCATGCATCGGAGCTAGCTTGAGCATTTGAGTCTTGCATGCTGGGTTGCTCGGAGCTTCTGGCAGCACCTATGGCCCTTGATGGCTGCCATGGTAACAGGGTCATCAAGAGCGCCAGCTTCGGGATGCTGGTCTCGCCCCCTTCGCTCAGTTCGGCAGGCTGAGTTATGGGTTTTGACAACCTCCGGACAAAGGTTGCGTCAGGAGCCGGAGCTCTGGTTGACACTTTCGTCGAGAGTTCGTCAGCTTCAGCGTTATGGACACACTGGACATGGTGGAGGTCTAGGACTTCAATGTCCTTCTGAAGCCTCTGGACTTCAAGGAGATAAGAAGCTAGTTGAGGATTGTTACAGGAGCATTCACCCTTCACCTGTTTAATGATGAGCTGCAAATCTCCCTTAACCAACAACTGCTTGACACCATATGATAGTGCCACCTTTAGTCCGTAAATGAGTGCTTCATACTCCGCCATGTTGTTGGTCGCCTTGAAGTCAAGGTGGACCATGTATTTTACCTTCTCCCCGGTTGGAGCGAGGAGAAGGACTCCAGCTCCGGCCCCGTGCTTTTGCATGGATCCGTCGAAGTAGAGGGTCCAGTGAGGCTCGATGAAGACCGGAGCCTTGAGTTCCAGTTTCTGCTCACTATGGCCCCCAGGGTTTGATGGAAAGGGGGTCCATTCCACCACGAAGTCCGCCAATGCTTGACTCTTGATCGCTTGTCTTGGGACGAATTCAAGATCGAATTCGGCCAATTCCACTGCCCACTTTGCAATGTTCCCAGTTGAGTTGGGATTATGCAAGATCGCACGCAGTGGATAAGAGGTCACCACTGAGATCTTGTGAGCTTGGAAGTAATGGCGAAGCTTCCTGGAGGCGATGAGAACTGTGTAGAGCAGCTTGTGTATCTCTAGGTATCGAGTCTTGGCATCATGTAGTACTTTGCTAATGAAGTACACTGGGCGCTGGACTATCCGGACCCTCCCGGAAGGGCCCGGAGCTTCCTCCACATCGACCCGGACCCTCCCACAGGGGTCAAGACCTGCTTCGGGGACCTCCGGGTCCTTGCTGGAGGAACCCGCAGCTTCTACTGGAGTGACCCGGACCCTCCCGGAGGGGTCCAGATCTTCTGGAATAACTCCCTTTAGATCCAAGTCTGGGGGCTGGGACCCAGACTCACCTTCAGGAACCTCCGGAACCTCCTAGAGGGGTCTGGATTCTTGAGCTTGGGATGGTTCTGGTCTCTCTGCAACCAGGACCATGCTAACAACCTCGTCGGTTGCCGAAATGTAAAGCAGTAAGGGCTCACCAGGGTTCGGAGCTACAAAGGTTGGTAGATTGGTGAGGAGCTGCTTTAGCTCCTGGAACGCCTTTTCTGCTTCTTCAAACCATTGGAATGGTACGGACTTCTTCAATAGCTTGAAGAAGGGTAGCGCTCGTTCTGCCAGTCTTGAGATGAATCGGTTGAGGGTGGCTAGACATCCAGTCAGTTTCTGGACGTCCTTGATGCGGGCTGGTGGCCACATATCCTCAATGGCTTTAATCTTCGCCAGATTTGCCTCTATGCCTCGGTGGTTCACCAGGAAACCAAGAAGCTTTCCGGAGCTAACCCCGAAGACGCACTTGTCTGGGTTCAGCTTCGTGCGAGTGACTCGCAACTTGTCGAAGACAGCTTGCAAGGTGTCAAGGAGTGACTCCTTGTCTTTAACCTTGATGACGATGTCATCAACAAACACTTCCACTACGTCTCTGATGAGCTCTCCAAAGGTTTTGTACATAGCTCATACAAATGTTGAAGCTGCATTCTTGAGACCAAATGGCATGGCAGTATAGCAGTACAATCCATCTACCATGATAAAAGAAGTATGTTCTTCATCTTCCCTAGACATTCTGGTTTGATGGTACAAAGAATATGCGTCTAAGAAACACAGTAATTCACACCCAGAGGTGGAATCCACTATCTGATCTATTCTAGGTAGTGGGAATGGATCTTTTGGGCATGCCTTATTCAGTGTTGTGTAATCGATACACATCCGAAGCTTCCCGCCAGCCTTGGGTACAATGACTGGGTTTGCCAACCATTTTGGGTGGAAGACTTCTCAGATGAACCCAGCTTTGAGCAACTTCTTCACTTATTGTTGTATGAAGTTCTGCCGCTCTACTGATTTCTTCCGAGGCTTCTGGTGCACAGGCCGAGCGTCAGGATAGATCTTCAGATTATGCTCGATCACTTCCCTAGGGATCCCAGGCATTTGCGACGGTTGCCAGGCAAACACGTCAATCTTAGCCTGGAGGAAAGTGATGAGCGCGAGTTCCTATTTGTCATTCAGACCTCTCGATATACGGGTGGTCTGAGCGGCATCGGAACCGATTTGGACGACTTTAACGGGGATGTCGGTGTCGCCGCTTGGTTGCACACGAGGTGCGGAGGTTGAGCCTCGTTGACGAATGCTTGAGGGTTTTGGAGCTTGTTCCTGCCTGGATTCTTCCTCCTGCGCTGTAGCAAGCGCATGAAGTTCTTCCAGAGCAGTCACTCCGGCAGTGCGGTCTCCACAAATCCAAAGAACACCAGCTGTTGGCAACTTAGACATCAGGTAGCCATAATGAGCAGCAGCCATGAACTTATACAAGGCGGGCCTGCCCAGAATTGTGTTGAAAGGTAAGTTGATTTTAGCGGCATCAAATATCAACTTCTCAGTGCGATAATTCTCCCGAGTCCCAAAGGTCACGGGGAGAGTAATGGCACCGAGTGGGGTTATGGCCCCCGGACCTACTCCGGAGAAAGGTTGGGAGGGGCGAAGGTCCAAAGGTCGGAGCTGAAGCTTGACGAAAGCTTCAAAGCTTATGAAGTTCAGCCCCGAACCTCCGCCCACCATTACATGGTGGAGTTGAATGTTATTGATGGTCGGAGATACCATCAAAGGTAGTTGACCAGCTCCGATCATGTTCTGAGGGCAGTCCGAAGCATCAAAAGTGATGGTGGTGTCCATCCACTTTCGATGAGGCTCCGCCCTGGCTGTAGGAGCTACTGAGGCCATGTCCCGCCGCATGGTCTTGAGGACACAGCAGGAGGTGATGTCCCACGAACCACCAAAGATGGTGTTCATGGTCTTTCAACGCTCATTGTCGGAGACGTCGGAGTCGTCGTTGACGGAGGTGTAAACAGCCTTCAGGACCTTTTTAGGGTCCTGAAAGCCTAACTCCTCTTCAGCCGGAGCTTCATCAGCTTTCTGTTTTCCTTCCCTCTGACAGAAAGGAACTTCTTCCCGGCGTTTGTTGTAGCGCTCGGTAAGGTTTTGGACCTCCCAGCAGTCTTCCAAGTTGTGGCTATTCGACTTGTGAATAGGGCACCACAATTTGGAGTTGCCACCATCTTGGCCAAGGTCGTTTCTCGGGGCGTGGCCCCCGGCCACCCGGAGCTGCTGCAGCTGCAGTAGTAGATGTGCCGGCCGACAGCTTCTTCTTGCCGTTGGACTTTTTCTTCTTTTTCCCACTCCCGGAGGTAGTGGCTTTGCCTTTGGAGGATTTTTTACCATCCCCCGGAGGTGGTTTGGAGTGCATTTCATGGCCCTCCGCAGCTTTAGCACACTTGTCTGCCAAGCTAAAGAGTTTCGTGACGCTTTTGATCTCCTTGATCGCCAGCTTCTCCAGCATCTTCTTATCTCGTACGCCCTGTCTAAATACCATGATAACAGAGGCGCTGGAGATAGAAGGAATGGTGTTTCGTACCTGGGAGAACCTCTGGATGAATGAGCGCAGGGATTCTCCCCCCTTCTGCACGACTGCAAAAAGGTCCAGTTCGGTGCCTGGTCGGGTGTATGAACTCCCGAAATTGGCGGTGAACTGTTGGCACAATTCCTCCCAACTATTGATGGAGTTGTGAGGAAGTCTCATTATGGCCACTGGGAAGTAGTTGGCCATTATGGCCTCGTTACCTCCGGCCGCAAGGATTGCGGTGGAATAAATGTAGAGAAACTCAGCGGGATTAACAGTCCCGTCAAATTTCTCCGGCACGTGAGGTCAGAACTTTTGTGGCCATCTGACCATGCGTAGGAGCATGGCTAGGGCAGAACAGCCTCCTCCTACTCCCTCGGGAGCAGGACTGTCTCGAGCCTCTCGCCTTTCACGAGCACGCTCGATATGGACATGCCCGTCCTAATGACGGTAACGGCGATCAAGCTCCGCCCGGAGGTCATGAGTTGAAAGCTTGGTTACCGTATGAGTGCGTCGCGCCCTGGAAGGTAGCGACATAACTTGCTGTGATGCAACACGCCTCCTATTTTGGGAAGCATGCGGACCAAGTCTGCCCGACACAGTCCGACGTTGCGATGGGGCCTGCCCCGAAGGGGGAGGACCTTGGTTGCTGATGCGGTCAGCTACTGCTGCAACCAGATGTTCCACGTCAGCCCTCCACTGCTCCATTGCACCCTGGGATGCACCTGGAGGTGATGGATATTGGAGGAGAGCACGCGCTGCATGGAGCGCGTGTTCAGGGTTGTTGTTATTCGCCGATGCGGTGACCGACGTCGATGCACTGTCACGCTGCCCATCGACGTGCTGGTGCAGGCGGTGGCGGTGGAGGCATGACTCCTGCTGGAGCCGTGGCACCTGCTGGTTGCTGCATGTTGGAGGGATTGCCCCCAGCGGGTTGAATAGCAGGATTGCTGTTCGATGATCCAGCAGCTGAGTTCACCATACTTGAAATCTCGGGCGCCCCTACCTGGCGCGCCAACTGTTGGTGTTTGGATCCGCCAGATCTCCCGACACTACCTTTGGTAGATCGAGGAGTTGTAGTTCTGTAATGGGCGCGCAGAGATTCAAGAAGGTGAAGGACAAGTAGACACAGAGATTTACGTGGTTCGGGCCGCCTGAGCGTAATACCCTACTCCATGGGTTGTGTTGGTCTTGTATTAAGCGTGTGAGTCTAGAAGAAGCTCCAGAAGAAGAAGCTCGTCTAGGTCAGGGAGTCCAGTAGTGGTCTGGATCTGTCCCTTGTGTATCATCGACCAATCCTTTTATAGTACAAGGACTGGTCGTTACACCGTTAGCCTAGCCCAACATGTGGCCCCGGCGGTTAGACATGCTTGATACACAATTAATGAGGTTAATTACCCTTAATGGCCTGGTAATGGGCCTTAATAGTGCCGTTACCAGTATTAAGGGTCATCCGATCGTGTGTCATTAATATGGCATTAATGACACTTAATCGGGTCTTGAAGTCTTTGATTGCTCCTTGAATGTCCGGAGCCGTTGGAGGTCCACCAGCCTGATTGTTGAAGTTGAAGGTCCGGCGGTTCAGCCACGTGGCAGCTCCGGTGCTTACCGTCGTGGACGGGTAGGTCCGGTGCTGCTGGACACGTGTCGGCACTAGAGCTTCCCTCTGTCTGGGGTTAGGTCCGGGGATGCCATACCGGTATCTAGTCTGGAGCTTTCCCATGTGTGGGCGATAGCTCCGGTCTTATGATACATGTGGCGGCCCTGGGACTAACCATGTCGGGGAAGCAGGTCCAATTACACCTGACATGTGGGGCCTTCAGAGGTCTTCAAATCTAGTAGATGGAGTTTCCTTGTGATCTTTGCAATCTCAAGGGATATCCGGTACGTAGGGTACCGACAAAATTAAAATCATGCAAGCAAATAAAAACCTGTTGTAGTACGGACTTGTCCGGATTTGGACCCCAGACTAGTCCATCTAACTCTTTGTTGTTCTCCCTGAGTATGGCGGACTTGTCCGGTTTGGACCCCGGACTAGTCCGATTTTGCTCTCTATTGTCTTTCCGAACTTTTTCGCAAATGCTACGGACTAGTCCGAGAATGTTTCTGATGTTTTCCTAAGTCATACCCCGGACTTGTCCAGCCTAGCACTGGACTTGTCCGTTCAACTCTCTGGAACTTTGATTTGCCTACGAGTGGACTTGTTTGGCTTGATATCGGACTTATCTGTTTAACTTTCTGACTTCCAACAGACTAGTCTGGCCCCGTAGCGGACTTGCCCGGTGTGCCCGACTCGGATTCAATCTTTTACTCCACGAATTGCTATTGGGTATTTACCTTAACTGGGGCCAAGAACAGAGTGCCCAACCCGGCCTCCACCGCCTTAAACTCAAAATCTATCAAACCCTACAACCTCCACCTCTATATAAACACCCCAACACCCACTCCTTCACCTCTTTGCCACAATTGAAGAAACCCCAAACCCTAGTTCGTGAGAGCCGCCATCAAGAAGAGTTCATCGCAGCTAGGAGGTGGGAAGGAGGAAGGAGAAGGATCAAGCAAGGTCGATCTTCATCAACTCATTGACGACATCATTAATTCTGCACCAATTCTCCATCTTTTTTTTGATCTAGACGTCAAGAACTTGAGTTTCGCCGAATTCTTGACCCTTGAGTTGTTGAATTCATCGTAATTACCTTAGATCATCTTTCTACTTCAATCTTGAGCCCATAATTCAACTCAAACAATACTCTAGTTGGAAATTCGCCAAAAACCCTAGCCGAGCGGACTAGTACGGCCCCGAGCGGACTAGTCCAATCGACTTTTTGGTCCAGGGTGGACTAGTCTGGTCCCCAGTACGGACTTGTCCGGCCACCTAAATTTGTAGTTGCTGAATTAATCCCAATTTAATTCAAATCAATTTGAAACATGTTCAAACTTGTTGAAAACCATTGTAACTAGTGAGTAAACATTAATAGCAACTCATTAACAAGTTTTACCACATAATTGAATTAATCATGCATGTCATGACATATTGAGTAATATATGAGCATCTATTGATTGTAATGTTTCTTTTGTATGTCTATCATGCAGAATAGAAGGTGTTGCTCTAGAGGGTGATGTCGAGGACCTCCAACACCAAAACTTTGTAGCTTATTACCCTAATCAAGCTCAAGAGCAAGACAAGTGTCCAGGATGGCTACCCTAAGAACCACATGGCACATGAGGGGGGCCTTGGGTGGGAGAATGGAGATTCAAGCCTACTGGTGAAACCTTAGTGGGTCTGTACATACTAATAGTCCCTTTGTAAAAGCTATTTTGTGATCTCTTGGCCACACACCAACGGAAGTGTGATAAGGCATGATAGAGGTTCCTAGTCATCGAAAGGTGTTGAAATCACAAACATGTGAGTAAAGTGGCACAACCTCTGCAGTGTGTTAAAAACTATCATGATAGCCGTACTCCCGGTTATGAGCACCTGGACAACTTTTATTATTAGAGTGGAACTGGTATTTGGGATGGTTATGGTTCGGTATTGGTTATGGTTATATATTGGATGGTGATAATTTGATATGGTTAATGAGGATGGTAAGAATGTGGTATATGGATGGATAATGAATAATGGATGTGATATAATGGTAATTGATGGTGTTGGACTCATAACTGGTAATTATTTGGGATATGATGGGATTACTTCACATAGACATAGTAGGATGCTTTTCACTTGATTTAAATGTAGTTTTTAGCAACTAGCCGTTATTTGTTATCATTCCTTATTTTAAACTACATGTCATTATTTTCTTACACTTGCTGAGTGCGACATGTACTCACTCTTGCAATTCCCCCACCAACAGCTTCAGGTGATGTTTGGGAGTATCCTCAGGATAACGCGGAGGACTAGGATGTGTCCTGTCGTCGAATTGCCTGTAGTGTTGCTTGGAGCCGTGCTATATCCCTTGCTTAGATGCTTAGTTGCTTAGCTTAATGTTTAGATTATTTCCACTGCATTAGTTTTTAGTTTTCATTAATAATGATCATTAGAGTCTATAATTTGAGGATTATTTGAATATTGTAATAAAGGTACTTAATTAAATTGTGCTGTGGTAATTTTCTGTATATCGTTTTTGATGCTCGTGTATGTCTATTAAACATCCTCGACACACATATGCGTTGCACTTGGTTCATTTTCGGAACCGGGTGTCACATTCCTTAGAAAGTTGTGCCACTTTAGGGGCACGAGGAGATTTCTCGTCGCTATCCTCAAATTTGCCAGGTGGCCCTCTGATGGCAGGTGGCGAGAGGTGATGCCCAATCTTGGAGGGTGACGAGTCCGTCGACTCCTCCATCGCCAAATTATCCACGTGTTTGAAAAAAGCCTTTTGCATAGCCTCCTTCAAGCTTGCGCCCCCTATGGATAATGAGGCGGTCTCCCATATGCTTTGGCGAGGAACGTGTAGGTGACTTATAGTGGTGGCTCGCTACATCACCGCTCTTGGTCTTTAGCGTGTACAAAAACTCCTCGCTAGGCTGCAGCTTTGGGAGAGACTCGTCTTTTTTAGGAAAAAGACGGGTTTTGACTGGCTTAAGGCCAGCCACAGTCGGGCGACGTGTAGGCGTCATCAACTTCATGGGCATCCTCCAAGGGGAGAGCGATTGTGCAGCACCACGAGGTGTGGTTCTAAGCCCACATGGAGTCATCGTCAGTGGCGAGATCATGGTGAGAGGTTTAGCATCTAATTCCATGACAGACTCCAATGAGAGGGTGGTGTTGTCATTGGCTGGCACGATGTCTCTGCTCAGATTGAAGGTTGAGCTAGAGGAGGCATGAGGGACAACTTTCTTGTCAACCATGACTTGGATGAGAAGAACAGGAGATGATTGTTTTTCTGGGAGGTGCAAGGTTCCTCTCTACATTCCCGTCATTAAATAAGCGGGAAAAGATACAATAGGACCAAGAATATTGTCGGGATAAGTTAGGAGAGTTCGCACGAGAAAACAGAACGTCGACAGCGCGAAGAAAGCTTCGGCCGAACATAGGGTTCGTCCAAACCCCTTCTGGCTCCGATCGGGCCGAGTTTTTGTGGGTCAACTAAATGGGCCCCATGGATGATTATTTGGATGGTCCCATAAGTTGGACGCGGAGCATTTAGATAGAATTTAAAGAAACAACATGAAAATCAATAAGATTTATTATGTCGATTTCTTTTCCTGCCACCTTTTTTGATTCAAGAAATAATTAGAGTCGGTGTCCATTCACTTTGAATAACTGACCATCATCACCTTGGAGTGTGATTGCTCCATAGGATGAGGTTTCTACTACAGCGAAGGATCCTTCCCATTTACTTCTAAGCTTCCCATGTCTGAAGAGTTTAACCCTAGAGTTAAAGAGCAAGACTTTATCCCCAAGTTTGAACTCTTTTGGCGTAATCCTCTTAACGTGCCATGTTTTGGTTCTTTCTTTGCAGATTTTGGCACTATGATACGCCTTATCTCTTCAGTCCTTTAACTCAGAAATTTGTTTCAATCGGTGTTTTCCAACTTCAAGAAGATCCATGTTCCACCGCTTGATGGCCCAATAGACTCTATGTTCCAATTCTACAGGAAGATGAAAAGTCTTCCCATAGACAAGTTGTAATGGAGACATGCTGATGGGTGTTTTCCAAGCAGTACGGTACGTCCACAATGCGTTGGTTAGCTTATTCTTCTATCATGTTCCCGTTTCCAAGACGGTCTTTTGCCGAATATTCTTAATTTGCTTATTAGATGTTTCTGCTTGACCACTTGTTTGCGGGTGGTATGAAGTAGCAATATTATGCTGGACACCAAGCTCCCTCAAAAAATTTCTAGAAGGTCTTATCTATGAAATGATACCCTCCATCACTTATGACCATAAGGGGAGTGCCAAAGCGTTGGAAAATGATCTCATGGAACATTTTCCTAGCTTGCTTGGAATTAACATTCTTGCATGGCAAGGATTCTACCCATTTTGACACATAATCCACGGCCACCAAGATATACTCGCAATCATAGGTCCTTGGGAAAGGTCTCATGAAATCAATACCCCACACATCAAATAATTCCACTTGGAGATTATATGTTACGGGCATCGCATTGCGAACGGAAATTCCTCCATGCTTCTGGAATTTCCAACATCTGCGAATGAATTCCTTTGTGTCTTCATACATAGAAGGCCAATAGAATCCACTCTGCTGAATCTTTGTCTGGGTACGGTAAATACCGTAGTGACCACCATAGGGGCCAGCATGGCATTTCTCAACAATTTTGGTGCCTTTGATTGATGGGACACACCTTCTAAGAAGGCCATCAGCACAAACTCGATAGAGGTATGGGTCATCCCAAAGGTGTCTACGACTCTCATAGATAAGTTTCTTTTTGTTTTCTCCTAGTGGTACGTATCCTGTGACCATGAAGTTCACGATATCCGCATAATAAGGGTGAGAGTCAGTCACCTTGAGAAGCATATCATCTCGTAGGAAGTCATTGATAGGAATGCCCATGGTTTGAGTGACTTCCATATGTGAGAGATGATCTGCGATGAAATTATCTACTCCTTTCTTATCCTTCATTTCTAAGTCAAATTCTTCAAGTAGAAGAATCCACCGGATTAGCCTAGGTTTAGCATCCTTTTTGGTGAGCAATACTTCAAGGCAGCATGGTCTGTATAGACTAGGACCTTGGATCCAACCAAATAGGATCTAAACTTATCGATAGCAAAAACTACAGCTAAGAGCTCTTTTTCAGTTGTGGCATAATTGAGTTCAGCTCCCGTTAGAGTTTTGTTAGTGTAGGCTATTGCATGATGCTTTTTATCTTTGGTTTGGCCTAGGACCGCACCAATAGCAAAATCACTATCATCACATATGATTTCGAATGCCACGTCCAATCAGGAGGTAGGATGATTGGAGCTGAGATGAGTGCCTTTTTGAGTGTATCAAATGATTTAAGGCATTCATCATCGAAATCAAAGGGGGCTTTCTTAGATAATAGGTTGGTGAAGGGTCTAGCGATTTTTGAGAAATCCTTGATGAAACGCCGCTAGAACCTCGCATGCCCTAAAAAACTGCAGATTCCCTTAACATTGATAGGAGGTGGAAGTTTTTCAATGACTTCAGTTTTTGCTTTGTCCACCTCTATCCCTCTTTCGGACACTAAGTGTCCAAGAACGATGCCTTCACGGACCATGAAATGACACTTTTCCCAATTAAGTACTAGATCCTTCTCTTGGCATCTTTGTAAGTCCTTGTCTAAGTTTTCCAAACAATGATCAAAAGTTTTTCCATAGACGGAGAAATCATCCATGAAAACTTCCATGATCTCCTCAATCATGTCTGAAAAGATAGACATCATCATCTTTGAAAAGAGGCAGGAGCATTTCATAGTCCAAAAGGCATGCACCAGTAAGCATAAGTTGTGTAAGGACATGTGAATGTGGTCTTACTTTGATCGTCGGGATGGATTGGGATTTGATGATAACCCAAATACCCATCAAGGAAACAAAAGTAGGAGCGTTTTGCCAACCGCTCTAACATATTATCGATGAAGGACAGTGGAAAATGATCCTTTCTTGTAGCCTTGTTAAGTTTTCAGTAATCGATGCACATTCTCCAACCCGTGAAGGTACGTTGAGGAATTAGTTCATTCCTCTCATTTTGAACGACCATCATACCTCCTTTCTTAGGCACCACTTGAACTGGGCTGACCCATTCACTATGAGGAACAGAGTAAATAATATCGGCATGCAGAAGTTTCAAGACTTCCTTCTTCACAACTTCCTTCATTGCATTATTCCATAGCCTTTGAGGTTCTCTTGAGGAGACACTCTCAGGGTCAATAGGGATGTGATGGGTGCATAACGCTGGACTAATTCCCTTGAGATCTTGTAGTGAATAGCTGTAAGGATCGAAACGCCCAAGAGGGGGGGTGAATTGGGCTTTCTTTCAAATTTTTAAGGCAATTAAAAACTAACAACCTAAAGCCCAATTCCCTTATGCGATTAAACTATGCAATCAATGTAAATTAAGGTTGCAGAATGAAGATTGCATAAGTGTAAAAAGGGAGAGGGATGCAAACGCTCAAGGGACACGGAGTTTATCCCGTGGTTCGCTAAGATCACAAGGATCTTCCTACATCCACGTTGTGGCACCCACCAAAGGGTTTTGCCACTCCCAAGTCACCGAGACAAGGGGGTCTTCACTATTCTTCTCCGTTTGCCAACCTTGGCAAGGTGGAGCTCAAGCCTTGTACACTTTGGAATCCTCCGGGCTTCCACAATCTTCTTGGCAAGCTCCAGAAGTCGCACACACCAAGGGACACTCCCTTATGGCTCTCACTAAACTAGAGACTCCAATCACCAAGAGTGGAGGCACCCAAGCACTATCTCTAGCTAGTTCTAGACTATCTCCTGGTGTACAAATGATGAGCAAATGATGTGAAAGTGGTAGCTCTATTGCTTGAATGCTCTAGGATGTGTAGAGTATGTCTGGGCTTCAAGTCTTTTTGATTTGACAGGATGAAGGGGTATAAATAGCCAGCCTCCACGAGATAGCCGTTGGAAAAGTAGGCTGACATCACTTCTCTGCGAACACCGGATGATCCGATGTCTTCCCTTCAGTTATCATCGGTCAAAGGCAAATTAGCTGATGTCATTGTGTCAGATATGACCGTTGTTAGACCGATGTTGACCTGTCTTCTCATCGGATGATCCGGTGGCTCTTCCTCTAGAATTTGCTTGATCTTGATGCTTACTGGAGTAATCGACCGATGTGTGTAAGTCTGCACATCGGATGATCTGGTGCTACACTTGGTCCAATGGTGTTGCAATCTGTGATGATGGACCGATGTCACTGAGCCACTCACATCGGATGATCCGGTGAGTGCATTTGTCTGAGGTCTTCTTCTTCAGTTGATCCAACTCGACCGATGCAGTCAACTCAGAGAACATCGGATAATCTGGTGTGTTCAACTTGTTGACTTCGAGTTGTTTTGAGTTGTTCTTTTGGAATTTGAACTTGTGACCTCTTTGACACTTGTTTGAAATGTTGTTTTGATTGTCTTCAAGCATTGAGTGATATCAAGTTAGGGCTTTCACTTCTTGTCTTCATATGATTTGATTTGATCTCATTCGTTGGTTTTATATGGGTCTCCAATGTAATTTTGATTTCATTTGATTGAGTGTTATTGAGACCTTGCATTCACAAATTCATTAGTAATATCGAATGGTTGTCATTAATCACCGAAACCGTACCTCATGGGGCCTAGATGCTTTCAATCTCCCCCTTTTTGGTGATTGATGACAACACAATAATTTAAAGCGCAATAATAATGAATTTGATGATAATACTCAAGTATATATGCAATGAATACAGCATAGGACACATTAAGCTTGTAAAACGCAAAAGAAATTTGTGGTGCGAAAAGCTCAATTGATTAAAATCATAAGCAAATGAGACAAGCGAAAGAGTGCTTAATTAAAATTACAAAAGAGTACTCAAGCACGAATATAAAGGATAAACACACACTCCCCCTTCACTCCCCCTGAGACTACTACTACCACTCCCCCCCGACTCTTCTACATCTTCTCCCCCTTTGGCATCAAGACACCAAAAAGGGATCAGAAAGCCTACAGACCCTGAGAGCTGGGCGCGAGGACGAACTGGGCACCGTCGCAGTCGTCAGAGCTAGAGTCGCCGGTCGTAGGAGCTGCCGGAGCGGCGGGAGCTGGAGGGTCCGCTGTCGGTGCTGGAGGAGAGGAAGCAGGTACTGGAGGTGCCGGTGGAGCTGGAGGAAGTGGAGCGCTCACCACGGACGCCGGCGTCTGCTGGAACAAGATCGTCGCCGGCAGTGGTGAGTGAATCGGTGCGCTGGATGCCAGAAGTGGTGACATACTGATTGAAGGAATAGGAGTAGTAGGCACCTGAGCAACACCTGGAGCAAGTCCCAGTCCAGGCTGCTGTGGAGGAAGGGCGATCCCGGTCTGAGTGTAAAGGTTGGTGATCAACCCTAGGATCCCCATCATGGCCTGCTGGGTCTGCTGCTGCTGGTCGAGGGTACGGCGGTGCATCTGATCTACCAGGTTGGTGAACCGGTCCATATCCTCTTGCCTCTGACGGGCGATCTCCAGCTGGAGCTCCTGTTGCTGCCGCTACAGCTGTGCCAGGTGAGCAGCCTGCTCTGCCCTGGCCTGCTCAGCAGCGAGCCTGTCCTGGCGCTGCTGCTCGATCATCTGTTGGAGAAGAGATGACAGCTCTGACGGCTGTGACACCTGCGCCTCGGACACAGGAGGTGGTGTCGGTGGCGGAGCAGCTGATCCTCCTGCCTCGGCGTCGTGCTGCCTCGGTGAGGGTGGAGGCGGAGGGAAGTACTCCTCGACACTCTCGTCTGTGTCGCTCTCGGACCAGACGTGCTGCAAGTCTCCACCTTGAGCTTCTGCCTCAGCCAGACGCTCATCTTCCCTCTCGAGGTCAGACCAATCCTCCTCAGTCAAGCGAGCCCTGACCTGGCGCTCAACTGGACGGCCAAGGCGGCGGTCTCCAGGGGCAGGGGCACTGTAATGTCCGAACCGTGTCACACTCTCGTCAGAGAGACGATCGTGCACGGCAGACTCCTCTGGAACCATCATCGTGAGCAAGTAGCTGATCCAGTGCCCATATGCTAGCTGCCTCATCATGCCCACTCCATCTGTGATGACATCCTCCATCTCGCAGATAATGACATCCACTATATCAAAGTCCATCCCGTTCATGATGTAAAACAGGATTGTCTGCTGGAGGCTAGTGAAACTCTCAAGATAGCCGGACCTCGGCAGGAGGGAGCAACGCAGGGCAAGGTGCACCGTGCGCGCTGCAGGAGTCAACAGGGCCAGAACTCTCGGCTGGTCTGGAGAGAAAGTAGGTCCAAAGAGTGATCTGATCTCCTCCAGAGCGGGAGCCACTCCTCCAGTGAGCGGCCTCCTCGGCGGGTCTGCCTGACCGTAGACTCTCTCATGTATGCAGATGTCGTGCAGGTCTACTCCAAGCAGCTGTCCTAGTGTCTGCCTCGTCAGATGGTAGTGCTGACCCATGAACATGAAGTCAATGGATCGTCTGCCCTCAGAGACGTAGAGGGTGGCGTAGAACACGCGGACCCAATCCTCTACGTAGGCACTCCGCTCATAGGATAGCAGCTGCACCAGACCCCTGTACCTCTCAAAGAACGGCCTGATCTCTGTCCCTGCGGCCACTTCAAGCTGAACCTAATCCATGTAGTTGTGTTGGAATAGCTTGTGGCCACGGCGTCTGTAGGTCTCGTAGAGAGACGCCTGCGTGACCGTCCAGAACCGACTGTCCACCAAAGCTTCCCGGGGCTGCGGGTACCACTCCTCAAGCAATACACTCCATCTGAGCTTTCGGAGTTGCTTGGCCTTCATCTTCCGGTAGTCCGTAAGACGGACTCCCTCACGAACCCGGACGGTCGTGTCCATCTCATAGATGGCCCTCTCGGCCTCCCTGTCCTCACGACGGTCGGCAGCCGTCGGTCTCGGACGAGGAGCCGCCTCGGTGTGACCCCCACGCGTCTGGGCAGAGCGCCGGCGGACAATAGGCTCAACCGGCTCCTCTTCGGCGTCGGAGTCGTCGATCACGGGAGGCTGCCTGGAACGAGCCTCGCGGATCCTTAGGGACCCTCCTCGGCCACGCTCACGCACCTCGGTGGCGCGAGCGGCCATCAAGGCCTTCTTCTCATCCTTCGAAAGTTTGCGCTTCTTCGCAGCGGGCTCCGCGATCGCCTTGCCCTTTCCTTTGCGATCGCGACCCATCTTGATGAAAAGGAGAGGTAGGGTTAGCGACGATGAAAACGAACGATGAGAGAAACGAAGGACGTCGCACGGCACGGAGCAAACCTTAGCGACGATGGAGTTCGGGAGGCACACCGGAGTAACAGCGGCGGCGCTTAGGACGGTGGCGCTGTGGGCGGCGGCGGCCGGAGACTGCGGCGGCGGCGCCTAGGTGCGGCGGCGGCGATTAGGGCGAGCGGCGGTGCGACGAGCGGCGCGAGTGTGGAGGCGGCGATGCGGCGCTTGGAGGTGAGGCGGCTTGGGTGTGCGGCGGCGGCGCCCGGTAGGAGCACGACGGCAGCGCTGGGGTCGGCGGCGGCGGCGACCGGCGGCGGAGGAGGTGGTGGCGCGGTCGGCTGCGGCGAGGTGGGCGAGAGACGGCGGCGCTTAGGGCGCGGGAGAGCGAGGCGTCGGGGAGAGAGAGAAAAGGCGGCGGCGCGCGGGTTAAATAGTGGACCCCAAACCCTATCCGATATTTTAACACCGGATGGACCGATGTTAAAAGAAGTGAGCATCGGTCGAATGCCACAGAAAGGATATTCAAGAATTGCTGTTGACACCGGATGGACCGACGTCTAGGGTTTTGATCATCGGTCGAATATCACAGTAAGGGTGTTCAAAAGAGTGATGTAAACACCGGATGGTCCGACGTTGAAGGGAGTAAACATCGGTTGAATTGACCACAGCTCCAGAAGAGTGAACATCGGATGGACCGTTGTTTTCCAGAATGAACGCGTCGGAGCATTTGAGGTTCTGACTAAACTGGGCCTTGAAAATTGAACACCTATTGATCCGATGAGGGATGGGCTAGGGCATCGGATAATCTGATGATAAAAGAACAAAAACATCCCATATATGTCCTTTGACCAAACAAACAATTAACAAGAAACACATGTCTTAGGACTTTTTGGGCAACCCCTTACCCTCAAGAAGCTAATATGCCAATAGTTTGGCTAGACCTTGATGCAAATGGAACATCGAGAAAAATGGAGGAAAATATCCAAATAAAATGTAAGGCCCATGCTTTGTGAGGTAGAGTATGAAGACTTCTATCTCTTTGAAGCATGATCCTCTAGGCATTAACGTACCTAACATTTTGTTCTTTCCACCTTATATGAGTTGAGATATTGTATTTCAAACAAGTCTCCTTCTCATGAGGTGGGTTCCCCTTTGTGACAATCTACCGTATGCAATGCCAAACAAATTATGGTGCAAGAGATGAAATGAGTGCAAGTTTATATGGCAGGGATCATGCAAGGCATAAAATAAATATATCTTGCCAAGTTTGAACCTTCCAAAGGCTTCCTCAGGGAAAACTACTTCTAGCTTGCCCCTATCCTTTGGGAGTTAGACAAGACCTATATGATATGCATCCTTACATGAACATGGCAACTTACATGACGTTAGATGCATCTAGCACATTTAATTCACTTCTAAGTCTAGAAAAGGTTTTCTCATCAAGTGGTTTTGTGGAGATATCCGCCAATTGTTCTTCGGATCTAACACCTTGCAAAGAGATGTCTCCTTTAGCCTCATGATCCCGCAAGAAGTGATGGCGAATATCAATGTGCTTAGTGCGGGAGTGTTGAACGGGGTTTCTAGCTATCTTAACCGCACTTTCATTGTCACAAAGGAGAGGCACACAACCAATTTTAATTCCAAAGTCCAAGAGGGTTTGCTTCATATATAGAATTTGGGCACAACATGCACCGGCCGCTATATACTCCGCCTCCGCGGTGGACAAAGCCACGGAATTTTGCTTTTTGCTCGACCAAGATACTAGGGAACGTCCAAGTAAGTGGCACCCACCGGAGGTACTCTTGCGATCCACACGGCATCTGGCAAAGTCCGAATCCGAGTATCCCAAGAGATGGAAACTAGCGTTCTTGGGGTACCACAAACCTACACTTGAGGTATGCTTGAGATACCGAAGTATCCTAAAGACCGCCTTCTTATGTGATTCTTTAGGTGCCGCTTGAAAGCGAGCACACAAGCACACACTAAACATAATATCGGGCCTAGATGCGGTAAGGTACAACAATGAACCAATCATGGAGCGGTAGAGAGATTGATCAATAGGTTTACCGTCCAAGTCCGCGTCGAGATGACAATTTGTCGCCATTGGAGTACTTCTTGTGCTACAATCTCCCATTTCAAATTTCTTCAAGAGGTCCTTGGTGTACTTCTCTTGGAAGATGAAGGTGCCCTCTTGAAGTTGCTTGATTTGAAATCCAAGGAAGAAGTTGAGCTCTCCAATCATTGACATCTCGAATTCCCTAGACATCATGGTGCCAAACTCATGGCTAAGAGAGTTGTTAGTTGAGCCAAAAATGATATCATCGACATAAATTTGACAAATGAATAAATCCCCGTCGATGTCCTTGGTGAAGAGTGTAGTGTCCACCCTCCCGATCTTGAATCCTTGCATGACCAAGAAATCCCTTAGACGTTCATACCACGCCCTAGGTGCTTGCTTGAGCCCGTAGAGCGCCTTGTGTAACCTATACACATGGTTAGGATTCCTCGGATCTTCAAATCCGGGAGGTTGCTCAACATAAACAAGCTCGTTAATATAGCCATTGAGAAAAGCACTTTTAAGATCCATTTGATAAAGCATTATATTGTGATGTGAAGCAAAAGCAAGGAGTATGCGAATAGCTTCTAACCGAGCGACCGGAGCGAATGTTTCTCCAAAGTCTAGTCCTTCAACTTGTGAAAAACCCTTGGCCACAAGTCTTGCCTTGTTGCAGACCACGACGCCATTCTCGTCTTGTTTGTTGCGGTATACCCACTTCGTACCGATGACGTTCTTGTCCTTGGGTCGCTCCTCCAACACCCAAACTTCATTGCGGGTGAAGTTGTTGAGTTCTTCTTGCATGGCCATCACCCAATTTGGATCTTGGAGTGCTTCCTCTATATGAGTGGGTTCTACACACGAAACAAAAGAGTAGTGCTCACAAAATGAAGCGACATGGCGAGAACGAGTACTTACTCCCCGTGACGGGCTTCCGATGATTTGATCAATCGGATGCGCCTTGGAGATGCGTCCATGCCTCATAAGTGATTGTGGTACACTTGGCGGTGGTGAAGCATCTTGCGCGTCTTGTGGTTGGACTTGATCTTGGACTTCTTCTTGTTGTTGGTGTTGTGTGGCTTGTGAATCTTGCATTGGCAATGGATCATCTTTCTCTTCTTCTTCTTCATCAACTTGTGGCGCCATGGAGGTGTTGATGTTGGAACTTGATGCTCCCCCTTGATCACGGCTCTCCTCAACTTCGGGCTTGATGTCTCCAATGGTCATGTTTTTCACGGCTTCTCGTAGAGGCTCATCATCTATATCATCATGACCAAAACTCTCCTCTTGGGAGCCATTAGTCTCATCAAACTCAACATCACAACTTTCTTCAACTAACCCGGAGGTTTGGTTGAATACTCGATATGCTTTTGAGTTTGACGCATAACCAAGAAAGATACCAACATCACACCTTCTTTCAAACTTACCGAGCCTTTTCTTGCGGTAGATATAGCATTTACACCCGAAGACTCGGAAGTAGGAGATGTTGGGCTTTCTCCCAATGAGGAGCTCATATGGGGTCTTTTGAAGTAGTCGATGAAGATAGACCCTATTTGCGGCATGGCACGCCGTGTTGATTGCTTCAGCCCAAAATTTTTCCGACGTGCCATAGTCATCAAGCATTGCTCTAGCAACGGTGATAAGGGTCTTGTTCTTCCTTTCAACGACACCGTTTTGTTGGGGGGTGTATGTGCCCGAAAACTCATGCTTCACGCCTTCACGATCACACCACTCCCCAATGTTGTAGTTCTTGAACTCGGTGCCGTTGTCACTCCGGACCTTGATGATGGGAAGTTGAAATTCCCTTTGAGCACGTTTGGCAAAGGTCTTGAAAACATCCGGAGTTTCACCCTTGTCACCTAAAAACAAAGTCCAAGCATATCGAGAATAATTGTCAACGATAACAAGACAATAGAAGTTACCACCAAGACTTTGATATGTGGACGGTCCGAAGAGGTCCATGTGGAGTAGTTCAAGCGGCTTGGAGGTTGACACCATTTTCTTCATTGGGTGGTGTGAAGCAACTTGCTTCCCGGCTTGACAAGCGCTACATAGCTTGTTCTTCTCAAATGTGACATCCTTTACACCGGTCACCATCCCAAGCTTGAACGACTTCTTGAGTTTGCTCATGCCGATGTGAGCAATGCGTCGATGCCATAGCCAACCCAAACTTGTCTTGGTGAAAAGACAAGTGGTCAATCTAGCATCCTTGTTGGTGAAGTCCACCAAGTAAAGATGTCCATGCCGGAAGCCTTTGAAGATTAGTTCTTTGCTTGATTCACTGGTTACTACAACACCATTCTTGTCAAAGATGCACGTTAGTCCAAGATCACATAGTTGTGCAATTGAAAGTAGATTGAAACTAAGTGACTTAACATATAGTACATTAGAAATAGACAAATCATGCGAAATAGCAATTTTACCAAAACCAATTACCTTCCCCTTTGAGTTGTCACCAAAGGTGACTTGTTCATGGTTGTCGGGGTTCTCTATGGTAGTGAACATACCATCATTGCCGGTCATATGTTGAGTGCACCCGCTATCGAGTACCCAATGCTTTCCTCCGGCTTTGTAGTTCACCTACACACATGAAGTTAGTTTTTGCGTTTAGGCACCCAAGCCAACTTAGGTCCTTGTATGTGTGATACAAGTGATTTTGGGACCCAGTCCTTGTATGTGTGATACAAGTGATTTTGGGACCCAAAGTTGCTTGGGGAGCTTCCCCTTCATGCCCTTAATGTCTTTGCCGATGAACCTTGCCTTCACCTTGCCACCTACTTTGCTTAAGAGATAGTGATAATCATGGAAAGTAGATTTGTAGTTAGGAGGCAATTTGGGAGAAGGACGGTTGGGAAGAGGACACTCCCTCGTGTGATGTCCGGTGACCTCACAATGTTGGCAATAGGATCCAACTTCTTTGATGAAGCTCGTCCTAAGCTCCGGTGAGGGCACCTTCCCTTTGTTGAGCACCGGGAAGGATCCAAGTCCTCTCTTGTTGAAGCCTTTGGCTTGTTGGTAGAGGATTTCCTTGTGCTTGTCCTCCCCCTTGGAAAGTCTCACCACACTAGTGCGGAGACTTTCAATTTCGTCCATCAATTTCTTCTCCCTAAGGCTTGCTTTCAAAGGCAAAGACTTATCCAAAGTATTAGTGGCATGTGAAATAGTTGATACTTTGTCATCAAGGGTTTCCTTTTTCATGTTTTTCATTTTTAGTTCAATTGCTTCATAAGCAAGGTTAAGCACTTTATGTTCTTGAACCAAGTCATTGTGCTTTCCCAAGAGTGCTTGGTTTGCTAAGTCAAGCTCATGATGATCATGCTTGATTTGAGCATTCTCCTTCTCGATTTGCTTGACATGTGATTTGAGCGTGTCATGCTCTTTAAGTATGGTTACATACTTGTCATGCAAATCAAGCTTTGCACTCTCAAGCGTGGCACAAGCTTGTTCAAGTGCCTTAACCTTGCTCTTCTCCCTTTTTATGATGACATGGTATTCATTAATCATAGATGCTAGTTCATCGGGGGAGAGCTCATCATCATCATCGCTAGAATCGTCACATACCTTAGTGTTACCTTTAGCCATGAGGCACATAGGAGGTGGACGAAGAGGTGAGTTGTCCTTGTCGACGATGGCAAGGCCCGCCAAGTTTTCTTCATCTTCACTCTCTTCGTCGCTTGACTCTTCATCCGTGATCCACTCATTTGCCTCGCACATGAAGACTTTTTGAGGCCCTCTTCTCTTCTTTGGAAAGAGCTTGGTTTTCTTGCCCTTGTCAAATTTCTTCTTTCCAAGGGAGCGCTTGGGTTTGACCTCTTCTTCATCTTCATCACTTTCTTCTAGCTTTCTATGCTTTCCTTTGTGGTTGTCCTTCCTCTTGTCGGGTCTTGGACAATCATATGATATGTGGCCTTGATCACCACAATTGTAGCATGTCTTGTTTTCATCTTTTCTTGGGAGGAAGGCTTTCTTCTTTGGATCAAAAGAGTATCCCTTCTTTGCGATTTTGGAGTTTAGATGTGAGAATTTTCTCATCATCAACGCAAGCTCATCATCGTCATCTTCGCTTGTTGCTTGCTCTTCTTCGCTTGAGCTAGGCTCAACCACTTTCTTTTTCTTGGGAGTTGTCTTCTTGGTTGAAGCCTTGAGAGTAATGGTTTTTGACGATGACTCCTCCATCATTCCAAGTACGCTCATCTCATGAGCATGAATTTCTCCAATGAGCTCCGAGACTTCAATGTTGTCAAGTGATTCCTTTTGGAGCATTGAGTTGATAATGTTGTACTTGGGCTTGGGTAGAAGCATGAGGATCTTGCGGTTGATAAGTCCCTTACCAAGAGAAGCAATGTCAAGTGTGTTAATCTCCTCAATGAGCACATTTAAGCGAGAAAACATTTGGTTAACATTCTCATGAGGAAGCATTTTGAATTCATCATACTTGGATTTTAGCAAGTGATATTTGAGTTCTTTAACACGAGATGAGCCCTCATGAATTTCAATTAAACATGCCCAAATTTCACAAGCTTTCTCTTTACTAGCAATTCTAGCAAAAACGTCTTGACTTATGCATTCATAGATGGCATTTCTAGCCTTAGCATCCCATTTTAGTTGATCACCAACATAATTGAGATCTCCAAATCCCGCATGGGTCGCTTCCCAAACTTCGGGAGCAATAGCCTCTAGGTAGGCACGCATGCGTGCTTTCCAATAGGCAAAGTTCTTGCCCTCGAAGGTGGGAACCGAACCCCCATTCTTGGCCATTTAAGCTCTCTAGCGGTGAAGCTAGAATGATCCAATGAGCAACCTCGCTCTGATACCAATTGTAAGGATCGAAACGCCCAAGAGGGGGGGGTGAATTGGGCTTTCTTTCAAATTTTTAAGGCAATTAAAAACTAACAACCTAAAGCCCAATTCCCTTATGCGATTAAACTATGCAATCAATGTAAATTAAGGTTGCGGAATGAAGATTGCATAAGTGTAAAAAGGGAGAGGGATGCAAACGCTCAAGGGACACGGAGTTTATCCCGTGGTTCGGTAAGATCACAAGGATCTTCCTACATCCACGTTGTGGCACCCACCAAAGGGTTTTGCCACTCCCAAGTCACCGAGACAAGGGGGTCTTCACTATTCTTCTCCGTTTGCCAACCTTGGCAAGGTGGAGCTCAAGCCTTGTACACTTTGGAATCCTCCGGGCTTCCACAATCTTCTTGGCAAGCTCCGGAAGTCGCACACACCAAGGGACACTCCCTTATGGCTCTCACTACACTAGAGACTCCAATCACCAAGAGTGGAGGCACCCAAGCACTATCTCTAGCTAGTTCTAGCCTATCTCTTGGTGTACAAATGATGAGCAAATGATGTGAAAGTGGTAGCTCTATTGCTTGAATGCTCTAGGATGTGTAGAGTATGTCTGGGCTTCAAGTCTTTTTGATTTGACAGGTTGAAGGGGTATAAATAGCCAGCCTCCACGAGATAGCCGTTGGAAAAGTAGGCTGACATCACTTCTCTGCGAACACCGGATGATCCGATGTCTTCCCTTCAGTTATCATCGGTCAAAGCCAAATTAGCTGATGTCACTGTGTCAGATATGACCGTTGTTAGACCGATGTTGACCTGTCTTCTCATCGGATGATCCGGTGGCTCTTCCTCCAGAATTTGCTTGATCTTGATGCTTACTGGAGTAATCGACCGATGTGTGTAAGTCTGCACATCGGATGATCTGGTGCTACACTTGGTCCAATGGTGTTGCAATCTGTGATGATGGACCGATGTCACTGAGCCACTCACATCGGATGATCCGGTGAGTGCATTTGTCTGAGGTCTTCTTCTTCAGTTGATCCAACTCGACCGATGTAGTCAACTCAGAGAACATCGGATGATCCGGTGTGTTCAACTTGTTGACTTCGAGTTGTTTTGAGTTGTTCTTTTGGAATTTGAACTTGTGACCTCTTTGACACTTGTTTGAAATGTTGTTTTGATTGTCTTCAAGCATTGAGTGATATCAAGTTAGGGCTTTCACTTCTTGTCTTCATATGATTTGATTTGATCTCATTCGTTGATTTTATATGGGTCTCCAATGTAATTTTGATTTCATTTGATTGAGTGTTATTGAGACCTTGCATTCACAAATTCATTAGTAATATCAAATGGTTGTCATTAATCACCGAAACCGTACCTCATGGGGCCTAGATGCTTTCAATAGCCAAAAACAGCTCTATGCTTTTCTAGCATGGCAATGAGTTTTTGTGTCACATCATTTGAAATCTTGTCACTTATGATGACAGCGGCTTCCAAATCGCCATTTAGAATGGCATAACGTAGGCCTAGAGGTAAAATTTTTAGTTTGATGGGAGGTTTTGGAGAGGGCTCTTCTTTTGGCAATTCGATTGCCTCCTAAAATTCATCCTCATCTTGGACGAAATCTTCTTCCCTTTCAGTTTCAGGGGGTGCTAAGAATTGAAGAGTCCTAACCAGCTCTATTGGTTCATCTTGGATGGGATTTTGCAGATGTGTTCTCTAAATGCGGAATGGGAATAGAGAACTTTCTCCCTCCAAGTTTGACATTGAGGTTTCCTTCCAAGGGAATGTCCATGCGAAATTTCTCAATGGGAATCCCAATCATAATGTCGAAATCTTGTATTTTGAACACATGAAAGTCTAGGAAAGCCTCAATATCTTTGTGTCCTACAAACACCTGTTACAAAACCCCGCATGATTCAAGGATGTTTCCGAAATAATCTTAGAAGGATTTTTGTATAAGTGCCAACGACACATCGCCTAGAATGGCGAGAGCACGAGAATCAGAAATAAGATTTGCTCCAATAGTGGGGTTGTATAGGACCTTTATTGGTGTCCCTCTAATAAAAATAGGATGGTGTCCAAAGGTGAGGTCATCCGAAGGATTTTGGGTGACTGCTCAACTTCTGCAGTCCATTCTCTACTTAGAATAGAGGTTAAGTCCTTGACCGTCTATCGGACATAACACTCCATCAGGTGGGTCAGGTGGAGTTAGTGGAAATGATGGTTTCCTATGGCTACAATACTTCTAGGTATTACCAAAATCTTCAAATATTTCTTTCTCGAAGTAAAAGGGAAATTCTGAAGGTTGAATTTCTTCTTCCTTTGTAGTTTCTGGTTCGGGAGAGGACTCTTCCGGCAATGTTTGGGAAGAAATAGGTCCATTCTTGTCTACGGATGTCGATGTGTGCCAACGACACTTCCCCTGGTACTAGTAAGAAGTAGTCCATGGAGGTTCGCATTTAGGCAGGGAGCAAAATTAGGATCCAAGAACAAGGTGACACAAGGAGTTTTAGGTGGTTCAGGCCGCCTAAGCATAATACCCTACCCCATGGGGTGTTTGTGTATTGTATGAGCTTGTAAGACTAAGCCTTGCATAGATTTCAATTGCTTGAGTTCTACCATGCAGCACAACCCTTTTAGATGCCAAGGATTAGCTATTACAGTATGTACCGTGGCCCGACAGGTGGCCCAAGCTATAATAACCGCCCTATACACGATCTACAAGTGCTAAGGGGGTTAATAGTGTGATAACGTGCCTTAACGGCAACGTTACTGGTCTTGATAGTCCTCTGATCGTGTGTCATTAACATAGCATTAATGACCCATTAACCAGGTCTTGTAATGGCTGATTGATAGCCCTTGAATGTCTGCGTCATTGGATATCCCGGTGTCTTCTCGTTGAAGACATAGATCCGGACGTGTGGCACGTGGTAGCTCTGGAGCTTCCCTCTGCGCGGAGGTAGATCTGGAGCTACTAGACACATGGCAACACTGTAGCTTCCCTTGTTGGGAAGGCAGGTCCGACACCAAGGGACACGTGGTCGGGCCAGAGCCACCCTAAGAAGGGAGGCAGGTCTGACACTGCGGGACACGTGGCAGCACTAGAGCCACCCTAAGGAGGGAGGCAGATCCGGCACTACGGGACACGTGGCAGTGCTGCAGCTCCCCTATGGAGGGAGGCAGGTCCGATACTGCGGGACACGTGTTGCCTCCGGATGTCCACAACACTAGAAGGTAGAATTCAAGACGTCTTATTCTAGTACGAAGGGATACCTGGTATGCAGGGTATTGACAACGGATTGATCCTCAGTTCTTGACACGGTTACGTCTTGAGGAGTCTCATTAAGACCCATAATGAAGGAAGAATTTTCTAGAAATCTATCCAGAAGATCCTTGCCTTCTTCTGGTGTCTTATGGAGGAAAGATCCTCCAGCAGTAATGTCAATATGTAGGGCAGGCTCTTTGCTTGATCCCATGTAGAAGTGTTGCAAAAGCGATCAGGGATGGACAAATCTGGGCCAGAATTTCTCAAAAGAGTAAATCTAGCCCAATCTGCACCTATAGTTTCCTTCTCCATCTGCTGGAAGCATAGTACTTCCTTCTGTAAGGAAACATTTCGAGCAATTGGAAAGAAAGCAAGACAAAATTTGTAATTCATTCCAATTTCCATTTGTCTTCCCAACGTTGTGGTCGTACCATTGTTTGTGTTTTCCTTGAGGGAAAAAGGAAGCAACTTCCATCTGAGAGTTTTATGTGTCATGCCTTTGATTAGAAGGCATGAACACAATTGTTCAAACTCTTGTATATGGTCGTAAGGGTTTTCTGTAGGATCGAAGAGCACGTGAAAAGCTACTAGAGGGGGGGTGAATGGTAGATTTAAAAATCTTACGCAGGAGAAACAATTAAACCCCAACCCCTTCGGCAGAAAAATGATCTGTAAAAGAAATCGTGTGTGAGACTAATCTAAATGTGTTCCACCATGACAAAAGTGATAGATATCAGAGAGAATCAAGTCACGAATACAACACAACAATAATCACTCAAATCCGTCGAGAAAAACTCAAGTTATGATCGAAAGATCAAACAAAGGTCAATCTGTCCTACCCAAGAAAAACAGTTCTGGAACGCTGCAAAGAAACTCGTGTAGATCATAGACCACCAATCCAATGAGCGCAAACTTTTGACAAATGATAGATAATCAAGTTGTGAAGACAACCCAAAAAGAATCACGTCAATTGGATCTGTAAAACTTGATTTATAATAAAACCACCAACAAAAGGTAGTGCTGTCCAGAAACTCGACGAGTAAAACTTGTCTGGAACAAGTTGGACGAACAAGGCACAAAAGTTCTTCAAACTACGAATTTTATTCATTAGAACACAAGAGGAACAGCTCCAAAGTCGTGCACCACGAGCTCTGGGCTCCCTTGCTTATATAACCAGCTCGAAAGCCAACTCAACTCAAATGAGGAACCTAATCCTACTCTGTTCACGAATCGTAACTTTCCATAACTGCTTACAATTCTTCTATACGCAGATAGAAGCAATCTTAAGACTACCAAACACCTTAGAAACGTATCCTACATTCCTAAAAAAAACTCAAATTCATGACCCACACGAAATCCTATCATAACCAACTCAAATCTTTCCATATTTGAGTCAAACCCGACTCAGCCGCAGCCCGAGTCCATAACCTAGTCGGTTGGACCTTTCCGACCAACTCTTTACGTCCACATCTCTTCATCACGTCTCGGAACCATGTATCCACGTCCATGCACTCCTTGCACACGTGCAAACATCTTCCAATGACGTCCACGATACTTTCACATGCATTGTTCTTGATTCAATCATGCTGCGCAACCTCCTGATCAGCTCAACCACAATTCCTCCTTAATTTGGTTGTTGGAACCTCATCTCCTCCCTGAGACTAGTCCAATGGATCCCATCACCAGCCATGTCTTCAACTCAAGCAACACCTGCACATGAATAAACAACCAATCCATACGAGCCCAAGTCGTCGACTTGACTCAAGTTAGTTCCGAACACAACACCTTACGTGAGAACCTCACATAAGCATGTTGCAAAACCACAGTAACACGATATCATCCATGTCAACCAAAAACGCATCAAAGACTTAGCAAATGAATACTAAGCAATCTTTCCAGATATGTAAAGCAAGTACGAAACATTGCAAATGAAATACAGAAGCATTGCGGTCAAGTTCTGGACCTTGCCAGAGCAACCCGGACCTTGAGCCGGAGCTAACAAAAGCTAGTAGAGCCTAGCGCCGAAGCTTACCAAAACTAGTACAACCAATCTCCCGCTGGAGCTTACAAAACTAGTCGGACCTTGATAAAAAGGTGTTTTGGTGATATTCAAAACTTTTATCGTCAAAACAAGTGTATTCACTACAAGCCAATGTATTCAGCACACATAGGTCTTACAATCTCCCCCTTGATGAATACATTGGCAACACCATTTAAAATCCAAACATTGGCTTATTCACATAAAAGTTTTGAAGGCAATTTCTCCCCCTTTGTAAATCAAAAGTAAAATGAGAAGAAAATCCAAAAATTATCCCATATTATCTCTCCCCCTTTATTATCTCTCCTTATGCACATATTCTCTTTCTCTTCATGCTTATCTCTCCCCCTTTGACAATGTATTCAGCAAGTCATGAGCATATTAACAAATTATCTCTCCAACTTTAGTTGTTATGAGCATATTATAACATATACATATAAACAAAGCTCATCCAAGTCATACTATCAGGTACCTTACATTATCACATCAATGAGATATATAAAGTAGTGTAAGCCATGCTAGAGACCAAATGTAATTTTCAAATTAAGAAAGTCATGATCTCACAAACTTAACTATTTCAAAACCTGAAAGCATGACACTAGTTGCTGCATTTTATTATTTTTCAAAGCATAAATTTAGATCATATGATATTTGCAAGAGATTATATGCGCATATGTCTTATTCTAACCAACCATGCCAAGCCTATGTCATTTGACAATCAGAAGCTTAAGGACATGGTTTTAGTCATTCACAACTTCTTCCAAGTTCATATCTAAGTGCAATGATAAGCCACCTCACAAAAAGAAGTGCGATGCATGCATATTCTCTTGATCTTTTCTCAATTTATACTTGTTCATAAAAACTCAACATGTGAGTTGATTACTTGATTAATTCTTAATGATTAAAAGAACTTGTGAACATGTTACAAGTTCAAAACAGCAAGAAAGTTCGACCATGACCAGTTTTAGTGTAAGTAATTATTCCAATTACTAGACATGGCAAAAACTACAAAATGTATAACACGAGTAATGTAGTAAGAACTTTCAGCATGTAAAAGGAATCACAAAGTCATATATGTATGAAATACTATGCTCATTTATTTTAATTTCAGATTCACACATAGACTTCCCAAGTTTCAAAACTCTCTCTCAATTTAAGCCATGAGGATGCATAACCCCTATTTCACTACGAATGTAACAAAAATGAGTAAAATCCAAAAGTTTTGTAAAAATGTCAGCCAATTGTTGTTCGGTATCTACATGGTGAAGCACAATGTTTCCTTTTTCAACATTATCTCAAAGAAAGTGATACCTAATGTCAATGTGCTTAGTTCTAGAATGTTGCACAAGGTTTTTAGCAATACAAATGGCACTAGTGTTATCAAAGAACAGTGGAACACTATCTAGATCAACCTCATAGTCCTTAAGTGTTTGAACAATCCAAAGAATTTGTGAGCAAGCACAAGCAGTAGCTACATATTCAGATTCGGTTGTGGATTGTGCAACTGAATTTTGTTTTCTAGAGGACCAAGCAACAAGAGAATTACCAAGAAAATGACAAGCACTGGAAGTACCTTTCCTATCAATCCTACAACCCCCAAAATCAGCATCCAAAAAAAGCTTTCAAAGTAACGGTTGAGGAAGAAGGAAGAAAAATTCCAAATTCTTGAGTTCTATGTAAGTACCTGAGAATTCTTTTGACGGCTTGACGATGTGAAGCACGTGGGGAGGCTTGAAACCGTGCACAAAGACATACGCTGAATTGTATGTCTGGTCTTGATGCCGTGAGGTACAAAAGTGATCCGATCATGCTTCTATATTCTTTTTGATCCACGGGTTCACCATCTTCATCAAGTCCAAGTGTTGTTGCTGTTCCCATTGGTGTCCGAAGAGGCTTGCTTTTGTCCATGTTGAAGCGCCTTAGGAGATCTTTTGTATACTTCGTTTGCTGCACAAAGGTACCCTCCTTTGTTTGCTTGATTTGCAGCCCTAAAAAATAAGTGAGTTCACCCATCATACTCATTTCAAATTCAGAACTCATCATTGCTAAAACTTGGATGCAAGATCATGAGAAGCACAACCAAAGATAATATCATCCACATACACTTGAAAAAATAATGAGTCATTGCCATGCTTAAGCACAAAAAGAGTTTTATCAACCTTGCCCATGGTAAACCCTTTTTCAAGTAAGAATGTTTTTAACCTATCATACCATGCTCTAGGAGCTTGTTTGAGACCGTACAAGGCTTTGGACAGTTTGTAAACATGATTAGGAAAATCTGGATTTTCAAAACCCGGTGGTTGTTTCAGATAAACCTCCTCATCTATGTAGCCATTAAGAAAAGCACTTTTGACATCCATTTGATATATCTTAAAACCAATAGATGAAGCAAAAGCTAACAAAATTCTTATGGCTTCTAATCTAGCAACAGGAGCAAAAGTTTCATCAAAATCTAGACCTTCAACTTGAGTGAAACCTTGAGCAACCAACCTAGACTTATTCCTAACCACAACCCCATCCTCACTTTGTTTATTTTTAAATACCCATTTAGTTCCAATTAAAGTGTGACCTTGAGGTGGAGGTACAAGTTTCTAAACATTATTTCTTTCAAAATTTTCTTACTCTTCTTGCATGGCAATAATCCAAGATTCATTAGTGAGTGTGTGTGATATATCTTTGGGTTCAAAAGAAGCAACAAAAGCAGAATGAGCATAAGAGTTTGGATCGCAAAACCTTGACCGTGTGACTCGTTCATGCAAGCTTCCAATCATCTGTTGTGGGGGATGATCTTTGTAAAACCGTAGGGGAACAGATGTCTCACAAGCTTCTTCTTCTTCATGTTCATCACAAATCGATGAGCTTGTGACTTGAGGATGATTTGAATCAGCATTGATGGTTGTCGGTGCTGAATTTTCGGGCAGCAGCTCCAATTCTTCCTCATCTTCAACGAAAATGCTCCCCGCCTGCGGATATGGATCTGGACCTGCAATGTTTGAGCTAGTACCTGGGCTAGCTTCATC
Organism: Tuctoria greenei; assembly: GCA_036927565.1. Taxonomy (NCBI): domain Eukaryota; kingdom Viridiplantae; phylum Streptophyta; class Magnoliopsida; order Poales; family Poaceae; genus Tuctoria; species Tuctoria greenei. The sequence continues at coordinate 131,369,833 of JAYESD010000004.1, forward strand.
AAAAGACACTTCACAAGTCTCCACAATTTTGTTAGTGTCAAGTAAAAGCACACGGTAGCCTCTAGTATGAGATGGATAACCAAGAAACATGCCATCAATGAATCTAGGTTCAAATTTATAAAAAGATTACCATGTTTCTTAACAAAGCATTTGCAACCAAAGACCCGAATGTGTGTAACACTAGGCCTATGTCCAAAACGGAGCTCATATGGTGTTTTACCTAGCTTAGCACGCAAGAAAACACGATTTGAGACATAACAAGCGGTTGCTAACGCATCAGCCCAAAATTTCCTAGGAGTTTGATATTTATCAAGCATAGTCGTAGCCATCTCAACTAAGGTTATGTTCTTTCTTTCTACAACACCGTTTTGTTGAGGTACATATGGTGAAGAAAATTGATGATCTATTCTATTTTCAGCACAAAAGTGATCAAAAGATTGATTTTTAAATTCAGTTCCATTAACACTTCTAATTGCTTTTAAAGATCCTAGGTAATCAATTGATAATCTAAGAAATAAAGTTCTAAAGTGACTAAAAACTTCATTCTTAGACTCCATAAAGTAAACTCAAGAGTATCTAGAATAATCATCAACAATCACAAGTACATACCATTTACCTCCGAAGGATTGAACACGTGAAGGTCCTACGGTGTCAAGATGCAAAAGTTGACATAGTTCAGTTGTCATGATCATTGTGAGAGGAGTATGTGAACCTGCAACCATCTTAGCATATCTACAAGAAGAGCACACAATTTCTTTGTCCCTGTCGGTACCCTAAAAACCATACACCCCCTGAGGATACAAAGATCTCAAGGGAAGGACATCTACTCAAATTGAAGACCCTCGGGGGCCCACTCGCCAGACGTAACCGGACCCGCTTCTCCAACATGGTTAGCCCCTAGGTTGCCACGTGTACTGTCAGACCAGAGCTGTTACCCACAAGGGTGAAGCTCCGGGCTAGATACTGAAACGGCACCTCCGGAGGTAACCCCTGACCGAGAGAAGCTCCGGACCTGACACGTGGCAAGCCACCCCGGAGCTTCCTGCTTCTCCCAAGCAAGCTCCGGAGCTGCCACGTGTCCATACGTCGGAGCTTGCCGCTTCAAGCCCCCGGGAGACGTTGTAACGGCTCCGGATCTCCAAAGGACAGCCGCGGACTTCAAGACCCGATTAATTATCATTAATTCCACGTTAATGATATTTAATCGGACGATCTTAACACCTGTAACGGCACTGTCGGAGCCGTTACAGGGTTATTAACAACAATTAATCTCGTGTCAATACTAATAACCGCCAGGGCCACATGTCGGGCCAGGCTGACTTGTAACGGTTTGTCCTTGTACTATAAAAGGACAAACCGACGATACACGAGGAGAGGACTCTCGAACTCTCAAAAGCTCACAAGTTAAGACAACACACACACACCCGTGGAGTAGGGTATTACGCTCAGGCGGCCCGAACCACGTAAACCACTGCGTCACTCGTGTCCAATCGCGTTTCACTTTCTTAAGTCTCCGCGCGCCCAAACCGAACCACAAACTCCTTCAACACTTTCATAGTGTCAGGAGATCTGCCGACTCCAACAGTCGACAGTTGGCGCGCCAGGTAGGGGCGCCTGAGATCTTCAAGAATGGTGAATTCTGCGGCTGGATCATCCAACGGGCAACCTGCTGCTCAGGCTGTCGGAGGCAATCCCTCCAATATGCAGCCACCGGCAGGAGCCTCAGTTCTAGCAGGAGTCACACTCCCACCACCACCATCTTCTCCGGCAAGACATGCCGGACGTCATGATGGTGCATCGGCGTCACATTCTGCGCCGGCAAGTCGTGACAACCCAGAACACGCGCTCCATGCAGCGCGTGCTCTCCTCCAGCGACCACCACCTCCGGATGCATCTCAAGGTGCCATGGAGCAGTGGAGAGCTGATATTGAGCATTTGGTCGCAACAGCGGCCGAACGCCTCAATAACCAGGGTCCAACTCCTTCAGGGCGGGCCCCGTCGCAGCGACGAACGTTGTCTGGAAGACTTGGTCCACATGTCTCCAACAACCGGAGAAGAGCTGCGTCACAGCAAGTGACATCGTTGCCCTCTGGGGCACGACGCGCCCATACCGCATCTCGACTTTCGACACATGACCTCCGGGCGGAGCTTGATCGCCGATACCGCCAACAGGATGGCCGTGTCCACATCGAGCGAGCTCGAGAAAGACGAGATGCTCAAGACCTTTCTACTCTGGAAGGAGTAGGAGGAGGCTGTTCCTCCCTAGCCATGCACCTGCGCATGGTTAGATGGCCACAGAATTTCCGGCCACACTTGCCGGAAAAATTCGACGGGACTGTTAATCCCGTAGAATTTCTACAGATATACTCCACTGCGATTTTAGCAGCTGGAGGAAACGAGGCCGTAATGGCCAATTACTTTCCAGTGGCCTTAACTGGGACCGCCAGGTCCTGGTTTATGAGCCTTCCACCCAACTCTATTGACAGTTGGGAGGAGCTGTGCCGCCAGTTCACCGCCAATTTCGGGAGTTCATACACCCGTCCGGGCACTGAACTGGACCTTTTTGCGGTCGTGCAAAAAGGGGGAGAATCTTTGCGGTCATTCATCCAGAGATTCTCTCAGGTACGTAACACAATCCCTTCTATCTCAAGCGCTTCTGTCATTGTGGCATTCAGACAGGGTGTACGAGATAAGAAGATGTTGGAGAAGCTGGCGATCAAAGAGATCACCAGCGTCACGGAGCTCTTCAGCCTGGCTGACAAATGTGCCAGAGCTGCGGAGGGCCGTGAAATGCACTCCAAACCAACCCTGGAGGATCATAAGAAATCCTCCAAAGAAGAAGTCGCTACCTCCGGGAGTGGCAAGAAGAAAAAGAAGACCAACAGCAAGAAGAAGCCGTCGGCCGGCACATCTAACGTTGCAGCCACTGCAACTCCTGGTGGCCGGGGGCCACGCCCCGAGAAGCGACCTCGACCGTCTTCTGAAGACGGTGGCAAATCCAAGATGTGGTGCCCCATTCACAAAACGAGCAGCCACAGACTGGAGGACTGCCGGGAGGTCCAAAACCTTGCCGAGCGCTACAGCAAGCGCCGGGAAGGGTCTCCCTTCCGACAGAGGGAGGGAAAACAAAAGGTCGATGAAGCTCCGGCTGAAGAGGAGTTAGGGTTTCAGGACCCCAAAAAGGTCTTGAAAGCCGTCTACACCTCCGTCGACGATGACTCCGACGTCTCCGACAACGAGCGTCGAAAAACCATGAACACCATCTTTGGTGGATCATGGGACATCACTTCTCGTCGCGTCATCAAGACTATGCGACGGGATATGGCTGCTGTAGCTCCTACAGCTAGACCGGAGCCACATCGGAAGTGGATGGACACACCCATCACTTTTGATGCTTCGGACTGTCCTCAAAGCATGGTCGGAGCTGGCCAATTACCTTTGATGGTATCTCCCACCATCAACAACATCCAGCTCCATCATGTCCTGGTAGATGGAGGCTCGGGGCTTAACCTCATCAGCTTCGAAGCTTTCACTAAGCTTCAGCTCCGACCTTCGGACCTCCAGCCCTCTCGACCTTTCTCCGGAGTAGGTCCGGGGGCCATCACTCCACTCGGAGCTATTACTCTCCCCGTTACCTTCGGGACCCGGGAGAAGTATTGCACCGAGAAGTTGATCTTCGACGTCGCTCAGATCAACTTACCATTCAACGCCATCTTGGGTAGACCTGCCTTGTACAAATTCATGGCAGCTGCTCATTATGGATACCTGGTGTTGAAGATGCCAACACCAGTAGGTGTTCTCCGAATCCGCGGAGATCGCACTGCCGGAGTAACTGCTCTGGAGGAACTCCATGCACTCACCACAGCGCAAGAGGAGGACTCCAGACAGAAACAAGCTCCACAACCTCCGAGCATTCGTCAACGAGGCTCGACCTCTGCACCTCGTGTGCAGCCAAGCGGCGACACCGACATTCCCGTCAAAGTCGTCCAAATTGGTTCCGATGTCACTCAAACTACCCGCATATCGGGTGGCTTGAACGACAAATAGGAACTCGCGTTCATCACTTTCCTCCGGGCTAACGTTGACGTGTTTGCTTGGCAACCGTCACAAATGCCTGGGATCCCCAGGGAAGTGATTGAGCACAATCTGAAGATTTACCCCGACGCTCGGCCTGTGCACCAGAAACCTCGGAAGCAATCTGTAGAGCGACAGAACTTCATCCGACAAGAAGTGAAGAAGTTGCTCGAAGCCGGATTCATCCGAGAAGTCTACCATCCAAAATGGCTGGCAAACCCAGTCGTTGTGCCTAAGGCCGGCGGGAAACTTCGGATGTGCGTCGACTACACCACACTGAATAAGGCATGTCCAAAAGATCCATTCCCACTACCTAGAATAGATCAGATAGTGGATTCCACCTCCGGGTGCGAGTTACTGTGTTTTCTAGACGCATATTCTGGATATCATCAAATCAGGATGTCTAGGGAAGATGAAGAACATACTTCATTCATCACAGTGGATGGATTGTATTGTTACACAGCCATGCCTTTTGGTCTCAAGAATGGAGCTTCAACTTTTGTACGAGCTATGTACAAAACTTTCGAAGAACTCATCAGAGACATAGTGGAAGTGTACGTCGATGACATCGTGGTTAAAGTCAAAAACAAGGAATCCCTCTTGGACACCTTGCAGGCTGTCTTCGACAAGCTGCGGGCCACCCGCACGAAGCTAAACCCAGACAAGTGCGTCTTCGAGATTAGTTCCGGAAAGCTTCTTGGTTTCCTGGTAAGTCACCGGGGCATAGAGGCTAATCCGGCGAAGATAAAAGCCATTGAAGACATGCGGCCACCAACCCGCATCAAAGACGTCCAAAAATTAACTGGATGTCTAGCAGCCCTCAGCCGGTTCATTTCAAGACTGGCGGAAAGGGCACTTCCCTTCTTCAAGTTACTGAGGAAGTCCGGACCATTCCAATGGTCTGAAGAAGCAGAGAAGGCATTCCAGGAGCTAAAACAGTTCCTCACCACCCTACCAGTCTTGGTAGCTCCGAACCCCGGTGAGCCTTTATTGCTTTACATTTCAGCTGCTAACAAAGTAGTCAGTATGGTTCTGATTGCGGAGAGACCGGAACTACCCAATACTCAGGAATCCAGACCCCTTCGGGAGGGTCCGGAGGTTCCTGAAAGCGGGTCTGGGTCCCAGCTCCCAGACTCGAACCCACAAGAAGTCACTTCAGAGGACCCTGATTCCTCCGAGAGAATCCAGGTCATTCCTGAAGAAGCTCCGGGTTCCTCTACCCAGAACCCGGAGGTCCCCGACGATAGTCTGGACCCCTCAGACAGGGTCCGGATCAATGAAGAGGAAGCTTCGGACCCCTCCGGGAGGATCCGGACCATTCAACGCCCAGTGTACTTCATCAGTGAAGTGTTACATGATGCCAAGACTCGATACCTAGAGGTGCATAAGCTGCTCTATGCAGTTCTTATTGCCTCAAGGAAGCTTCGACATTATTTCCAAGCTCACAAAGTCTCGGTGGTAACCTCATATCCACTTCGAGCGATCCTGCATAATCCCAATTCAACTGGGAATATAGCAAAGTGGGCAGCGGAACTGGCTGAATTCGACCTTGAATTCATTCCAAGACAAGCGATCAAGAGTCAAGCGTTGGCAGATTTCGTGGCAGAATGGACTCCCTCTCCATTAAACCCTGGGGGCCCCAGCGAGCAGAAGACGGAACCACAAGTTCCAGCCTTCACTAAGCCTCACTGGACTCTTTACTTTGACAGCTCCATGCAGAAGCAGGGAGCCGGAGCTGGAATCCTTCTCCTCGCACCAACTGGGGAGAAGGTGAAATACATGGTGCACCTTGACTTCAAGGCAACCAACAACATGGCGGAGTACGAAGCACTCATCTATGGATTAAAGGTGACACTATCATATGGTGTCAAGCAGTTGCTGGTCAAAGGAGATTCACAACTTGTCATCAAACAGGTGAAGGGTGAATGCTCCTGTAATAACCTCCAGCTGGCTGCTTATCTCCTTGAAGTCCAGAGGCTTCAAAAGGACTTCGAAGTCCTAGACCTTCACCATGTTCAGCGTGCTCACAACGCTGAAGCTGACGAACTCTCGACTAAGGCGTCAACCGGAGCTCCGGCTCCTGACGGAACCTTTGTCCGGAGGTTGTCAAAACCCACAGTTCAGCCTGCCGAACTGAACGAAGGGGGCGAGATCAGCATCCCGAAGCTGACGGTCCCGATGGCCCTGTTACCATGGCAGCCATCAAGGGTCGTAGGTGCTGCCGGAAGCTCCGAGCAACCCAGCACGCAAGACTCAAATGCTCAAGTCAGTTCCGATGCATGGATCTCGGAGATCCGGAACTATTTGAAAGACAACATCCTTCCTGACGATGATGTATCCGCTGACCGGGTAGTCAGATTGGCTAAAAGATACACGTTGGTAGAAGGGGATCTCTACCGGCGCGGTGCCAACGGCATCCTAATGCGGTGCATCACAAGGGAAGAAGGCTGCGAGCTCCTCGCAGAAATCCATGGAGGTGAGTGTGGGAATCACGCATCTTCCCGCACGCTGGTCGGAAAAGCCTTTCGGCACGGCTTCTACTGGCCTACAGCGCTCCAGGATGCTACTGAGCTAGTGAAGAAATGCAAAGCATGCCAATTTCATGCAAAGCAAATTCATACACCTGCTCAGTCCTTACAAATGATACCTCCTACATGGCCTTTCGCTGTGTGGGGGATGGACATCTTGGGACCCTTCCCAAGAGCCGTCGGAGGTTACAAGTTCCTGTACATCGCCATCGACAAGTTCACCAAGTGGCCGGAAGCTACTCCTGTTGTGATGATCAACAAACAATCTGCAATCAATTTTCTACAATCTATCGTGAGCAGATTCGGAGTCCCAAATAAGATCATCACTGATAATGGGACTCAGTTCACAAGCTCCGCATTTCAAGGATATTGCGAAGACCTCGGCATACAAGTTTGCTACGCTTCCGTAGCTCATCCTGCCAGCAATGGACAAGCCGAGAGAGCAAACGCAGAGATCCTTAAAGGACTCAAAACGCGCACTTATGAGCGTTTAAAAAAGCACGAAGCTAATTGGATCGAAGAGCTTCCGCCCACTCTATGGGCTAACATGACTTCTCCAAGTCGGGCAACCGGAGAAACACCCTTCTTCCTGGTGTACGGAGCTGAAGCGATCCTTCCTCCGGAAATCACCTTGGGTTCCCTCCGAGTCCGGACCTTCGACGAAGCCGCGCAGGACCAGCTCCGGCGTGAAGACCTAGACCTCCTCGAGGAGGGAAGGTGCCAAGCAGCTGTTCGGAATGCCCGATACCGCCAAGCTCTACGGCGCTATCATCAGCGGCATGTACACAACCGACAGCTCGAGGAAGGCGATCTGGTGCTACGGAGAATACTATCCAGAGAAGGGCAAAACAAACTCTCCCCCGGCTGGGAAGGGCCCTTCCGAGTGATCAAAGTATCCCGTCCCGGAAGCGTTCGCTTGGCTACCGAGGATGGGACACCTCTCCCAAATCCTTGGAACATCGAGCACCTCCGTAAGTTCTACACTTAATTCCACGGAGGTGAGTCTTAAGTAACTTGAAATGTATGTTATAGAGTCATTGTACAGAGTCGGGTAGTTCCTCCGGGAGAGCAACCGGATCTTTCCCGAAAGGTTTGAAAAGCTCATGCAACACTTGATACAGTCTCCGGACTAGAAGTGTGGCTAACTACCCTGGGTCAAACGAGAAACCAAACACACTTAGTCTGGTTCCGTACCCTAAGAGTGTACTTGTTTCCCCTGTACCCCGGACCTATAATGAAAGACATCTTCATGTGAAATAGACTCCACGTGCATTCATTTTTGCATAAGGCTCGACATTTTTATTTTTCTCTTTCTTGTCTATAACAGAAACGTGCAATTCTTAAGAAGTTCTAGTTTAACCGGTTTATGTACGATTTGAGTTGAATTGTCGGATTTTTTAGATTTAAATGTCGTCTGTGGCCAACTCGCCTGAAAGCCGCCAAGCCATTCTAGGGCCGGAGTGCGCTATCGACTTAGCCTGGTCAAGCACCCTAAGTACGCCACTCTACCTACATCCCGGCAGGCCAAAGTAAGGTGGGTCCATGGACAATTGGATCTGAAAGAAAAGACAATTCATCCAATTGTACTAAAAATCGTGTTCAACTTGAAATTCTCTTGAGAACCGTAAGCCGCGACGAAGTTATAGATAAGGAACGAATTTTACTATTTTTCTTGGCTTAAGTGTGTAGGAAAAATGAACCCTATGTTAATGGAGAAAACCGGAGCTAACCAAGCTCCGACTCCCACCAGGGTGTCAACCACCGGCGTTAACTTAAAGATGGTGAGAAGACTCTATCACTAGAATCTGTTGCCAGCAAGCCAGGCGTGGCAAGGGTCATTGCCGGAGCTACTAAGCTCCAACACCTTGGAGTATTAACTATCGACGCTTAACGCGTTGGTAGAGGCCATTACCGGAGCTACTAAGCTCCGGCGATGGACAATGCTGGAGTTTCTAAGCTCCGACGACTTCAAGGGACCTTCACTATCGAAAACTTCGGACCTAAACTATACGAGTTCGAAGCAAATTTGTCTTCAACAAAACTCAACATCCTTTTGGTACATGTCCACAATCAAATTGTGCACATATACCAGGGGGCCAAGTGAAGACAAAGATGTTGAAGACAAAAAAATGAAATTCGCAAAAAAGTGAGGATTTCATTTCATCAGAAGACCAGAGATTACATCTGGAGACAAGGGATTACAAAATTGAGGAAGAAGAGAAGATACAAGTAAAGGCTAAGAAAGACAGTCCTAGACCCTATGGAAGAATTCGGCGACCTTCTGGGCGACCTCCGACACGCTGGCTCGGGTAGCTTCGCCTTCTCCTTCGACGGGGCCTTCAAGCACCGGGTCCAGAGGGAATCGAGAGTTCCGGCTAGTGTAGCACGTCAACACATACTCTGTGACGTTCCTAGCCAGGGATTGCCCCTCGACCTCCAGCTGGTCCGCGATGACGTCGCCCACCTTGGAGAGCTTGCTGCCCGCAGCGCTCAACGCTTGCAACGCAAGGTCCGGCTCCGGCTCCGGATCATCCGGGAGCACGGGGCTGAAACCCATCGGCGCCAGCGCATCGTCGGCCTTGCTCAGGAACTCCCAAATTTGCAGGGAGTTCGTCTTCCTCAGGCCCTTCATCTCTTCCAAGGACCTCCGGGCCGCCGCCAGCTCCGAATTCTCGCGGGAGAGACGCTCAACTTCTTTAGCGTTTTGCTGAATCTTCGCAGCAACCCGCTTCTCAAGTCTTCCGAGCTCCTCCTCCCGGAGGTGGATCTTGTTCTGGCGGTCGACCAGGTCTTTCTCCCTAGCCTCTATTTTCTTCTCCCGGGCGACAAGGGCACACTCGTACTCGTAGAGTTCCTGCCCCCGCACCCAGGTCTTCTCCTCTTCCTCGAGGCAGCGCTCTTCCAATTTTTTAGTGCGCTCCTCGATTCCCTTGTCCGCCAGAGCTGTCTTCTCGGCGAGCTCTTCTTCACGTCGCAAGACGTCATCCCGTAGCTCCAGGAGTTTTTGCTCCTCATCCTCGAGCCGCTTTTCCCTTCCCTCAAGTGCCTCTCGGCGCTTGATGAGTGCGGTGCTGATGGCTTCGAGTTGATCAAACCGAGCGTTGGCCGCGTCGTTAGCAGCCTTAGCTTGGTCATGGTACTCCCGGGATTGGGCGTCGAGGTTGTGAGTCATGCTCTCCCTCTCGTCCAGCATCTCACCCCAGAGCTCCAGGCGGACCTTCTCCCGCCTGATCCATTCCTTGTCATCCGCAATCCTCGACTGCGCAAGCTTGGTCTCGAATTGGAGTCGATTACGCCACCTCCTAAGGGTTTGGCGCTCCTCTTCAAGAGCCTTGCTGTCGTGGAAGAAGGCTAGTTGGACTTGACGTAGACTGGAGCAAGCGTTGTCGATGGACATCGACAGCGAGATGGGCTCCGGACCTTCTGGGGTCTCCTCCGCTGGTTCCAGCGGGTCTTCACTTGCAAAAATTGGGTCCCACTCTACGAGAGTGGAACCCCGAGCTTCCAAGTCACTAGGGCACTCCTCCGGGATGGCCTCAGTCGCCACCGAAGAAGGTCCTGCCACCAAGCCTTCATTTGCCCCCTCAGGCTGGGGGCCGGCGACTTCGTTCAGGCACTCTGGCTCAGCCACGGGTACCATCGACGTCGTCGCCTCCACTGGCTCCGGCCGGGACACTTCTTCTGAGGGAGGCTCAAGCTCCCTCGCCTCTTCGATCACCGGCTCTGCGGCCGGCGCTCCAGCAATCACCGGCTCTGCGGCCGGCGCTTCAGCAATCACCGGCTCTGCAGCCGGCGCTCCAATAGTTACCGGCTCTGCGACCGGAGCTTCGGAAGTAACCGGCTCAATTGCCGGAACCACTTCAACTTCCGGCTCGCACGCCGGGGCTTCAGCTACCTCCGGCTCAACCGCCGGGGCTTCAGCACTTTCCGGCTCTGAAGCCGGGACCGCTACATCCTCCGACTCAACAGCCAGAGCTTCTACTTCTGCAGCACCAGGACCCGGAGCTTCAACCTCCGGAACGGGTGCCGCTGGCGCATCTTCAATCCCGTGGTCCGGCGCTACCACGGGAACTTCTGGAGACGAGTCGAGGTCCATGACCACGACAGCCGGCGCCGGAGCTGTCGCAGCCTCCACTTGGGGCGGCACCGGAGTTGGAGCAGAAGCCCCCGCAGCCTCAGACACTGTGGCCGAGGGCGGAGCTTCACTCCCCTTCTTGGGAACGCTGCAGATAAAGAATGAAGAAATTAAGCAAACGGATGCTATAATCAAAAGTTAATCGAGGTAAGCAAGAAAAATTACCTTGGGAGGCTCACGCACCAGCTTGCGCGGAACCTCTTTCCCGGACGTTCCGGGCTGGCCACGGTCGGTGTAGGGGCTCCGGAAGGACTCCCAGGACTTGCCGTGGCCGCGGGCGTTTCCCGGGTCGGAGCTCTCCTTGATCGGGAGGAACTCCTGGACCTGGAGGCCCTCACCGCTTCTCGTGCCGGAGTCGCCTGCCCGGAGCTGGCACCCCCGGAGGGACCCACCACGGGAACAGCCGCACTCCGGGAGGATCCCACCGCCGGAACAGTAGCGCTCCAAAAAGACCCCACCACGGGGACAGCCGCCACGGTTGCGGAGGATCTTCCTCCCTGAGGATGGGGAACTGGGGAGGAAGTAGCAAGAAAGACGGACCTTCCGTCAGCATGTCGCAGCTTCCTCTTCCGGCTCTTCGGCTCCTCCGCCAGCTCCTTGCCCTTGCCGGTGACCTCAGCTCTTGGCTGAGAGACAGGGGCGGAGCCGCCTTCCGACAACCCGGGGATCGCCAACCGAGCGGTCGATCTTCTCTCGACGACGCCAAGGTCGTCAAGCGCGGGCATCTTCCTCCGGAGCTCCCTGCTGAACTCAACTTCCACGTTCAGGGGGAGGAAAGCCGGCGGCGGAGTCAAGTACTCTCCGTCAACATCGATGCCGTGCTGGAATTTCTTGAGGTGAAACTCCAAGGACTTCCCCACCATGCTGGACTTCAACCCGGTCTCAACCCGGTCCTCGTCCATCACGCTGTTGAGGGCCCAGGCGAGCTTCTCCCTCCTCTTCAGCGGCGCCCACCTGTTGGACAGGAAGTTGCAGAACACCGCCTGGGGAGTCAATCCTCCCTCCACACATTGGCGGATCCTGGACAGGACGGGGTCGAAAGCTGCCACCAGCACCGGAACTTCGCTCCACACCGACGTGTCAATGCCGGGCAGACCGTCTGGCAACTCCAACCGCTCGTGCTCCTCCACCCGAACGACTACCCAATCTTTCTTCCAGTCATCCCACTTCCCGGAAGGGAATGACCGGAGGTACTTGAACGGGCACTTCTTGCGCTTCACAAAGTAGTAGAAGCCAAGGTACTCGTCGCTTCGGCCGGTGGTTTGGACGGTGAAGAAGGTTCGGAAAAGCTCAATGCAGGGAGGGATGCCCACCCACATCTCGCAGAAGTGGACAAAGATAGACACAAGGAGGATGGAGTGAGGGCCAAGGTGGTATAGCTGCAGACCATAGAAGTCCAGCAGCATCAAGAAGAAGGAAGAAAACGGTGGGATCAGCCCCACCATGGCGTACGATGAAAAGTACACCATCTCGCCGGAGTGCTCCTTTTTAAAGGGAAGCTCCCCGCCGGCGCGGACCGAACGGTTGAAGAAGTCCGACGACCACCCCATGAGGGCTCGAACCTTCTTCAGATCGCTCTCCGTCTTCAAACGACTCTCACGCAGACCCAACTCCATCGCAGCACAGCTAGGCAAGAGAAGAGGAGCAAAGCACTAGTTGGGAGTTTGAGCGCAAGAACAGATGGAAAGCGTAAAGAACTCCCGACGGTGCGCTTTCCTTCTTAAGTAAGCCCTTGCAACGCTTGGATGGAAACTGCAGGGGAGTCAAGGATACTACTCAAGAATTCAACCCAGCCGATGACAAGAGGGCCCGGGACCACCCTGACGATCAAGTCGAGGTTCTTACCCAGGCGAACAGTTGTCATCACGAGGCGGGAAACCCAAAGGCGGCGGACTGACAAGGCGCGCGGAACCGATACGGTTTTCGTATCGGGAACCGGCGACCTTCAATTGCGAGAGATCCGCACGTCAAAGATCTTATCTGCCGCCTGAGGTGCGCCACGCGTCGGGACTTAACCGTAAAGCCCCGCCAAAGGCACCTCCGAAGACCCTTGAAGACCCAGTTCAAGAGTCGCAAGTGTGGACCCACCTCCGGCGGAATGACTTCATCCCGTTGGCCTTCCCCGGAGGTAGGTCCAGGGGGCCACTGTCGGTACCCTAAAAACCATACACCCCCTGAGGATACAAAGATCTCAAGGGAAGGACATCTACTCAAATTGAAGACCCTCGGGGGCCCACTCGCCAGACGTAACCGGACCCGCTTCTCCAACATGGTTAGCCCCTAGGTTGCCACGTGTACTGTCAGACCAGAGCTGTTACCCACAAGGGTGAAGCTCCGGGCTAGATACTGAAACGGCACCTCCGGAGGTAACCCCTGACCGAGAGAAGCTCCGGACCTGACACGTGGCAAGCCACCCCGGAGCTTCCTGCTTCTCCCAAGCAAGCTCCGGAGCTGCCACATGTCCATACGTCGGAGCTTGCCGCTTCAAGCCCCCGGGAGACGTTGTAACGGCTCCGGATCTCCAAAGGACAGCCGCGGACTTCAAGACCCGATTAATTATCATTAATTCCATGTTAATGATATTTAATCGGACGATCTTAACACCTGTAACGGCACTGTCGGAGCCGTTACAGGGTTATTAACAACAATTAATCTCGTGTATCAATACTAATAACCGCCAGGGCCACATGTCGGGCCAGGCTGACTTGTAACGGTTTGTCCTTGTACTATAAAAGGACAAACCGACGATACACGAGGAGAGGACTCTCGAACTCTCAAAAGCTCACAAGTTAAGACAACACACACACACCCGTGGAGTAGGGTATTACGCTCAGGCGGCCCGAACCACGTAAACCACTGCGTCACTCGTGTCCAATCGCGTTTCACTTTCTTAAGTCTCCGCGCGCCCAAACCGAACCACAAACTCCTTCAACACTTTCATAGTGTCAGGAGATCTGCCGACTCCAACAGTCGACAGTCCCCTTTAAGCTTAGGCAGCCCACGTATGCGATCAAGAGCACTAACACGTGTTAGATGATCAAAGCCTACGTGACCAAGTCTATGATGCCAAAACTATAAGTCCTTTCAATCATTAGCAACTAGACACCTATGCTTAGAGAAAGACATATCAAAATCATCTTTAAAAACTCTTTCAAACCGTGACATGTTAAAAATAAGCTCACTATTTGAACCTACAACTTTGCAGCAGTTTTTATTGAAAATAATTTCCAGATTTTCATCTAGCAATTGTGAAACAGAAAGCAAGTTGTATTTCAAATTTTTGACAAGTGCCACATCTTTCAAAATGTGGTGATCATTTACTCTAACCGAACCTTTAGCAATTATAGGAGTTGAATAATTATCGGCAAAAGTAACATTCTTTACACGTGACACAAAAGAGAGGGAGGAGAACCAATCTTTGTTACTGGTCATGTGGCGTGAGCAACCTGAATCCACAATCCAAATGTTCTGCTTCCTCAAACGTGTAACCTACATAGAAGCATAATACGTCGATGACTCAATACTGGGGTTAGTCAAAAGGCATTTAGGAATCCAGTACTGAGTCACGCGACGTGCAGCAAGAAAAACACGCGAAAGCTGAGACAAAACAGCAGGTTTATGAGTCAAAGTTTGAGTTTTTTTATTCTTAACTACTGAACTATAAGGTGTTACTTGTGTAGCACAAAAATCAGTAGCTCCAGAGGCAAAAACGGAAGGTCCGGAGGTAAACTTTGAATGTTCTTTACTCAAAACAGCAGGTTGTACATTCGGTTCAATATGTGCAGAAAATTTTGCTTGAAAGTTATGAGATTTAGCAACCATTCTCTTCCTTTTCTGTTGTTTAGCTAGTCTATAACAAAAATCTATGACATGACCATCTCTACCACAGTAGGTACAATGAAATTTAACTTTGTGTTCATGTCTAGATGAGCAAACAACATTTTTATTTGAAACCAAATGAGACAATACTCCTGCAGATATGAAAACCACTTCTTTTTTGTTTAGGAACTGTTTGAATCAAACCACTTCCTAATGACTTTACAATTTTAGGTGGATGTGCCTTAGCATGAGCATGAGAATCAAAACCTAAACCAGTTTTATCATTGCAAGACTTGGATGAATTCAGCAGCAAGTTTAGGTTCTTATTCCCATTACAAAACCGATCAAATGTCTTATGCATGTTATCAAGTTTATTGGACAGATCAAGGCAATTTTCACATGAATTTTTTCCTTTTAATTTGCAATTGGAACGATATTTAACTACATGACAACGTAAAGCATTGTTCAATATAGAGATTTCATTCATAGCATCTTGCAGTTTCTTATCAAGATCATCACAACTAGAACAATGCAAATCAATTGTAGAACAAGAAGCATCTTTTAAGTTTCCAATATTAAGTGCAGCAAGCTTTTTGTTCTTTTCAATTCCAAGTTCAAGTTTATCAAGTGTGGAGGTATGTGCATTTCTTAGGGAGGACAATTGTTCATATATTAATTCACATGAGGAACAAGAATCATCACTAGGAATCAAGGATTTCAAACGATTAATTTCAGATTCTAGTGACTCAATTTTAACAGCATTGTCCCTAAGCTTTTTGTCCTTTTTCTTTACAATAACAGTGGCACAAGAAATAGCATCACACATTTCTTCGCAAGTAGGACATACCTCTTCATTGTCGCTGTTGTGTTCTGCCTCCTCCATACTTGATCTTGACTTGCCCGCCATGAAGCACAAGTTTGCCAAATCATCTTCATCACTTCCAATGTCCACGTCGCTTGAGCCAAGTTCCTGGAGTGCTGAGATAAAACTGCTCAACAATTGACGTCCTGTAAAACCCTTCTTTTTATTCGTATCTTTTGCAGAGGAGTGCTTCGTTCTTGTTTTCTTTTCATCCCGGGAAGTAGGTCCTGAAAGGTTAGGGCAATCTGAACAAAAATGTCCTGTCCTACCACATTCAAAGCATCGTTGAGGTCCGAAGCTTCCTCTCCTTCTAGTTCTCACATTTTGTAATGCTTTTGAGAGCCGGGTAGAGATGAGCGCTAGCTCCTCCTCTGGAAACTCCTCAATCTGTTCAAGGGTTACAAAGGACAGCAAAGCAAGTGTACCACAAGATGATGTTGATCGGAACTAGGCATGTCACGTTGAGAAACAAAAGCAATAGACTTGTTGGGGTTCTTACGTGAGATTATGTCAATTTCATGAGTTTTTAACTTGGAATATAGCACATCTAAAGTAAGTGAACTCATGACAGTAGATTCACGAATAGATGTGACTTTCAGCTCCCAAATTGACATATTTAATGCACTTAGCAATTGCCTAGCATTTTCAGCTTCTGAAAAATTAACATTGACACTACGCAAGTTGCTGAGAATCTTATTAAAGCGAGCAAAAAGGTCATCAATAGACTCACTGGGTTGCATCTCGAAGCGCATGTATTCTTTCTTGAACATGTCTTGCCTTACCTCTTTGATTGTGTTGGATCATTCGTGGTATTCACAAAGTGCTTTCCACACATCGTATGCAGATCGGAGGTGTGCAACACGGTCGAAGTCGCTTTGTGTTAATCCTTGTATGATCAAGTTCCAAGCCTTGTTGTTGTCGACATCTCTCAGATTTGTAGCTGTAACTTGATCGTTTGATGGCACTTCGTAAGGCTTGTATACCTTCTCCCATATTGCAAAGCCTTGTGCTTGGATGAAAGCCTCCATGCATGCCTTCCAAACCTGAAAATCAATACCAGCGAACACACAAGGTTTGGCAGAGTACTTCTCCATGATGATTAGTCAAAAAAACGTGCAAATCACAAAGATTAGAGCACCGTGGCTCTGATACCAATTGTAGTATAGAAGAGCACGTGAAAATCTACTAGAGGGGGGTGAATGGTAGATTTAAAAATCTTACGCAACGGAAACAATTAAACCCCAACCCCTTCAGCAGAAAAATGATCTGTAAAAGAAATCGTGTGAGACTAATCAAAACGTGTTCCACCGTGACAAAAGTGATAGATATCAGAGAGAATCAAGTCACAAAGACAACACAACAAGAATCACTCAAATCCGTCGGGAAAAACTCAAGTTATGATCGAAAGATCGAACAAAGGTCAATCTGTCTTACCCGAGAAAAACAGTTCTGGAATGCTGCAAAGAAACTCGTGTAGATCATAGAACACAATTCCAATGAGCGCGAAATTTTGACAGATGATAGATAATCAAGTTGTGAAGACAACCCAAAAGAATCACGTCAATTAGTCTGTAAAATCGAGTTATGATAAAACCACAGATGAAAGGTAGTGCTGTCCAGAAACTCGACGAGTAAAACTTGTCTGGAACAAGTCGGACGAACAAGGCACAAAAGTTCCTTCAAACTACGAATTTTATTCAGTATAACACAAGAGGAACAGCCCCAAAGTCGTGCACCACGAGCTCTGTGCTCCCTTGCTTATATAACCAGTTCGAAAGCCAACTCAACTCAAATCAGGAACCTAATCCTACTCTATTCACAAATTGTAACTTTCCATAACTGCTTAAGATTCTTCTATACGCAGATAGAAGCAATCTTAAGACTACCAAACACCTTAGAAATGTATCATATATTCCTAAAACAACTAAAATTCATGACCCACACGAAATTCTATCATAACCAACTCAAATCTTTCCATATTTGAGTCAAACCCGACTCAGCCGCAGCCCGAGTCCATAACCTAGTCGGTTGGACCTTTCCGACCAACTCTTTACGTCCACATCTTTTCATCACGTCTCGGAACCATGTAGCCACGTCCATGCACTCCTTGCACACGTGCAAACATCTTCCAATGACGTCCACGATACTTTCACATGCATTGTTCTTGATTCAATCATGTTGTGCAACCTCCTGATCAGCTCAACCACAATTCCTCCTGAATTTGGTTGTTGGAACCTCATCTCCTCCCTGAGACTAGTCCAATGGATCCCATCACCGGCCATGTCTTAAACTCAAGCAACACCTGCATATGAATAAACAACCAATCCATAAGAGCCCAAGTCCTCGACTTGACTCAAGTTAGTTCCGAACACAACACCTTATGTGAGAACCTCACATAAGCATGTTGCAAAACCACAGTAACACGATATCATCCATGTCAACCAAAAATGCATTAAAGACTTAGCAAATGAATACTAAACAATCTTTCCAGAGATGTAAAGGAAGTACGAAACATTGCAAATGAAAAACAGAAGCATTGCGGTCAAGTTCCGGACCTTGCCAGAGCAACCCGGACCTTGAGCCGGAGCTAAAAAAAGCTAGTAGAACCTAGCGCCGGAGCTTACCAAAACTAGTACAACCAAGCTCCCGTCGGAGCTTACAAAACTAGTCGGACCTTAATAAAAAGGTGTTTTGGTGATATTCAAAACTTTTATCGTCAAAGCAAGTGTATTCACTACAAGCCAATGTATTCAGCACACATAGGTGTTACATTTTCACAATCCGTTCCTGAGATGGATTGTTCCCGAACCATGACTATGAAGCCAGGGCAAGTTCATAGATAGTAGAATAGACGGGTTCCGCCAAAGGCGGTGGCTCACTGAACTTGCCCTTTGGGGCAGAATAAGAAACAATGGTGGGATGCTCCATATATGTGGTCATAAGAAAAGGAAAGGTAGGAAGATAGATACGAGGGTGAACATGGTTCGAAGATTAACAGCAACCGTTCCCCAGCAACGGTGCCAGAAATGCTTTGTCGACGTTTCTTACGTAAATGATAAAAATCTACAAGGGCACGAAAACTATCGTGTGGAACTTCCCCTTAAGGTGTATTCCCAAGGGTATTAAATCCAAGGAACGTGTGTGCTAATCTTACGAACTAATTCACCAAGGACACAAAGTTGTTTGGTAGGCAAGGAACAGAGAGGAATTCAAAGTATTGATTCTAATTCAAAGAGATTTGTGGTAGTTGCTTGCTTTGGGCACGGGTTTACCTCTAGTAAAACTAGAATGACTCACGCTAAGAGCCTATCGCACAGCTGAACGTGGAGGATTACTATTGACGGCTATTATATACCAATTTCACCTGTTAATATAACTCAATTATGTGAAGAAATTGTCATTTCTTGCACACATCACTTTTCTATTTAACCTATTTCCACTTGTCCTTGGAGAAAGTAGTGCATGCATGGATTCTATGAAGAATTGAAGTGAAACAAGGGGATTGATCCTATAAAATATCATTCCAGCGAATCAGGCGACGCCACATAGCACCACATGGCTCACAAACAAAAGTATCCGTGGCCATCCAACGGTGTAGCACCCATATCGTGGAATGGGACCCACCTGTCAGTCACCTGGAGGAAGAACTAGCCGTTTGGAGCCAGGACCAGGTCGGCCGACCCCCCTAGTCGGCCGACTAGTTCCTGGCGCCAAACGCAGTCAAACGCCACGTGTTGGCTCCTCCCGGCTTGAAGAGGTCAAGGGTGACTGATTCGCGCGCTTTTGGTGGCGGGAACCGACCCTCTCCAAGCTATAAATAGGACCCCTCACCCTTCACTTTAACAGACACCATCAGAGTATTCATCCATTGTATCAACTACTCTCTATAGGTTTAGAGGAGTATAGGCTGTAGAGAGGAGAGCCTCTAGTCTCTAGTCCAAGTAGGAGAGGAGTAGGAGTATCTTCCAAAATTCCAATTGGCAAAGGTATGTCTCCCATATTCCTATTTGTATTTGTGACTTTATTCATAATAAAGATGATATTTTTAGTCTTCTATTATTCATATACTTGGATGAAGTGTTTCTTGTTTGATTGTGGATTCCATGTATGTGGTAGGAGTAGTATTTATGATTATGCTATACCATTCTTAGTGCATCATCATAAACACTATAAACCTCCATTATAGTCTAATTAGCTATGATATGACTATATTCATATGAATTACTTATGCTATGAATTAACATTAGTTGAACGATGATTTAGTTCATTGCCTTAGGATGGCTTGTTCCTAGGCTCTTAAGGTAATTACTTAATATGCTAGCATGGTGCTAGGATAGAGAGTAGCGTTGAATGTCTCGCATGCCCATGAATTGAAGAGGTAGGCAGTAGGTGGTGACAGCCCTATATGTCCTTTGTAATCCTCCACGTTCGACTATGTCACAGGCTCTTGGTGGGAGTTGCCTAGTGTTGCTAGGGGTAAACCCGTGCCCGATGTGTTAATCCACTTAGCTTGAGAATTCATAGATAATATAATCATTAGTAACTAACTTAGGTTATGTATATGTACATTAGAAGCATAGTAGGAGTATCTACCTAACTCTTAGCCTAGTTCCTCTATTACCTCATTTATCCACTTAGGATATGATGTTCTTGTGTGTGTCACACTACCTCAATTGCCCTTTATCCATCCTTGCTAGAACCCTACCTAGGCCAATCTAGCCTTTCCACTTGATGATTGTTTTACTTCCATCTAGCCTTCCTTTGGGAAAATATAAATGAAAACGTTTGGTAATACTCTTTAAAGGGGAAATGCTACATCGATAGTTTCATTGTGCTTGCGGATTTACATATATAATCTAAAACATACCAACAATAATTTCTGGCACCCCTGCTAGGGATGAATTGTTAGTAGTGCGTAAGAAATATCAACAAACATTTCTGGCGCTGTTGCCGGGATGAATTGTTAGTAGTGTGTAGAAAATATCAACAACCATTTCTGGCGCCGTTGCTAAGGATGAATTGTTAGTAGTGCGTAGGAAATATCAACAATCATTTATGCCACCACTGCTAGGGATGAATTGTTAGTAGTGCGTAGGAAAGATCAACAATTACAAAGCATGGATAGGGTTGTCACCACATACTTCCTAACTCTTCAATCCGTGGGTCTACGAGATATTCACTGTTGATTTCTAACCTAAGCACCACGCTTATGTTCTAAATCACTACTCTAGTTGTTTCAAACAAAAAGCTACAACTAGAGCCTCTATTTAGTTAAAGCAATGAACCCACAATTAACTACTTGTGCAAACTACTTTTAATTGAAAAGGGGTACAAGTGTAGAAGACGGACTTGACAAGCACAAGCCTCCTTCTTCTAAACTCTTCACCACACTCTCTTTCTACTTGGCAGCCTCTAGGACTATTCTAAACCTTAAGAGTGGTATTCTATTCTCATCTTTTGGTGTGTGTGTGAAGTGAGGTATGGGGTGCTATTTATAGGTGGAAGAGGCTCGATTACTGCCACAAAATCTGCACGATTCAGTCATCCCCGCCACTAGGAAGCCAGGAGGAGTCTACAAGCATCGATTGACTGAGTTTGGCGCCAGGATGACTTCGACCGAACACCTTGTTCGGCTGAAGTGTTCTTCTGACCGTTTTGCGTGTGCTTTCTCCATGTCACTGCCAGGTGGGTTCCACTGACTAATATGGGTGATACACCTTTGGATGGCCTCAGATACTACTGTTTGTGGGCCATTCGATCCATGTGATGACACATGGTGTTGCTTGATTTGTCAGGATTCAATTTAATGTATTACTCCCTGTATGTCTTGGTATTTTTGGATATTAATGCACCTGCATACATATAAACACCAACACTTGTGGAATTGGTTAGTATTTAACCCTACCACTATGTTGTGTTTCTCATTTGGGCACATTATGAGGTGAATTGATGGTTTAAATATGGCACTTAAGGACCGTCAACAGGTACCATCAATGGGCTTGATGTTCACCAATGAGGAGAAGGCGCAACTTCTTGGGAGAAAAATTTCCCTACCTGGTGCACCAAATGTCAAAGTGTTCTTGCGGCACTTCCCCCCGGCCTGCCTGCTTAATCGCAGCTCGCAGAGGTTCTTTTTTAGGCAGGGGTGTTGACAGTCCTTAAGTGCCATATTTAGACCGTTAATTTACCTCATAATGTGCACAAAAAACACAACATAGTGGTAGGGTTAAAACCTAACCAATTCAACAAGTGTTGGTGTTTATTTGTATGTAGGTGAATTATGCCCAAAAATGCCAATACATGCAGGGAGTAATCCATTAAATTGGATTTCACCAAATCAGGCGATGCCATGTGTCATCACATGGGTCAAATGTCCCAGAAAGAGTAGTATTCGAGGCCATCCAATGGTGTAGAACCCATATCAATGGATGTGACCCACCTGACAGTGACATGGAGAAAGCACACACGAAGCGGTGCAAAGACCAGGTCGACCGACCCCCCTGGTCGGTCAACTTGGTCCTGGTGCCAAATCCGGTCAATCGCCACATGTTGGCTCCTCCCAGTTTCCTGAAGATAATCGTGATTGATTCGCGCACATTTTGTGGCGGGATCTGACCCATCTCCCCCTATAAAAAGCACCCCACACCTCACTTCACACACACACCAAAAGTTGAGAATAGAATACCACTCCTAAGGTTTAGAGTAGTCCTAGAGGCTGCCAAGTAGAAGGAGAGTGTGGTGAAGAGTTCAGGAGAAGGAGGCTTGGGCTTGTCAAGTCCCACTTCTACACTTGTACCCCTACAAAGGTTTTATTCAAAATCAAGTTAGCCTTTGTGAATTCATTTCAAGTTTGATTTCCAATTCAAGGTAGTATGCACAAGTAGTTACCTGTGGGTTCATTGCTTTAATTTATTAGAGGCTCTACTTGTAGCTTTGTGGTCGAAACAACTAGGGTAGTGATTTATAGTGTAAACGTGGTGCTTAGGTTACAAATCACCAGTGAATATCTCGTAGACCCACAGATTGAAGAAGTAGGCAATAGGTGGTGACAGCCCTATCTGTCCTTAGTAATGTTCTACTATGCCATAGGCTTTTGGCGGGAGTTGTCCTAGTAGTGCTAGGGTTAAACTTGTCCCCGAAGCAAGCAGCTACCACAAATTCCTTTGAATTAGTATCAATACTTTGAATTCGTCTCTGTTTCTTGCGTACAGAACAACTTTGTATCCCTGTGTATATTAATTCGTAAGATTAGCACACACGTTCTTTGGATTTGATACCCTTGGGAATACTCTTTAAGGGGAAGTGCTACATAACAGTTTCCATGTGCCTGCGGATTTTTATCTGTGATGTAAGAAATGTCAACAAGCATTTATAGCACCATTGCCAGAAAATGATTGTTGTTAATGTTCGAACCTTGTTCACCCTTGTATCTATCTTCTTCTCTTACCTTTCCTTTTCTTATCACCACCGCATATATGGAATAGCCCATAATTCTTTCTTACTTTGCCCCAAAGGGCATGTTCTGTGAGCCACCGCCTTTGGCGGAACCCATCTGTTCTACTAGCTTTGAACTTCACCCTGGCTTCATAGCCATGGTTCGGGAACAATCATTCTTAGGAGTGGATTGTGAAAACCCTTACCACCATCTACGAGAGTTTGAACAACTATGTTCATGCCTTCTAATCAATGGTATGACACAAGAAACTCTCAAATGGAAGTTGATTCCTCTTTCCCTCAAAGAAAAAGCCAAACAATGGTACGACCACAACGTTGGGAAGACAAGCGAAAATTGGAAGGAATTACGAGATAGATTTTGTCTTGCTTTCTTTCCAATTGCTCGAATTGTTTGCTTACGGAAGGAAGTACTTTGCTTCCAGCAGATGGAGAAGGAATCCATAGGTGCATCTTGGGATAGATTTTCTCTTTTGAGAAATTCCGACCCAGATTTGTCAATTCCTGATCCGTTGCTTTTGCAACACTTCTACATGGGAATGAACAAATAGTTTGCCCTACATCTTGCCATTATGGCTGGAGGATCTTTCCTCCATATGACTTCAGAAGGAGGCAAGGATCCTCTAGATCAAATTCTAAAGAATTCTTCCTTCATTGTGGGAGCCTCCTAAGGAAGTCATGTCAAGAACCGAGGACGAATCCATGGACAAGGATGAACCCATTTCTTGATTATCTCAAACCTTGTCGGAAGAGTCCTCTCCGAACCAGAAACTACGAAGGAAGAAGAAATTCAACCTTCAAAGTTTATCTTTCACTTCGAGGAAGAAATATTTGAATATTTTGGAAATACCTCGAAGTACTATTGCCGTAGAAAACCATCATTTCCACTAACTCCACCTGACCCACCTGATGGAGTGTTCGTCCAACAGACGGTCAAGGAGTTAATCTCTATTCTAAGCAGGGACTGGACTGCAGAAGTTGAGCAATCACCCAAAATCCTTTGGATGACCTCACCTTTGGCAACCATTATATGTTTCATTAGAGGGACACCAATGAGGGTCCCATACAACCCCACTGTTGGAGCAAATCTCATCTCCGATTCTTGTGCTCATGCCATTCTGGGGTATGTGCCGTTGGCACCAACATGTAAATCCTCCTGAGATTCTTTTGGAAACATCCTTGAAGGATGCGGGGTTATACAACAGGTGTCTGTAAGACACAAAGATATTGAGTCTATCCTACACTTCCATGTGTTCGAAGTCCCAAATTTCGATATTATGATTGGGACTCCAATTGAGAAATTTCTCATGGAAATTCCTTTGGAAGGAAACCTCAATGTCAAACTGGGAGGGAGAAAATTCTCTAATCCTAACCTGCGTTCCAAGAACACATCCGCAGAATCTCCCATCCAAGATGAACCAATAGATGAGGTTAGAACTCTTCAATTCATAGCACCCCCTGAAATTGAAGGAGAAGAAGATTTCATCCAAGAGGAGGATGAATTTCAGGAGGCGATTTAATTTCAAAAAGAAGAGTTCTTCCCAAAACTTCCTATTGACTTAAAAATTCTACCTCCGTTCCTACGTTATGCCTTTCTAACGGTGATATGGAAGCCCCTGTCATCATAAATGACAAGCTTTCAGATGATGAGACACTCAAACTCATTGCCATGCCAGAAAAGAATAGAGCTATTTTTGGCTATTCACTGGAGGATCTCAAGGGGATTAGTCCAGCGCTATGCACCCATCGCATTCCTATTGACCCTGAGAGTGTCCCCTAAAAAGAACCTCAAAGGCGATTGAATAATGCGATGCGGGAAGTTGTCGAGAAGTAAGTCTTGAAACTTCTGCAAGCCGAGATTATCTACCATGTTCCTCATAGTGAATGGGTAAGCCCGGTTCAAGTAGTGCCTAAGAAAGGAGGTATGACGGTCGTTCAAAATGAGAAGAATAAATTAATTCCTCAATGAATGATCAGTCACGGGTTGGAGGATGTGCATTGATTACCGAAAACTTAACAAGGCTACAAGGAAGGATCATTTTTCACTGCCCTTCATCGATGAGATGTTAGAGCGGTTGGCAAAACACTCCTATTTTTGTTTCCTTGATGGGTATTCGGGTTATCATCAAATCCCAATACATCCCGACGATCAAAGTAAGACCACACTCACATGTCCTTACGGGACTTATGCCTACCGGCGTATGTCCTTTGGACTGTGTAATGCTCCTGCCTCTTTTCACAGATGCATGATGTCTATCTTTTCCGACATTATTGAGGAGATCATGGAAGTTTTCATGGATAATTTCTCTGTCTATGGAAAAACTTCATATCATTATCTGAAAACTTAGACAATGTCTTACAAAGATGCCAAGAGAAAGACCTAGTACTTAATTAGGAAAAGTGTCATTTCATGGTCCGTGAAGGCATCGTTCTTGGACACTTAGTGTCTGAAAGAGGGATAGAGGTGGACAAAGCAAAAATTGAAGTTATTGAATAATTTCCACCTCCTATCAATGTTAAAGGAATCTGCAGCGGTTTAGGTCATGCGGGGTTCTATCGGCGATTCATCAAAGATTTCTCAAAAGACGCTAGATCCCTCACCAACCTAATAGCTAAATAAGCTCTCTTCGATTTCGATCATTAATGCCTTAAATCATTTGATACACTCACTCATCTCAGCTCCAATCATCCAATCTCCCGATTGGACACTGCTATTCAAAATCACGTGTGATGCTAGTGATTTTGTTGTTGGTGTGATCCTAGGCCAAACCAAGATAAAAAAGTATCATGCAATAGTCTACGCTAGAAAAACTCTAACAGGAACTCAACTCAATTATGCCCCAACTAAAAAAGAGCTCTTAGCTGTAGTTTTTGTTATTGATAAGTTTAGGTCCTATTTGGCTGGCCCAAGGTCATAGTCTATACAGACTATGCTACCATGAAATACTTCCTCACCAAAAAGGATGCTAAACCAAGGCTAATCTGATGGATTGTTCTACTCCAAGAGTTTGACATAGAAATAAAGGATAAGAAATTAGCAGAGAATTCAGTGGCGGATCATCTCTCACGTATGGAAGTCATGCAAACGATGGAAATTCCTATCAATGACTTCCTACGAGATAATATGCTTCTTAAGGTGACTGACTCTCACCCTTGGTATGCGGATATCGTGAACTTCATGGTCATGGGATACGTACCACCAGGTTAAAACAAAAAGAAACTCATCTATGAGAGTCGTAGACACCTTTGGGATAACACATACCTCTATCGAGTTTGTGCCGATGGCCTTCTTAGAAGGTGTGTCCCATCAAAAGCACCAAAATTATTGAGAAATGCCATGCTAGCCCCTATGGTGGTTATTACGCTGTTTATCGTACCCAAGCAAAGACTGGCAGATTGGATTCTATAGGCCTTCTATGTATGAAGACACAAAAGAATTCATTCGCAGATGTTGGAAATGCTATAAGCATGGAGGAATCTCCCCCCTAACATATAATCTCCAAGTAGAATTATTTTATGTTTGGGGTATTGATTTCATATGACCTTTCCCTAGGTCCTATGATTGCGAGTATATCCTGGTGCCTGTAGATTAAGTATCAAAATGGGTAGAAGCCTTGCCATGCAAAAATGCTGATTCCAAGAAA
Organism: Tuctoria greenei; assembly: GCA_036927565.1. NCBI lineage: Eukaryota > Viridiplantae > Streptophyta > Magnoliopsida > Poales > Poaceae > Tuctoria > Tuctoria greenei. The sequence goes on from JAYESD010000004.1 coordinate 131,396,347, forward strand.
GCTAGGAAAATGTTCCATGAGATCATTTTCCCACGCTTTGGCACTCCCTGTATGGTCATAAGTGATGGAGGGTCTCATTTCATAGATACGACCTTCTGGAACTTTTTGAAGGAGCTTGGTGTCCAGCATAACATTGCTACTCCATACCACCCACAAACAAGTGGTCAAGCAGAAACATCTAATAAGCAAATTAAGAATATTCTGCAGAAGACCATCTTGGAAATGGGAACGGGGTGGAAGCATAAGCTACCTAATGCATTGTGGGCCTACCGTACTGCCTACAAAGGCCCCATCGGCATGTCTCCATTCCAACTTGTCTATGGGAGGACTTGTCATCTTCTTGTAGAATTGGAACATAGAGCCTCTTGGGCCTTCAAGTGGTGGAACATGGACTTTCATGAAGCCTATCGAAGTTTGGACTAAGACACTTCCCTCGGTACTACTAATAAGTAGTCCGTGGAGGTTCGTATTCGGATGAGGAGCTAATCAAGATCAAGAACAAGGGTGAACACAGAGGATTTTACGTAGTTTGGGCCGCCTGAGCGTAATACCCTACTCCACGGAGTGTTTGTGTATTCAGTGTATGTAAGGCTAAGCTTGGGATTCGTTGAGTGTGTCTAAGACTGCCTTTCTACCGTGCAGTGCATCCCTTTTATATGCCAAGGACTAGCTGTTACAGTGTGCGCCCTGGCCCGACATGTGGCCCTCTCTGTAATAAACTGCCCTATACACGATCTATGGTGTTAAGGGTGGTTAATAGCATGATAATGTGCCTTAACAAAACGGCGTTATCAGTCTTGATAGTCCTCTGACTGTGCATCATTAATATAGCATTAATGACGCGTTAACAAGATCTTGTAACGGCCAGTTGATAGCCCTTGAATATTCACGCCATTGAAGATCTCATTGTCTTCCCGTTGCAGGTTATGTACGGATGTCTGACATGTGGCAGCTCTAGAGCTTCCCCTACGGGGAGGTAGTCCGGAGCCACTTGACACGTGGCAGCATGGGATCTTCCCCTGTCGAAGAGGCAGGTCCGGCGCCCCGGGACACGTGACAGCACCGGAGCCATCCTAAGGAGGGAGGCAAGTCCGGCACTACGGGACACGTGGCAGCACCAGAGCGACCCTAAGGAGGGAGGCAGGTCTGGTACTGCAGGAGACGTGTTGCCTCCAGAAGTCCACGATACTGGAAAGTGGAACTCAATGCATCTTCTTCTAGTATGAAGTGATACCATGTATGCAGGGTATCAACAAAGCCGGAAAACACTGTTTGAAGAAAATTTCCGAGTTGGAAGAGTGGGGAGATAAGGCGTATCATAGTGCCAAAATTTACAAGGAAAAACCAAAAGATGTCACAATAAGAGGATTACGCCTAAAGAGTTCAAACCTAGAGATAGTTTTACTCTTCAACTCTAGGGTTATACTCTTTGGACATGGGAAGTTTAGAAGTAAATGGGAAGGACCCTTCACTACTCTAGAAACCTCATCCCATGGAGCAATCACACTCCAAGGTGATGATTATCATCTTTTTAAAGTGAATGGGCACTGACTCAAATTATTTCTTGAATACCTGAAGGAGGAGGCGGAAAAAGAAATTGATGTGATAAATCTTGTTGATTTTCACTCCGTTTCTTTCAATTCTATCTAAATTATCGACATCCAATTAATGGGCCCATCAATTAATCATCTATGGGTCCCATTAAGCCAACCCACGAAAACCTGGCCCCAGCAGAGCAAAAAGGGGTTCGGTCGATGTTCTGTTTTCTCATGCGGACTCTCCCGATGTATCCCAACAAGACTCTCAGTGCTATCATATTTTCCCTACTTATATATAGACGGGAATAGAGAGGGGAACCTTGCACCATCTAGAAAAATCCATCTCATGTTACTCCCGTCCAAGAGAATTGTGCCTCATGCCTCCTCTAGCTCAACCCTAAACCTGAGCGAAGACATCGCGCCGGCCAATGACAACTCCACCCATGCATTGGTGTCTGTCATAGCATTAGATGTTGTACCTCTCGCCATGGTCCTGCCACCGACGAAGACTCCGTGTGGGCGTAGCACCACACCTCATGGTGTTGCACGGTCACTCCTCTCAGAGAACGCCCATGAAGTCGAAGACACCTACATGTCGTCCGACTACAGCTGGCTTTAAGCCATTCAAGACCCGTCTTTTTCTTGAAAAAGATGAGTCACTCCCAAAGTTGTAGCCTGGCGAGGAATTTATGTACACTCTGAAGACCAAGGATAGTGACTAGTGAGCCACCACTACAAGTCACCTACGCGTACCTCGCCTGATCTTGTGGGAGATCGCCTCATTATCCATAGGGTGCACAAGCCTGAAGGAAGTCATGCAAAAGGATTTTTCAAGCAAGTGGATAATTTGGTGATGGAGGAGTTGACGGGCTCGTCACCCTCCAAAATTAGGCATCACCTCTCGCCACTTGGATCTCTTATCTCCGGATATATGTGCTACCCTGTTGTTTAAGTCATTTCCTATTCAAAATTGAATATTTAAAACGAATCAACTCAACATTCGAGATTAAAACTTGGTAGTCAAAATTTGCTTGAGCTAAAAATTTGAATACTTTATATTTCAATTTATTGCCATGTTTGTGATTCCCACAACGAAAGTAGAAAAAAACATGTCATCTAAGTATTTTACTAGTGTGATATGGTAAATGAGTTATTCGAGGAGATGTCTCTTTGCTAGAAATTGATTTTGATGTTTGCAAAAATTTGGAGTCTTGATCATTGTCTGATTCTCTCATTAGAAATTTAAATACCAACCAAGGTCATATGATACACTTATTGAAGACCACATGCATATTACACATTGTTTTTCATTGAATTTTGTCAAACTCGTGACCCAATTGAGTGACATGCATGAATTTCTGACTTATAAATTCTTGTGCACCCTATTCATGCAAAATATCTCACTTTGAGAATTTGCATCCACCATTCATCCATCCAATAAAGAAACTTCATACATTATGGTTATCAAAATCTCTCTAGAAAAATAAAAAGGAGTAGAAGACATGGCTACAAAAAAAGAGAAAAAGTAGCCATGTTTCATCCTTAAAGAGAGAAAACCATGGAGTCCACAATTATCCATTCCATTCATGTGCACAAGGATTTCCTTTGTCAAATTGTTTCTTGCATAAGTCTCTCATAGGAACAAGTTTTTGACTTAGTAATATATGAATTGCAATGTGTGCCACATTCATCCCTACCAAGCCCCAGATATATCCATATTTAGTATAGGGACAAAATTTGCAAAACATGCCACGATGAGGATCAAAACACTTTGAGAGATTCCAAATGAGAGACAAGGGCAATTATTTCTTTGACTTTCTGAATATAGCAAATGGTCATATCATTTTGGCAGGGGAAGATCCTAGGGGAGTACATTCCAATCATTCCACTGTTCAAACACCCAAGATTGATGTGGTAGACACATTCCAAAAAGAGAATTCATGAACTGAGGTATGAGTCGAAATATCTAGTACTCTCATTTTCTAACTTATAGAAAATTTATGACAACACCTTAGTTCTTCTTCTTGCCTTCACTCGAAAAAGAGCAAAGGACTAAGTCTGGTGGAGTTTGTTGACGGCCCTTAACTGCAATATTTAGACCGCAATTCACCTCATAATGTGCACAAAAGAGAAACACAACATAGTGGTAGGGTTAAAAACTTACCAATTCCACAAGTGTTGGTATTTATTTGTATGCAGGTGAATTATGCCTAAAAATACCAAGCCATGCAAGGAGTAATCCATTACATTGGATTTCGATGAATCAGGTGATGCACGTGTCATCACATGGATCAAATGGCCCACAAACAGTAGTATACGAGGCCATCCAATGGTGTAGCACCCATATAAATGGATGGGACCCACCTAGCAGTGACCTGGAGAAAACACACGTGAAACGGTGCAAAGACCAGGTCAGTCGAGCCCCCTAGTTGTTCGACTTGGTCCTGGCGCCAAACTCGGTCAATCGCCACGTGTTGGCTCCTCCCGGCCTCCTGAAGACGATGGTGACTAATTCACGTGCATTTAGTGGTGGGAACCAACCCTTCTCCCCTATAAATAGCACCCCCACCTCACTCCGCACACACACCAAAAGTTGAGAATAGAATACCACTCTTAAAGTTTAGAGTAGTCCTAGAGGCTCCCAAGTAGGAGAGTGTGGTGAAGAGTCTAGGAGAAAGAGGCTTGGGCTTGCCAAGTCCATCTTCTACACTTGTACCCCGACAAAGATTTGATTCAAAATCAAGTAAGCCTTTGTGAATTCATTTCAAGTTTGATTTCCAATTAAAGGTAGTTTGCACAAGTAGTTATTTCTGGGTTCATTGCTTTAATTTATTTGAGGCTCTAGTTGTACCTTTGTGTTCGAAACAACTTGAGTAGTGATTTATAACGTAAGCGTGGTGCTTAGGTTAGAAATCACCAGTGAATATTTCATAGACCCACAAATTGAAGAGGTAGGCAGTAGGGGTGACAGGCCTATCTGTCCTTAGTAATTCTCCACATTCGGCTAAGCAATAGACTCTTGGCGAGTGTCGTCCTAGTGTTGCTAGGATTAAACCCGTGCCCAAAGCAAGCATCTACCGCAAATTCCTTTGAATTAAAATCAATACTTTAAATTCCTCTCTGTTCCTTGCCTACAAAACAAATTTGTGTCCTTGGGTGAATTAGTTCGTAAGATTAGCACACACGTTCTTTCATTTGATACCCCTGGGAATACTCTTTAAGGGGAAGTGCTATGCAATAGTTTCCGTGCGCTTGCGGGTATTTGTCTATGATGTGAGAAACGTCAACAGGGGGATAGTCTCCGGTGAGGTCGCGTGTATGAGGGATGGTGAGACGATGGTTTTATGTGGTTCCAGCCGCCGGAGCGTAAGACCCTACTCCATGGTGAGAGTTGTATTGCCTGAGACTTGTGAGCTACGGAAGCTGGTGTGGGTTTGAGTGTGTCTGAATGGTGTGGAGCTATCTAGAGTCAGTGGCTACTCGGACCTTTTATAGTAAGGTCGGGCACCTTACAAGTGGGACCCGAGGCCCGACAGGTGGCCCTAGGGCGATCTTGTGCATGTACAAGATCTAAGGGAGAACTACCTGTGAGACCTATGTGTGCTGAATAGATTGGCTTGTAGTGAATACATTGGCTTTGACAATAAAAGTTTTGAATGATTTCATAACATCTTTTTAGCAAGGTCCGACTCTAGCTCCGAGCTTCTGCAAGGTCCGACAATAGGTCCGACTTTCTTTGTCTAGGTCCGACATGTTGTTGGTTAGCTCCGGCATGTCTTTGATAGCTCCGGCATGTCTTTGGTGAGCTCCGATATGTTTTGATAGGTCCTACTTATGTTGATTACCTCCAACATGTTTTTCTAGCTCCGTCTTTTGGGTTGACTAGTTCCGACTAGCTTTGGCAAGCTCTGGCGCTAGGTTGTACTAGCTTTTGTAAGCTCTGACGCTAGGTTGTACTAGCTTTGATAAGCTCCGGCTCAAGCTCAGGTTAGCTTTGGCAAGGTTCGAAGCTTGATTGTAATGTTCCTGCTTTTACTGCTCAAACTTGCTTTACATTGTTGCAAAGATTGCTTAGTATTCATTTGCTAAGTTTTTGGCGCGTTTTGGTTGATAGGGCTGATATCGTTTTACTGTGGTTTTGCAACATGTTTATGTGAGGTGCTCACGTAAGGTGTTGTGTTCGGAACTAAGTTAAGTCAAGTTGCGGAGTTGGGCTCGTACGGATTGGTTGTTTGTTCATGTGCAGGTTTTGCTTGAGTTCAAGACATGGCTGGTGACGGAATCCACTGAACTAGTCTTAGGCAGAAGATAAGGTTCAACAACCAAGTTCGGGAGGAATTGTGGTTGAGTTGATCGAGAGGTTGGGCAACATGTTTGAATTAAGAACAATGCATATGAAGGTATCGTGGACGTCGTTGGAAGATTTTTGCACGTGTGCAAGGAGTGCATGGACGTGGCTACATGGTTCCGAGGCGTGATGAAGAGATGTGGACATAAAGAATTGGTCGTGAAGGTCCAACCGACTAGGTTATAGACTCAGGCTGCGACCGAGTCGAGTTTGACTCAAATATGGAAAGATTTGAGTTGGTTATCATAGGATTTCGTGTGGGTCACGAATTTGATTTGTTTTAGGAATGTAGGATACATTCCTAAGGTGTTTGGAAGCCTTAATATTGCTTCTATAGAAGAGTCCTAAGCAGTTATAGAAAGTTCTAATTCGTGATTTGAGTAGGATTACAGTCCTAGTTGAGATTGGGTTGGCCTAAGGGATGGTTATATAAGCAAGGGAGGCCAGAGCTCGTGGGAGACGACGTTGGGGCTGTTCCTCTTGTGTTATATTGAATAAAATTTGTAGTTGAAAGGAACTTTTGTGCCTTGTTCGTCCGACTTGTGCCAGACAAGTTTTTCTCGTCGAGTTTCTACATAGCACTACCTTGTTTTGGTGGTTTTATCATAACTTGAGTTTTACAAATCCAATTGACGTCATTATTTTTGGGTTTTCTTCACAACTTGATTATATATCATCTTTCAAAATTTCACGGTCTTTGGATTTGTGGTTTCTGATCTACACGAGTTTCTTTGCAGCATTCCAGAACTATTTTTCTCAGGTAGGACAGATTGACCTTTGTTCGATCTTTCAATCGTAACTTGAGTTTCTCTCGACGGATTTGAGTGATTCTTGTTGTATTGTCTTTGTTACATAATTCTCTCTGATATCTATCACTTTTTTCATGGTGAAACACATTTAGATTAGTCTCACACACGATTTCTTTAATGGATCATTTTTCTGCCAAGGGGTTTTTATTGCTTCCGCTGAAAAAGTTTTAATCTACCATTCACCCCCTCTTGTAGCTTTTCACGTGCTCTTCAATCCTACAATTGGTATCTGAGCCACAGTGCTATAATCTTTGTGATTCTCACGTATTTTGACTAATCATCATGGAGAAATACTCCGCAAAACCTTGTGTCTTTAGTGGTATTGACTTTCAGATTTGGAAGGCACGTATGGAAGCCTTCATCCAGGCTCAAGGCTTCGCGATATGGGAAAAGGTATACAAGCCTTATGAAGTGCCATCAAATGATCAAGTTACAGCTATGAATTTGAGAGATGTTGACAACAACAACAAGGCTCGGAACTTGATCATACAAGGATTAACTCAAAGCGACTTCGACCGTGTTGCACACCTCCAATCTGCATACGATGTGTGGAAAGCACTTTGTGGCTACCACGAAGGATTCAACACGATCAAGGAGGTAGGGCAAGACATGTTCAAGAAAGAATACATGCGCTTCGAGATGCAACCCTGTGAGTCTATTGATGACCTTTTTGCTCACTTTAATATAATTCTCAGCAACTTGCATAGTGTCAATGTTAATTTTTCAGATGATGAAAATGCTAGGCAATTGTTAAGTGCATTAATATGTCAATTTGGGAGATGAAAGTCACATCTATTTGTGAATCTACTTTCATTAGTACACTTACTTTAGATGTGCTATATTCCAAGTTAAAAACTCATGAAATTGACATAATATCACGTAAGAACCCCAACAAGTCTATTGCTTTATTTCACAACGTGACATGCCTAGCTCCGGTCAATCTTCATATTGTGGTACACTTGCTTTTTTGTCCTCTCTAACCCTTGAACAGATTGAGGAGTTTCTAGAGGAGGAGCTAGCACTTCTCTCTACTAGGTTCTCAAAAGCATTGCAAAATGTGAGAACTAGAAGGAGAGGAAGCTCCAGACCTCAACGATGCTTGGAATGTGGTAAGACAGGACACTTTCGTACAGATTGTCCTAACCTTACAGATTCTACTTCCCGAGAAGAAAAACAATCAAGGACGAAGCACTCCACAACAAATGATAAGAAGAAGAAGAAGAAGAAGAAGAAGAAGAAGAAGAAGAAGAAGAAGGGCTTTACAGGTCGCCAACTGGTGAACAGTTTTATCTCCACACTCCAAGAACTTGGCTCAAGCAACGTGGACTTTGCAAGTGACGAAGATGAAGATGATTTGGAAAACTTGTGCTTCATGGTGGGCAAGTGAAGATCAAGTATGGAGGAGGCTGAACACAACAGCGACAATGAAGAGGTATGTCCTACTTGCGAAGAAATGTGTGATGCTATTTCTCATGTCACTGTGATAGTTAAGAAAAAGGACAAAAGGCCTAGGGACAATGTTGTTAAAATTGAGTCACTAGAATCTAAAATTAATTGTTTAAAATCTTTGATTTCCAGTGATGATTCTTGTTCCTCATGTGATTTAATATATGAACAATTGTCCTCATTAAGAAGTGTGCACACCTCCACACTTGATAAACTTGAGTTTGAAATTGAAAAGAATAGAGAGCTTGCTGCACTTAATGATAAAAACTTGAAAGATGCTAGTTGTTCTACAATTGATTTGCATTGTTCTACTTGTGATGATCTTGATAAGAAACTACAAGATGCTATGAATGAAATTTTTATGTTGAACAATGCTTTACGTTCTCATGAAGTTAAATATTGTTCCAGTTGCAAATTAAAAGATAAAACTTCATGTGAAAATTGTCTTGATCTGTCCAATAAAGTTGATGACATGCATAGGACATTAGATCGGTTTTGTAAAGGGAATAAGAACCTAAACTTGTTGTTGAATTCTTCCAAGTCTTGTAATGATAAAATTGGTTTAGGTTTTGATTCTCATGCTCATGCTAAGGCACATCCACCTAAAATTGTAAAGTCATTCGGAAGTGGTTTGATTCAAATAGTTCCTAAACAAAATGAAGTGGTTTTCAAATCTGCAGGAGTGTTGTCTCATTCGGTTTCGAATAAAAATATTGCATGCTCATCTAGACATGAATACAAAGTTAAATTTCATTGTACCTACTGTGGCAGAGATGGTCATGTCATAGATTTTTGTTATAGACTAGTTAAACAACAGAAAAAGGAAAGAATGATTGCTAGATCTCATAACTTTCATGCAAAATTTGCTGCACTTGCTAAACCGAATGATAGGAACATGCAATCTGCTGTAATGAGTTGAAAACATGCAAAGTTTGCTCCCAAACCTACTGTTTTTCGTGCTACACATGTAACATCTCGTAGGACAATAGTTGGATACAAAAATCCTCAAGCTTTGGCTCATAAACCTGTTGTTTTATCTCAGCTTTTTTGCGTGTTTTTCCTGCTGCACGTTGTGTGACTCAGTACTGGATTCTTAAATGCCTTTTGACTAACCCCAATATTGAGTCATCAACGTATTGTTCTTCTATGTAGGTTACACGCTTGAGGAAGGAGGACATTTGGATTGTGAATTCAGGTTGCTCACGTCACATGACCGGTAACAAAGTATGGTTATCCTCCCTCTCTTTTGTGTCACGTGTAGAGAATATTACTTTTGCAGATAATTCTTCAACTCCTATAATTGCTAAGGGTTCGATTAGAATAAATGATCACTACACTTTGAAGGATGTGGCACTTGTTAAAAATTTGAAATACAACTTGCTTTCTGTTTCACAACTGCTAGATGAAAATCTGGAAATTATTTTCACTAACAATTGTTGCAGAGTTGTAAATTCAAACAGTGAGCTTATTTTTAACAAGTAACGGTTTCGAAGAGTTTTTAAAGCTGATTTTGACATGTCTTCCTCTAAGCATAGGTGTATAGTTGCTAATGTTCCAAAGACTTATATTTCTGGCATCGTAGACTTGGTCACGTAGGCATTGATCATCTCACGCGTATTAGTGCTCTTGATCGCATACGTGGGCTGCCTAAGCTTAAAGGGGACAAAGAAATTGTGTGCTCTTCTTGTAGACATGCTAAGATGGTTGCAGGTTCACATACTCCTCTCACAATAATTATGACAACTGAACCAGGTCAACTTTTGCACCTTGACACCGTAGGACCTTCACGTGTTCAATCCTTCGGAAGTAAATGGTATGTTCTTGTGATTGTTGATGATTATTCTAGATACTCTTGGGTTTATTTTATGGCATCTAAGAATGAAGCTTTTAGTCACTTCAGAACTTTACTTCTTAGATTATCAATTGATCACCCAGGATATTTAAAAGCAATTAGAAGTGATAATAGAACCGAATTTAAAAATCAATCTTTTGATCACTTTTATGCTGAAAATAGAATAGATCATTAATTTTCTTCACCATATGTACCTCAACAAAATGGTGTTGTAGAAAGAAAGAACAGGACCTTAGTTGAGATGGCTAGGACTATGCTTGATGAATATCAATCTCATAGGAAAATTTGGGTTGATGCGACTGCAACCGCCTGTTATGTCTCAAATCGTGTTTTCTTGCGCGCTAAGCTGGGTAAAACACCATATGAGCTCCGATTTGGACATAGGCCTAGTGTTACAAACTTTCGGGTCTTTGATTGCAAATGCTTTGTTAAGAAACATGGTAATCTTGATAAATTTGAACCTAGATCCATTGATGACATGTTTCTTGGTTATCCATCTCATCCTAGAGGCTACTGTGTGCTTTTTCTTGACACTAACAAAATTGTGGAGACTTGTGAGGTGTCTTTTGATGAAGCTAGCCCAGGTACTAGCTTAAACATTGCAGGTCCAGATCCATATCCGCAGAGGGAGAGCACTTTCGTTGAAGATGAGGAAGAGGTGGAGCTGCTGCCCGAAAATTCAGCAGCTAATGACATTGTTCCAGCTCCTGATTTTGATTCACAGCCAGCACCGACGACCACCATTGCTGGTCCAGATTCTCCTCAAGTCACAAGCTCATCAATTTGTGATGAACATGAAGAAGAAGAAGAAGCTTGTGAAGTGTCCACTACCCTCCGGGTTCTCAAAAGTCATCCTCAACAACAAATTATTGGAAGCTTGCACGAACGAGTCACACAGTCCAGGTTTTGTGATCCAAACTCTCATGCTCATTCTGCTTTTGTTGCTTCTTTTGAACCCAAAGATATATCACACGCACTCACTAATGAATCTTGGATTATTTCCATGCAAGAAGAGTTAGAAAATTTTGAAAGAAATAATGTTTGGAAACTTGTACCTCCACCTAAAGGTCACACTTTAATTGGAACTAAATACGTGTTAAAAAATAAACAAAGTGAGGATGGGATTGTGGTTAGGAATAAGGCTAGGTTGGTTGTTCAAGGTTTCACTCAAGTTGAAGGTCTAGATTTTGATGAAACTTCTGCTCCTGTTGCTAGATTAGAAGCCATAGAATTTTGTTAGCTTTTGCTGCATCTAAAGAATTTAAGCTATATCAAATGGATGTTAAAAGTGTTTTTCTTAATGGCTACACAGATAGATGAGGAGGTTTATGTCAAACAACCACCAGGTTATAAAAATCCAGATTTTCCTAATCATGTTTACAAACTATCCAAAGCCTTGTACGGTCTCAAACAAGCCCCTAGAGCATGGTATGATAGGTTAAAAACATTCTTACTTGAATAGGGGTTTACCATGGGCAAGGTTGATAAAACTCTTTTTGTGCTTAAGCATGGCAATGACTCATTATTCGTTCAAGTGTATGTGGATGATATTATCTTTGGTTGTGCTTCTCATGATCTTGTGTCCAAGTTTTCAACTATGATGAGTTTAGAATTTGAGATGAGTATGATGGGCGAACTCACATAATTTTTGGGGCTACAAATCAAGCAAACCAAGGAGGGTACCTTTGTGCATCTAGCGAAGTATACAAAAGAACTCCTAAGGCGCTTCAACATGGACAAAAGCAAGCCTCTTCGGACACCAATGGGAACAACAACAACACTTAAACTTGATGAAGATGGTGAACCCATGGATCAAAAAGAATACAGAAGCATGATCAGATCACTTTTGTACCTCACGGCATCAAGACCGGACATACAATTCAGCGTATGTCTTTGTGCACGGTTTCAAGCCTCTCCACGTGGTTCACAACGTCAAGCCCTCAAAAAGATTCTCAGGTACTTACATGGAACTCAAGAATTTGGTATTTTTCTTCCTTCTTCCTTCTTCCTCAACCGTTACTTTGAAAGCTTTTTCAGATGCTGATTTTGGAGGTCGTAGGATTGATAGGAAAAGTACTTCTGATGCTTGTCATTTTCTTGGTAATTCACTTGTTGCTTGGTCCTCTAGAAAACAAAACTCAGTTGCACAATCCGCGGTTGAATCTGAATATGTAGCTGCTGCTAGTGCTTGCTCACAAATTCTTTGGATTGTTCAAATAGTTAAGGACTATGGGGTTGATCTACACAGTGTTCCACTATTTCGTGATAACACTAGTCCCATTTGCATTGTTAAAAACCCCGTGCAACATTCTAGAACTAAGCACATTGACATTAGGTATCACTTTCTCCGTGATAATGTTGAAAAAGGAAACATTGTGCTTCACCATGTAGATACGAATAACAATTGGCTGACATTTTTACAAAACCTTTAGATTTCACTCGTTTTTGTTTTATTCATAGTGAAATAGGGGTTATGCATCCTCATGGGTTACATTGAGGGGGAGTTTAGAAACTTGGGAAGTCTATGTGTTATTATGGCTGACAATAAAAGTTTTGAATGATGCCATAACATCTTCTTAGCAAGGTCCGACTCTAGCTCCGAGCTTCGGCAAGGTCTGACAATAGGTCCGGTTTTCTTTGTCTGGGTCTGAAATGTTGTTGGTTAGCTCCGACATGTCTTTGATAGCTCCGGCATGTCTTTGGTAAGCTCCGATATGTTTTGATAGGTTCGACTTATGTTGGTTAGCTCCGACATGTTTTTCTAGCTCTGGGTTTTGGGATGACTAGTTCCGACTAGCTTTGGCAAGCTCCGGCGCTAGGTTGTACTAGCTTTGGTAAGCTCCGGCGCTAGGTTGTACTAGCTTTGGTAAGCTCCGGCTCAAGCTCAGGTTAGCTTTGTCAAGGTTCGAAGCTTGATTGCAATGTTCCTGCTTTTACTATGAATTATCTCGAACTTGCTTTACATTGTTGGAAAGATTGCTTAGTATTCATTTGCTAAGTTTTTGGCGCGTTTTTGGTTGATATGGCTGATATCGTTTTACTGTGGTTTTGCAACATGCTTATGTGAGGTGCTCACGTAAGGTGTTGTGTTCGGAACTAAGTTGAGTCAAGTCGCGGAGTTGGGCTCGTACAGATTGGTTGTTTGCTCATGTGCAGGTGTTGCTCGAGTTCAAGACATGGCTAGTGACGGGATCCATTGAACTAGTCTTAGGGAGAAGATGAGGTTCAACAACCAAGTTCAGGAGGAATTGGGGTTGAGTTGATCGGGAGGTTGCGCAACATGTTTGAATCAAGAACAATGCATATGAAGGTATCGTGGACGTCATTGGAAGATGTTTGCACGTGTGCAAGGAGTGCATAGACGTGGCTACATGGCTCCGAGGCGTCATGAAGAGATGTGGACGTAAGGAATTGGTCGGAAAGGTCCAACCGACTAGGTTATGGACTCAGGCTGCGGCTGAGTCGGGTTTGACTCAAATATGGAAAGATTTGAGTTGGTTATGATAGGATTTCGTGTGGGTCACGAATTTAAGTTGTTTTAGAAATGTGGGATACGTTCCTAAGGTGTTTGAAAGTCTTAAGATTGCTTATATCTGGGTATAGAAGAGTCCTAAGCAGTTATGGAAAGTTTCGATTCTTGATTTGAGTAGGATTAGAGTCCTAGTTGAGATTGGGTTGAGCTAAGGGCTGGTTATATAAGAAAGGGAGGCCAGAGCTCGTGGGAGACGACTTTGGGGCTGTTACTCTTGTGTTATATTGAATAAATTCGTAGTTGAAAGGAACTTTTGTGGCTTGTTCGTCCGACTTGTTCCAGACAAGTTTTTCTCATCGAGTTTCTGCACAGCAATACCTTGTTTTGGTGGTTTTATCATAACTCGAATTTTACAGATCCAATTGACGTGATTATTTTTGGGTTGTCTTCACAACTTTATCATATATCATATTTCAAAATTTCACGGTCATTGGATTTGTGGTTTCTGATCTACACGAGTTTCTTTGCAGCATTCCAGAACTGTTTTTTCTCGGGTAGGATAGATTGACCTTTGTTCGATCTTTCAATCGTAACTTGAGTTTCTCTCGACGGATTTGAGTGATTCTTGTTTTGTTGTCTTCGTGACTTGATTCTCTCTGATATCTATCACTTTTTTCACAGTGAAACACATTTAGATTAATCCCACACACAATTTCTTTAACGGATCATTTTTCTGCCGAGGGGTTTTCATTGCTTCCGCTGAAAAGTTTTAATCTACCATTCACCACCCCTCTGGTAGCTTTTCACGTGCTCTTCAATCCTACACTACCCCCTGCAGCCTCTGACCACGTCTTGAAGACCACCGTCTTGCCGCGTCGACCGTCAGTGGCTAGCGGTAGTCGTTGATGATGGTAGGGAATGTCTTGTCCGTCTTGTCGCCGCAAGGTACTCAGACAACAGCGTGGGGTAGCCCTGCGGCACATTCACTGCGATGTGATTGGGCATAGCGGCACTTGACAGGGGTGTTGAAAGTGCATCTAGGCATCCCTTTTGGGTTTTCGTTGATTTATGACAAACAAATGAGATCCTAGCCACATTATTGAGATGAGCGCAGGTTTTAATGAAAGAATGAAGAAAGTGCCAAAAAGAAAGGAGAATGAGGACCAATTCAGAAAAGAGCTCAAGAGCTGAATAGAATACATCATTGTGTAGGGAGTGTGTTGGTGTAACACATCCCAAGAGGTCAAACATAAAAATCCTCACACACTTCACATTTTCACAAGAAAAACGGACTAGTATGATATACACCGGACTAGTCCGATATCCTCTCTAGATAGGTTCGGACAAGTCCAGCCAGTGCGGACTTGTCCGCACTGGACTAGTCTGAAAATGTCCGAACTAGTCCGTAATGTCTCTGACTAAAATCAGACAAGTCCTCCAAGTGCGGACTTGTCCTATATATCACTAAGGGTATCACCACACCGGACTAGTCCAATATCACCACGGACAAGTCCAAAAACCTTTCTGACTAAAATCGAACAAGTCCGCTCCTGGCCGGACAAGTCCGATATTCCTGGACACTTAGGGTTTCCTGCACTCCGCAAACCGGACAAGTCCGGACTCCACCACAGACTAGTCTGGACCCTCGAAACCCTAACGGTAACTTTTGAAAACCCTAATATAAATAGATGTGCATGACCCAACTATTATCACTTATTATCACTCTCGACCCTCTGCGGCATCACACCCTCCAAGAGCCTAGAAAACACATCTCTCCACGCAATCCAAGGCAAGAAAGATCAATCCCTTGAGGATTCACTTTGGATCAAAGGAGAGACATGATTCGACATGTTTGAGCTCTTGGGTTTGATCTCTAACACACTCCTGTTGTTTCATTGTTGATCTTACGAGTGTGTTCTTGGTGGTGTTTGAATTGTAATCTTGGGGAGCCCTCAACTTGTGAGAAGGCCCCTTGAACTTGGTGATTTGCCCCTTCGTGATAGTGGAAGAAGAATTGGCCTTCGTGGCGATTCGACGAGGTTAGGGTCAGTGAAGACCTGGTCCTTTCGTGGGCTCCTCAACGTGGACGTAGGTTGCCTCTGTGGGAACCGAACCACAGGATAAAATCGTGTGTCAAACTTGTTATTAAGTTTCTCATATCATATTCTAGGGTTTGATTGATCTTTCCATCTTATGTTAAAATGTTCAAATCAAAGTTAATTTGTACTACAAATCAAAGGAGCTAGCACTCATTCTACTAGGTTCTCAAAATCATTGCAAAATGTGAAAACTAGAAGGAGAGGAAGCTCCGGACCTCAATGATGCTTTGATTGTGGTAAGACACGACACTTTCGTACAGATTGCCCTAATCTTTCAGGTCCTTCTACCCATGATGAAAAGCATAATAAAGTCAAGTCCTCTTCTGGCAATACCAAGAAGAAAAAGAAGGGTTTTACAGGACGCAAACTGATAAACAGTTTCATCACCACACATCAAGAACTTGGCTCGAGTGATGTAGACATTGAAAGTAACAAAGATGAACATGATATGGCAAACTTGTGCTTCTTGGCGGGCAAATCAAGATCAAGTATGGAGGATGCAGAACACAATAGTGACAACGAAGAGGTATGTCCTACTTGTGATGAAATGTGTGATGCTATTTCCTATGCAACTGTTATTGTTAAGAAAAGGACAAAAAACTTAGGAACAATGCTGTTAAAATTGAGTCACTAGAATCTAAAATTAATCATTTGAAAACCTTGATTCCTAGTGATGATTCTTGTTCCTCATGTGATTTAATATATGAACAATTCACCTCCTTAAGAAGTGCACACTCTTCCACTCTTGATAAACTTGAGTTAGAGATTGAAAATAACAAAAAGCTTGCTGCACTTAATGATAGAAACTTAGAAGATGCTTCTTTTTCTACAATTGATTTGCATTGTTCTACTTGTAATGATCTTGAAAAGAAACTAAAAGATGCTCTGAATGAAATTTCAATATTGAACAATGCTTTACGTGCTCATGAAGTTAAATATTGTTCTAATTGCAAACTAAAAGGAAAAACTTCATGTGAAAACTGCCTAGAATTGTCTAAGAAACTTGATGACATGGACAGGACACTAGAGCGGTTTTGTATTGGGAACAAAAATCTAAACTTGCTGTTGAATTCATCCAAATCTTGTGATGATAAAACTGGTTTAGGTTTTGCTTACCATGCTCATGCTAAAGCACATCCACCTAAAATTGTAAAGTCATTAGGTAGTGGTTTGATTAAAACAGTTCCTAAACCAAAAGAGGTGGTTTTTAAATCAGCAGGAGTGTTGTCACATTGGGTTCAAATAAATATACTGCATGCTCATCTACATGAACAGAAAGTTAAATTTCATTGTACCTATTGTGGTAGTGTAGGATCAAACAGCATGTGAAAAGCTACCAGAGGGGGGTGAATGGTAGATTTAAACCTTTTTCAGCGGAAGCACTGAAAACCCCTCGGTAGAAAATGATATGTTAAATAAATCGTGTGTGAGACTAATCTAAATGTTTTTCACCGTGAAAAAACTGTTATATATCAGAGAGAATCAAGTCACGAAGACGACACAACAAGAATCACTCAAATCCGTCAAGAGAAACTCATGTTACGATCGAAAGATCGAACAAAAGCCAATCTGTTCTACCGAGTAAAAAACAGATCTGCAATACTGGCAAGAAACTCGTGTAGATAAAAAACCGCAAATCCAATGACCATGAAATTTTGACAGATGATAGAGAATCAAGTTTTGAAGACAACACAAAAATAATCACGTCAATTAGATCTGTAAAACTCAAGTTATGATAAAACCACCAAAGAAAGGTAGTGTTGTGCAGAAAACTCAACGAGAAAAACTTGTCTGGAACAAGTCGGACGAACAAGGCACAAAAGTTCCTTTAAACTACGATCTTTATCCAATAGAACACAAGAGGAACAGCCCAAAATTCGTTCACCACTTGCTCTGGCCTCCCTTGCTTATATAACCAACCCTTAGGCCAACCCAAACCTAACTAGGACTCTAATCCTACTCAATTCACGAATCAAAACTTTCCATAACTGCTCAAGACTCTTCTATACGCAGATAGAAGAAATATTAAGACTTCCAAACACCTTAGGAATGTATCTCACATTCCTAAAACAACTCAAATTCGTGACCCACACGAAATCCTATCATAACCAACTCAAAACATTCCATATTTGAGTCAAACACGACTCAGCTGCAGCCTGAGTCCTAAACCTAGTCGGTTGGACTTTTCCGACCAATTTTTTTACGTCCACATCTCTTCACTACGCCTCGGAACCATATGGCCACGTCCATGCACTCCTTGCACACGTGCAAACATCTTCCAAAGACGCTCACGATACCTTCATATGCATTGTTCTTGATTCATACATGTTGTGCGACCTCCCGATCAACTCAACCACAATTCCTCCCAAACTTGGTTGTTGAACCTCATATTTTCTCTAAGACTAGTTCAATGTATCCCGTCACCAGCCATGCTTTGAACTCAAGCAACACCTGCACATGAATAAACAACCAATACTTCCGAGCACAAGTCCTCGACTTGACTCTTGTTAGTTCTGAAACTACAACATCTTACGAGAGTACCTCACATAAGCATGTTGCAAACCATAGCAAAATGATATCAACCATAACCACCAAAACACACCAAAAACTTAGTAAAAGAATACTTAGCAAACTTTCCATAAGTGTAAAGAAAGTTTGAAACATTACAAGACAAAAGTAGAACCACTGCGATCAAGCTTCGAACTTTGCCAAAGCTAACCAAAACATGTCGTACCTATCGTTGAATCTTGATAAAAAGATGTTTTGGTAATATTCAAAACTTTTATCGTCAAAGCCAATGTATTTAGCACACATAGGTCTCACAATCTCCCCCTTGATGAATGCACTGGCAACACCACTTAAAATACGAACATTGGCTTATTTACATGAAAAGTTTTGAAAACAATTTCTCCCCCTTTTTGAAAATCAAATGAGATAGAAATAAATTTCTCCCCCTATACATAATTCTCCCCCTGAGAAGAATCATACCAAAAACACTTGTGAATATGTGCAAGGTGTGATCAATTTCTCCCCCATTGACAATGTATTCAGCAAGGTACAAAAGAGAGATTTTAATTGTTATGAGCATATTATAACATATACATATAAAAGAAAGCCCATCCAAGTCATACTATCAAGTAACTTACACTATCACATCAATGAAATACATAAAGTAGTGTAAGAAATGCTAGAGATCAAGTGTAATTTTTAAATTAAGCAAGTCATGATCTCACAAACTTAACTATTTCAAGACCTAGAAGCATGACACTTGTTGCTGCATTTTATTATTTTTCAAAGCACAAATTTAGATCATATGATATTTGCAAGAGATTATATGCGCATTTGCTTTATTCTAACCAACCAAGCCAAGCCTATGTCATTTGACAATCAGAAGCTTAAGAACATGGTTTTAGTCATACACAACTTCTTCCAAGTTCATATCTAAGTGCAATAATAAGCCATCTCAAAAGAAGAAGTGTGATGCATGAATATTCTCTTGATCTTTTCTCTTTTTTATTTGAACATAAAAACTCAACATGTGAGTTGCTTACTTGATCAATTCATTATAATTGAAAGCACTTGTGATCATGCAACAAGTTCAAAAACAGCAAGAAAGTTCGATCATGACCAGATTTAGTGTAAGTAATTATTCCAATTACTAGTCATGGCAAAAACTACAAAATGTATAATATGAGTAATGTAGTAGGAACTTTCAGCATGTAAAAGAAATCACAAAGTTATATATGTATGAAATACTATGCTCATATTATTTTAATTTCAGATTCACACATAGACTTCTCAAGTTTCAAAACTCCCCCTCAATGTAGGCCATGAGGATGCATAACCCCTATTTCACTACGAATGTAACAAAAACGAGTGAAATCCAAAGGTTTTGTAAAAATGTCAGCCCATTGTTGTTCAGTATCTACATGATGAAGCACAATGTTTCCTTTTTCAACATTATCACAGAGAAAGTGATACCTAATGTCAATGTGTTTTGATCTTGAATGTGGCACAGGGTTTTTAGCAATGCAAATGGCACTAGTGTTAACAGTGGAACACTATCTAGATCAACCCCATAGTTCATAAGTGTTTGAACAATCCAAAGAATTTGTGAGCAAGCACTAGCAGCAGCTACATATTTAGATTTAGCTGTGGATTATTCAACTGAGTTTTGTTTTCTAGAGGACTAAGCAACAAGTGAATTACCAAGAAAATGACACACACCGGAAGTACTTTTCCTATCAATCCTACAACCCCCAAAATCAGCATCCGATAAAAGATTTCAAAGTAACGGTTGAGGAAGAAGGAAGGAAAATGCCAAATTCTTGAGTTCCATGTAAGTACCTAAGAATCCTTTTGAGGGCTTGACGATGTGAAGCACGTGGGGAGGCTTGAAACCGTGCACAAATACATACGCTGAATTGTATGTCTGGTCTTGATGTCGTGAGGTACAAAAGTGATCCGATCATGCTTCTATATTCTTTTTGATCCACGGATTCACCATCTTCATCAAGTTCAAGTGTTGTTGCTGTTCCCATTGGCGTCCAAAGAGGCTTTCTTTTGTCCATGTTGAAGCTCCTTAGGAGGTCTTTTGTATACTTCGACTGATGCACAAAGGTACCCTCCTTGGTTTACTTGATTTGCAGCCCCAAAAAGTACGTGAGTTCTCCCACCATACTCATCTCAAATTCTGAACTTCATAGCATAAGACTTGGACACAAGATCATGAGAAGCACAACCAAAGATAATATCCTCCACATACACTTAAACGAGTAATGAGGCATTGCCATGCTTGAGCACAAAAAGAGTTTCATCAACCTTGCCCATGGTAAACCCCTTCTCAAGTAAGAATGTTTTTGACCTATCATACCATGCTCTAGGGGCTTGTTTGAGACCGTACAAGGCTTTGGATAGTTTGTAAGCATGATTGGGAAAATCTGGATTTTCAAAAACCGGTGGTTGTTTGACATAAACCTCCTCATCTATGTAGCCATTAAGAAAATCACATTTAACATCCATTTGATATAGCTTAAAACCTTTAGATGCAGCAAAAGCTAACAGAATTCTTATGGCTTCCAATCTAGCAACAGGAGCAAAAGTTTCATCAAAATCTATACCTTCAATTTGTGTGAAACCTTGAGCAACCAATCTAGCCTTATTCCTAATCACAATCCCATCCTCACTTTGTTTATTTTTAAACACCCATTTAGTTCCAATTAAAGTGTGATCTTGAGGTGGATGTATAAGTTTCCAAACATTATTTCTTTCAAAATTTTCTAACTCTTCTTGCATGGCAATAATCCAGGATTCATTAGTGAGTGCGTGTGATATATCTTTGGGTTCAAAAGAAGCAACAAAAGCATAATGAGCATGAGAGTTTGGATCGCAAAACCTGGACCGTGTGACTCGTTCGTGCAAGATTCCAATAATTTGTTGTGGAGGATGACATTTGAGAACCCAGGGGGGAGTGGACACTTCACAAGCTTCTTCTTCTTCATGTTCATCACAAATCTTCTTCATGGTCGTCGGTGTTGGTTGTGAATCAAACTCAGGAGCTGGAACAATGTCATTAGCTGCTGAATTTTTGGGCAGCAGCACCACTTCTTCCTCATCTTCAACAAAAATGCTCTCCCCCTACGGATATGGATCCGGACCTGCAATGTTTGAGATAGTACCTGTGCTAGCTTCATCAAGAGACACCTCACAAGTCTCCACAATTTTGTTAGTGTCGAGTAAAAGCACACGGTAGACTCTAGTATGAGATGGATAACCAAGAAACATGCCATCAATGGATCTAGGTTCAAATTTATCAAGATTACCAAGTTTCTTAACAAAGCATTTGAAACCAAAGACCTAAAAGTGTGTAACGCTAGGCCTATGTCCAAACCGGAGCTCATATGGTGTTTTACCTAGCTTAGCGTGCAAGAAAACACGATTTGAGACATAACGAGCAGTTGCAATCGCATCAGCCCAAAATTTCCTAGGAGTTTGATATTCATTAAGCATAGTCCTAGCCATCTCAACTAAGGTTTTGTTCTTTATTTCTACAACATCATTTTGTTGAGGTACATATGGTGAAGAAAATTGATGATCTATTCCATTTTCAGCACAAAAGTGATCAAAACATTAATTTTTAAATTCAGTTCCGTTATCACTTCTAATTGCTTTTAAAGATCATGGGTGATCAATTATAATCTAAGAAATAGAGTTCTAAAGTGACTAAAAGCTTCATTCTTAGATGCCATAAAGTAAACCCAAGAGTATCTAGAATAATCATCAACAATAACAAGATCATACCGTTTACCTCCAAAGGATTGAACACGTGAAGGTCCTACGGTGTCAAGGTGCAAAAGTTGACCCGGTTCAGTTGTCATGATCATTGTGAGAGAAGTATGTGAACCTGCAACCATCTTAGCATGTCTACAATAAGAGCACAGAATTTCTTTGTCCCCTTTAAGCTTAGGCAGCCAACGTATGCGATCAAGAGCACTAACACGCGTTAGATCATCAAAGCCTACGTGACCAAGTCTATGATGCCAAAAATATAAGTCCTTTGCAACTAGACACCTATGCTTAGACGAAGACATATCAAAATTAGCTTTAAAAACTCTTCCAAAGCGAGACATATTAAAAATAAGCTCACTATTTGAACCTACAACTTTGCAGCAGTTTTTATTAAAAATAATTTCCTAATTTTCATCTAGCAATTGTGAAACAGAAAGCAAGTTGTATTTCAAATTTTTGACAAGTGCCACATCCTTCAAAGTGTAGTGATTATTTACTCTAACTGAACCTTTAGCAATTATAGGAGTTGAACAATTATCGGCAAAAGTAACATTCTCTATACGTGACACAAAAGAGAGGGAGGAGAACCATTCTTTGTTTCCAGTCATGTGGCGTGAGCAACCTGAATCCACAATCCAAAATTCTCCTTCCTCAAGTGTGTAACCTATATAGAGGCACAATACGTCAATGACTCAATACTGGGGTTAGTCAAAAGGCATTTAGGAATCCAGTACTAAGTCACACGACGCCCAGTAGGAATAACACACGAAAGCTTAGATAAAACAGCAGGTTTATGAGCCAAAGCTTGAGGATTTTTGTACCCAACTACTGTCCTACGAGATGTTACATGTGTAGCACAAAAAACAGTACGTTTGGAAGCAAACTTTGAATGTTTTCGACTCATTACAGCAGATTGCATGTTCCTATCATTCGGTTTAGCAGGTGCAGCAAATTTTGCATGAAAGTTATGAGATCTAGCAATCATTATTTCCTTTTTCTGTTGTTTAGCTAGTCTATAACAAAAATCTACGACATAACCATCTCTACCACAGTAGGTACTATGAAATTTAACTTTTTGTTCATGTGTAGATGAGCAAGCAACATTTTTATTTAAAATCGAATGACACAACACTCCTGCAGATTTGAAAACCACTTCTTTTTATTTAGGAACTGTTTGAATCAAACCACTTCCTAATGACTTTACGATTTTAGGTGGATGTGCCTTAGCATGATCATGAGAATCAAAACCTAAACCAGTTTTATCATTGCAAGACTTAGAAGAATTCAGCAGCAAGTTTAGGTTCTTATTCCCATTATAAAACCGATCTAATGTCCTATGCATGTCATCTAGTTTATGGGACAGATCAAGACAATTTTCACATGAAGTTTTTCCTTCTAATTTGCAATTGGAACAATATTTATCTTCATGAGACAGTAAAGCATTGTTCAATATAGAAATTTCATTTATAGCATCTTGTAGTTTCTTATCAAGATCATCACAAGTAGAACAATGCAAATCAATTGTAGGACAGCTAGCATCTTTCAAGTTTTTATCATTAAATGCATCAAGCTCTCTGTTCTTTTCAATTTCTAACTCAAGTTTATCAAGTGTGGAGGTGTGCGCAATTCTTAATGAGGACAATTGTTCATATATTAAATCAACTGAGGAACAAGAATCATCACTAGGAATCAAGGATTTCAAATGATTAATTTCAGATTCTAGTGACTCAATTTTAGCAGCATTGTCCCTAAGCTTTTTGTCCTTTTTCTTAACTATAACAGTGGCACGAGAAATAGCATCACACATTTCTTTGCAAGTAGGACATACCTCTTCATTGTTGCTGTTGTGTTCACCCTCCTCCATACTTGATCTTGACTTTCCCGCCATGAAGCACAAGTTTGCCAAATCATCTTCATCTTCGTCACTTCTAATGTTCACATCGCTTGAGCCAAGTTCTTGAAGTGCAGAGATAAAACTTCTCACCAATTGACGTCCTGTAAAACCCTTCTTTTTTCTTTGTATCTTTTGCAGAGGAGTGCTTCGTCCTTGTTTGCTTTTTATCCGGGGAAGTAGGACCTGAAAGGTTATGGCAATCTGAATGAAAATGTCCTGTCTTACCACATTCGAAACATCGTTGAGGTCCGGAGCTTCCTCTCCTTCTAGTTCTCACATTTTGCAATGCTTTTGAGAACCTAGTAGAGAGAAGTACTAGCTCCTCCTCTGGAAACTCCTCAATCTGTTCAAGGGTTAGAGAGGACAACAAAGCAAGTGTACCACAAGATGAAGATTGGCCGGAGCTAGGCATATCACATTGAGAAAAAAATGCAAGAGACTTGTTGGGGTTCTTACGTGAGATTATGTCAATTTCATGAGTTTTCAATTTAGAATATAGTACATCTAAAGTAAGTGTACTCATGATAGTAGATTCACAAATAGATGTAACCTTCATCTCCCAAATTGACATGTCTAATGCACTTAGTAATTGCCTAGCATTCTCAGCATCTAAACAATTAACATTGACGCTATGCAAGTTGCTGAGAATTTTATTAAAGCGAGCAAAGAGATCATCAATGGACTCATCGGGTTGCATCTCGAAGCGCATGTATTCTTTCTTGAACATGTCTTGCCTTTCCTCCTTGATTGTGTTCGATCCTTCGTGGTAGTCACAAATTTCTTTCCACACATCGTATGCAGATCGGAGGTGTGCAACAAGGTCGAAGTGCTTTGAGTTAATCCTTGTATGATCAAGTTCCAAGCCTTGTTGTTGTTATCGACATCTCTCAGATTTATAGCTGTAACTTGATCGTTTGACGGCACTTCATAAGGCTTGTATACCCTCTCCAATATTGCGAAGCCTTGTGCCTGGATGAAAGCTTCCATACGTGCCTTCCAGACCTGAAAATAATTACCACTAAACACACAAGGTTTGGTGGAGTATTTCTCCATGATGATTAGTCAAAAACACATGCAAATCACAAAGACTAGAGCACCGTGGCTATGATACCAATTGTAGTATCGAAGAGCACGTGAAAAGATAACATAGGGGGGTGAATGGTAGATTTAATACTTTTTCAGCAGAAGCATTGAAAACCCCTCGGTAGAAAATGATCTGTTAAAGAAATCATGTATGAAACTAATCTAAACGTGTTTCACCGTGACAAGAGTGATAGATATCAGAGAGAATCAAGTAACGAAGACTACACAACAATAATCACTTAAATCCGTCGAGAGAAACTCAAGTTACGATCGAAAGCTTGAACAAAGGTCAATATGTTCTACCGAGTAAAAAACAGATCTGTAATACTGCAAAGAAACTCGTGTAGATAAAAAACCGCAAATCCAATGACCATGAAATTTTGATAGATGATAGATAATAGAGTTGTGAAGACAATCCAAAAACAATAACATCAATTTGATCTGTAAAACTCGAGTTATGATAAAACCACCAAAGAAAGGTAGTGCTGTGCAGAAAACTCGATGAGAAAAACTTGTCTGGAACAAGTCGGACAAACAAGGTACAAAAGTTCCTTTAAACTATGATCTTTATCCAATAGAACACAAGAGGAACAGTCCAAAGGTTGTCCACCACGATCTCTGGCCTCCCTTGCGTATATAACCAGCCCTTAGGCCAACCCAAACCTAACTAGGACTCTAATCCTACTCAATTCACGAATCAAAACTTTCCATAAGTGCTCAAGGCTCTTTTATATGCAGATAGAAGCAATCTTAAGACTTCCAAACACCTTAGGAACGTATCCCACATTCCTAAAACAACTCAAATTCATGACCCACACCAAATCCTATCATAACCAACTCAAAACTTTCCATATTTGAGTCAAACACGACTCAGCCGCAGCCTGAGTCCATAACCTAGTCGGTTGGGCCTTTCTGACCAATTTTTTTACATCCACATCTCTTCATTACGTCTCAGAACCATGTAGCCACGTCCATGCACTCCTTGTACACATGCTAACATCTTCCAACGACGTTCACGATACCTTCATATGCATTGTTCCTGATTCATACATGTTGCGCGACCTCCTGATCAACTCAACCACAATTCCTGCCAAACTTGGTTGTTGAACCTTATCTTCTCCCTAAGACTAGTTCAATGGATCTTGTCACCAGCCATGTCTTCAACTCAAGCAACACCTTCACATGAATAAACAACCAATACTTCCGAGGACAAGTCCTCGACTTGACTCTCGTTAGTTCCAAAACTACAACATCTTACGTGAGTACCTCACAAAAGCATGTTGCAAACCATAGCAAAATGATATAAACCATAACCACCAAAACGCCCAAAAAATTAGTAAAAGAATACTAAGGAAACTTTCCATAAGTGTAAAGAAAGTTTGAAACATTGCAAGATAAAAGTAGAACCACTGCGATCAAGCTTCGAACCTTGCCAAAGCTAACCAAAACATGTCGGACCTATCGTCGAATCTTGATAAAAAGATGTTTTGGTAGTATTCAAAACTTTTATCGTCAAAGCCAATGTATTCAGCACACATAGGTCTCACAGGTAGAGATGGTCATGTCATAGATTTCTGTTATAGACTAGCTAAACAACATAAAAAGGAATGAATACAAGCTAGATCTTATAACTCTCATGCAAAATTTGCTACACATACTAAACCAAATGTCAGAAACATGCAATCTGATGTTATGAGTTAAAAACATTCAAAGTTTACCCCCAAAGCTTCAGTTTTTGCCTCTGGACATTCTGTTGTTACCTCTGGACCTTCTGTTTTTGCCTCCGAAGCTACTGATTTTCGTGCTGCACAAGTAACACCTCCTAGGTCAGTAGTTAAGAATAAAAAATCTCAAACTTTGACTCATAAACCTGTTGTTTTATCTCAGGTTCTGCGTGTTGTTCCTGCTAGACGTCGTGTGACTCAGTACTGGATTCCTAAATGCCTTTTGACTAACCCCAGTATTGAGTCATCGACGTATTGTGCTTCTATGTAGGTTACACGCTTGAGGAAGGAGAACATTTGGATTGTGGATTCAGGTAGCTCATGCCACATGACCGGTAATAAAGAATGGTTCTCCTCTCTCTCTTCTGTGTCACGTGTAGAGAATGTTACTTTTGCCAATAATTCTTCAACTCCTATAATTGCTAAGGGTTCGGTTAGAATAAATGATCACTACACTTTGAAGGATGTGGCACTTGTCAAAAATTTGAAATACAACTTGCTTTCTATTTCACAATTGCTAGATGAAAATCTGGAATTATTTTCAATAAAAATTGCTACAAAGTTTTAGGTTCAATTAGTGAGCTTATTTTTAACATGTCTCAGTTTGGAAGAGTTTTTAAAGATGATTTTGATATGTCTTCTTTTAAGCATAAGTGTCTAGTTGCTAATGATTCAAAAGACTTATATTTTTGGCATCGTAGACTTGGTCACGTAGGCTTTGATCATGTGATGCGTGTTAGTGCTCTTGATCGCATACGTGGGCTTCCTAAGCTTAAAGGGGACAAAGAAATTGTGTGCTCTTCTTGTAGACATGCTAAGATGGTTGCAGGTTCACATGCTCCTCTTGCAATGACCATGACAACTGAACCGGGTCAACTTTTGCATCTTGACACCATAGGACCTTCACGTGTTCAATCCTTTGGAGGTAAATGGTATGTTCTTGTGATTGTTTATGACTATTCTAGATACTCTTTGGTTTATTTTATGGCATCTAAGAATTAATCTTTTAGTCACTTTAGAACTTTATTTCTTAGATTATCAATTGATCTCTCAGGATCTGTAAGAGCAATTAGAAGTAATGGAACTGAATTTAAAAATCAATCATTTGATCATTTTTGTGCTGAAAAAAGGAATAGATCATCAATTTTCTTCAACATATGTACCTCAACAAAACGGTGTTGTAGAGAGAAAGAACAGAACCTTAGTTGAGATGGCTAGGACTATGATTGATGAATATCAAACTCCTAGAAAGTTTTGGGCAGATGCAATTGCAACTACTTGTTATGTTTCAAATCGTGCTTTCTTGTGTGCTAGGCTAGGAAAAACACCATATGAGCATCGGTTTGGACATAGGCCTAGTATCACACACTTTAGGGTCTTTGGTTGCAAATTCTTTGTTAAGAAATATGGTAATCTTGATAAATTTCAAGCTACATCTATTGATGGCATGTTTCTTGGTTATCCATCTCATACTAGAGGCTACCGTGTGCTTTTACTTGACACTAATAAAATTGTGGAAACTTGTGAGGTTTCTTGTGATAAAGCTAGCCCGGGTACCAGCTCAAATATTGCAGGTCCGGATCCATATCCACAGGGGGAGAGTATTTTCGTTGAAGATGAGGAAGAAGAGGTGCTACTGCCCAAAAATTCAGCAGCTAATGACATTGTTCCTGCTCCTGATTTTAATTCACAACCAGCACCGACGACCACCATTGCTGGTCTAGATCGTCCTCAAATCACAAGCTCATCAATTTGTGATGAACATAAAGAAGAAGCTTGTGAAGTTTTCACTCCCCTCCGGGTTCTCAAAAGTCATCATCCACAACAAATCATTGGGAGCTTGCACGAATGAATCACACGGTCCAGGTTTTGCGATCCAAACTCTCACGCTCATTCTGCTTTTGTTGCTTCTTTTGAACCCAAAGATATATCACACGCACTCACTAATGAATCTTGGATTATTGCCGTGCAAAAAGAGTTAGAAAATTTTGAAAGAAATAATGTTTGGAAACTTGTACCTCCACCTCAAGGTCACATCTTAATTGGAACTCAATGGGTGTTTAAAAATAAACAAAGTGAGGATGGGGTTGTTGTTAGGAATAAGGCTAGGTTGGTTGCTCAAAATTTTACACAAATTGAAGGTCTAGATTTTGATGAAACTTTTGCTCCTGTTGCTAGATTATAAGCCATAAGAATCTTGTTAGCTTTAATTGCATCTAAAGGTTTCAAGTTATATCAAATGGATGTTAAACATGCTTTTATTAATAGCTACATAGATGGGGAGGTTTATGTCAAGCAACCACCGGGTTTTGAAAATCAAGATTTTTCTAATCATGTTTATAGACTGTCCAAAGCTTTTTACGGTCTCAAACAAGCCCCTAGAGCATGGTATTATATGTTAAAAACATTCTTACTTGAAAAGGGGTTTACCATGGGCAAGGATGATAAAACTCTTTTTGTGCTTAAGCATGGCAATGACTCATTGTTCGTTCTAGTGTATGTGGATGATATTATCCTTGGTTGTGCTTCTTATGATCTTGTGTCCAAGTTTTCAGCTATGATGAGTTCAGAATTTGAGATGGGTATGATGGGAGAACTCACGTAGTTTTGGGGGCTGCAAATCAAGCAAACCAAGAAAGGTACCTTTGTGCATCAAAGGAAGTATAAAAGAGACCTTCTCAAGCGCTTCAACATGGACAAAAGCAAGCCTCTTCAGACACCAATGGGTACAACAACGACACTTGAACTTGATGAAGATGGTGAACCCGTGGATCAAAAAGAATATATAAGCATGATTGGATCACTTTTGTACCTCACGACATCAAGATCGGACATACAATTCAGCGTATGTCTTTGTGCATGATTTCAAGCTTCCCCACGTGCTTCACATCGTCAAGCCGTCAAAAGGATACTTAGGTACTTACATGGAACTCAAGAATTTGGCATTTTTCTTCCTTCTTCCTCAAATGTTACTTTGAAAGCTTTTTCGGATGCTGATTTTGGGGGTTGTAGGATTGAAAGGAAAAGTACTTTGGGTGCTTGTCATTTTCTTAGTAATTCACTTGTTGCTTGGTCCTCTAGAAAACAAAAGTCAGCTGCATAATCTACGGTCGAATCTAAATATGTTGCTGCTGCTATGTAACACCCTCATTTTCATCCATCATGCATTGCATACATTCTAATACATGTTTAAAATTAAGTAACATAAAAAGGAACAAGTTTAAAATGAATTATATGCAAAACCGCACTCAAAAGTTCAGAGAATTTCGAACTTGTCTGTTTTCGGTGAAGACTAGTCCGATTGCTCCCTGACCTCTTTTCGGACATGTCCGTTTTTACCGCGGACTAGTCCATTTTCTCTCTGTTCTGTTTTTGGACTTGTGCGGTCTCGTGCGGACTAGTCCGTTGACCCCATCCTTCGAAAATTTTGCCAAGTCCCGAGACTTGTCCGGAATTGTCCTCTTTCTTCCAGATTTGTTCGTGTTGCTCTCTGACTAATATCAGACTTGTCCGATTTTGGCCAAACTTGTCTGTTTTCTCTCTAACTAGCTATTGGACTAGTCCGGTCTATTGCAGACTTGTCCGGCATTCGAGACTCCGATTCAATCTTTTGCTTCACGACTTGTTTTGGGTTTTTACCTTAAGTGGGCCCAAGGACATCGTGTCTAACCTTTTTGGATCCCATGTGGGACCCCACACCAGCCTCCACCCACCCCCAAACTCAAAATCCATCAAATGTTACACCTCCACCCCTATATAAACAAACCAACACCCCAACTTCTCATCTCTTTGCCACTTTTGAAGACCACCAAACCCTAATTCGTGGGAGCCACCATCAAGGGGAGATATAGCAGAAAGAAGAAGAGGAGGAAACGAAAGAGGATAAAGTGAACAGAATCTTCATCGAGTTTTTGTTCTTCATCACCAATTCACCCTCAACTCTTCATCATGAACCCTAGATCGTCAAGATCCAAGTATTGCCTCCGAACTCTTGATCCTTGGATTTCTAAACACGTGGTACACCTTCTACTTTCTCTTTTTCCACATGAATTCAAACCCAAATCTCACAGATCAAGAAAACCCTAATTCTCTAGTTCTGCGAAGGAATTAATTCCAGATTGATGTAAATAAACTTGAAACCTGTTCAAACTTGTTAAAAACCATTGTAACTGATTTGTGAACAATAATAGTAACTCACTAACTAGTTTCACTTTGCATTTGCATTGATCATGCATGTCATATCATATTGAGTAACATATGAGCATCTATTGATTGTAATTATTGTTTTGTATGTTCGCTACACGGAATAGAAGGATCTGCTCTCGAGGGTGATGTTGAGGACCTCCACCACCAGAATTTCGAAGCTTTTAACCCTAACCAAGCTCAGGAGCAAGGCAAGTGTCTTTGATCCTATTGATCTTGTTTTTAAATGTTTTGTTTAAAAAACTGCATGCTTGTGTCAAAATTAATGGGAAACCCATTTATATGTGTTTACTAGACTTGTTGACCATCCTTGTCGCTTGGGACAGGTTGTAGATTGTCAAAAAGAGCTTTTCACCTTTTTTCTTCGCTCTAATTAATTGGGATGGGGAAACAACCAAAATGCTTAATCATGATTTAATGAACATATAGATGATGTAAATTGATGAATGTGGATAAATGGGTAACATGGGACTTCAGAGATCTAAGCAAGCATGGTTTATAGATTGGGTTGGATGATATGGTGGTTTGCTTGCCTTGGATATAAGGATCGGTTCATGCGAGAATAAGCCAGGACTACAGTGCCACCACAAGGCCAAGTATGGGTGCAGCTTAACCCGATTAATTAGAAGTACTACCAGCATCGATTTGGATCATTTGGAGGAGCGGGGAATGGGAGTCGGTTGGGTTTGCAATAGTGGTGGGACTGCCCTGGGATCCGAATGGCACAAGAGGGGGCCCTTGGTTGGATGTGCTCAGGTGGAGGCATCACCATCGGTGAAACCTTAGTACGTCTGAATATGATGGTAGTCCCTTTGTAAAGGCTATTTTGTGATCTCTTGGCCATACACCTAAGGAAGTGTAATTGGCATGGGGGCGGTTTCTTTAGTTGCCGACGGGTGATGAAATCACAAACTCGTGGGTAAAGTGGTACAACCTTTGCAAAGCGTTAAAAACTATCATGATACTCGTGCTCCCAGTTAAGAGCACCTAGATGACCTACATGATTAGATGGAACTTGGGATTTGGTTATGGTTGGTTATGGTTATGGTTATGGTTATGGTTATGCATTGAGTTATGATAAATGATCATGAATGATGATGATGGTAATAATCTGGTATATGGATGGAAAATTGATTATGGTTTTTTATTATGTTAATTATGTGGGATATGATGGGATTACTTCACATAGACATAGTATGATGCTTTTTACACGTTTTAAATGTACTTTTCAGCAACTAGCCTTTATTTATTGTCGTCATTTGTTAAGCTGCATGTCATACTTTTCTCACACTTGCTGAGTACGATATGTACTCACCCTTGCAATTCCTCCACCAACAGTTTCTGGTGATGTTTGGGAGTATCCTGAGGATAATGCGGAGTACTAGGTTGTGTGTTGTCGTCGACTTGCCTGTGGTGTTGCTTGGAGCCGCGTTATCCCTTTTGCTTAGCTTGCTCAGTTTAGTTTATTTCCGTTGCAGTAGTATCATCATTACTGATCATTAGAGTTGTAATTTAAGGAGTATCTGAATATTGTAATAAAATTACTTATCTAATAATTTGAGTTGTGGTAATTATGTGTTTATCATTTGTGTGTCACTTGTGTATGTGTGTTAAACATCCTGGGCACACATATACTACACCTGGTTCATTTTTTGGAACCAGGTGTCACAAGTTGGTATCAAAGCCACGGGTTGACCGTAGGACGCAGCCTAGATAGAATGGACACTTTAGAGCACATAGAGGCACTCCGGAAGCGTTGTGATTTGTTGGGTGTGTTGATTGCTATATATGTTGCTTGTGTGCTTAGTAGAGGATTGTGGAATGCTTTAGCATTGCCATGTCCATATTGGCTAGTATAGGTAGTTGCTTAATTTTATATCCCTTGCTGCATATAGTTGGGAATTCGTTCTATCTCTCTTTTCTATCTCGTTCAACCTCTCTCAATGGAAGATGGTCATAGCTAGAAGATTGACCATTTCAGACGAAGCTATAGGGAACATGAGAACAAAGATAGTATGTCCAAAAGTAAGTATTTCCATAAGAGGGATATAATTCCTCGCTGATGTTCACTACTACAATAAGCCTTATCGCAGACGGCTCCAAACCTATTATCACACGCGGTTTTTAAAACCGCCTGAAATGAAGAGTCTGTGATAATCCGCAACTTCACAGACGGAGAAGTGATACCACCTGTGAAGGAACATTATCACAGGCGGTTTTTACTTATGCTAGCCGCCTGCGAAGATAAGTTATCACAGGCGGGTGGTGCAGCATATATATCTGCCTATGATAATTGTCTTATCATAGGCGGGTCTTGCAGCATAACTAACCACCTGTGATAATGGTGTTATCACAGGCGGATGTTGACCTACATCAAGCCGCCACCTTTTACCGCAGCCGGTTTCTACCCTAACAGTAACCACCTGTGATAATTAGGTTATCACAGATGGTTCTTTACCTGTATCTAGCCGCCTGTGATAATTGTTTTTCACAGGCATGCCTAGCCATTGGTTAATAATCACTTGTGATAAGGTATAACCTATGCAGTACTACTGCTGTTATTTCTAATTTCTAGGTCAATTCAATATAATCACAGAACAAACATCAACAATATCACAGAACAAAAGTCAACAATATTATCATCACAGAAGTCAATTTCACTAAAACAATATACATATGTAAAAGTTACACATACAATTCATCTCATAGTTTACAAGTTTTCACTAAAAACAGTTTCTATTGGCATAGTCGCAAAGTTCTGGCACATCAGCTGCTGCACCATTCTCATCAAAGAACTTCCCTTTTTTGTGCAAAATTTCGCGACGAATGAACTGACAGAGTTCAGAAGCAATCCTATCGGCTCCTCCATCAGGAATACTTCTACAAACCGGCCATTCTTCGTTCAGATTCTTCGTGTGCTGCAATATAACACATAACAAGGTTTAGAATGTGTTGGTTTGAACAATCTCAAAGTATAGATCAAAGTGAGAGTATACAGGAATTTAGTTGGTATTTTTGGAGCAGTTGTACTATGAGCAATTGAATTTTGAAGTTGGAAACAAAATAAGAAAATAATGTTTCTGGTAATATTGAACAACAGAGAATATAAGAATTAAACTATGCTAGTTACAATGAAAATGAAACTCAAAAGTAAAAAAATAAGGTATCGACATTAAGGACAACTTACATCCTCACGATTCACTCTATATACGCCGGCGGTCCGAAGATGCTCGCATACATAATACCCGCATAAGAAACTCCCAGCAGGCTGCTTCGGACAAGCATAATACGTTTTAATGTCCAATGCATTCGTATTGGAAGGTCTCTCACCGCCAAGCTGTTCCGCGTAAAACCGCCAAGCGCTGTAATACAAGAAATGTCATATAAAACTTGTCAACACATTCTAAATGTGTGTAAATTAAAACTATTGAATAAATGTACTGTTTCAAAATGGAAAGGAAATCTTTGTAATGATCTGGTGGGAAATCGGCCGAGTCCAAGACTGTTGCCTTTCCCTGCGTTGGCTTGATGAATATCATTATGTAGTGATCACTGCAAACACACAAACACACGTGTTAACAATTACCAATCACTGCTGTCGACTGTTGGAGTCGGCAGATCCCCTAACACTATGAAAAGTGTTTGAAAGAGTTTGTGGTTCGGTCTGGGCGCGCGGAGATCTAAGAAAGTGAAATGCGATTTGGACACGAGTGACACGGTGGTTTACGTGGTTCGGGCCGCCTGAGCGTAATACCCTACTCCACGGGTGTGTGTTTGTTGTATTAACTTGTGAGCTTTCGAATCTCTCCCTTGTGTATCGTCGGTTTGTCCTTTTATAGTACAAGGACCAACCGTTACAAGTCAGCCTGGCCCGACATGTGGCCCTGGCGGTTATTGGTATTGATACACGAGATTAATTGTTGTTAATAACCCTGTAACGGCTCCGACAGTGCCGTTACAGGTGTTAAGGCTGTCCGATTAATTATCATTAACATGGAATTAATGGTAATTAATCGGATCTTGAAGTCTGCGGCTGTCCTTTGGAGATCCGGAGCCGTTACAACGTCTCCCGGGGGCTTTAAGCATCTAGCTCTGTCGTGTGGACACGTGGCAGCTCCGGAGCTTGCTTGGGAGAAGCGGGAAGCTCCGGGGTGACCTGGCACGTGTCATGTCCGGAGCTTCTCTCAGTCGGGGGCTACCTCCGGAGGTGCCGTTTCAGTACTTGGCCCGGAGCTTCACCCTTGCGGGTAATAGCTCTGGGCTGACAGTACACGTGGCAACCTAGAGGTTAACCATGTTGGAGAAGCGGGTCCGGTCACGTCTGGCGAGTGGGCCCCCGAGGGTCTTCAATTTGAGTTGATGTCCTTCCTTGAGATCTTTGTAACCTCAGGGGGTGTATGGTTTTTAGGGTACCGACAGTGGCCCCCTGGACCTACCTCCGGGGAAGGCCAACGTGGTGAAGTCGTTCCGCCGGAGGGGGGTCCATACTTGTGACTCTTGAACTGGGTCTTCAAGAGTCTTCGGAGGTGCCTTTGGCGGGGCTTTATGGTTGAGTCCCGACGCGTGGCGCACCTCAGGCGGCAGATAAGATCTTTGATGTGCGGATCTCTCGCAATTGAAGGTCGTCGGTTCCCGATACGAAAACCGTATCGGTTCCGCGCGCCTTGTCAGTCCGCCGCCTTTGGGTTTCCCGCCTCGTGATGACAACTGTTCGCCTGGGTAAGAGCCTCGACTTGATCGTCAAGGTGGTCCCGGGCCCTCTTGTCATCGGCTGGGTTGAATTCTTGAGTAGTATGCTTAACTCCCCTGCAGTTTCCATCCAAGCGTTGCGAGGGCTTACTTAAGAAGGAAAGCGCACCGTCGGGAGTTCTTTACGCTTTCCATCTGTTCTTGCGCTCAAACTCCCAACTCGTGCTTTGCTTCTCTTCTCTCGCCTAGCTGTGCTGCGATGGAGTTGGGTCTGCGTGAGAGTCGTTTGAAGACGGAGAGCGATCTGAAGAAGGTCCGAGCCCTCATGGGGTGGTCGTCGGACTTCTTCAACCGTTCAGTCCGCACTGGAGGAGAGCTTCCCTTTAAAAAGGAGCACTCCGGCGAAATGGTATACTTTTCATCGTATGCCATGGTGGGGCTGATCCCACCATTTTCTTCCTTCTTTTTGATGCTGCTGGACTTCTATGGTCTGCAGCTATACCACCTTGGCCCTCACTCCCTTCTCCTTGTGTCCATCTTTGTCCACTTCTGCGAGATGTGGGTGGGCATTCCTCCCTGCATCGAGCTCTTCCGCACTTTCTTCACCGTCCAAACCACCGGCCGAAGTGACGAGTACCTTGGCTTCTACTACTTTGTGAAGCGCAAGAAGTGCCCGTTCAAGTATCTCCGGTCGTTCCCTTCCGGGAAGTGGGATGACTGGAAGAAAGATTGGGTAGTCATCCGGGTGGAGGAGCACGAGCGGTTGGAGCTGCCAGACGGTCTGCCCGGCATTGACACGTCGGTGTGGAGCGAAGTTCCGGTGCTGGCGGCAGCTTTCGACCCCGTCTTGTCCAGGATCCGCCAATGTGTAGAGGGAGGATTGACTCCCCAGGCGGTGTTCTGCAACTTCCTGTCCAACAGGTGGGCGCCGCTGAAGAGGAGGGAGAAGCTCGCCTGGGCCCTCAACAGCGTGATGGACGAAGACCGGGTTGAAACCGGGTTGAAGTCCAGCATGGTGGGGAAGTCCTTGGAGTTTCACCTCAAGAAATTCCAGCATGGCATCGATGTAGACGGAGCGTACTTGACTCCGCCACCGGCTTTCCTCCCCCTGAACGAGGAAGTTGAGTTCAGCAGGGAGCTCCGGCGGAAGATGCCCGCGCTTGACGATCTTGGCGTCGTCGAGAGAAGATCGACCGCCTCGTTGGCGATCCCCGGGTTGTCGGAAGGCGGCTCCGCCCCTGTCTCTCAGCCAAGAGCTGAGGTCACCGGCAAGGGCAAGGAGCTGGCGGAGGAGCCAGAGAGCCGGAAGAGGAAGTTGCGTCATGCTGACGGGAGGTCCGTCGGGCTTGCTACTTCCCCGCCAGTTCCCCGTCCTCAGGAAGGAGGATCCTCCGCTGCTGTAGCGTCTGTCCCCGTGGTGGGGTCTTTTCGGGGCGCTACTGTTCCGGCGGTGGGATCCTCCCGGAGTACGGCTGTCCCCGTGATGGGTCCCTCCGGAGGTGCCAGCTCCGGACAGGCGACTCCGGTTCGAGAAGCGGTGAGGGCCTCCAGGTCTAGGAGTTCCTCCCGGTCAAGGAGAGCTCCGACCCGGGAAACGCCCGCGGCTACGGCAAGTCCTGGGAGTCCTCCCGGAGCTCCTACACCGACCGTGGCCAGCCCGGAACGTCCGGGAAAGAGGTTTCGCGCAAGCTGGTGCGTGAACCTCCCAAGGTAATTTTTCTTGTTTACCTCAATTAACTTTTAATTATAGCATCTGTTTGCTCAATTTCTTCATTCTTCATCTGCAGCGTTCCCAAGAAGGGGAGTGAAGCTCCGCCCTCAGCCACAGTGTCTGAGGCTGCGAGGGCTTCTGCTCCAGCCCCGGTGCCGCCCCAGGCGGAGGCTGCGACAGCTCCGGCGCCGGCTGTCGTGGTCATGGACCTCGACTCGTCTCCAGAAGTTCCCGTGGTAGCGCCGGACCACGGGATTGAAGATGCGCCAGCGGCACCCGCTCCGGAGGTTGAAGCTCCGGGCCCTGGTGCTGCAGAAGTAGATGCTCCGGCTGTCGAGCCGGAGGAAGTAGCGGTCCCGGCTTCAGAGCCAGAAAATGCTGGAGCTTCGGCGGTCGAGCCGGAGGCAGCTGAAGCCCCGGCGTGCGAGCCGGAAGTTGAAGTGGTTCCGGCAATTGAGCCGGTTACTTCTGAAGCTCCGGTCGCAAGGCCGGTAGTTATTGGAGCGCCGGCTGCAGAGCCGGTGGTGGTGAAGGCGGGGGAGCTTGAGCTCCCCTCAGAAGAAGCGTCCCGGCCGGAGCCATTGGAGGCGACGACGTCGATGGTACCCGTGGCGGAGCCAGAGTGCCTGAACGAAGTCGCCGGCCCCCAGCCTGAGGGGGCGAATGAAGATTTGGTGGCGGGACCTTCTTCAGTGGCGACTGAGGCCATCCCGGAGGAGGGCCCTAGTGCCTTGGAAGCTCGGGGTTCCGCTCTCGCAGAGTGGGACCCAATTTTTGTAAATGAAGACCCGCTGGAACCAGCGGAGGAGACCCCAGAAGGTCCGGAGCCCATCTCGCTGTCGATGTCCATCGACAACGCTTGCTCCAGTCTGCGCCAAGTCCAACTAGCCTTCTTCCACGACAGCAAGGTTCTTGAAGAGGAGCGCCAAACCCTGAGGAGGTGGCGTAATAGACTCCAATTCGAGACCAAGCTGGCGCAGTCGAGGATCGCTGCGGACAAGGAATGGATCAAGCGGGAGAAGGTCCGCTTGGAGCTCTGGGGTGAGATGCTGGACGAGAGGGAGAGCATGACTCACAACCTCGACGCCCAATCCCGGGAGTACCACGACCAGGCTAAAGCTGCCAATGATGCGGCCAACGCCCGGTACGATCAACTCGAAGCCATCAGTACCGCACTCATCAAGCGCCGAGAGGCACTTGAGGGAAGGGAAAAACGGCTCGAGGATGAGGAGCAAAAACTCCTGGAACTACGGGACGACGTCTTGCGACGTGAAGAAGAGCTCGCCGAGAAGACAGCTCTGGCGGACAAGGGCCTCGAGGAGCGCGCTAAAAAATTGGAAGAGCGCTGCCTCGAGGAGGAGGAGAAGACCTGGGTGCGAGGGCAGGAACTCTACGAGTATGAGTGTGCCCTCATCGCCCGGGAGAAGAAAATAGAGGCTAGGGAGAAAGACCTGGTCGACCGTCGGAACAAGATCCACCTCCGGGAGGAGGAGCTCGGGAGACTCGAAAAGCGGGTTGCTGCGAAAATTCAGCAAAACGCCAAAGAAGTTGAGCGCCTCTCCCGCGAGAACTCAGAACTGGCGGCGACCCGGAGGTCCCTGGAAGAAATGAAGGGCCTGAGGAAGACGGACTCCCTGCAAATTTGGGAGTTCCTGAGCAAGGCCGACGATGCGCTGGCGCCTATGGGTTTCAGCCCCGTGCTTCCGGATGATCCGGAGCCGGAGCCGGACCTTGCATTGCAGGCGTTGAGCGCTGCGGGTGGCAAGCTCTCCAAGGTGGGCGACGTCATCGCGGACCAGCTTGAGGTCGAGGGGCAATCCCTGGCTAGAAACGTCACAGAGTATGTATTGACGTGTTACACTAGCCGGAACCCTCGATTCTCTCTGGACCCGGTGCTTGAAGGTCCCGTCGAAGGAGAGGGCGAAGCTACCCGAGGCAGCGTGTCGGAGGTCGCCCAGAAGGTCGCCGAGTTCTTCCATAGGGTCTAGGACTATCTTTCTTAGCCTTTATTTGTATCTTCTCTTCTTCCTCAATTTTGTAATCCTTTGTCCCCAGATGTAATCTCTGGTCTTCAAATGAAATGAAATCCCCAATTTTTCGTGAATTTCATTTTTTGTCTTCAACATCTTTGTCTTCACTTGGCCCCCTGGTAGATGTGCACAATGTGATTGTGGACATGTACCAAAAGGATGTTGAGTTTTGTTGAAGACAAATTTGCTTCGAACTCGTGTAGTTTAGGTCCGAAGTCTTCGATAGTGAAGGTCCCTTGAAGTCGTCGGAGCTTAGAAGCTCCGGCATTGCCCATCGTCGGAGCTTAGTAGCTCCGGCAATGGCCTCTACCAACACGTTGAGTGTCGATAGTTAATACTTCAAGGTGTCGGAGCTTAGTAGCTCCGGCAATGACCCTTGCCACGCCTGGCTTGCTGGCAACAGACTCTAGTGATAGAGTCTTCTCACCATCTTCAAGTTAACGCCGGTGGGAGTCGGAGCTTGGTTAACTCCGATTTTTCTCCATCAATGTTGGGTTTATTCTTCCTGCACACTTAGGCCAAGAAAAACAGTAAAATTCGTTCCTTATCTATAACTTCGTTGCGTCTTACGGTTCTCAAGAGAATTTCAAGTTGAACACGATTTTTAGTATGATTGGATGAATTGTCTTTTCTTTTAGATTTAATTGTCCATGGACCCACCTTACTTTGGCCTGCCGGGGTGTAGGTAGAGTGGCGTACTTAGGGTGCTTGACCAGGCTAAGTCGATAGCGCACTCCAGCCCTAGAATGGCTTGGCGG
Organism: Tuctoria greenei; assembly: GCA_036927565.1. NCBI lineage: Eukaryota > Viridiplantae > Streptophyta > Magnoliopsida > Poales > Poaceae > Tuctoria > Tuctoria greenei. Next base: position 131,436,291 of record JAYESD010000004.1, read on the forward strand.
CTTTCAGGCGAGTTGGCCACAGACGATATTTAAATCTAAAAAATCCGACAATTCAACTCAAATCGTACATAAATCGGTTAAACTAGAACTTCTTAAGAATTGCACGTTTCTGTTATAGACAAGAAAGAGAAAAATAAAAATGTCGAGCCTTATGCAAAAATGAATGCACGTGGAGTCTATTTCACATGAAGATGTCTTTCATTATAGGTCCGGGGTACAGGGGAAACAAGTACACTCTTAGGGTACGCAACCAGGCTAAGTGTGTTTGGTTTCTCGTTTAACCCAGGGTAATTAGCTACACTTCTAGTCCGGAGACTGTATCAAGTGTTGCATGAGCTTTTCAAACCTTTCGGGAAAGGTCCGGCTGCTCTCCCAGAGGAACTACCCGACTCTGTACAATGACTCTATAACATACACTTCAAGTTACTTAAGACTCACCTCCGTGGAATTAAGTGTAGAACTTACGGAGGTGCTCGATGTTCCAAGGATTTGGGAGAGGTGTCCCATCCTCGGTAGCCAAGCGAACGCTTCCGGGACGGGATACTTTGATCACTCGGAAGGGTCCTTCCCAGCCGGGGGAGAGTTTGTTTTGCCCTTCTCTGGATAGTATTCTCCGTAGCACCAGATCGCCTTCCTCGAGCTGTCGATTGTGTACATGCCGCTGATGATAGCGCCGTAGAGCTTGGCGGTATCGGGCATTCCGAACAGCTGCTTGGCACCTTCCCTCCTCGAGGAGGTCTAGGTCTTCACGCCGGAGCTGGTCCTGCGCGGCTTCGTCGAAGGTCCGGACTCGGAGGGAACCCAGGGTGATCTCTGGAGGAAGGATCGCTTCTGCTCCGTACACCAGGAAGAAGGGTGTTTCTCCGGTTGCCCGACTTGGAGAAGTCCTGTTAGCCCATAGAGTGGGCGGAAGCTCCTCGATCCAATTAGCTCCGTGCTTTTTCAAACGCTCATAAGTGCGCGTTTTTAGTCCTTTAAGGATTTCTGCGTTTGCTCTCTCGGCTTGCCCATTGCTGGCAGGATGAGCTACGGAGGCGTAGCAAACTTGTATGCCGAGGTCTTCGCAATATCCTTGAAATGCGGAGCTTGTGAATTGAGTCCCATTATCAGTGATGATCTTGTTTGGGACTCCGAATCTGCTCACGATAGACTGTAGAAAATTGATTGCAGATTGTTTGTTGATCGTCACAACAGGAGTAGCTTCCGGCCACTTGGTGAACTTGTCGATGGCGACATACAGGAACTTGTAACCTCCGACGGCTCTTGGGAAGGGTCCCAAGATGTCCATCCCCCACACGGCGAAAGGCCACGTAGGAGGTATCATTTGTAAGGGCTGAGCAGGTGTATGAATTTGCTTTGCATGAAATTGGCATGCTTTGCATTTCTTCACTAGCTCAGTAGCATCCTGGAGCGCTGTTGGCCAGTAGAAGCCGTGCCGAAAGGCTTTTCCGACCAGCGTGCGGGAAGACGCGTGGTTCCCACACTCGCCTCCATGGATTTCTGCGAGGAGCTCGCAGCCTTCTTCCCTTGTGATGCACCGCATTAGGATGCCGTTGGCACCGCGCCGGTAGAGATCCCCTTCTACCAACGTGTATCTTTTAGCCAATCTGACTACCCGGTCAGCGGATACATCATCGTCAGGAAGGATGTTGTCTTTCAAGTAGTTCCGGATCTCCGAGATCCATGCATCGGAACTGACTTGAGCATTTGAGTCTTGCGTGCTGGGTTGCTCGGAGCTTCCGGCAGCACCTACGACCCTTGATGGCTGCCATGGTAACAGGGCCATCGGGACCGTCAGCTTCGGGATGCTGATCTCGCCCCCTTCGTTCAGCTCGGCAGGTTGAACTGTGGGTTTTGACATCCTCCGGACAAAGGTTCCGTCTGGAGCCGGAGCTCCGGTTGACGCCTTGGTCGAGAGTTCGTCAGCTTCAACGTTGTGAGCACGCTGAACATGGTGAAGGTCGAGGACTTCGAAGTCCTTCTGAAGCCTCTGGACTTCAAGGAGATAAGCAGCCAACTGGAGATTATTGCAGGAGCATTCACCCTTCACCTGTTTGATAACAAGTTGTGAATCTCCTTTGACCAGCAACTGCTTGACACCAAAGGATAGTGCCACCTTTAATCCATATATGAGTGCTTCGTACTCCGCCATGTTGTTGGTTGCCTTGAAATCAAGGTGCACCATGTATCTTACCTTCTCCCCGGTTGGTGTGAGGAGAAGGACTCCAGCTCCGGCTCCCTGCTTCTGCATGGAGCCGTCGAAGTAAAGGGTCCAGTGAGGCTTAGTGAAGGCCGGAACTTGCGGTTCCTTCTTCTGCTCGCTGGGGCCCCCAGGGTTTAATGGAGAGGGAGTCCATTCTGCCACGAAATCTGCCAACGCTTGACTCTTGATTGCTTGTCTTGGAATGAATTCGAGGTCGAATTCAGCCAGTTCCGCTGCCCACTTTGCAATATTCCCAGTTGAATTGGGATTATGCAGGATCGCTCGAAGTGGATATGAGGTTACCACCGAGACTTTGTGAGCTTGGAAATAATGTCGAAGCTTCCTTGAGGCAATAAGAACTGCATAGAGCAGCTTATGCACCTCTAGGTATCGAGTCTTGGCATCATGTAACACTTCACTGATGAAGTATACTGGGCGTTGAATGGTACGGACCCTCCCGGAGGGGTCCGAAGCTTCCTCTTCATTGATCCGGACCCTGTCGGAGGGGTCCAGACTATCTTCGGGGACCTCCGGGTTCTGGGTGGAGGAACCCGGAGCTTCTTCAGGAATGACCTGGATCCTATCGGAAGGATCTGGGTCCTCTGAAGTGACTTCTTGAGGATTCAAGTCTGGGAGCTGGGACCCAGACCTGCTTTCGGGAACCTCCGGATCCTCCCGAAGGGATCTGGATTCCTGAGTATTGGGTAGTTCCGGTCTCTCCGCAACCAGAACCATACTGACGACTTCGTCAGCTGCTGAAATATAAAGCAATAAAGGCTCACCAGGGTTCGGAGCTACCAAGACTGGTAGAGTGGTGAGGAACTGTTTCAGCTCCTGGAATGCCTTCTCTGCCTCTTCAGACCATTGGAATGGTCCGGACTTCCTCAGTAACTTGAAGAAGGGAAGTGCCCTTTCCGCCAGTCTTGAAATGAATCGACTGAGGGCTGCTAGACATCCAGTTAATTTTTGGACGTCTTTGATGCGGGTTGGTGGCCGCATGTCTTCGATGGCTTTTATCTTCACCGGATTAGCCTCTATACCCCGGTGACTTACCAGGAAACCAAGAAGCTTTCCGGAACTAACCCCGAAGACGCATTTGTCTGGGTTTAGCTTCGTGCGGGTGGCCCACAGCTTGTCGAAGACAGCCTGCAAGGTATCCAAGAGGGACTCCTTGTTTTTGACTTTGACCACAATGTCATCAACGTACACCTCCACTATGTCTCTGATGAGTTCTTCGAAAGTTTTGTACATTGCTCGTACAAAAGTTGAAGCTGCATTCTTGAGACCAAAAGGCATGGCTGTGTAACAATACAATCCATCCACTGTGATGAATGAAGTATGTTCTTCATCTTCCCTAGACATCCGGATTTGATGATATCCTGAATATGCGTCTAGAAAACACAGCAACTCACACCCAGAGGTGGAATCCACTATCTGGTCTATTCTAGGTAGTGGGAATGGATCTTTTGGACATGCCTTATTCAGTGTGGTGTAATCGATGCACATCCGAAGTTTCCCGCCGGCCTTAGGCACAACGACTGGGTTTGCCAGCCATTTTGGATGGTAGACTTCTCGGATGAATCCGGCTTCGAGCAACTTCTTCACTTCTTGTCGGATGAAGTTCTGTCGCTCTACAGATTGCTTCCGAGGTTTCTGGTGTACAGGCCGAGCGTCGGGGTAAATCTTCAGATTGTGCTCAATCACTTCCCTGGGGATCCCAGGCATTTGTGACGGTTGCCAGGCAAACACGTCAACATTAGCCCGGAGGAAAGTGATGAGCGCGAGTTCCTATTTGTCGTTCAAGCCACCCGATATGCGGGTAGTTTGAGTGACATCGGAACCAATTTGGACGACTTTGACGGGAATGTCGGTGTCGCCGCTTGGCTGCACACGGGGTGCATAGGTCGAGCCTCGTTGACGAATGCTCGGAGGTTGTGGAGCTTGCTTCTGTCTGGAATCCTCCTCTTGCGCTGTGGTGAGTGCATGGAGTTCTTCCAGAGCAGTTACTCCGGCAGTGCGATCTCCACGGATCCGGAGAACGCCTACTGGTGTCGGCATCTTCAACACCAGGTATCCATAATGAGCAGCTGCCATGAATTTGTACAGGGCAGGTCTACCCAAAATGGCGTTGAATGGTAAGTTGATCTGAGCGACGTCGAAGACCAACTTTTCGGTGCGATACTTCTCCCGGGTCCCGAAGGTAACAGGGAGAGTGATAGCTCCGAGTGGGGTTATGGCCCCCGGACCTACTCCGGAGAAAGGTCGAGAGGGCTGGAGATCTGAAGGTCGAAGCTGAAGCTTAGTGAAAGCTTCGAAGCTGATGAGATTAAGCCCCGAACCTCCATCTACCAGGACATGATGAAGCTGGATGTTGTTGATGGTGGGGGATACCATCAAGGGCAGCTGGCCAGCTCCGACCATGCTTTGAGGACAATCCGAAGCATCGAAAGTGATGGGTGTGTCCATCCACTTTCGATGTGGCTCCGGTCTAGCTGTAGGAGCTACAGCAGCCATATCCCGTCGCATGGTCTTAATGACGCGACGAGAGGTGATGTCCCATGATCCACCAAAGATGGTGTTCATGGTTTTTCGACGTTCGTTGTCGGAGACGTCGGAATCATCGTCGACGGAGGTGTAGACGGCTTTCAAGACCTTTTTGGGGTCTTGAAACCCTAACTCCTCTTCAGCCGGAGCTTCATCGACCTTTTGTTTTCCCTCCCTCTGGCGGAAGGGAGACCCTTCCCGGCGCTTGTGGTAGCGCTCGGCAAGGTTTTGGACCTCCCGGCAATCCTCCAGCTTGTGGCTGCCCGTTTTGTGAATGGGGCACCACATCTTGGATTTGCCACCGTCTTCGGAAGACGGTCGAGGTCGCTTCTCGGGGCGTGGCCCCCGGCCACCAGGAGTTGCAGTGGCTGCAACGTTGGATGTGCCGGCCGACGGCTTCTTCTTGCCGTTGGTCTTCTTTTTCTTCTTGCCACTCCCGGAGGTAGCGACTTCTTCTTTGGAGGATTTTTTATGATCCTCCAAGGCTGGTTTGGAGTGCATTTCACGGCCCTCCGCAGCTCTGGCACATTTGTCAGCCAGGCTGAAGAGCTCCGTGACACTGGTGATCTCTTTGATCGCCAGTTTCTCCAACATCTTCTTGTCTCGTACACCCTGTCTGAATGCTACAATGACAGAAGCGCTTGAGATAGAAGGGATTGTGTTACGTACCTGAGAGAATCTCTGGATGAATGACCGCAAAGATTCCCCTCCTTTTTGCACGACCGCAAAAAGGTCCAGTTCGGTGCCCGGACGGGTGTATGAACTCCCGAAATTGGCGGTGAACTGGCGGCATAGCTCCTCCCAACTGTCGATAGAGTTGGGTGGAAGGCTCATAAACCAGGACCTAGCAGTCCCAGTTAAGGCCACTGGAAAGTAATTGGCCATTACAGCCTCATTTCCTCCAGCTGCTAGGATCGCAGTGGAGTATATCTGTAGAAATTCTACGGGATTGACAGTCCCATCGAATTTTTCCGGCAAGTGTGGCCGGAACTTCTGTGGCCATCTAACCATACGCAGGTGCATGGCTAGGGCGGAACAGCCTCCTCCTACTCCTTCCAGAGTAGAAAGATCTTGAGCATCTCGTCTTTCTCGAGCTCGCTCGATGTGGACACGGCCATCCTGTTGGCGGTATCGGCGATCAAGCTCCGCTCGGAGGTCGTGTGTCGAAAGCCGAGATGCAGTATGGGTACGTCGTGCCCCAGAGGGCAACGACGTCACTTGCTGTGACGCAGCTCTTCTTCGGTTGTTGGAGACATGTGGACCAAGTCTTCCAGACAACGTTCGTCGCTGCGACGGGGCCCGCCCTGAAGGAGGTGGACCCTGATTGTTGAGGCGTTCGGCCGCTGCTGCGACCAAATGCTCAATATCAGCTCTCCATTGCTCCATGGCACCTTGAGATGCATCCGGAGGTGGTGGTCGCTGAAGGAGAGCACGCGCTGCATGGAGCGCGTGTTCTGGGTTGTCACGACTTGCCGGCGCAGAATGTGACGCCGGAGCACCATCATGTCGTTCGGCATGTCTTGCCGGAGAAGATGGTGGTGGTGGGAGTGTGACTCCCGCTGGAACTGAGGCTCCTGCCGGTGGTTGCATGTTGGAGGGATTGCCTCCGACAGTTTGAGCAGCAGGTTGCCCGTTGGATGATCCAGCTGCAGAATTCACCATTCTTGAAGATCTCAGGCGCCCCTACCTGGCGCGCCAACTGTCGACTGTTGGAGTCGGCAGATCCCCTAACACTATGAAAAGTGTTTGAAAGAGTTTGTGGTTCGGTCTGGGCGCGCGGAGATCTAAGAAAGTGAAATGCGATTTGGACACGAGTGACACGGTGGTTTACGTGGTTCGGGCCGCCTGAGCGTAATACCCTACTCCACGGGTGTGTGTTTGTTGTATTAACTTGTGAGCTTTCGAATCTCTCCCTTGTGTATCGTCGGTTTGTCCTTTTATAGTACAAGGACCAACCGTTACAAGTCAGCCTGGCCCGACATGTGGCCCTGGCGGTTATTGGTATTGATACACGAGATTAATTGTTGTTAATAACCCTGTAACGGCTCCGACAGTGCCGTTACAGGTGTTAAGGCTGTCCGATTAATTATCATTAACATGGAATTAATGGTAATTAATCGGATCTTGAAGTCTGCGACTGTCCTTTGGAGATCCGGAGCCGTTACAACGTCTCCCGGGGGCTTTAAGCATCTAGCTCTGTCGTGTGGACACGTGGCAGCTCCGGAGCTTGCTTGGGAGAAGCGGGAAGCTCCGGGGTGACCTGGCACGTGTCATGTCCGGAGCTTCTCTCAGTCGGGGGCTACCTCCGGAGGTGCCGTTTCAGTACTTGGCCCGGAGCTTCACCCTTGCGGGTAATAGCTCTGGGCTGACAGTACACGTGGCAACCTAGAGGTTAACCATGTTGGAGAAGCGGGTCCGGTCACGTCTGGCGAGTGGGCCCCCGAGGGTCTTCAATTTGAGTTGATGTCCTTCCTTGAGATCTTTGTAACCTCAGGGGGTGTATGGTTTTTAGGGTACCGACAACTGCTATTTCAATGTCATGTGTCGAACTTACTCGAAGTTGTACGGAGCCTTTACGAGGTCCTTGCCGTCTCTGACAAAGTTAAACATTGCATGTCCTACGTAAGCTGCAACTTTTGTCCTTTTATCCTTCTTAAGTTTTGCAATTGCTTTTTCTAAATCTTTTTTTCATGTGCTTGAACTGTTCTGAGTTTTGATCCGCCTGGACGTCGAATAGCGCCTTTGCAATCCTAGTAGGGTCAAGGATACCCGTCTTGTGTGCCAACTTTTCATTATCCATGTATTGCATCCTATTGAACAAGTCCATAATTGTTATAATATCATGAAATGCGTATGCGTGTAGTAAGAAAAGCAAATACAAAATATTAGAGCACTTACAAGCACCAGACGAGCAGCAGGTTGATTTCGAGCATGCCCTGACGCAAAAGGGGACGCAGCTCTTCAAATAAAATGACTTGTCTATCTTCTCCAGTGCTCCAGAATGCTTGTTTTGGAATACGAAATGTTACGCAATTAAGACCATATCTTGTGCTCGCAAGGATGTACCACACATGCATTCTTCTGAGCGGGACGGGTTGTTTGCTAAGTTGTACGGATGTCATGAACGGCTTCCCATTCTCAAATTTAGGAGGAACATCCTCAAGCTTGTATATTGGAACTCCTGGTTTAACTAAAGTTGTCCGCCGATTATACATGACACCGTCTTCTTCCCACTCCTCGATATTTCCTAATTTTGGCTCATGAGAAGCACGAGATGCACTCGATTTTTTCCTTCATAGTTTCCAAATACTTTGACATTTCTGATGAAGGTTTCTTATTTTCGTATGGTCTAACTTTGATAGGCACTAATGATCGAGGAGTAGTCATCGGAAGTTGGACACTGGCTTCTTGAACCTGTTGTTCAACTGATTGATCTTTACTCCCAGCAGCTGGCTCTAGTACTACTTCAAGCTGTTGCTCAACTGGTTGCTCTTTACTAGCAACAGCTTGCTCTGGTATTGCTTGAAGCTGTTGTCCAACTTGTTGCTCTTGGATATCTTTACTAGCAAGGTTACTATAATCCTTGCTGAGACATAGGGGGAGTGGATCTTCCTGGACTGGGAGTGGATCTTCATGCACTTTCGCCTTAGAAGATGGGGTTGCAGTATTTGGAGATGCGACAGGGCTAGAAATTGGCTCATCGTCCAACACGATATCGCGTCGGTGCCAAAGGATTAATTGGTTGACAGCCTGCCCCAGATTCGCGATCCCCTCAGGTGTGACGTGGTCTATTTCATAATCTTCATAATCATTATCAATGATCTGAAGAACTTGCACCACAGCATAATACAACGGAAGTTGATTCCCATTGAAGTCACGATCAGGCTTTGCCATAGTAGTTGCAACCTGTTTGGTTTTGTTCCCTGCTCTGCCTATCAGGACAAGAAGACAACAAGATTTGTCATTAGCAATATCATCGACAGGGAACTTATGGGTTGACCCTAAGCCTGGCACAGAACCAACGCTACTAGGGTAGGCAGTTGGAGATACTAATTGCTCCTTTTGCACCGAAACCATCATTGTACTTGATGCCACTAATTGTCCCGATTGTCTAAGTTGTTCCATTATTTGTTGCATATTTTCTTTGACCTTTTGAGCAATCGTTTCTTAAACTTCTCACGTCTTCTATATGTGTCTTTATCTTTAGGGAAACCATCTAGCTAAGACATTTGAGAAGAGACCGCTCGAACTCGTCCGCTGTGTTCAGGGTTTCCTAAGATAGCGGTAAGTTGGTCATTCTCCCTCTTCAGCTTGTAGAGACCCTTCTGTTGATTTTCAATTACTTCTTTCATTTTATCCTCTACTTCATTCAGAGAGTCGGGCTTTTCAAGTTTGCCCTCGTTGGTCAAACCTGACCGAGCAAAGACCCACCGTTAAGTTCGCTCATCGCACCCTTCTAATGGGTGAGGATTGCCCTTACTGGTAATTTTGTCTAACATCTTATTCCATTTCTGGACTTTGGGGCCATATCCGGCAGATCCCAAGCGATGATGGTATTTGTTCTTTTTTGCAAGCTCTGACCTAGTTGCACTTAGAGCTTTAGCATCAGGTGTGCTCTTTTGACGAACAAACTCTTGCTAGTGAGCTTGTGTGATTTTTCCTATCTTCCTTGGGCTAGGGACCTTATCGGCCTTAACATAAGCATTCATTTCACTCTTCCAGCCACGAAACTTCTTGCCGCAAGAGACCAATATTGCTTTCTTTACAGCTTCTTCTGTGCCTTTCGGGAACTTGAATTGTTTCTTTATCCTTTCCCACAACTCATTCTTGTTCTGCTCGGGTAATTTCCTCCAATTCTCAGTTGTGATCGGCACAACCTCCCTAACAAGAAAACCGCATGTGTCGGTGTTTGGATCCGGCAGATCTCCCGACACTACCTCTGGTAGATCGAGGAGTTGTAGTTCGGTAATGGGCGAGCAGAGATTCAAAAAGGTGAAAGACACGTGTACACAGAGATTTACGTGGTTCGAGCCGCCTGAGCGTAATACCCTACTCCACGGGGTGTGTTGGTGATGTATTAAGCCTGTGAGTCTAGAAGAAGCTCTAGAAGAAGAAGCTCGTCTAGCTCAGAGTGTTTAGTAGTGGTCTGGAACCATCCCTTATGTATCGTCGACCAGTCCTTTTATAGTACAACGACTGGTCGTTACAACGTTAGCCTGGCCCGACAGGTGGCCCCAGCGGTTACACATGCTTGATACACAATAAATGGGGTTAATTACCCTTAATAGCCTGGTAACAGGCCTTAACCGTGTCGTTACCAGTATTAAGGGTCATCCGATCGTGTGTCATTAATATGGTATTAATGACACTTAATCGGGTCTTGAAGTCTTTGATTACTCCTTGAAGGTCCGGAGCCTTTGGGGGGTCCACCAGTCTGATTGTTGAAGTTGAAGGTCTGGTGATTGCCACGTGGCAGCTCCGGAGCTCACCGTCTGGACGGGTAGGTCCGGTGCTGTTGGACACGTGTCAGTACTGAAGCTTCCCTCGGTCTGGGGTTAGGTTCGGGGTGCCATATTGGTATACCGGCCAGAGCTTCCCATGTGTGGGTGATAGCTCCGGTCTTATGATACACGTGGCGGCCCTGGGACTAACCATGTTGGGGAAGCAAGTCCGGTTACGCCTGACATGTGGGGCCTTCGGAGGTCTTCAAATCTGGTAGATGGGGTTTCCTTGTGATCTTTGCAATCCCAAGGGGTATCCGGTACGGAGGGTACCGACAGTGGCCCCCTGGACTCACCTCCGGGAGAGACCTTTTTGGATGAGGTCATTTCGCTGGAAGTGGGTCCATTCTTCGGGTTTATGAGCCGTGTCTTCAAGGGTCTTTGGTTGTGTCGTTGGCGGTAGTTCGCAGTTAAACTTCTGCCGCGTGGCGTATCTTGAAGGCAGCAGGTGAGATCTCAGCGTGTGGATCTCACGCAATTGAAGGTCGCCCGTTCCTGATACGAAAATCGTATCAGTTCCGCGCGCCCTGTCAAGCCGCCGACTTCGGGTTTCTCGCCTTTCATGATGATAACCATTCGCCTGGGGTAAGAACCTCGGCTTGATCATCGGGGTGGCCTCGAGCCCCCTTTTCATTGGCGGGGTGAAAATTTTGACTGGTATCATCGGCTCCCCTGCGGTTTCCATCCAGGCGTTGCGGGGGCTTACTTAATAAGGAAAGCACGCACCGTTTGGGGTTCTTTACGCCTTTCAATCGATCTTGCGCTCAAACCTTCCAAACTTTTGCTTGCTTTCCTCTACTACCTCGCTGTGCCACAATGGAATTGGGTCTCCGCCAGAGCCGACTGAAGACCGATGACGATTTGAAGAAGGTCCGGGCCCTCATGGGATGGTCCCTGACTTCTTCAACCACCTGGTCTGCGCCGGCAAGCTTCCGTTCAAGAAGGAACATGCCGGCGATATGGTGTACTTCTCCGCGTACGCCATGGTGGGACTGATCCAACCTTTCTCCTCCTTCTTCTTGATGCTGCTAGACTTCTATGGTCTGCAGCTTTACCACCTTGGCCCCCACTCCATTCTGCTGGTGTACATATTTGTCCACTTCTGCGAGATGTGGGTGGGCATTCCCCCCTGCATTGAGCGCTTCCGCACCTTCTTCACTGTCCAAACCACAGGTCGGAGCGACGAGTACCTTGGCTTCTACTATTTTGTGAAGCACAAGAAGTGCCCGTACAAGTACTTGCGGTCGTTCCCTTCTGGGAAGTGGGACGACTGGAAGAAGGATTGGATTGTAATCAGGGTGGAGGAGCACGAGAAGCTGGATTTACCGGAAGGCCTCCCCAACATCGACACTGTAGTTTGAAGTGAAGCTTCGATGCTGTCGGATGCCTTCGATCCTGCTCTGACCAGGATCCGCCTGTGTGTGGAAGGAGGGGTGACTCCCCAGGTAGTGTTTTGCAACTTCCTGACCAATAGGTGGGCTCTATTGAAGAGGAGGGAGAAGTTGGCTTGGGCTCTCAACAGTGTGTTGGACGATGACCGGATCGAGACCAGTTTGAAGTCCAGCATGGAGGGTGCAACTTTGGAGTTCCACCTGAAGAAATTCCAGCACGGCATCGATGTCGAGGGCGACGACTTGGCTCCTCCGTTGGCTTTCCTCCCACTGAACATGGAGGCAACATTCAGTAGGGAGCTCTGGCGGACGATGCCGGTGCTTGACGACCTTAGTGTCGTTGAGAGGCGCTCAACCACCGGGTTGGCAATATCCGAAGCTCCGGAAGGTGGCTCCTTCCTTGCCCCTAAGCCAAGAACCGAAGTAGTCGGCAAGGGCAAGGAATTGGCCGAGCCCTCGAGCCATAAGAGGAAGCATGCCGACAGGAGGGCCAGGCATACTTCTTCCGCGGCGTCTCCTTCTCCCCGGAGGGGAAGGTCTACAACGGCGGCGTCTACTCCTGTTGTGGAATCTTCCCGGGGTGCTAGCTCCGGCCAAGTGACTCTGGTCATAGGGCCAGCTGAGGGCTCCGGGTCCGGAGGTCCTTCCCGGTCGAGGGGGGCCTCGACCAGAGCAACACCGACAGCAGCAGCAAGCTCTGGGGGGCCCTCCGGGACTACCATGCCAGTGTCGGCTGGGGCCAGTCCGAAGCGTCCAGAGAAGAGGTTCTGCGGGAACTGGTGCCGAGGTAATTTTTGATTTTTTACCTCAGTTAGTTGTTTTATTGTTAACTGTATTTTGAGTCTCTTTGTCCTTCATCCACAGCGTGCCCAAGAAAAGGGCTGAAGCTCCGGTCCCTGCAGCAGTGGTTGAGGCTGTGCAGGCTGAAGCTCCGTCTCCGATTCCAGCGTCGCCCCAAGAGGTGGTTGAGGCTGCGGCAGCCCTGGCGCCGGCTGTCGTGGTTCTAGACGACTCATCCCCAAAAGCTCTCGTGGTAGCGCCGGACCACGGGACTGAAGATGTACCAGCAGCGCAAGCCTTGGAGGTTGAAGCTCCAGGCTTAGATGCTCTGATGTTGGACACTTCGGCCGCGAAGCCGGAGGAAGCTGTGATTCGGGCCCTAGATCCGGATGTTGTTGAAGCCCCGGTAGTCAAGCCAGTGGTTGATGATGTCCCGACAGTGGAGTCGGGTGTTGATGAAGCTCCGACACTTGTGACGGTTGTCGAGGAAGCTCTGGCGGTAGAGCCGGTTGCTGCAGAAGTTTCGGCTGTGGAACCGGCCATTGAAGAGGTTCCGGCGTCCGAACCAGCTGCTGCGGAGGAGTCGGTGCTTGAGCCTATGGCGATCGAAGAGCCAGCGCTGGAGCCCATGTCGATTGAAGCGCCAGCACCTGAGCCAACGGCAGAGGAGGCGCCTGCGCTGGAGCCAAAAGTAGCTTCTACTCTGACCGGACCTTCGACACCCGCTCCGGAAGCGGTGATCTCGGAGGTGCCCGCTGCTGAGCCAGAGTGCCGTGATGCAGCTGTTGCCCCCCCGCCGGAGGGGCCAATTGTTGATGACCTGGCGGCTGGGCCTTCGGAACCAATTCCGGAGGTCGGAACTTCTGTTGCAAGCACCTCCTTGGCGGCGGTCGAGGCTATCCCGGAGGACGGCCCTAGTGCCGTGGAATCTTAGGGTACTGCTCTTGTAGAGTGGGACCCAATTTTTGTTGCTGAAGATCCGCTGGAGCCAGTGGAGAGGACCCCAGCAGGTCCAGACCTGATCCCCCTATCGTTGTCTATCGACAATGCCTGCTCCAGTCTTCGCCAGGTGTAGCTGGCCTTCTACCACGACAGCAAGTCCCTCGAGGAGGAGCGCCAAACCCTTAGGAGGTGGTGCAACCAACTCCATTTCGAGACCAAGTTGGCGCAGTCGAGACTGGCTAATGACAAGGAGTGGGTACAAAGGGAGAAGGTCCGCCTGGAGTACTGGGGAAAGTTGTTGGATGAGAGGGAAAGCATGACACGGACCCTCGACAACCAGTCCCAGGCCATCTATGAGCAGGCCAAGGCTACAAATAGCATGGCGTATGATCGCCAGGAAAGGCTCACCGCCATCCACGATAGTCTCATCAAGCGTCGGGGGGCTCTTGAAGTGCGGGAAAGATGACTCGAAGATGAAGAGCAGAAATTCCTGGAGCTGCGAGACGACCTCATGAAGAGAGAGGAGGAGCTTGTCCAAAAGACAGCTCTGGCTGACAAGAGCCTTGAAGAACGCACCAAGAAATTGGATGAGCGTTGCAAGGAGGAGGAGGAGAAGAAGGCCTGGGAGCGAGGCTAGGAACTCTACAAGCAGGAGAATGCCATCGCCGCCTGGGAGAAGAAAGTGCAGGGCCGAGAGAGAGATCTGGTCAACCGCCAGAACGAGATCCACCTCTGGGAGAAAGAGCTCAGCAAGATCGAAAGGCAAGTTGCTGAAACGATTCAGCAGAATGCCAAAGAGGTGGAGCGTCTTGCTCGGGAGAGCTCGGAGCTGGTGGCGGCCAAAAGATCCTTGGCGGAGATGCGTGGTGCAAGGGATGCGGAGTCCCAACAAGTTTGGGACTTACTGGGCAAGGCCAACGATGCGCTGATGCTAATGGGATTCAGTCTCGTGCGTCCAGATGATCCAGAGCCGGAGCTGGACCAGGCGTTGGAGGCATTGGGTTCAGCAGGCAACAAACTCTCCAAGGTGGGCGATGTCATCACAGACCAATTGGAAATGGAGGGTCAGTCCCTGGCGAAGAACGTCACAGAGTTTGTGCTGACGTGCTACACCAGCCGGGACCCTCAATTCCCTCTGGACCCGATGCTTGAAGGTCCCATCGAAGGAGAGGGTGAAGCCACCCGAGCCAACGTGTCGGAGGTTGCCCAAAAGGTTGCCCAGTTCTTCCATAGGGTCTAAGATCGTCTCCCTGTAGCTCCCGCTTGTATTCTCTCTTCTTCTTCTCCAATCTTGTAATCTCTTGTCTCTAGATGAATGAAATCCAAATTTTTGAGAATTCGAATTTCATTTTTTTGTCTTCAACACCTTTGTCTCTCTTGGCCCCCTGGTAGATGTACACAATTTGATTGTGAACATGTACCAAGAGGATGTAACAGTTGTTGAAGATTTGCGTGCTTCGAGCTTGTAGGTCTGAATTCTTCGATAGTGTAGGCCCCCTGAGGCTGTCGGAGCTTAGTGGCTCCGGCATTGACCATCGCTGGAGCTTAGTATCTCCAGCAGTAGTCTTCGTCAACGCGTAAAGCATCAACAGTTAACCCTCTGGGGTGTCGGAGCTTGGTAGCTCCGGCTCCATTCACCATCGTCCCGAAATGTTTATTTTTCCTGCACATTGAAGTCAAGAAAAATAGTAAAATCTGTTTCCTCTCTATAACTTCATTGCGGCTTACTGTTCCCAAGAAAGTTTTAGGTCGAACACAATCCTAAATACAATCAAGAGCACCGTCTTTCTTCCTCAAGGCCCGATCATTTCTGGACTCGCCTTACTTCGGCCTGCTGGGGTGTCGGTAGAGTGGCGTACTTAGGGTGTAGGACCAGGCTAAGTCGATAGCACACTCCGGCCCTAGATTGGCTTGGCGACATTCAGACATGTAGGCCATAAACAATGCTTGAACCCGAGAGGATAGACAATGCAACTCGAATTGTACATGAACTAGTCGAGCTAAAGTTTCTTAAGAACTGCACAACTTTGTTATAGACAAGAAAGAGAAAAATAAAAAATATTGAGCCTGTACAAAATAAATGCACGTGGAGTCTGTTTTCACACAATGATGTTTTTTAATTATAGGTCCGGGGTACAGGGGAAACAAGTACACTCTTAGGGTACGGGACAAGGCTAAGTGTGTTTCGTTTCTCGTTTGACCCAAGGTAGCTAGCTGCACTTTCAGTTCTGAGACTGTGACAAGTGTTGCATGGACGTTGCGGACCTAGCAGGGTAGGTCCGGCTGTCCTCCCGGAGGAGCTACCCGACACTGTACAATGACTCTATAACATACATCACATGTGATTACAGACTCACCTCCGTGATATTAAGCGTAGAATTTATGGAGGGGCTCAATGTTCCAAGGATTTGGGAGAGGTGTCCCATCCTCGGTTGCCAAGTGAACGCATCCAGGACGGGATACTTTGATCACTCGGAAGGGTCCCTCCCAGCTGGGGGAGAGTTTGTTTAACCCTTCTCTAGATTGTATTCTCCGTAGCACCATATTTCCTTCCTCGAGTTGTCGGCTGTGAACATGCAGTTGGTGATAGCGCCGGAGAGCTTGGCGGTATCAGGCATTCTGAACAGCTGCTCGGCACCTTCCCTCTTCAAGGAGGTCAAGGTCATCACGCCGGAGCTGGTCCTGCATGGCTTCGTCGGAGGTCCGGACCCGAAGCGACCCCAAGGTGATTTTTGGAGGAAGGACTGCTTCAGCTCCGTACACCAGGAAGAAGGGTGTCTCTCCAGTTGATCGGTTTGGAGTTGTCCTGTTGGCCCATAGAGTGGGCGGAAGCTCTTTAATCCAGTTGGATCCATGCTCTTTTAGGCGCTCATATGTGCGCGTCTTGAGTCCTTTCAGGATTTCTGCATTTGCCCTCTCGGCTTGGCCATTGCTTGCCGGATGCGCTACGGAGGCGTAGCTGACTTGGATGTCGAGGTCTTCGCAGTATCCTTGAAAAGCAGAGCTTGTGAATTGAGTCCCATTATCTTTTATGATTTTGTTCGGGACTCCAAATCTGCATACAATGGACTACAAGAAGTTGATAGCTGATTGCTTGTTGATTGTCATAACTGGAGTTGCTTCTGGCAATTTGGTGAACTTGTCAATGGCGACATACAGGAACTTGTAACCTTCGACGGCTCTTGGGAAAGGTCCCAAGATGTCCATCCCCCACACGGCGAAAGGCCATGTTAGGAGGTATCATTTGTAGAGGCTGAGCCGATGTATGAATTTGCTTTGCATGGGACTGGCATGCTTTGCATTTCTTCACCAGCTCAGTTGCATCCTGGAGCGCTGTAGGCCAGTAGAAGCCATGCTGGAAGGCTTTACCGACCAATGTGCGGGAAGACGCGTGGTTCCCACACTCGCCTCCATGGATTTCTGCGTGGAGCTCGCAGCCTTCTTCCCTTGTGATGCACCACATTAGGACGCCGTTGGCACCATGCCGGTAGAGTTCCCCTTCTACCAACGTGTATCTTTTAGCCAATCTGACTATCTGGTCAGCGGATACATCATCGTCAGGAAGGATATTGTCTTTCAAGTAGCTTCGGATCTCCGAGATCCATGCATCGGAGCTTGCTTGAGCATTTGAGTCTTGCGTGCTGGGTTGCTCGGAGCTTCCGGCAGCACCTACGACCCTTGATGGCTGCCATGGTAACAGGGCCATCGGGACCGCCAGCTTCGGGATGCTGGTCTCGCCCCCTTCGCTCAGTTTAGCAGGCTGAGTTGTGGGTTTTGACAACCTCCGGACGAAGGTTCCGTCAGGAGCCGGAGCTCCGGTTGACGGTTTCATCGAAAGTTCGTCAGCTTCAGTGTTATGGATATGCTGAACATGGTGGAGATCCAGGACTTCAAAGTCCTTCTGAAGCCTCTGGACTTCAAGGACATAAGCAGCTAGTTGAGGATTGTTATAGGAGCATTCACCCTTCACCTGTTTAATGATGAGCTGCAATCTCCCTTGACCAACAGCTATTTGACACCGTATGATAGTGCCATCTTTAGTCCATAAATGAGTGTTTCATACTCTGCCATGTTGTTGGTCGCCTTGAAGTCAAGGTGGACCATGTATTTTACCTTCTCCCCGGTTGGAGCGAGGAGAAGGACTCCAGATCTGGCCCCCTGCTTTTGCATGGAGCCATCAAAGTAGAGGGTCCAGTGAGGTTCGGTGAAGACTGGAGCCTTGAGTTCCAAGTTCTGCTCACTGGGGCCCCCAGGGTTTGATGGAGAGGGGGTCCATTCCGCCACGAAATCTACCAATGCTTGACTCTTGATCGCTTGTCTTGGGATGAATTCAAGATCGAATTTGGCCAATTCCGCTGCCCACTTTGCAATGTTCCCAGTAGAGTTGGGATTATGCAAGATCGCACGTAGTGGGTAAGAGGTCACCACTGAGATCTTGTGAGCTTGGAAGTAATGGCGAAGCTTCCTGGAGGCAATGAGAACTGCATAGAGCAGCTTGTGCACCTCTAGGTATTGAGTCTTGGCATCATGTAGTACTTCGCTAATGAAGTACACTGGGCGTTGGACTGTCCGGACCCTCCCAGAGGGGCCCAGAGCTTCTTGCACATCGACCTGGACCCTCCCGGAGGGGTTCGGACCTGCTTCGGGGACCTCCGAGTCCCTACTAGAGGAACCTGAAGCTTCTGCTGGAGTGACCCGAACCCTCCCGGAGGGGTCCAAGTCTTCTGGGATAACTCCCTGTTGATCCAAGTCTGGGGGCTGGGACCCAGACTCACCTTCAGGAACCTCCGGACCCTCCCGGAGGGGTCTCGATTCCTAAGCTTGTGATGGTTCTGGTCTCTCCGCGACCAGGACCATGCTGACAACCTCATCGGTTGCTGAAATGTAAAGCAGTAAGGGCTCACCAGAGTTCGGAGCTACCAAAGTTGGTAGAGTGGTGAGGAGCTGCTTTAGCTCCTGGAATGCCTTTTCTGCTTCTTCAGACCATTGAAATGGTCTGGACTTCCTCAATAGCTTGAAGAAGGGTAGCGCCCGTTCCACTAGTCTTGAGATGAACCGGCTGAGGGCAGCTAGACATCCAGTCAGTTTCTGGATATCTTTGATGCGAGCTGGTGACCGCATCTCCTCAATAGCCTTAATCTTCACCGGATTTGCCTCTATTCCCCGGTGGTTTACCAGGAAACTAAGAAGCTTTCCGGAGCTAACCCCGAAGACGCACTTGTCTGGGTTCAGTTTCGTGCGGGTGACCCGCAGCTTGTCGAAGACAGCTTGCAAGGTGTCAAGGAGTGACTCCTTGTCCTTGATCTTGACGACGATGTCATCAACATACACTTCCACTATGTCTCTGATGAGCTCTCCAAAGGTTTTGTACATAGCTCGTACAAATGTTGAAGCTGCATTCTTGAGACCAAATGGCATGGCAGTATAACAGTACAATCCATCTACTGTGATAAAAGAAGTATGTTCTTCATCTTCTCTAGACATTCTGATTTGATGGTACCCAGAATATGCGTCTAGGAAACACAGTAATTCACACCCGAAGGTGGAATCCACTATCTGATCTATTCTAGGTAGTGGGAATGGATCTTTTGGGCATGCCTTATTTAGTGTTGTGTAGTCGATACACATCCGAAGCTTCCCGCCGGCCTTGGGTACAACGACTAGGTTTGCCAGCCATTTTGGATGGAAGACTTCTCAGATGAATCCAGCTTTGAGCAACTTCTTCACTTCTGGTCGTATGAAGTTCTGTCGCTCTACGGATTTCTTCCGAGGCTTCTGATGTACGGGTCGAGCGTCGGGATAGATCTTTAGATTATGCTCGATCACTTCCCTAGGGATCCCAGGCATTTGTGACGGTTGCTAGGCAAACACGTCGACATTAGCCCGGAGGAAAGTGATGAGCGCGAGTTCCTATTTGTCATTCAGACCTCCCGATATACGGGTGGTCTGAGCAGCATCAGAACTGATTTAAACGACCTTGACGGGGATGTCGGTGTCGCCGCTTGGTTGCACGCAAGGTGCAGAAGTTGAGCCTCATTGCCGAATGCTCAGGGGTTTCAGAGCTTGCTCCTACCTGGATTCTTCCTCCTGCGCTGTAGCAAGCGCATGAAGTTCCTCCAGAGCAGTCACTCCGGCAGTACGGTCTCCATGGATCCAGAGAACGCCAGCTGGTGTCGGCATCTTCAACACCAGGTAGCCATAATGAGCAGCAGCCATGAATTTGTACAAGGCGGGCCTGTAACAACCTAAATTTTTGCATCATGCATTGCATACAAGATCATGCATTAAACATTAGTAGAATAAAAGAAAGAAAATAAAACATAAAACATACATATACAAACATGTGTAGCAAAAGAAAGAAAAAAGTAAAATAATAGCATAAAACATGTATTAGGGAATAAATATAAAAATAATATATATAATAATATAAAATAAATAAAAAACTATATAATAATATATATAATGATAATATATGTAAATAAAAAGCAAATATAAAAAAATAAATAATATAAAAAAGGAAAAAAAGGAGAGGCAACCACCGGCCAGGCCAAGCCAGGCCCAGCCAGCTGCCCCAGCGCGCGCCGTGCGACCCCACGCGGCCCAGCGCGCCTGCACGCCGCGCGCCCCGCCCGATGCCGCGCTCCCGCGCGCCGCCCTGGCCACACAACGCCAGCCCTGGCCTGCGACGCCGCCCGCTCGGTGCCGCCAGCCCCGCACCGCACGACCCGCGCGACAACACGCGCCCTGCTGCCTTGGCCCCACTCCCGCGCTGCCAGCGATTGCTTCCGCGCTCGACCGCGTGCCCCGGCCTGCGATCCCACGCGCGCGACACCCCGCTGGCCCCACCGCGCGACGCCCACCCCGGCCGAGTCGGCCACGGTCGCCCGCCCGCGCGCGCCTATAAATTCGACCGATGGCTTCATATTTTTCCCGATGCCAGAAACAACGCCGCCACCAGGAACCCTAGCTCGGTAGAGAAAGGAACAGAGGCACTAGGAGCCGCCGCCAGGAAGAAAAAGAGAGGAAAAAATAGGACGAAGAGGAAGAAAAAGAGGAGGGTGCCGCCGTCCGCCGAAGATCGTCGTCGCCGTCGTCATGCCGCTGGAGGCCCTTGCGCCATCCGCTTCGTCTACGCGTCGCCTTCACCCTCGCGATCTTTAAAGCCGTCACATCTACGGTAGGATTCGTTTTTCCGATGTGAATTTTAGTGACGTATTAGATCTAATAGACGTAAATTGATTTTTTTGCATCGTCTTTTTATTTTCAGCAGCATTAATCCTCGCTAAAACCCCCATAAACTCATATGAACACGTATGAACTAGTTGCATCTAATTAATAAACAACCGTAGTTAATCAATTATTGTACTTTGCATGCATGCATATCATTGCATGTTGATTAATGTGTGTGCATCATGTTGATTTGTATACATTTTCTTGTATGTGTGATCACAAGTAGAGGGAAGTGCTCAAGAGATCGTGTACGAGGATTTCCAGAACCAAGTCTTCAAAGCGCTTGAGCAACCCTATCCGCCGGAGCAAGGCAAGTGTCCTTGAAGCATATTGATCCTGTTTTTAAAATAAATGTTTTGTTTGTAAAAATGCATGCTTGTGTCAATTTTGATGGGAATCCTATGGTAGGAAGTTTACTAGATTTGTTTAACCACCCTTGTCACCTGGAATATATGGTAGAGAGTCGAGAAGGGCTTTTACCTTTTTGCTTCGCTTAATTAATTGGGATGGCAAACAACACTACACATTTAAATATGCATCAATGATATTCTGGTTAATGTGAACTGGTCAATACGATGGGTGATCTAAGCAAGCCTGGTATGTGGATGGGTTGGATGTTATGGTGGTTTGCTTGCTTTAGATCTAAGGACCGGTTCATGCGAGAATAAGCCAGGACTACAGTGCCACCACGAGGCCAAGTATGGGTGCGGCGTAGCTGATTAATTAGGGCTTTGCTAGTGCTGTTTGGACCATTGTGGATGCTCGGGGAAGGGGTAGTCGAATTGGGTTTGTTGATGATTGGTGGGACTACCCTGGGGTCCGAATGGCTCAAGAGGGGGCCCTTGGTTGAAGATGTGCTCAGTTGGAGACATCGCCACCGGTGAAATCTCAGTGGGGTCTGAATAGACTAGTAATCCCTTTGTAAAGGCTATTTTGTGATCTCTTGGCCACACACCAACAGAAGTGTGTAATATGACTGATGGGTCATGGGCATAAGGGAGATTCTTAGTCGCCGAAAGGTGATGAAATCACGAACACGTGGGTAAAGAGGTACAAACTCTGCAGAGTTAAATAAAACTATCATGATAGTCATGCTCCCGGTTATGAGCACCTGGACAACTTCCATGATTAGAGGGTATTTGGTATTGGTAATGGTTATTGTAATGGTTATGGTAATGGTTATGGTGATGGTTATGGTTGATTATGGATTTATTTCTGGTATTGAATATGGTTATTGGCAATGGTGAAATCTGGAATCATGGATGATGGTAATGAATTCAGTTTGGTATTATGGTATTACTCGTGATTATGATGGGATTACTTCATATACAAAGAATATATTGCTTTTCAAATGTTTTACTGTACTTTTCAGCACTTTGCCATTATTATTGTCGTCATTTGAATCAGCCACATGTCATACTTTCCACACTTGCTGAGTACGACATGTACTCACTCTTGCAATCCCCCCCCCCCAACAGTTGCAGGTCAGAATTGTGAGTTTAATGGCGATAATGTGGAGATCTAGGCTGTTTCTACCGCCAGCTTTGCCTGTGGTGTTGCATGGAGCTGCGCTATCCCTTTTTGTTTAGTTTGCTTAGTTTGCTTAATTAGTTTATTTCCGCTGCATTAGTTGAACTTGTCATTAATATTCATTAGAGTTTGTATTCGAGGATAATATGGTTTGTGTAATAAGATTTGATAATTAATATTGTTCTGTGGTAATTTTCTGTATACTCTTTTGTGATTGCACTCGTGTATGTGTGTTGAACATCCTGGGCACACATATGCGTTAGCTTGGTTCAGTTTTCGGAACCGGGCGTCACAGATTGGTATCAGAGCCACAGGTTGACCGTAGGATGCAGCCTAGATAGAATGGACACTTTAGAGCACATAGGAGCACTCAGGAATCGATGTGTTTTTGCTTGAAGTGTTGTTTGCTATGTATATTGGTTGCTTGTGTGCTTAATAGAGGATTTTGGGATGCCTTAGCATTGCCATGTCCACCTAGGCTAGTGTAGCTAGCTGTTTAGTTCATATCCCTTGATGCATATAGTTGGGGACGTTCTCTAATTCTTACCTATTGCTTTTCTTCAGATGGTGAGGACTCGCAACCAGAGGGATGGCAATGATGAGGAGGAGAACAATGGAGTACCTCAAAACAACAATGGGCAAGGACCTGCTCAGGGAGCTATCAACATTGAACAGTTATTGGCTATGCAAAACCAGCTCATGCAGACCATGATACAAACAATGGGACAGCTGCAGGCTGGCAATATCAACAATCAGCCCCACATGCCTCCACCGCCACCCCCACCTCCTCATAACCGACTGGGAGAGTTTATGAGGACTAGGCCGCCAACCTTTGCTCAAGCCGCAGACCCTATGAATGCGGATGATTGGCTCAAGTCTGTGGAGAAGAAGCTAGCCATTGTCCAATGCAGTGACCGGGAGAAGGTCCTGTTCGCTTCTCATCAACTCATTGGAGCAGCTGCAGATTGGTGGGATGCTTATTGTAGTGCTCATGAGAACCAAGAAAGAATCACTTGGGCCAAATTCGAGGAGAATTTTCGTTCTCATTATGTGCCCGAGGGTGCTATGATCTTGAAGAGGCAAAAATTTGAGAATTTAAGGCAAGGAAGATCAAGCGTGAGTGAATATCTCAACAAGTTCACTCAACTCTCAAGGTATGCGCCTGAGGATGTTAGTCGAGACAGCCGGAAACAGTACTTGTTCATGAGGGGCTTGAACAATGAGATCCAAGTGCAACTACTCAACTGCGATTATGCCAATTTTCAGAAGCTTGTGGACAAAGCAATTGTGGTTGAGAATATGATTCGTGAGATGGAGCAAGAAATCAAGAGGAAGGCGCCATATCAAGGACAGCAACAAGGAAGTAATGTGCGCCCTCGCCTTGCACCACCCAATGCACCCTATTACAGCTCCTCTATTCCTGCTCAGCGCTCTGGTTATGCACCACGCCCAACTCATTTTGTGCAGCAGTGCCCTGTTATGCAAGCACCTAGGCCTCCAATGCCTTATGCACCTCGTGCTGATTTTCCTGGAGCCAATGTTCAAAACCAAGCTCGTCCCAATAATTCTGGTGGAGTTAAGAAGTGTTATACTTGTGAAGAAGCTGGACACTTTGCGCATCAATGTCCTAAGTCAGGCCTTGGTCAAGGAAGCAATGCGTCGAGGCAAAACCCAAGACCCAATGGAGGGCAGCCACAAGGAAGCCGTGGACAGCAGAATTTTGCTCGTGGCAACATGAACCATGTCTCTACGGAGGATGCTCAACAAGCGGATGACGTGGTCATTGGTATGTTTCTCGCCAACTCCAACCCCGCGACTATGTTATTTGATTCTGGAGCATCGCATTCATTCATTGCATCGAAGTATGTTGCCAAGTATAGTTTGCCTATCTCTCATATGAAGTTTACTCTGTTGGTTAAGTCTCCTGGAGGAGAGATGAGGACAAATATAGTATGTCCAAAAGTAAGCCTTAGAATAAGGGGGGTAGACTTCTCCGCCAACCTCATTGTTTTAGATTCTCAAGGGTTGGACATTATACTTGGTATGGACTGGTTGAGGAAGCACAATGGAGTCATTGAGTGTGCCACAAAGACGGTGAAGTTGACCAATGAAGAAGGGATCACTGTATAATTTGAAGCATCTCAAACCGCACCTAAGCAATTGGAGTTGAATCATATGGACGGTGCCGCAATTGAAGAGATTCCGGTGGTGCGTGAATTTTTGGATGTTTTTCCGGACGAGTTGCCAGGTATGCCACCCGATCGAGACATCTGATTTTTGATCAGATGAAAGGCGCCTGTGTGTTTTCCAAGATTGATTTGAGGTCGGGATACTTTCTAATGAAGATTAGACCATCGGACATACCCAAAACAGCTTTTAGAACACGGTATGGATCTTATGAGTACACTGTGATGTCATTTGGATTGACAAATGCGCCTGCCTACTTTATGTACCTCATGAATAGGGTCTTCATGGATTACTTGGATAGATTCGTTGTGGTGTTTATTGATGATATTATGATCTACTCGAAGGATGAGAAGGAACATGATGAACACTTGAGGCTTACGCTGCAGAAATTGAGGGAGCATCAATTGTATGCCAAGTTCAGCAAGTGCAAGTTTTGGTTGAAAGAGGTGCCATTTTTGGGTCATATAATCTCAGGAGGAGGAGTATCGGTTGACCCCGGAAAAGTGAGAGACGTGTTGAAGTGGGAGCCGCCGCAAAATGTCAAGGAAATAAGGGTTTTTCTTGGGATGGCTGGATATTACCTTCGGTTTATCAAGGATTTTTCCAAGATAGCCAAGCCTATGACGGAGTTGCTAATGAACGGAAAGGCGTTCCAATGGACTGAAGCTTGTCAAAACAGTTTTGAGGAGTTGAAGAAGAGGTTAACAACAGCCCCAGTTTTGGTATTACCGGATGTAAGCAAGAGTTTTGATATTTATTGTGATGCATCAAGACAAGGACTCGGATGCGTGCTTATGCAAGAAGGTCAAGTGGTCGCCTATGCGTCAAGACAATTGAAGAAACATGAGCAGAATTACCCAACACATTATTTAGAACTTGCAGCCGCGGTACACGCATTGAAGATTTGGAGACACTATATTCTTGGACATAGGTGTGAAATTTACACGGATCATAAGAGTTTGAAGTATATTTTCACACAAAAGGATTTGAACTTGAGGCAACGAAGATGGTTGGAGCTCATCAAAGATTATGATTTGGGGATCAACTATCATCCAGGAAAGGCCAATGTAGTGGCCGATGCTTTGAGTAGAAAGGGAGTAAGTCACCAACTCACAGTTCGAGAGTTACCATTCGAGTTATGTAAGGAGTTTGAAAGGTTAAACCTCAGATTTGTAAATGAGATGGATATGATGGAGTTAAACCCAACCTTGGAGCAAGAAATTCGAGAAGCACAAACCACGGATGAGGAGATCAAGGAAATCAAGGAAAGGATCGAGGAAGGGAGAGAATTCTGATTTGATGAAGACGAACATGGTACCTTATGGCTTGGAAAGAGGATCGTTGTGCCTAATGTAAAGCATATTCGGGAGACAATATTAAAGGAGGCACATGACTCGCCTTACTCAATTCACCCTGGTTGTACAAAGATGTACAAAGACTTGAAGACTTGCTATTGGTGGGATAGCATGAAGAAGGACATAGCTGAATACGTAGCATTGTGTGATGTGTGCCAACGAGTCAAGGCGGAACATCAAAGGCCAGCTGGATTATTGCAACCGTTGAAGATTCCGGAATGGAAGTGGGAAGAAATTGGAATGAACTTCATAGTTGGGTTACCACGTACCCAGTCCGGGTATGACTCAATTTGGGTAATTGTGGATCGCTTAACCAAGTCAGCTCATTTTGTCCCTGTGAAGACCAAGTATACAGCTGCACGATTGGCCATAATATACATGGAGCATATTGTGTGTCAACACGGATTACCGAAGAAGATAGTCTCGGATAGAGGTTCTCAATTTACCTCCAGATTTTGGCAAAAATTGCATGAAGCTTTGGGAACGAGGTTGAATTTTAGTTCAGCATATCATCGTCAAACGGATGGACAAACCGAGAGGACCAATCAGATTTTGGAAGACATGTTAAGAGCTTGTGATTTAAAGCATGGGAAAAGTTGGGACAAAAGCTTGCCATACGCGGAATTTTCAAACAACAATAGTTACCAAGCAAGCTTGAAAATGTCACCATATGAAGCGTTTTATGGGAGGTGTAGGACACCTTTATTCTGGAATGAGGCAGGAGAAACTCAAGTATTTGGTCCGGATGTGTTGCAAGAAGCCGAAAAGCAAGTCCAGATAATTCGTGAAAACTTGAGGGCTGCCCAATCAAGACAAAAAGGCTATGCGGACAATAGGAGAAGGAAATTAGCCTTTGAAATAGGAGATTTTGTTTACCTCAAGGTGTCACCTATGAGAGGTCATAAGAGGTTTAACATAAGAGGCAAGCTCGCACCTCGTTATATTAGACCATTCAAGATTTTGGACAAGCGAGGAGAGGTAGCTTATCAACTTGAGCTGCCGGCGTATCTCTCCGATGTACACGACGTGTTTCACGTGTCTCAACTCAAGAAGTGTTTCAGGGTGCCGGAAGAACAAGTGTCGATGGACGAGTTAGAACTTTAGGAGGATTTGTCCTATGTCGAGCAACCTATCAAGATCTTGGACGTAACGGAAAGAGTCACGAGAAATAAGAGGATCCGTTGGTGCAAAGTGCAATGGAAACACCATACAGAAGCCGAAGCTACGTGGCAACGTGAAGAAGACCTGAAGACGGATTTCCCTCATCTTTTCTCCACGCTGTCGAATCTCGAGGGCGAGATTCACTTTAAGGGGGGTAGGTTTGTAACACCCTAAATTTTCGCATCATGCATTGCATACAAGATCATGCATTAAACATTAGTAGAATAAAAGAAAGATAATAAAACATAAAACATACATATACAAACATGTGTAGCAAAAGAAGGAAAAAAGTAAAATAATAGCATAAAACATGTATTAGGGAATAAATATAAAAATAATAATATATATATATAATAATAATATAAAATAAATTAAAAACTATATAATAATATATAATGATAATATATGTAAATAAAAAGAAAATATAAAAAAAATATAAAAAAGGAAAAAAAGGAGAGGCAACCACCGGCCAGGCCAAGCCAGGCCCAGCCAGCTGCCCCAGCGCGCGCCGTGCGACCCCATGCGGCCCAGCGCGCCTGCACGCCGCGCGCCCCGCCCGATGCCGCGCTCCCGTGCGCCGCCCTGGCCCCACAACGCCAGCCCTAGCCTGTGACGCCGCCCGCTCGGTGCCGCCAGCCCTGCACCGCACGACCCGCGCGACAACGCGTGCCCCGCTGCCTTGGCCCCACTCCCGCGCCGCCAGCGATCGCTTCCGCGCCCGACCGCGCACCACGGCCCGCGATCCCACGCGCGCGACACCCCGCTGGCCCACCACGCGACGCCCACCCCGGCCGAGTCGGCCACGGTCGCCCACCCGCGCACGCCTATAAATGCGATCGATGGCTTCATATTTTTTCCGATGCCAGAAACAACGCCGCCACCAGGAACCCTAGCTCGGTAGAGAACGGAACAGAGGCACCAGGAGCCGCTGCCAGGAAGAAAATAGATGAAAAAGAGGACAAAGAGGAAGAAAAAGAGGAGAGCGCCACCGTCCGCCGGAGGTCGCCGTCGTCGTGCCGCCGGAGGCCCTTGCGCCATCCGCTTCGTCTACGCGTCGCCTTCACCCTCGCGATCTTCGAAGCCGTCACATCTACGGTAGGATTCGTTTTTCCGATGTGAATTTTAGCGACGTATTAGATATAATAGACATAAATTGATTTTTGTTGCATCGTCTTTTTATTTTCAGCAGCATTAATCCCCGCTAAAACCCCCGTAAACTCATATGAACACGTATGAACTAGTTGCATCTAATTAATAAACAACCGTAGTTAATCAATTATTGTACTTTGCATGCATGCATATCATCGCATGTTGATTAATGTGTGTGCATCATGTTGATTTGTACACATTTTCTTGTATGTGTGATCACGAGTAGAGGGAAGTGCTCAAGAGATCGTGTACGAGGATTTCCAGAACCAAGACTTCGAAGCGCTTGAGCAACCCTATCCGCCGGAGCAAGGCAAGTGTCCTTGAAGCATATTGATCCTGTTTTTAAAATAAATGTTTTGTTTGTAAAACTGCATGCTTGTGTCAATTTTGATGGGAATCCTATGGTAGGAAGTTTACTAGATTTTTTTAACCACCCTTGTCACCTGGAATATATGGTAGAGAGTCGGGAAGGGCTTTTACCTTTTTGCTTCGCTTAATTAATTGGGATGGCAAACAACACTACACATTTAATTATGCATCAATGATATTCTGGTTAATGTGAACTGGTCAATACGATGGGTGATCTAAGCAAGCTTGGTATGTGGATGGGTTGGATGTTATGGTGGTTTGCTTGCTTTAGATCTAAGGACCGGTTCATGCGAGAATAAGCCAGGGCTACAGTGCCACCATGAGGCCAAGTATGGGTGCGGCGTAGCTGATTAATTAGGGCTTTGCTAGTGCTATTTGGACCATTGTGGATGCTCGGGGAAGGGGTAGTCGGATTGGGTTTGTTGATGATTGGTGGGACTACCCTGGGATCCGAATGGCTCAAGAGGGGGCCCTTGGTTGAAGATGTGCTCAGTTGGAGACATCGCCACCGGTGAAACCTCAGTGGGGTCTGAATAGACTAGTAATCCCTTTGTAAAGGCTATTTTGTGATCTCTTGGCCACACACCAACGGAAGTGTGTAATATGACTGACGGGTCATGGGCATAAGGGAGATTCTTAGTCACCGAAAGGTGATGAAATCACGAACACGTGGGTAAAGAGGTACAAACCCTGCAGAGTTAAATAAAACTATCATGATAGCCGTGCTCCCGGTTATGAGCACCTGGACAACTTCCATGATTAGAGGGTATTTGGTATTGGTAATGGTTATTGTAATGGTTATGGTAATGGTTATGGTGATGGTTATGGTTGGTTATGGATTTATTTCTGGTATTGAATATGGTTATTGGCAATAGTGAAATCTGGAATCATGGATGATGGTAATGAATTCAGTTTGGTATTATGGTATTACTCGTGATTATGATGGGATTACTTCACATACAAATAATATATTGCTTTTCAAATGTTTTACTGTACTTTTCAGCACTTTGCCATTATTATTGTCATCATTTGAATCAGCCACATGTCATACTTTCCACACTTGCTGAGTACGACATGTACTCACTCTTGCAATCCCCCCCCCCAACAGTTGCAGGTCAGAATTGTGAGTTTAATGGCGATACTGTGGAGATCTAGGCCGTTTCTACCGTCAGCTTTGACTGTGGTGTTGCATGGAGTTGCGCTATCCCTTTTTGCTTAGTTTGCTTAGTTTGCTTAATTAGTTTATTTCCGCTGCATTAGTTGAACTTGTCATTAATATTCATTAGAGCTTGTATTCGAGGATAATATGGTTTGTGTAATAAAATTTGATAATTAATCTTGTTCTGTGGTAATTTTCTGTATACTCTTTTGTGATTGCACTCGTGTATGTGTGTTGAACATCCTGGGCACACATATGCGTTAGCTTGGTTCAGTTTTTGGAACCGGGCGTCACTCGGCCTGCCCAGAATGGCGTTAAAAGGCAAGTTGATCTGAGCGACGTCAAAGATCAACTTCTCAGTGCGATAATTCTCCCGAGTCCCGAAGGTCACAGGGAGAGTAATGGCACCGAGTGGTGTTATGACCCCCGGACCTACTCTGGAGAAAGGTCGAGAGGGGCGAAGGTCCAAAGGTCGGAGCTGAAGCTTGACAAAAGCTTCAAAGCTTATGAGGTTCAGCCCCGAACCTCTGTCCACCGTTACATGGTGGAGTTGAATGCTGTTGATGGTAGGTGATACCATCAAAGGTAGCTGGCCAGCCCCGATCATGTTCCGAGGGCAGTACGAAGCATCAAAAGTGATGGTAGTGTCCATCCACTTTTGATGAGGTTCCGCCCTGGCTGTAGGAGCTACTTAGGCCATGTCCCGCTACATGGTCTCGAGGACACGGTGGGAGGTGATGTCCCATGAACCACAAAGATGGTGTTCATGGTCTTCCGACGCTCATTGTCGGAGACGTCAGAGTCGTCGTCGGCGGAGGTGTATACAGCCTTCAGGACCTTTTTAGGGTCCTGGAAGCCCAACTCCTCTTCAGCCGGACCTTCGTCGACTTTCTGCTTTCCTTCCCTCTGACGGAAAGGAGCTTCTTCCCGGCGCTTGTGGTAGCGCTCAGCAAGGTTTTGGACCTCCCGGCAGTCCTCCAAGTTGTGGTTGTTCGACTTGTGGATTGGACACCACATTTTGGAGTTGCAACCGTCTTGAGAGGACGGCCGAGGTCGTTTCTCGGGGCATGGCCCCCGGCCACCCGGTGCTGCAGCAGCTGCAGCGGCAGATGCGCCGGCCGACGGCTTCTTTTTGCCGTTGGACTTTTTCTTCTTTTTGCCACTCCCGGAGGTAGTGGGTTCGCCTTTGGAGGATTTTTTACCATCCTCCGAAGGTGGTTTGGAGTGCATTTCTCGGCCCTCCGCAGCTTTGGCACACTTGTCTCCTTGATCGCCAGCTTCTCCAGCATCTTCTTATCTCGTACGCCCTGTCTAAATGCCACAATAACAGAAGCGCTAGAGATAGAAGGAATGGTGTTTCGTACCTGGGAGAACCTCTAGATAATTGAGCGCAGGGATTCTCCCCCCTTCTGCACAACCGCAAAAAGGTCCAGTTCGGTACCTGGTCGTATGAACTCCCGAAATTGGTGGTCAACTGTTGGCACAATTCCTCCCAACTATTGATAGAGTTGTGAGGAAGGCTCATGAACCAGGACATGGCGGTCCCAGTCAAAGCCAATGGGAAGTAGTTGGCCATTACAGCCTCGTTACCTCCGGCCGCAAGGATTGCGGTGGTGTAAATTTGGAGAAACTCGGCGGGGTTAACAGTCCTGTCAAATTTCTCCGGCAGGTGTGGCCGGAACTTTTGTGGCCATCTGACCATGTGTAGGTGCATGGCTAGTGTAGAACAGCCTCCTCCAACTCCCTCGGGAGCAGGACTGTATCGATCCTCTCGCCTTTCGCGAGCGCGCTCGATATGGACACGGCTGTCCTGTTGACAGTAACGGCGATGAAGCTCTGCCCGGAGGTCATGAGTTGACATCCTGGTTACCGTATGAGTACGCCGCGCCCTGGAGGGTGGCGACGTAACTTGCTGTGACGCGGCACGCCTCCTATTCTGGGAAGCATGTGAACCAAGTCTGCCAGACACGGTCCAGCGCTGCGATGGGGCCCGCCCCGAAGGAGGAGGACCTTGGTTGATGATGCGGTCGGCTGCTGCTACAACCAGATGCTCCACATCAGCCCTCCACTGCTCCATTGCACCCTGGGATGCACCTGGAGGTGGTGGACGTTGGAGGAGAGCATGCGCTGCATGAAGCGCGTGTTCAGGGTTGTTGTTGTTTGCCGATGCAGCGACCGATGCCGATGCACCGTCACACTGCTCAGCTTGACGTGCTGGTGCAGGTGATGGTGGTGGAGGCATGACTCCTGCTGGATCCATGGCACTTGCTGGTTGCTGCGTGTTGGAGGGATTGCCTCCAGCGGGTTAAACAGCAGGGTTGCCGTTGGATGATCCAGCAGCTGAGTTCACCATACTCGAAATCTCGAGCGCACCCCTAACTGGCGCGCCAACTATCGGTGTTTGGATCCAGCAGATCTCCCAACACTACCTCTAGTAGATCGAGGAGTTGTAGTTCGGTAATGGGCGCGCAGAGATTCAAGAAGGTGAAAGAAACGTGTACATAGAGATTTACATGGTTCGGGCCGCCTGAGCGTAATACCCTACTCCACGGGGTGTGTTTGTGATGTATGCCTGTGAGTCTAGAAGAAGCTCCAGAAGAAGAAGCTCCAGAAGAAGAAGCTCGTCTAGCTCACAGTGTTCAGTAGTGATCTGGAACAATCCCTTGTGTATCGTGGACCAGTCCTTTTATAGTACAAGGACTGGTCGTTACAACGTTAGCCTAGCCCGACAGGTGGCCCCGGTGGTTACACATGCTTGATACACAATAAATGGGGTTAATTACCCTTAATATCGTGGTAACGGGCCTTAACCGTGCCGTTACCAGTATTATGGGTCATCTGAGCTCGGGTCTTGAAGTATTTGATTACTCCTTGAAGGTCCGGAGCCTTTGGGGGGTCCACTAGTCTGATTGTTGAAGTTGAAGGTCTGGTGATTTCCACGTGGCAGCTCCGGAGCTCACCGTCGTGGACGGGTAGGTCCGATGCTGTTGGACACGTGTCAGTACTGGAGCTTCCCTCAGTATGGGGTTAGGTACAGGGGTTCCATATTGGTATACCGGCCGGAGCTTCCCATGTGTGAGTGATAGCTCCGGTCTTATGATACATGTGGCTGCCCTGGGACTAACCATGTCGGGGAAGCAGGCCCGATTATGCCTGACATGTGGGGCCTTCTTAGGTCTTCAAATCTGGTAGATGGATTTTCCTTGTGATCTTTGCAATCCCAAGGGGTATCTGGTACGGAGGGTACCGACAGCATGCATTACGGTACTTGGTAACTAAACCCAGTGATTCTTGGGGAAGACCACCTGGACCGACCCTTGTTATGTACATGATGCGGTCCAATGGACCCTTATTGGGACCTCATTGCCCTCGTTTCCGCTTGAGTGAAGCTAAGGATTCATCCATTGGAGAACCTTCTGCGGTTTTAGGAGCCGATGTCACCTCATTGTCTTCGCGATTAATCTAGGTAGACAAAAATTATAAGACTTCGTATACTTGACAACCAACATTAACTTGAACTACTGAAGTTAAGATTCGTGATCCATACCTCGTCAGCAGGATCATATTCCAGGTCTAGATCCACTGAAGTCTTTTTAATTTTGATATTCGGAAAAGGATTCGATGGACTGTGATAGGAGCCTGAACTGTTGGAGTCAGTAAACTCCATATTGTCTTCTTTATTGTTACTACCAGGACCAGTCTTCTTAGGGCTTTCCATGCTAGATCTAATAAGACAAAAAATCTAATAAATGGCATATTAACTCTACATGAAGTGTTGCATGAAGAAAAAGATGGAAGCATTCTAGGATTTGATAACGCATTCTAGGGTTTAAGGCGACTGACCAAAAGGTTCCTATACATTGCGAGGGTGACAAGCATGTTAAAGTTACTCACCAGCAATGGCAATTTTATCTTCTTATTCTAAATAGGCTAGCTTCGTTCAGAGTGGCAACCACGTTCTTGAGGTTTACTCGGCGGTGCCTAGCTCCGGACCTATAACTGATCAAGCAAGGGACAAAAAGCAAATCCCCGCACAGCTCCGACCTAGCTTAGAGGGCATTATCGTCCTCACTCTCAAGTTTCCTCTTATTCCCTGTCACTGGTTCTTCTGCCTACTGAATGAAAAAACAACATGCTGATGCATACTTGTGTAGATGCAATGTCTAGAAGAGACTGATAGCAGCAGCAGCAACTAGCAAGCTCACATTACACCGACAACCCAAGGCATAACTTAGTCAAAATTAGTCAAGTATAGCTATATCTAATGTAAATTAGCCAAAATTAGCCAAATTTGCTCAAGTTAACCAAATATAGCTAAATCTTGCCCCGCATAGTCAAACTTGCTTGATTATGCTTCAGTTAGCTAAATTTGGTCATATTTAAAACAAATTTTCTCAATTTTGACTCAATTAAGTAAATTTAGCCAAAACACATTTTTGAAGTTATATAGGTCTAACTAAATTCTTGTATCATAGAGATCGGCAGCATATGCTCAGACTCCATCGCCACACCTAGTGGTACCTAGATATGGGCGAGAGGATTCTCCTGGCATCACAAATGAGTTGGCCAGCAACTTGTTTGGCTTCAGAGCTAAATATAGCATAACTTTGGTAGCACAGATTAGCTACAATTGCTCAAATGAAGCTGATGGAGCCACAAGTGCAGACATCTTTGGTAGCACAGATTAGCTACAATTGCTCAAATGAAGCTAACTTAGAGAAATAAAAGCAAACTTAGCCAAACTTAGTCTAGCATAGCTAACTCTAAGCAAAAGTAGCCAAATATAGCTAAATATAGCATAACTTAGTCAAAATTAGTCAAGTATAACTATATCTAATGTAACTTAGCCAAAATTAGCCAAATTTGCTCAACTTAACCAAATATAGCTAAATCTTGCCCCTAATAGAGAATTATGTGGCATATGCAAGTCCGATGACACAAGTAGGGAATATACTGCTGTTACTAGAGTCTAGAATCATGTTTACCACTAATGTGTCAGAACAGAATAGGATCATGCACAATGCGATGACAGAACGCGCAGGCTGACAGTTTTGCTACATGATCCTACAGGCTTTGCTCCAATGAATATAACGAAGTGGAACTTCTTCAGCATATATTTGGTAAACCTAATGATCCTAGGAGAGGAAAAACAACTACTATTCAGAATATTATCTCTGCAAACTACCAGAAGATGAAATGCTACTGATTTCACAGTTTCAAACACATAGAACCAACTACCAATTTTTCGTGATATAACCATCCACGACAAAGGGAGTAACTCCTATTCATTCGAACTTGACAGTTTTATCTCTGCAAACTACCAGAAGATGAAATGCTACTGATTTCACAGTTTCAGACACACAGAACCAACTACCAATTTATCATGATATAACCATCCACATAAATCTTGCCCCACCGAACCCTAACCAAAGATGCCACCGAACTTGACAGTTTTTCGAATTCCACCGAACCCTAACCAAGGATGCCTACCATTTTCCAATTCCCGAACCCTAACCAAGGATATGCAAGGCGGCGGCGAGGGCGGTGAGGGAGGCGGCACGGCGAAGGAGGACGGAAGGTCGAAGGGTTTAGGGTTTACCTTGAAGCTCGGTGGCGATGGCAATGGCTTCGCTCGGCGTACTTTGAAGTGACGAGGGCGAAGCTCGGCGGCGATGGCGAAGCTCGGCGGCGACGGCGGCGAACAGTTGGTGGGAAACGAAATTTTGGCAGCCTAATGGCGTCTAAGTGTTTCGCCCGGATTAGGTTTTCCCAACACTGCCGAGGGGTATATATAGACTCCCATTTTCTCAGGCGGATGTTAAGTACCGACCGCCTAAGAAGAAGGTTACCTCAGGCGAGTTTCACTTACCAACCGCCTGAGAAGATAAAATTATCTCAGGCGTTTGGTAAGTAAAACCCGCCTGAGGTAAACATCTTCTCAGGCGGTTATTAAGTACCAACCGCCTGTGAATATATTTACTTCTTCTTAAATAATATTATTGATTAAATGTGGGTCCTTTAAAAAGGCAAAATTCCACTTTCTTGTAATATTATTGATAAGTAAAGGTTACCATTAAATTTCACTTCATAAATCCTTTGAAATTGGTCAGAACATAAAAAACATACAACAAATGCTATTTTTCATTTTCCTATATTGATAAATATAATGCTTTTTCATTTATTTTTTAGTGGACATTTTTACTCATCATACCAACCTCTATGAATTTTTTCAGATTTTTTAAATTTTTTTGAATCAATGTGTGTTCATAATTTGATGAATGCCTCATATATATATATGAGCATTTAGTTAGAACGATTGATAATTTGAAGTTTGACATGTTGGAATGATTTTAAAAAAAATTAACAAAATTCATACATGTATAAATGATACAAATATGTTCATACAAACAAATTTGAGTGAAGGATCTTTTTTTATGAGATACACAAATGTGAATAATATGTGAGTAGAAATTAATTTTATATTTACCAAAACATTACAATGTCAGCTATACAAGTTTTAAAATATTTTGTTCAGGTGGTAGATGTTAATTTTATACAAATGTAGAAGAAAGAATCATCGAATTTGGACACAATTTGCAGAATCTAAACATGTTTGAGTATTTATATTGGAATCTAAATAAAAAAGAAGCAAGGGATAAGGAAACTGAAGAACAGTATCAGGCATTATCTCAGACGGTTGGTAAGTATAACCCGCCTGAGATAAACATCTTCTCAAGCGGTTGGTAAGTAAAACCCGCCTGAGGAAAATTTAAACACTGCCTGTGCAAAACAGATGCCTACATAAAGACCCCTCACCAACCGCCCGTGAAGACGTGTCGACGTCCATGCACGACCTTTCTTTTCCCCGAGGCGCGACCTTTCAATGCGCGGTAAACCAACTACTCCATCTTCCACTCCGCGCGGCCCTTATTAAAGACGCGCCATCACCCTTTAGTTCTCCACAAGTGTGTCGCTCACTTTGAATCCTCTTCTTTTCTTCGTCTTCCTCCGCTCCGATGACCCAACACCACTATGGCCGACCTTCCGCCGCCAAGCCCTCCGAGGGAGCCACCTTGCAAGAAACAATGTTGCAGCTCCCCCGAGAGGATCAACACCCAACAACGCCTCCTCATGGCGCGAGAGGCGTACAACAATACGTCTCGCACCATGAGTGCCTTGGGGCTGGGTACCTTTCCAGAGTATCCTGGAATGGGTACTACCATCGGCCACTACCTCTACACCCTCACGGGGGTGGCTAATCGTCTCAACATTCTGTTCGCGATGATAGCCCAGGTTCTTGGCCTCGAGGGCCGCAGAACGCTGGTGGAGGCGACGGCTAGCAACCTCGTTCTCGGGGTTGCACCGCCGGTGCAGCCGGTGCAGCCGGTGCAACCGGCCCTATCTCCTATTGCACCGGCGCCAGAGTCGCCGCCGGAGGACGAGGAGGAGGAGGAGGAGGAAGAGGAGTAGGAGTAGGAGTAGGATTTAATTAGTTTTTCTTTGTTGTTTTTAGTTGCTTCTGTTTTGTAAATATTATTAATGAATGAAATCTATCTTTGTTCATCTATGTGATTGAATATTACTTGTGTATCTTGTGTGTTCTTGTGTAAATATTGTGTATCTTGTGTGTTCTTGTGTGAGATGTGTGGTTGAATATTGTTAATAAATGAGTATCTTGTGTGTTCTTCAACTGTGTGAATGAATGAATGTGTAGTGTGTTCATCGTGTTCCTCAGAATCGGGTATCATAAGGTAATTATCTCAGGCGGTTGGTAATTAAAACCCGCCTGAGAAGAATATTATCTCAGACGGTTGGTCAGTAACACCTGCCTGAGATAAACTTCTTCTCAGGCGGTTATTAAGTACCAACCGCCTGTGAA
The DNA here is from genome assembly GCA_036927565.1 of Tuctoria greenei. NCBI lineage: Eukaryota > Viridiplantae > Streptophyta > Magnoliopsida > Poales > Poaceae > Tuctoria > Tuctoria greenei. The sequence goes on from JAYESD010000004.1 coordinate 131,473,671, forward strand.
TATATTTACTTCTTCTTAATTAATATTCTTGATTAAATGTGGGTCCTTTAAAAAGGCAAAATTCCACTTTATTGTAATATTATTGATAAGTAAAGGTTACCATTAAATTTCACTTCATAAATCCTTTGAAATTGGTCAGAACATAAAAAACATACAACAAATGCTATTTTCCGTTTTTCTATCTTGATGAATATAATGCTTTTTTCATTTATTTTTTCAGTGGACATTTTTACTCATCATACCAACCTCTATGAATTTTTCAGATTTTTTTAAATTTTTTTGAATCAATGTGTGTTCATAATTTGATGAATGCCTCATATGTATATGAGCATTTAGTTAGAATGATGGATAACTTGAAGTTTGACATGTTGGAATGCTTTTAAAAAAATTAACAAAATTCATACATGTATAAATGATACAAATATGTTCATACAAACAAATTTGAGTGAAGGATCTTTTTTTTTATGAGATACACAAATGTGAATAATATGTGAGTAGAAATTAATTTGATATTTATCAAAACATTACAATGTCAGCTATACAAGTTTTAAAATATTTTGTTCAGGTGGTAGATGTTAATTTTATACGAATGTAGAAGAAAGAATCATCGAATTTGGACATAATTTGCAGAATCTAAACATGTTTGAGTATTTATATTGGAATCTGAATAAAAAAGAAGTAAGGGATAAGGAAACTGAAGAACAGTATCGGGCATTATCTCAGGCGGTTGGTAAGTAAAACCCGCCTGAGATAAACTTCTTCTCAGGCGGTTATGAAGTAACAACCGCCTGTGAATATATTTACTTCTTCTTAATTAATATTCTTGATAAAATGTGGGTCCTTTAAAAAGGCAAAATTCCACTTTCTTGTAATATTATTGATAAGTTAAGGTTATCATTAAATTTTACTTCATAAATCCTTTGAAATTGGTCAGAACATAAAAAAAATACAACAGATGCTATTTTTCATTTTTCTACCTTGATGAATATAATGCTTTTTTTCATTTATTTTTTCAGTGGACATTTTTACTCATCATACCAAGCTCTACGAAATTTTTCAGATTTTTTTAAATTTCATTGAATCGATGTGTGTTCATAATTTGATGAATGCCTCATATGTATATGAGCATTTAGTTAGAATGATGGATAATTTGAAGTTTGACATGTTGGAATGCATTTAAAAAATTAACAAAATTCATACATGTATAAATGATACAAATATGTTCATACAAAAAAATTTGAGTGAAGGATCTTTTTTTACGAGATACACAAATGTGAATAATATGTGAGTAGAAATTAATTTGATATTTACCAAAACATTACAATGCCAGCTATACAAGTTTTGAAATATTTTGTTCAGGTGGTAGATGTTAATTTTATACAAATGTAGAAGAAAGAATCATCAAATATGGACACAATTTGTAGAATCTAAACATGTTTGAGTATTTATATAGGAATCTAAATAAAAAAGAAGCAAGGGATAAGGATACTGAAGAAAAGTATCGGGCATTATCTCAGGCGGTTGGTAAGTAACACCCGCCTGAGATAAACTTCTTCTCAGGCGGTTATTAAGTACCAACCGCATGTAGTTTGTTTTTCGGTCTTGTTTGTTTTTGGTATTTTCAATTTCTCTTCGTAGGGTTTCTCTGCGAAGCCTGAATCAGGAGATTTATTGAAGTGGCAGCGCATTGTCCCCGATAAAAAAGGGGTAAGTCATGAAGAACAAGCACAATATGAGTTTAACCATCGTCCTCCTATTAATAAATTTCTTTTGCATACTGAATGGGAAGATGGTTACTACCCCCTGACAATCTCCTTCTCTGAGGACTATCCCTTGGTGCCTCCAAGATGCGCCTTTCCAAGTGGGTTCTTCCACCCAAATGTCCGTCGTTCGGGAGCACTCTGCATCGGGATTCTTGATCAAGAGACTGTAAGATAGACCTATTTTGATCATGTAATTATTACTTAATTGTTGTCAAACTTATTTGAACTGGTTTCTTATATTGCTTAAATTATATTTCTAGGAGTGGTGCAGTGCTTTTACAATCAAAACTATACTACTTGAAGTTCAGCATTTGCTGCATCAGCCAAATGTGCCCGATGTTGAAAATGATTGCTATAATCTACTTATCAAGGTTAGATGACACTTTGACTTAGTGACCAATGTAGGTTATTCATTCCTCCTTCGACATTTGTTAAGTTAAATAATGTCATTATTTTCAGGATCTAGCAGAATATAAGAGACGTGTTCGGGAGCAAGCAGGACGGTACAATTTAGATTGATCGATGGGAGCTTCATCGTCGATCTACAACGAATGTAGCATGATTTTTGTTTTCTACTTGACAGAGTGCTTCATCATCGTTGTTTGCAGCTGTTACAGAGAGAGGATCACTTAAACTTGTGCTCAGTGTTTGAACAATTGTAAAGCCTCTAATGGTGTATTATCACAATTAAGCCAGTCTCACTGGTGATCGAACATTTCCTATAATGCGTTACTGTACTAGTATCCGCTCATCTGTGTTTTTTTCCTGATACAATTTTCCCTGCAACGACTACATACGGTTGTGATAATTGCAACGACTACATACCTGTAATTTCAATGAAAACCGCTTGTGATAATTGAACAACTACATACGGTTCTTACACAAAGACCGCCGGTGAAAATACATGATCTTCTCAGGCCGTTGTTAATTAAGAACCACCTGTGAAGTTCATTACATTACAGGCGGTTCTTAATTAATAACCGCCTGTGAAGATCATGTATTTACCCAGGCGGTTGTTTCTTAAAATCCGCCTGTGATGTTAATTTATTGCAGCCGATTCTTAAGTAATAACTGACTGAGAAGATCGAGTATTTACCCAGGCGGTTGTTTTTTAAAATCCGCATGTGTTGTTCTTTCATCACAGGTAGTTATTATATCATTCTTCATCACAGTCACATATTTTTAAAGACTGCCTATATTTGAAAAATTGAGGCGCCTGTAAAAATGCTTTTTGTAGTAGTGGTTAATGTTTTGCATTCACAAGAATTGGACAGGAGGGGATGTTCCTGTCTTGGGAGTTTGACCGACGAGGATGTCGGTGTTCTAAGGGGGGGGGGGGGGGGGGGGGTGGATTGGATACAGAAGCACGATGGAGTAAATCAGTGTGCCACCAAGACTGTGCAATTGACAATGATGAGGGAGTCAACCTTGAAAATTGATGTGTCACAATAATCATCGAAAGACATAAAGCTACATATTCAGCTATGTGTTCAATTATGTAGCTTTGTGTGATGTGTGCCAATGGGTCAAAGCTGAACATCAGAGGCCAGATGGATTATTGCAGCCATTGAAGATTCCAGAATAGAAGTGAGAAGAGATCAGTATGGACTTTATAGTTGGATTACCTCAAACCCAGTCCGGTTATGACTCAATATGGGTTATTGTGGATCAGTTGACCAAATCAGCTCATTTTCATACCTTTCAAGACCACATATACCACCGCGAAGCTAGCAGAATTGCATATGGAGCATATTGTGTGTCGACATAGAGTTCTGAAGAAAATAGTCTCGGACCGAGATTCACAATTTACCTCTAGGTTCTAGGAGAAACTGCATGAAGCTATGGGAACTCAATTGAATTTTAGTTCTGCGTATCACCTTCAAATGGATGGACAAACTAAGAGAACAAATCAGATATTGGAAGACATGCTAAGAGCTTGTGCCTTGAAGTATGGAGGAAGTTGGGACCAAAGCTTGTTGTATGCTGAATTTTCCTACAATAACAGTTACCAAGCTAGCCTGAAGATGTCGCTATATGAAGCACTTTAGGGAAGGAAGTGTAGAACACCCTTTTTTTGGAATGAGACGGGAGAGAACCAAGTGTTTGGACCGGATGTGTTGCAAGAGGATGAAAAGCAAGTTCAGATAATCCGCGACAATTTGAGGGCCGCTCAAACAAGACAAAAGGGCTATGTGGATAATAGGTGGAAAAACTTATCCTTTGAAGTGGGGGACTTCGTATATCTCAAAGTATCACCTATGCGAGGTCACAAGCGGTTAAATGTTAGAGGCAAGTTGGCACCTCGCTATATTGGACCATTCAGGATTTTTGCCAAATGTAGAGAAGTAGCAAATAAAATGGAGATGCCAACACACCTTTCAGATGTCCATGATGTTTTTCATGTTTCACAGCTCAAGAAGTGCTTGAGGGTACCAGAAGGACAAGTTCCAATGGAAGTATTGGGATTAGAGGCAGATTTGACTTATGCCGAGCAACTGGTCAAAACATGGAAACCAAGGAGAGGGTCACAATAAACAAGGTCATTAGATAGTGTAAAGATCAATGGAAGCATCATACAGAATTGGAAGCAACTTGGGAGATGGAAGATGATCTCAAGAAGGATTTTCCCTATCTCTTTCCTTCTGCATTGAATATCGTGGGCGAGATTCATTTTAAGGGGGGTAGATTTGTAACACCCTCATTTTCATCCATCATGCATTGCATACATTCTAATACATCCTTAAAACTAAGTAACATAAAAAGGAACAAGTTTAAAATGAATTAAAAGCAAAACCACACTCAAAAGTTCTGAGAATTTTGGACTTGTCCGTTTTCGATGCGGACTAGTGCGATTGCTCTTTGACCTCTCTTCAGACATGTCGGTTTTTGTTGCGGTTCATTTTCTCTTTGTTCTATTTTCGGACTTGTCTGATCTAGTGCGGACTAGTCCGTTCACCCCATCCTTCGAAAATTTTGCCAAGTCCCTAGACTTGTCCGGACTTGTCCATTTTCTACCGGACTTGTCTATGTTGCTCTCTGACTAACATCAGACTTGTCCGATTTCGGTCAGACTTGTCCGTTTTCTCTTTGGCTAGCTATCGAACTAGTCTGGTCCACTGCGGACTTGTTCGGTATTCGCGACTCTGATTCAATCTTTTCCTCCATGATGTTTTTCGGGTTTTTACCTTAAGTGGGCATAAGGACGTCGTGTCTAACCTTTTTGGATCCTATGTGGGACCCCACACCGGCCTCCACCCACCCCCAAACTCGAAATCCATCAAATCCAACACCTTCACCCCTACATAAACAACCCAACACCCCAACTTCTCATATCTTTGCCACTTTTGAATGACCACCAAACCCTGGTTCGTGGGAGCCACCATCAAGAGGAGATCCAGCAGCAAGAAGAATAGGAGAAAATGAAAGAGGATCAAGTGAACAAGATCTTCATCGAGTTTTCATTCTTCATCACCAATTCACCCTCAACTCTTCATCATCAACCCTAGATCGTCAACATCCAAGTGTTGCCTCCGAACTCTTGATCCTTGGAGTTCTAAACATGTGGTACACCTTCTACTTTCTCTTTTTCCACATGAATTCAAACCCAAATCTCGGAGATCAAGAAAACCCTAATTCTCTAGTTCTGCAAAGGACAAACTAGTCTGGTCCCTAGTGGGCTGGTCCGGTCTCTAGATTTAATTGGTGCCAAATTAATTCCAGATTGATGTAAATAAACTTGAAACCTATTCAAACCTGTTAAAAACCATTGTAACTGATTTATGAACAATAATAGTAACTCACTAACTAGTTTCACTTTGCATTTGCATTGTTCATGCATGTCATGTCATATTGAGTAACATATGAGCATCTATTGATTGTAATTATTGTTTTGTATGTTCGTTACGCGGAATAGAAGGATCCGCTCTCGAGGGTGATGCTGAGGACCTCCAGCACCAGAATTTCGAAGCTTTTAACCCTAACCAAGCTCAGGAGCAAGGCAAGTGTACTTGATCCTATTGATCCTATTTTCAAATGTTTTGTTTAAAAAACTGCACGCTTGTGTAAAAATTAATGGGAAACCCATTTATATGTGTTTACTAGACTTGTTGACCATCCTTGTCGCTTGGGACATGTTGTAGATTGTCGGAAAGGGCTTTTCACCTTTTTTTTCTTCGCTCTAATTAATCGGGATGGGAAAACAACCAAAATGCTTAATCATGATTTAATGAACATATGGATGATGTAAATTGATGAATGTGGATAAATGGGTAACATGGGACTTGAGAGATCTAAGCAAGCATGGTTTGTGGAATTGGTTGGATGATATGGTGATTTGCTTTCCTTGGATATAAGGACCGGTTCATGCGAGAATAAGCCAGGACTACAGTGCCACCACAAGGCCAAGTATGGGTGCGGCTTAGCCGATTAATTAGGAGTATTACCAGCATCAATTAAGATCATTTGGAGGAGCAGGGAATGGGAGTCGGTTGGGTTTGCAATAGTGGCGGGACTACCCTGGGATCCGAATGACACAAGAGGGGGCCCTTGGTTAGATGTGCTCAGTTGGAGGCATCACCACCGGTGAAACCTTAGTGGGTCTGAATATGCTGGTAGTCCCTTTGTAAAGGTTATTTTGTGATCTCTTGGCCATACACCTAAGTAAGTGTAATTGGCGTGTGGGAGGTTTCTTTAGTCGCCGACGGGTGATGAAATCATGAACTTGTGGGTAAAGTAGTACAACCTCTGCAGAGTGTTAAAAACTATCATGATAGTCGTGCTCCCGGTTAAGAACACCTGTATGACAGGGAACTTGGGATTTGGTTATGGTTGGTTATGGTTACGGTTATGAATTGAGTTATGATAAATGATCATGAATGATGATGATGTTAATAATTTGGTATATGGATGGAAAATTATTATGGTTTCGTATTATGTTAATTATGTGAGATATGATGGGATTACTTCACATAGACATAGTATGAAGCTTTTTACACATTTTAAATGTACTTTTCAGCAACTAGCCTTTATTTATTATCATCATTTGTTAAGCTACATGTCATACTTTTCCCACACTTGCTGAGTATGACATGTACTCACCCTTACAATTCCCCCACCAATAGTTTCAGGTGATGTTTGGGAGTATCCTAAGGATAATGCGGAGTACTAGGCTGTGTGCTATCGTCGACTTGCCTGTGGTATTGCTTGGAGCCGCGCTATCCCTTTTGCTTAGCTTGCTTAGTTTAGATTATTTCCTCTGCAATAGTATTATCATTACTGATCATTAGAGTCGTAATTTGAGGAGTATTTGAATATTATAATAAAAGTACTTATCTAATAATCTGAGTTGTGGTAATTATCTGTTTATCATTTGTGAATCACTTGTGTAGGTGTGTTAAACATCTTGGGCACACATATACTGCACTTGGTTCATTTTTCGGAACCGGGTGTCACGTGCTAGCACTTGCTCACAAATTCTTTGAATTGTTCAAACACTTAAGGACTATGGGGTTGATCTAGATAGTGTTCCACTGTTTTGTGATAACTTGCATTGCTAAAAATCCCGTGCAATATTCGAGAACAAAGCACATTGACATTAGGTATCACTTTCTCCGTGATAATGGTGAAAAGGGAAACATTGTGCTTCACCATGTAGATACCGAATGGCAATTGGCTGACATTTTTACAAAAATTTTGGATTTCACTCGTTTTTGTTACATTCGTAGTGAAATATGGGTTATCCATCCTCATGGCTTAAATTGAGGCAGAGTTTTTGAAACTTGGAAGTCTATGTGTGAATCTAAAATTAAAATAATATGAGCATAGTATTTCATACATATATGACTTTGTGATTCCTTTTACATTTTGAAAGTTCTTACTACATTACTTATGTTATACATTTTTGTAGTTTTTGCCATGACTAGTAATACGAATAATTACTTACACTAAATCTGGTCATGATCGAACTTTCTTGCTGTTTTGATCTTGTTGCTTGATCACAAGTGCGTTTAATCATAAAGAATTAATCAAGTAATCAACTCACATGTTGAGTTTTATGATCAAATATAAATTGAGAAAAGATCAAGAGAATATGCATGCATCACACTTCTTCTTTTGAGATGGCTTATCATTGCACTTAGATATGAACTTAGAAGAAGTTGTGTATGACTAAAACAATGTCCTTAAGCTTTTGATTGTCAAATGACATAGGCTTGGCTTTGTTGGTCAGAATAAGGCAGATACGCATATAATCTCTTGCAACTGTTATATGATCAAAATTTGTGCTTTAAATTATATTGAAAAATGAAAAATACAGCAACAAGTGTCATGCTTTTAGGTTTTGAAATAGTTAAGTTTGTGAGATCATGACTTGCTTAAATTGAAAATTACACTTGATCTCTAGCATGGCTTACACTACTTTATGTATCTCATTGATGTGATAGTGTAAGTTACTTGATAGTATGACTTTGGATGAGCTTTGTTTTACGTGTATATGTTATAATATGCTCATAACATTTGCAATTTCTCTTTTGAACCTTGCTGAATACATTGTCAAAGGGGGAGAACTTGATCACACATTGCATATATTCACAAGTGTTTTTGGCATGATTCTTCTCCGGGGAGAATTTTTGTTTTTCTTCTCATTTTATTTCTGATTTACAAAGAGGGAGAAATATGTATATGTGGAGAATTTTGTTTTCAAAACTTTTCATGTGAATAAGCCAATGTTCGGATTTCAAGTGGTGTTACCAATGCATTCATTAAGGGGGAGATTGTGAGACCTATGTGTGCTCAATACATTGACTATGGCGATAAAAGTTTTGAATATCACAAAAACACCTTTTTCAACAAGGTCTGACTCTAGGTCCGAGCTCCGGCAAGGTCCGATGTTAGGTTTGACTTGCTGTGGCTAGGTCCGACTAGCTTTGGTCAGCTCTGGTGCTAGGTCTGACTGGCTTTGGTTAGCTCCAGCACTAGGTCCGACTATATTTGGTAAGCTCTAGTGCTAGGTTCTGCTAGCTTTGGTAAGCTCTGGTTCAAGGTCCGGTTAGTTTTGACAAGGTCCGGCACTAGATTGCAATGGTTCTTCTTTTACTTTGAATTGATTCGAACTTGCTTTACATCTATGGAAAGTATACTTATTATTCTTTTATTGTGTTTTTGGTGTGTTTTGGCGGTTATGGCTGATATCGTTTTGCTATGGTTTTCAACATGCTTATGTGAGGTGCTCACGTAAGGTGTTGTGGTTTCGGAACTAACGAGAGTCAAGTCGAGGACTTGTGCTCAGAAGTATTGGTTGTTTATTCATGTGCAGGTGTTGCTTGAGTTCAAGACATGGCTGGTGGCGGGATTCATTGAACTAGTCTTAGGGAGAAGATGAGGTTAAAGAACCAAGTTCAGGAGGAATTGTGGTTGAGTTGATTGGGAAGTCGCGCAGCATGTTTGAATCAAGAACAATGCATGTGAAGGTATCGTGGACGTCATTGGAAGATGTTTGCACGTGTGCAAGGAGTGCATAGACGTGGCTACAAGGTTTCGAGGTGTGATGAAGAGATGTGGACGTAAAAAATTGGTCGGAAAGGTCCAACCGACTAGGTTATGGACTCAGGCTGCGGCTGAGTCAGGTTTGACTCAAATATAGAAAGATTTGAGTTGGTTACGATAGGATTTCCTGTGGGTCACGAAGTTGGGTTGTTTTAGTAATGTGGGATGCATTCCTAAGGTGTTTGTAAGCCTTAAGATTGCTTCTATATGCGTATAGAAGAGTCTTGAGCAGTTATGGAAAGTTTTGATTCATGAACGGAGTAGGATTAGAGTCCTAGTTTTAGTTGAGTTGGCTTTCGGGCTGGTTATATAAGCAAGAGAGGCCAGAGCTCGCGGTAGATGACTTTTGGGCTGTTCCTCTTGTGTTCTATTGAATAAAATTTATAGTTGAAAGGAACTTTTGTGCCTTGTTCGTTCGACTTGTTTTTGTCAAGTCTTTCTCGTCCAGTTTCTACATAGCTCTACCTTGCTTTGGTTGTTTTGTAAAAACTTGAGTTGCACAGATCTAATTGACATTATTCTTTTTGGGTCGTCTTCATAACTTGATTATCTATCATTTATGAAAATTTCACAGTCATTGGATTTGTGGTTTTGGATCTACACGTGTTTCATTGCAGTGTTGCAGATCTGGTTTTTCTCAGATAGAACAGATTGACCTTCGTTCAATCTTTCGATCGTAACTTGAGTTTTTCTCGACGGTTTTTCATGATTCTTGTTGTCATGTCTTCGTGACTTGATTCTACACAATCTATAATGGTTTGTCATGATTGATCACGTTTAGATTAGTCGCACACACGATTTCTTAACAATTGATTTTCTACTTAGGGGTTTTTGTTGCTTCCGCCGAAAAAGTTTCAATCTACCATTCACTCCCTCCCTCTGGTTGCTTTTCACGTGATCTTCGATCCTACATTGTGGAGGAGTGCACGCATTGCAGCCAGCGTGCTCTTCAGGCTTGCAGCTGGTGGTGTCATCATTACTAAGGCGGCGGGAGTCCACCGCGAGGTGCCAGCCTGGACAGTTGCAGGAGCAGTGGCTGCGCGACTGCTGCAGGACCAGACCGGCCTCTGGAGCAGTAAGTGGCTCCATCTTCTCCCGCTACGAGGCGTCAGGGCCAAGTGGAGCCAGCGATGGAGTGGTTCACCATTGCGATGATGTTCGCCTTTTCAGGGAGCGACTAACTTCAAAAAGTGCAGTAGCCACCCTATCTGGTGCGAAAAATGTCGAAGTGTGGAAACGACACTTCTCTCGGACCTGGTAGGAAGTAGCCCGTGGAGGTTCTTTTATCATAGGGGCTAGTGACTTAAGAAGTAGTCTGACGAAAAGGCGATGATGAAGATGGTGAACATGGGAGGTTTACGTGGTTCGGGCCGCCGAAGCATAATACCCTACGTCCACGGGAGTCTGTTGTATTGCTCTTGTTGTGTGCATGTTGTGCGCTTATGTAAGCTTGGATGAAGATGAGTTCAGTTCAAGTTGTCTTAAGTCGATGGTTGTTCGGTCCTTTCATAGTCCAAGGCCGAGTAATTACAAGTGAGACGCGGGGCCTGACAGGTGGCCCTGAGGAGATCTTAGCCCTATACAAAATCTAGGACATCATGGATACTTGCTACTCCCTCTGATCGTGGCTTGAAGACTCGACATCATGCCGCGCTAAATGCGTGAGGCTAAGTGTTGACGGCTCCTAAGACATACTAACAAATCATCCCCGGCAACGGCGCCAGAAATGCTTGTTGGTAATTCTTATGCACCATTAACTAAACATCTCCAACTAATGTGTCAGAAATGCTTGTTAATGGTTCTATTGGATCACAGAGTGAGTTCCACAAGTGCACGGAGGTATCATTGTAGCATTTCCCCTTAAGAGTATTCCCAAGGGTGTCATATATTTGATCCCAAAGGAAGGCAGGGAAGATATATAATTATCATCAAGTGGAAAGGGTAGAAAGGTCTAGGTAAGAATCTAGTAAGGATGGATAAAATAATAGTGGAGGTAGTGTGACACACACAAAAGCTTTCAAGTCTAAGGGGGGGTAAGAGGATCCTAGAGGTTAGTTAAGGTTGAGAGTTATGGAGGTACTCCTACTATGCTCTATTGTACATATACATAGTCTAAACTAATCATCATAAGCTAGATTAATAGTGAATACTTATGCTATGTGGTTCAACACATCGGACACGGGCTTACCCCTAGCAATACTAGGGTGACTCCCACCAAGATCCTGTGACATAGCCGAACGTGGAGGATTACAAAGGATAGATAGGGCTGTCACCACCTACTGCCTACCTCTTCAATCCGTGGGTCTACGATACATCCAATGCTACTTAGATATCCTAGCACCATGCTAGTATATTAAGTAATTACCATAAGAGCCTAGGCACAATCCATCCTAAGGCAATGAATTGAATTATCATTGAACTAATGTTGATACACAACATAATTATCCATACTAACCTAGTTATGTTATAATTAACTAGACTATAGTGGGGGTCTATAGGTTCTATGATAAAGAGGTATGTTCATGATGAAACAGTCATAGAAGCTATACCTTCCACATACATGGACTCCACAATCAAACAAGAAATGCTTTGCCCAAGTGTATGTATAAGTATAGACTACAGATACTATCTTTATTATGCATAAAGTCACAAATACAAGAGAGAATATATGAGCCATACCATTCCTAATGTAGGATTGGGATGAGAGAGACTCGTTACTCCTTTCCCAATTGGGACTTGGGACTAGAGACTCTCCTTTCTACAACCTAACTCCTCTAAGCCTATGGATGATAGTGTATACAATAGGGATGAAGCTCAAGTGGTGCGTGTTGAAGTGAGGGGTAGGGGGTCCTATTTATACTAGTGTTGAGGTCGGTTCCCACCACCAAAAGTGCGCAAATCATTCACCATTGACTACTTCAAGCCAGGAGGAGCCAACACGCGTCGTTTGACCGCGTTTGGCGCCAGGAAGGGGTCAGTCGAACCCCTAGTTCGGCCTACCTGGTGAGCACTCCAAACGTAGAGTGCTTCCTCCAGGTGGGCCCCTTGTATGTATCTGGGTGATACACCATTGGATCTCCTCGGATACTTCTGTTTGTGGGCCATTTGATCCATGGGATGCCACGTGTCGTCGCCTGATTGGCTGGGATGATATTTTATAGGATTGGTCCCTCTACATTTCTTTATTTCCTGCATAAAATGTTGCATACACATATTTCTCCAAGTCCAAGTGGAATTGGGTTAGATAGAAAGGTGATGTGTGCAAGAAATGACAAATCCTTCACATAATTGACTTAAATTGACGGATGAAATTGGTATATAACAGTCGTCAACAAACTCCCCCAAGCTTATCCTTTGCTCGTCCCGAGCAAAGTCAAGACTTTATGTTGATGATCAGGAGTTGCTGTAATGTCTTATTTTCAAAAGTATCTAATGCACAACAAGATACTCTACCTTGTATTGCAGAAATTGGCTATGATACTCTACCATTCTTAAGTTATCATGGGGCTTATGCTTTTTCATATTCATGAGTAGTTGAAAGGTAGAATAGCAAATGGAGCAAACATAGCCTAGAAATCAAGTTCCACTTAAAGCCCGGATAATTCAATTTAGATATTAAGTACCTCAATTTGATTCTCTCAATCACGCCTTTGTGGATAGTGGAAATATTTTCTCACCAAAGCATTGTGCCTCTACTATTCCTACTCATTGAATATGGCTTGTATGTGGAGCTTGGTAAGGAAAGTAAGTAGGCATATTTGCATCACATATATTGCTAAGTCAAAAGAGTAAGCCTTAGGAGAAATCAAATCAAAACTTTTTGATTCAAGACTAGTGCATGTGTGATGGAGTGGAAAGTGGATGTGGATACTTGAGATAACTCCTTTTTGGTAAAATCTCTCTTTCTTTTGCAGGGATGAAACATGGCTACTTTTCTTTTCTCTTTTTTTTATCGTTCTTATGATGCAAGCATGCTTTTTTCTTTTTGTAGCCATGTCTTCTACTCCCTTTCTTTGCAATGAACTTTGAAGAGAGTGCTAAACATGAATAACATGGAGTTTCTCTTTTTATTGTGGTATGGTGGATATGATGGACGTTTTGCTTACTTCTAGTGTAGAAGTATGGCATGTGCAAGTGAAGTCTTGAATTCAAAAAGAGTAGAATGATTTCTCACATAGGTCTATACTAGTTTGACTAGGCTCAATGTGAAAGCAAATAGCATATACATAAGGTTTTGTCTATGTATGAACATCATATGGCTTTGGTAGGTATTTCCAACCATTGAGGGAAACTTAAATCTTTTTAGAATTTCTCCAAAAATCTAAGTTTCACTCTCAAACTAGGACTAGCAGCCCTTATTACTAATTCTAATCTTGCAACAACCTAGAATTAGATTAAGCTTTTGCTACCCACAACTTTCAATTAAGGTAAAAGTATTTCAAACCAATGAAAGCAATATCCGGAGAGTAGCAAGTTGTAAACTAGAGACTTAGGAAATAAAATAGAGCAACTGTTCATCATTTCATCTATGTGAATTCTAAATCATTCTTACCACACATCTTTATTTGATGAAAGAAAATCTAACCTATATTTCTTTTAAATGCAAGGTGGATGATGGATGAATGGAAAATAAATATGCAAGGAATGTGATACATGTTACCTCAAGTGGGGGTCCTCCCCCAAGCTTGTTCTTCAACCACCTCCATGATAAGGGTTGAACCCTTGATGACGGAAGTACGCTGCAAGATCGGCTTGTTGTTGTTGTAGCGCCGTGTTGAAGTTGGTGAATTGAGCATCCATGTGTTGTTGCCAATCCTGGGTACCTTGAACATGCTCCTAGAGTGTGCTGTAGATGTCATTCGTTCTCACTTCAAGTTCTTCCATATGTCTAGTGAGGTCCGTCATTTCATGGCTATAGTCATGATGACTTCTAGCCGAAAAGGAACGGTGTCCTCTCATAGACGTTGGGGGAAAGCTGCTAGATCTTGTAGTGGATAAGGGTGGATCCCTTTGCCATTCTTGCCAAGATGATCCCCCAGTCTCATACGTCGGAGGTTGAGTCCATCCGGTCGCATAACCCGTTGGGTCCTCTTCCTCTTGGTATTCATGGACCGGAGAGATTATCGGTGGCATGCCTGTGGCTGCAGCCCTCGCACGATTCCTTGTTACCCTGCCAGAGACATTACTTCTTTTTGCTTCCTCAAGGGGAAGAAGATTATTGGTTAGCCCCCGACATTTGTACAAATGAAAATCCGGGTTAGGTAACCGAATTTCATTAACAAAGTCGGGATAGAAAAATATCAGGGAGCCATCATGATCATGCATTAAGGGTACGTCCTTGCACTAAATAGTCTTCATCAATTAATTCTCTTTCAGTTTCAATATATTCAAATGAAGAGTATTTAATTGCTCCTACCCTATCAGCAATATGAGTAATCAATGAATTGCATTCAATTGGTCCTGATTTTGAAATGTAATCTAACCATTGTGTCATCATGGCTTTGACTAAAGCAACTTTTATCTTTTTAGTCATGGCAAACAAAATTTTCAATTCATCATCTCGCACAACCCTAACATCTCCCCTAGGGAACATAGTCGTACCCACCCATCTATGCATGAAGCGTAAGGTAGGGTTTTGGATGTGGCTATTCCTAGGAGCCCTACATGTGACCTCACTAGTTAGCTCATGCCAAAAACTTTGTTTGTTAAACTTAGGAAAATTGTCTAAATCTAGCAAACACCATTTATGGAAGCCTAGGATGCTACCTAATTCTTCCCATAGGATGTTGTATTCTTTTTTTAAATAATCTAAAAGTAATACCATCAAATCCTATTCTTAGTGTGCAAAGGAATTGAATAGTGAGAAGGTGTGAACCTTTCTCCTCTATGTGAGCAAAGTCATCAAATCCAATTGCATGCCAAATGGAAAGAAATTTGGAGTCCATACCTATTTTGGAGATCAAATGTGGATCTTAAGCCTTGGTGTGGCGGAAATCACGATCTTGGAGAAGCCTGCGTGCTTGATCTTCAACTTTGCTTCGTATGTCGAGGTCCTTGTCCTGAAGAAGTTGGTGTGGGTTGCTTCTCTCTTCCATGGGAGTGTCCTCACACACACTTCTCCTCCTTGGGCTTCTACCCATGGAAGAGAGGCGTGCACTAGAATGAGCTTGCAGCCTCCTTCCTCTTTCCGAACAACCTCTACATGTCTTTTTGAGTTCAACAAGCAAGAACAAAACAAGGCGAGAAAAATCCGAAAAGAAGCGATGTTTGGAAAACAAAACTCTCAACGAATTTTCTCCTCTTGAAAGCTTGAGTGTAAAATGCAAATGCATAGAAAAGAAAATCTTTTTGGGGATGGATTTGAGCAAGAGTGTTGCAATGAAGAGCAAGAAAAACAAGGTGAGCTAGAGAGTGACTCGAGGAGGTGTAAAATGATGTGGTGTGTGAAGAGAGGTGCTCCTCACGGCCACAATTTATAGGGTGCACCCTCCAAAGGCCACTTGGGGTTCAAAATATAGCCATTAGAGGAAGGGGAGCCAATTTGGCTCCACTCCCTATTCGGCCGACTAGGGGGTTCGGCCGACCTGACAGGTGGCCCCCCCTGGTTCCCCTTTTGGCAAGTGGCTTCCCAACGGCTATAAAGTTAGCACGTTGGCGAAATGCCACATGTGCAGCTCAGAAAAATTGTTTTACAAATAAAAACCTTTTTTCAAATCCAATAAAAAAATTTCTTTTGAAAAGAAAGAAAGAAAAATGATAGTTGAGAATATAAGATTCTCAACTTGCTAGGGAAAATCAAATATGCAATGGGAAAAATCCAAATGGGGTGGAAAAAGAAAGAAAGAAAATAAAGTGGGATAACTACCAATTTACCTATTGGCGTAGGTCTCACCACCGTCCGATGAGATGGACATTTCCCCATCTTCATTTCACATCTGGGCCCGGAGGGATGGGCTCGGACGGCTTGTCTTGCTTCTTCCGCCATTCCTTCTTTGGTGGCTTGGTGGACTTGGGCCTTCGGGAAGGTCCAGATGATTCCATCGCCCTTGGATATCGGCGTGGTCGAAATGACGAATTCTCCTCGTAGATTAATCTTCTCATGAATGCAATGAGTGAGTCCACCTTTGGAGGTGTGACTTCGACCTCTCTGATGTGTTTATCATTCGGCCCATACTTGATTTGAATCATGGAGCATTGCTCTAATCTTGGCCAAAAGTTAATTTTTTTCTCCTTGCCATTGATATGGAAGTGGATTTCTCCAGCTCCCACATATATGCGAGCTTTTGCAGTGCTTAGGAATGGACGCTCAAGAATGAGTGGCATATCTTTCTCTGTCCATGTCTAGCACCACAAAATCCACAGGTATGAAGCAGTTATGGATCTTCACCGGGACGTCTTCAGCAATACCCGCTAGATAACGGACTAAAGAGTCAGCCAGTTGTAGCTGCAATTGTGTTGGGGTCAGCTCTGTGAAGTTCAGCTGGTCAAACATAATCTTGGGCGTCACACTAACACTTGCTTCCAGATCACAAAGTGCCTTGTCAAAGTGGTGAACCCCAATTGAGCATGAAATGGTAGGACACCCAGGGTCCTTCTGTCGGTTGCAGTCTCCTACGGAAATCATGTTGACATTTTCCGTCGGAGATTCTGGCTGGCCTGGCATCTTGCCATTCTCCATCGGAGGAATAGCAGCTGCCAGCTGAGCCAACTAAGTCTCGAGCATCTTGTTGAATCTTAGTTGATTCTTGAAGGTTGAGGATAGTCATTCTATCTTTGCATTATTATTTTCGAGGGTCTTGTCATTAGCTGACAGCTTCTTGGATAGGGCATCGTTGATCTTGAGCTGGCTAATCGCAAGTTCTCTCTGGGCTGATTTCCAGGGTTGCCATAGTTGTTGTACCCTCCTTGAAAGAATGGGTGTTGTTGACCCCACCCTTTGATGAGTATGATGAGTACCGATCTTCCGAAAGGTAATGATAAATCGATTGGAGTGGAGAACTCGACGTTGATGATCTGAGGCTCTTGAGTAGAACACGAACAACCCCTGCAATCACTACACCACCGCTTCGTTGGTTATCAACCGTGCTGCACACGATTGACCTCACCAAGAAGGCTAATCCCTGCAAGTGCAACCGAGAGCACAAGCAAGAACAAAGTAGAAGCAATTTGAATTGCTAAGTTGGGGTCTCACAAACCGATGAACGGTGAAACTGTGTATAACAGATTAATCTAATCAAAACCCGATTGTTTATGGCGGCAACTATGGAGTATATATAGGTGGGAGGACGTCCAAGAGGGTCTTGGGGTAGTGACCTAACCCTAAAACACGAAAATAAGAGGTGTAAACTTGATACAAGGCCCAATGGCCCAATACGGTGGCGCAACACCCTGACAGATTCTGAACTCGATTTTGTTTCGACGATTACTGTCGACTCCAAAGGAATTTCGACATGGGACTAGCGCCATTGGAAAGGATATCCTCTCCCCTTTCGGTGCATATATAGAACGTCTAAAACGGAGTTCGTATGCATCCTGGGCGTCTGTTTTAGTGCGTACTGCTCCTGGACTCCAAGTTGGATACGATTTTGAGTTTGGTTCGGTTTCCATCTTGTTTGAACGAATTCTCTGGTCTTCCACGTCCCTAATACTTCCTCCAAGTACTCCTTGAACCTCTCCGTGGATCCTAATCACAATTAAACCATTAGGTAGCAATCTATGCTCAAAAACATATAAGGAAACATATAAGAACAAGCTCACCTCTGAAATTAATTGTTGTGTATGAACTCTATTGATTGTATCTTGAATGTTCAATGGAGTGTTGTTTGTATCCATAGAAGTGATGTCTCATCATTCTCCCCTTCTTGAATTGGAGTCGTCCTCGACTCGAGTTCATCTTCTCTCATGTGTTGGTCCAAATGTGCAACGCCATCAAATCTTTTTGTATGCATGAATGGAGGAGGCCAAGGTGGTGGACGACATAGTGCGCCATCTTGATCTTGTCCATCAAATAAAAGTGCACATTCACTTGAGCCAGGATCCCAAACAAATAAACATTGTGTCATGTTTGTAGGTGCAATGATAACGTGCATGATCTCATCATTCTCCCCTTCTTTATGACAAGGCGTCCTCGACTTGCTCGTATGTCCAGCAAAGAGGCTTGCTTTGGGGGTAGAATGAGCACTGTCCATATTGCACAATCGCAGCAAACAATGCTCCTCTATTATATGTTGTCCCTGCTGCAAGACAAAAATACTAGAAAAACTTGACAAAGAATTATTAGTGTTAGTGCATCCATTCATTTCACCATGTTGTTGCAGCAAAAAATGAGATTTCTCATTTGAGCAGATATAAACTTTATGCACCATAAATTCACCACTATGTTCATATTTGCCTATAGCATGAAAAATATTTCTACTTAACAAAGGCAACTCAGATTGGGAAAATATTCTTCTCTCTACAATATCTAGATCACAAAGAGTGTCAAATTTAATATATCTCAAGGTATTTAGAGAAGACAATAATTTCAGTTCATCATTTTCACAAGTAATTGGAATCAAATTCTTAATTTCAGCACAAGTGGGTAATAGAGTATCAAATTCATTTGATTGTTCTAGCATAGGTACAATATAATTATCAGCACACAACTCTTTCTTAGCGCAACGATCAGCGGGAAAATCAGCATGTGACAATGGTGTATAAATAAACGATTCTAATAGTTGCTCCTCGAAAATAGCATGATTAGTGGAAAAAAATCAGAACATCCAAAAACTTCTCACCTTCTATATTTGTAGAATGTTTTGCCTTACCATTTTCAGCAGTTATTTCGAGTGCATTATGAGTTGATCCATCTAAAATTTCACAAGTGTTGTCGAAAGCCTCGTTCTCTTTTGCGTCATCTATATTATTTTCTATATTGTCCTGCAAAACGTTAGACAGAAAAGGAAGTACAACAAAAAATTTCTACTCAAATTGATGCACTTCATCTTTGCAATTAGATACATTCATAAAAGTTTCTCGCGTGCAAATTTTCATATCCTTCCATGTTCGAGGTTTTTCTAGATCATTTAAATTGTCCCACCAAGTTAATGCACAACCTACTAATGCATTAGCAACATTTCTAATCTTTCTCTTCTAACACATATGACATTGTCCAAAAATTTTATCGAACTCTATTGATTGTATCTTGAATGTTCAATGGAGTGTTGTTTGTATCCATAGAAGTGATGTCCTCATCATCCTCCCCTTCTTGAATTGGAGTCATCCTCGACTCGAGTTTATCTTTTCTCATGTGTTGGTCCAAATGTGCAACACCATCAAATCTTTTTGTATGCATGAATGGAGGAGGCCAAGGTGGTGGACGACATAGTGCGCCATCTTGATCTTGTCCATCAAATAAAAGTGGACATTCACTTGAGCCAGGATCCCAAACAAATAAACATTGTGTCATGTTTGTAGGTGCAATGATAACTTGCATGATCTCATCACCCTTGACCTCCTGGATGATAGCCATTGTTGATGTTGAAATTTCCGTTGTTGGCGAGATATAGGGCATCCTCATGAGTTTCTGGGCAATCATTGCCCATATGACCTATGTCGCCATAGACTTCACATGTGATGTGAGAGTGTAGGGCATAGGCATTGCCAGAAACTTCACCACTGGCTTGTCCATCAATTTTCTTCATTAGGAGGTCCAATTTTGCAGCGATCATGTCCACCTCCTTCAAGGTGTGCATGCCTCGTTCTCGGGTATGGAGACGCTCATCGTTCCATCCCATGTTGGACACCATCTTCTCAATGAGATCTTTAGCTTTTGGCACAGTCAATGAGAAGAAGGCTCCTCCAGCAGCAGCATCCAGATGGTCACGAGCTGATGGGATCAGCCCGTTATAGAAATTCTGAATAAGGAGCCAGTCATCCATACCATGGTGGGGATAGGCTAGGATGTACTCCTGAAGCCTTTCCCATGCCTCGAGAATAGATTCCTTGAGCTCTTGCTGAAAGATGGAAATCCTTCCACGTAGAGCATTGGTTTTGCCCAACGGGAAGAATTTTGCAAGGAATGTCGTAGAACACTTCTCCCAAGTGTCTACAGCACTTCGGTTCGCGTAGAACCACTGTTTCGCTCTCTGAAGGAGAGAGAACGAGAACAGTCTCAGACGAGCCGCATCCGAAGACACGTCCTTGATCTTAAAAGTGCTGCAGATCTCGAGGAATTGTTGCAGGTGAGCACTTGCATCCTCGTTAGCCTTCCCACGGAATGGGTCGGCTTGCACCATAGTGATAAGGCCAGTTTTGATCTTGAAGTTCACATCTCCCATGTTAACAGTAGGCCCAATAGGCACATTGTTAGCAGAGGGAGCTGAGAACTCACGAAGGGTCTTCTGAGCCATTGGTGTTTGGATTGTTGGTGCAAAAATTCTGGCTTGCTTTGCCACTCAAATCTTCTTAGGAGTAACAACACGGGGTCGGTCTCTCAGAAGAGATTCGGGATCTTCAACAAAGTTTTCCGGCAGGCGGAAACCAGACATACACTACCCTGTTTTCACATTTAAAATATGAAAACAAAGAATGGTTATCCTACTAAAATCCTACCCATGGTTCTATCTTATTCACTCAGTCATGTTATATATCTATTTGCCTTCCCCAGCAACGGCGCCAAAAATGCTTGTTGACGGCTCTTAAGATATACTAACAAATCATTCCCGGCAACGGCGCCAGAAATGCTTGTTGGTATTTCTTATGTACCATTAACTAAACATCTCCAACTGATGTGTCAGAAATGCTTGTAATGGTTCTATTGGATCACAGAGTGAGTTCCGCAAGCGCACGGAGGTATCATTGTAGTATTTCCCCTTAAGAGTATTCCCAAGGATGTCATTTATTTGATCCCAAAGGAAGGCGGGGAAGATATATAATAATCATTAAGTGGAAAGGGTGGAAAGGTCTAGGTAAGAATCTAGTAAGGATGGATAAAATAATAGTGGAGGTAGTGTGACACACACAAAAGCTTTCAAGTCTAGGGGGTAAGAGGATCCTAGAGGTTAGTTAAGGTTGAGAGTTATGGAGGTACCCCTACTATGCTCTATTGTACATATACATAGTCTAAACTAATTATTCATAGTTAGATTAATAGTGAATACTTATGCTATGTGCTTCAACACATCGGGCATGGGCTTACCCCTAGTAATACTAGGGCGACTCCCGCCAAGAGCCTGTGGCATAGCCGAACGTGGAGGATTAAAAATGACAGATAGGACTGTCATCACCTACTGCCTACCTCTTCAATCTGTGGGTCTACGAGACATCCAATGCTACTTAGCTATCCTAGCATCATGCTAGCATATTAAGTAATTACCTTAAGAGCCTAGGCACAATCCATCCTAAGGCAATGAATTGAATCATCATTGAACCAATGTTCATACACAACATAATTATCCATACTAACCTAGTTATGTTATAATTAACTAGACTATAGTGTGGGTCTATAGGTTCTATGATAATGAGGTATGTTCATGATGAAACAGTCATAGAAGATATACCTTCCACATACATGGACTCCACAATCAAACAAGAAACACTTTGCCGAAGTATATGTATAAGTAGAGACTAAAGATATTATCTTTATTATGCATAAAGTCACAAATACAAGAAAGAATACATGAGCCATAGCTTTCCCAATGTAGGATTGGGAAGAGAGAGACTCGTTACTCCTTTCCCAATTTGGACTTGGGACTAGAGACTCTCCTTTCTACAACCTAACTCCTCTAAGACTATGGATGCTTGTGTATACAATGGAGATGAAGCTCAAGTGGTGTGTGTTGAAGTAAGAGGTAGGGGGTCCTATTTATACTAGTGTTGAGGTCGGTTCCCGCTACCAAAAGTGCGCGAATCAGTCACCATTGACTCCTTCATGCCAGGAGGAGCCAACACACATCGTTTGACCGCGTTTGGCGCCAGGAAGGGGTCGGTCAAACCCCTGGTTCGACCGACCTGGTCAGCACTCCAAACGCAGAGTGCTTCCTCCAGGTGGCTGCCAGGTGGGCCCCCTTGATGTATCTGGGTGATACACCATTGGATCTCCTCGGATACTTCTGTTTGTGGGCCATTTGATCCATGGGATGCCACGTGTCGTCGCCTGATTGGCTGGGATGATATTTTATAGGATTGGTCCCTCTACATTTCTTTATTTCCTGCATAAAATGCTGCATACACATATTTCTCTAAGTCCAAGTGGAATTGGGTTAGATAGAAAAGTGATGTGTGCAAGAAATGACAAATCCTTCACATAATTGAGTTAAATTGACGGGTGAAATTCGTATATAATAGCCGTCAACACTAAGCATAGAAGTTGATGATGGCAGGAAATGTCTCATCCGTGTGTTGCCACAACCTACTCCGTTAGTAGCGTGGTGGAGCTCTGTTGCGCCTTCACTATGATGTGATTGGGCACAACACTAGGTGACAGGAGCGTTCGATGCGCTCGTGCGTCTGGGGAAGGCGCGTTTCTTGAATGCACGATTGGACAGAGCACGTCGCTCTTTACTCCAGCGACCTACCGCCTTGAACATACTGCTGGCCACGTGGCAGCAACGGAGCCTTCCTCTACGGGGAGGTCAGGTCTGAAGCCCACAGGGCACGTGGTGGGTCCAGAGACCACCTCTGAAGAGAGGCAGGGTCCGAGCCCGTTGGACACGTGGCAACACTGTATCTTGCCTCTAGGAGAGGGGGCTGGGCAACCCCAGAGCTGCAGAACACGTGGCGGGTTCGGAGCCCACCTCTGAGGAGTGGCGGGGTCCGAGCCCGCTGGACACGTACCAGCACCGGAGCCTGGCTCTACAGGGAGGCCAGGTTAGGAGCCGCCAGGACACGTGGTGGGTTCGGAACCCTTCTCTGAGGAGAGGCGGGGTCCGAGCCCGCTGGACACGTTAGCATCGGAGAGCCCACCTCTGAGGAGTGGCAGGGTCCGAGCCCGCTAGACATGTGGCAGCACCAAAGACTGGCTTTGCGGGAAGGCCAAGTCAGGAGTCGCCAGGACACGTGGCAGGTCCAGAACCCTCCTCTGAGGAGAGGTGGGATCCGAGCCCGCTGGACATGTGTTAGCACCAGAGCATGATGCATTTGTTGATCCTGAAGAAGACACTCTTCACGAAAAGATGAAAGCCATTCAGATATAGTTGGAGTAATGTGATCAAAGATTTTATTGTTTCGTGCAATCCAAATAGTCCAGCATGCAACAATTATAACTTCCATGAAGAAATCATGTACGAATTGGGCATGGGCTGATAAGATCATGGGGTAGATGTCACGTCTCTCTGAAGGAGATGTCATCGGGAACAAGATAGAGTTTAATATAGTTGAGAGTCAAGTTTAGATCCCATAAGATTGAATAAGATAGCGTTTGAGTCGTTAATAAGGACTCGGTCGGGATTCTAGACCGCGCCTAAGAAAATCACGTATAGATAGAAATCGTGTCTGTTTGTAATAAGTCAACCAGACTCTTGAGTTCTGGTCTGATACGTGCAAACCTCCGACGGCTATTTAAAGTCCCCGAGAATCAATAAAGAAGGCAAGTAATCGTTTAGACTAAACACAGTTATCCGTGACCCTTTTCTTTGGCGATTCATCACAGAGTCGCGGACTTGCAAGTGTCACCGTGGGCGACAACACGTCTGTCCACCGGCGTTTCATCCGTACTTCTTGCGTTCCTGCAAGAAAACAACAAGCGCCTGTGACAGTTTAGTACCAGAAGACAACATTCCGATGGCCGACAAGTTTCACAGGTGAGTAGATGCTCTGCAAGATCGGATCGCCAAGACAAATTCGTCCATCGACGTGAAAAACTCGACGCTTAGCGAGCTCACAGCACAGATGAAGCTCGTTTTTACCCAGCAGGAGACGATCCCGTCCGTCAAGGCTGACCTCCACAATGTCAAGGACCAGCTCACTGCGCATAATATCGTCATATCCCGCCTTGAGCACTGTAACAGCTCACAAGAGGACGTCAAGGCTGATAAGGGAAAATCCATCCTCGAAGATGACATACCAACTTTTAACAAGAAATCCAAGTTACCAGGCGGCGGTGGTGGTGATGATCCAGATGATAATGACTCAAACCATGGTAATAAACAGCAAAACAACAGAGATGGAAATAACCAAAGGCGCCCTGGCCATGACCGCCAACATGGAAGGCTCTTTCCACAATAGCATCATTGTATCCGCTTCCCAGTATACGATGGTTCTTCCGATCTCCTGCCTTGGCTAAATAAATGTCAGAAATTCTTCAGAAGACAAGAAATACCAGAAACTGGTAAAGTCTGGTATGCATCATTGCACTTGGAGGATCAGCAGATCTATGGTATTACAGATTATCTCGTGATCATGGAGAACCTATATGGGCGAAACTTGTGATTGAGGTTCATTGTCGGACCACCGCTTAGATTTAATGCCATAGGGGAGCTAGCAAAATTCAGCCGAGAAAGTTTTGTTGTGGATCAAGAAAAATTCTTGCAGCTCCTTATGTCGCTGTGATTCTCTGATAGATACCTATGAATTTTTTGCAGCAGGTCTGCAGCAGCTACTAAGAATAGATGTGGAACTTGAAAACCAGCAACTCTAGAAGAAGCTATGAGTTTAGCACGTGCTTATGAATGTCGCAGCACCCTGATTTCAAAAAAAAAAAGATTCAAGAACAACATGCTCGTAGATGGTTGTCCAGGAGAAAATAGAGGCTACAGGAATTCCTCGACGTGTCAAAGTCCTAACTAGGAAGACATGGCAGAACGTAGATCAAAAGGACTATGATATAATTGCGGCGAAAAAATTTCTATGGAGCACAAAAAGGAATGTTCAAGACTTTTTCCATCTTACCTTGGTTTATGATGGCAGTGGAGACACATATGAACTCAATGGCAAAAACGATTCGAATTAAGCTCGAGGATGAGTTTCTTCACGAGTGGGGGAGAAATGTCACGTCTCTCTGCAGGAGACATCCTCAGGAACAAGATAGAGTTTAATATAGTTGAGAGTCGTCAGGTTCAGATTACATAAGATTGAATAAGATAGCGTTTGAGTCGTTGAATAAAGACTCAACCGGGATTCTAGACGGCGCCTGAGAAAATCTCATAGATATAAATCGAGTCAGTTTGTAATAAGTCAACCAGACTCTTGAGTCCTGGTCTGATACGTGTAAACCTCCAGTGGATATTTAAAGCCCCCGAGAATCAATAAAGAATGCAAGTAATCGTTTAGACTAAACATAGTTTATCTGTGGCCTTGTTCGTTGACGATTCATCACGGAGTAGCCGGCTTGCAGGCGTCACGTTCGGCAACAACGCGTCCGTCCAGCGGTGTTTCATCAGTACTTCTCGCGTTCCTGCAAGAAAACAACGAGCGCCTGTGACCGTAGAATTGCAGGTCCAGGTTCCAATGTATATTTAGATGTTGCCAACATTGTTTAGAAATTTAGCATTTGGAAAATGGAAACAACTAGAATGCAATCAGCACTCTAGTGTAATCGTGCAAAAATTAAATCTGAACCACACGATCTCTATCCAATAGTTATTATATTTTTACACTTAAAACCTTCCACCTGATAATATAAATGTAGTGTTAGGTGGAGGGGTTTAAGTGTAAAATGCACTAACCGTTAGATGTAGATCGTGTGGTTCAGATTTAATTTTTTCATGATTGCAACAAAGTGTTGATTGCATTCTAGAAAATAGATGAAAGGTTTGCTTGTCAACATCTTCTGCATAGAACACAACAATCTCTATTTCCCATATTGACGTTCTTCCACATTAGAATGCCAGGTGTATTGACTTTATCCATGAACGGAAGCCACATAAAGACACACAATTTATCGTTGAACTTGCTTTTCCAAATTTTGTGAAGTGGTGCCGGTGGTTGAATCGCTTGGTAGGGCAACCGGTAATATTTCCAGGAAGAATAATTGCTGGAACCCCATATATAGGATCAAGTATCATTACCCGAAGATGTGTCAATTGGTTCCAGAATCTGATCAAGATTATCGAAGTGTTTGATACGACATTTTCCTCGGACCTGCTAAGAAGTAGCCCGCGACGGTTCTTTTATGGTTGGAGTACACAGAGATCAAGATCAAGATGGTGACACCAGAGATTTACGTGGTTCAGGCCGCCTGAGCGTAACACCCTACTCTACGGGGTTTTTGTTGTTGTATTGTGTGTGTTTGTTTGCTGATATGTGAGTCAGCTCAGAGGAGATTAGATGTTCCTTAGGTACGTGCAGTATAACCCTTTTATAGTTCTAAGGACTGACCGTTACAAAGCTTGTCTGGCTCGACATGTGGCCCTGGCATATTTAATGGCCTAATACGTTGTCTAAAGAGTATTAAGCATGATTAATAGTGTGATAACGTGCCTTAATATGTGCGTTACCCCTATTAACAGTGCTCTTGATCGCATGTCGTTAATACAAAACTAACGACACGTAATTATATCTTGCAACTGCCGCTTTAATAACGCTTGATGGCTCATGTTGAAGGAGATCTGCCAGTGTACGCGTCGATGGAGGTCCGGAGACTTCATATGTGGAAACTCTAGAGCTTTCCCTTACGGGAGGTTAGGTCCGGGGCTACTGTACACGTGTCAGCACCGGAGCTCCTCTCTGTTGGGGGTTAGCTCCGGGATTGTTGTACACGTGTTGGCACCGGAGCTTTCCTTTGTTGGGAGCTTAGTTCCGGTTTTCCTTTACACGTGTTGACCCAGGAGCTACCCATAAGCGAGGAGTAGGTCCGGTGCAATATGACATGTGGGGCCCGAGGAGACCTTCAACTCTGACAGGTAGAACTCTCTTGTAATCTTTGCGGTACTAAGAGGTACCCAATACGCAAGGTACCGACAAAGATCCATCAATGGACGGAAGGCAGCATCTGATAGAGGGATATGGAATATGTCCTAAAGGTTAGTTGCAGCGTAAAATTGTTTAACCAAAATGTCAGTTTATTTGACAAATGAGAATAGATGAGGAAGGCAAATTTCGAGAAGTCATCCTGCCTAGGTGTCAAACCAAAATGATGCTGTGCAGCAATTTCCAATAAGACAGGAGGCAATACTCTTGTATTTGTGAATGAGTTTGATAATGTCCCGCCATCAAAAGTAACAATTGATATTTAGCATATCACCACTAGCATCATTATGATAGTAGAAATCCCAAACCATTTTGACCCATGGTAAGCTATAGTTGTTCATGAACTTATGAAGTTGCTGTTGCAAATTTTCACTCACGAACTCTTGGTGGATCTATGAACACGAGTGCGAACTGGCTGGAGAATAGAGATGTTGAGCAGCGCTAAAAATGGCTCCTCTGTTTTGATTGATTAAAATAGAAAGTGCTTACAATGTCTAGTTACAAACTTGGCCCGAGTATTCCGCCACTACCCCACGTCCCCATCTCTTGGCGATCGTGTGGATGCGTAATATCCGTACACATCCTAACTCTACGTGCGTGCGCGCCGACGTTGTGACCGCGTCATGCGACGCGTTCTGGAACGCCACCGTGCAGCACAAGACAGGTGGTCCTTGGCTCACACGTGCATAATTATTTGGGAAACTAAAAATTGCTAAAACAAACTCAGAAGTACTAACAGTTGCTTTAAGAAGGTAGTTTCATTTTGATTCCGAAGATTGGGTACTCCTAAGCCACTCTTATCCTTTGGCAAGGTGCAGCTGTCCCAGGAAATCAGTGCCTTAGTGTTTGAGTGAATCTCAGTACCATTCCAGAGACAATGCTTCCTAACTTTATCAATTTGTTCAATGACCGTGGCAGGTATCAAGAGAGTACACATATTATATGTAGGGAGGACCGATAGCACTGAGTTAACTATTTGAAGTCACCCTGCCTGAGATACATAACGAGAAGTTGCAGAGACTGCATTCAGTTTTGTGCACTAAGGGAGCATAGTCCGACACTCGTGGTTTAGTCAAGCTTAGAGGCAACCCAAGATAGGTAATCGTAAAATCAGACAACTGGCAACCAAACACTCCAGCTAATAACTGAGCCTTATCACAGGGAACGTTTAATTATCAGTACGAGGCAGGATTTGGTATAGTTAAGTGTGGGATCCTTTTAGACACAATAGCTCACATTGAGAAGCAATCATGATCAGCAATATGTCATCAGTATACTGGATAACTGGAAAGTCCTGGGTGTGAGATTCCTTAACCGGCTTGTATAATACCCCTTTGTTCATAGCATCATTGAGGATATATTGAAGCACTTCACCAGCTAGGACAAAAAGGAGAGGAGATAGGGATCACCTTGGTGGACCTCCCGCCACGCGCCAACATAAAAGTGCTTGCCGGTTACTCCATTGACCAAGAGAGAAGATGTGCCAGAGCTGAGAATGTTTTGGACCAACAATATCCAACTGCCTGGGAAGCCGAGTTTTTTCATCATTGAAATAATGACACAATATTCTATGGGGAAAAAGTCTACATAACCCCCTCAACTATAGCACTGAGACTAATTTACCCCCCAAACTACAAAACCGGTTTCTTAACACCCTAATCTTCTCAAAACCATCTATTTTACCCTCTTAGCTGGTTTTCTTAAGTGGTTTTGCTATATTAGATGCTTAGGTGGCACTCTTTGCACGTATACTACAGTAGGACCCACATGTCATTGATTAAACGTGAAAATAGCCTGCCCTGTTGGCCTCCCACGATAGACATCCCCTGGCACCGCACGTACCTGTTTCTGTCGATCAAGTATCCTCGCGGCTCACAGGTCCCGGACGATCTGGATCCCGACGGGCGTTCATTTTCTTCCCCATCGGGCGACTCGGAACATTCCAACCAGAGAAACAAGGAGAGGAGGAAGACATCTCCGTCGACTTGGAGCAGAGGTACAGCAACGTGGAAGCTGCAGCACAAGACGTTTGAGTCAGCAGCTTTAGCTGCCGCTGCCGCGAAGGCCGTCATGGAGCTCTCTCGAGGGAAGCCAAGGGGCCAGGCTACTGGAGGCAGACAAAGAACAGAGAAGAGACTGCACAGACCCGCACGCTCCCTTCCAAGCTTGTCTATGGCGAGAGCAGGTTATTTCTCATTTACAATGACATGTGGGTTCCACCATGATATACATACAGGGAATGCCACATAAGCGTGTGACATGGCAAAACCACCTAAGAAAACCAGCTAAGGGGGTAAAATAGATGGTTTCGAAAAGATTAGGGTGTTAAGAAACCGGTTTCGTAGTTTGTAGGGTAAATTAGTCTCAAGACTACAGTTGAGGGGGTTATGTAGACTTTTTCCTATTCCATGGTATCAAAATAATGTTTGAGAACAACCACCTCTTTTTAGATAACTTACATCTGTGGATATATCCGTAAGTCCAGGCCACACAATCTTGTATCACTCCTTGGTAACACTACTAAAAAAGCATTTTCACAGGCGCCATGATTTTTTTGCACATGCAGGTCGTAAAAAATTGTTTGTATTGTCAAATGCGTTAATAGCCTTTTGTGATAATATAACTTCACAGGCGGCTCACACATAAGAACCGTCTGTGTAAATTGACAATTTCAATAGGCGGCCCTTGAAGCATCAGCCGCCTACATAGTAGTCATTTGTACATGGGCTGATGCGACTGGGCGCACCGAGCGTATGTGTGTGCCAGTTATCGAGGCATCTTAAACGCGTGCAGCGCATGCGCATCTTTAAATTCAATTCGAATCGCTCCGCGTCCCATCACCACTACTGCGCGCGTCGAGAGACGAACTGCCAGGCTACTATGCTATAAGATCACCCAGGCATGCCATCGTCTTCTCCGCACAACCACTCTTCCTCTCTTCTCAAAACCGTGCCAAAAAAACCATGGCTGACAAGAAAACGCCGCCGCCAAGCCCGCTGAAGGATGCTAAGGGGAAGCGTCCCCGACCCGACTCCCTCTGGACATGGAGTGGGCTCTCCAGAAGATGGTGCGCGATATATTTGACAATATATCATGCTCCATGCGCCGTCTCTTCTCAAAACTACGCCAAGAAAACCATGGCTGACAAGAAAACGCCGCCGCCAAGCCCGCTGAAGGATGCCTAGGGGAAGCGTCCCCGACCCGACTCCCTCTGGACATGGAGTGGGCTCTCCGGAAGATGGTGCGCGATATATTTGACAATATATCGTGCTCCATGCGCCGCCTTGGGCTTGGTCCCCTTCCAGAGTGTACTGGAATGAGGACCACGGGCCACTATGTCTTCAGCATAACGCACTTGGTCGGTCGTCTCGACGTCCTCTAGGATACACTGGCGGTCGAGCTCGGCGTCACCGGTCGCGACAACCTGGTGGCGGCGATGTCCAGGAAACTGGGCTTGCTGTCTCCGCCGCGGGAGGCGCCTCTGCCCTGCCAAGAGCCCAAGAAGGAGTAGGAGGAGGAGAAGTAGTTTTTTTTCTTGTTTTTAGTTGTGTTATTTTTCTTTTCTTGTTTCTAGTTTGTGTTTTTCTTTTTTCTTATTTGTAATATATTTTCTTAAGGTAATGAACTTTATTTTACTGTTCATTGGTGTGTAAAAATAGTTCTAATGTTGTTGTTCCAAAGATAAACTAGTGGACTATTTATCTCTTTTATGGATGTGTTATACATTGTTGATTCGAAATTTATTATAGATATGTATCTTCTCAGGCGGTTATTAACACTGTGTCGCCTTAGAAAATAAGTTTTATAATTTATTTAAAATACTTCCCTAGGCGGTTATTAAGAAATCGCCGCCTGTGGAAAATATTTTCTCTATAAATGAAGCATCGGTCGCGCCTCACAACCCTAACATTTTCATTTTGCTACCAAGCCCTCCACCGCCGCTCCCAAACCCCCACCGTCGTTGTCCTCGGCCTCGGCGTCGCAGTTAACGCCAAGCGCCGTCCTCACCCTCGGCATCGCTGTCGAGCGTCGTCCGCACCCTCGCCGTCATCGTCCACTGAGCGTTGTTCTCACTCTTGGCATCGCCGCTGAGCCATGTACTCACCCTCGGCATTGCCGTCGAGCGTCATCCTCGCTATCGCCATCCACGCC
This sequence comes from Tuctoria greenei, assembly GCA_036927565.1. Lineage (NCBI taxonomy): Eukaryota > Viridiplantae > Streptophyta > Magnoliopsida > Poales > Poaceae > Tuctoria > Tuctoria greenei. The sequence goes on from JAYESD010000004.1 coordinate 131,505,014, forward strand.
GGGTGCTGTCCTCACCCTCGTCATCGCTGTCCATCGAGCACTGTCCTAACCCTCGCCGTCGCTGTCCACCAAGCGTCGTCCTAACCCTTGCCATCGCCGTCCATCGAGCGTCGTCCTCTTTCTTGGTGTCGCCACCGAGCGACGTTCTCACCCTCAGTGTCACCGTCTAGCATCATCCTTGTCGTCGCCGTCCTCACCCTCGGCGTTGCCGCCAGGTCTGCTCCTCTTCATACTATTATAGTGCAGTAAGATATTATTAGATATGTTGCTCTTTGTATTGTTACTGACTTGTTATTGTCTTGTTACTGTTAGATATAGAGTACTTATTATCTTTTGTAATATTACTGTTAAAGTGCAGTTATTGTTCTTTGTATTATTACGACCACAATTGGCTTCTTAGTCTTGCAGGAAGATATGTTGAGCAATTCATTTTGCAAGAATAATTAAGAGGTCGTGCGAGACTAAACTTGGTATAGACAATCAGTATGGACAACCAGTTTCTCAATGCATCAATCCTAATTTCAATATAGACAACCAGTATTTTCAAAATATTGTCCTTAAAATCAATGTGAAGATCAGTGCATTTTGCAGCCATGTTATCCCCTTAGGAATGGTCTTTGTCTGCTCTGGATATTAATATGTATATATTGTATGATCAGGTTGGAGGACGCAATTGCGAAGAATTTACCATTCATCTCGGAAGACTATGAAGAATTTACTAGTCCTCCTTGATGGCTATGATAGTTTGGGAGTAGTGTCTTCCCTCTTTGTCTTTATTAGTAGATGCGAGCTGAGAGAAACTATGAATTGCTATGTATTGAACTATATTTTTCAAATGTACACGCTATGAATTGTAATGTATGAATCTATGACTTGCAATGTATGAATTATGAATTGCAATGTATGAAGCTACGATTTGCAATGTATGAACTATGAATTGCAATGTATAAAACTATAAATTGCATTGAATATATTTGTGATTGTTGTTATTTAAATTTGATCAGGAAATTATAAATAATAGCGTTTAATTAGTATTGTCTTACTGCTTTATCACGGGAGGTGTTGTTTGTTAGGACCCGCCTAAGATAATGCATCATCACAGATGGTGTGTTGTACGCAAACAATCGACTGTGTAAATTCATTAGCACATGCGGTTTCTAGAGCCACATGTGAAAATGATCTATTTTCACCGGCTCTTCATTCCAGTCGGTTTTTAAACCCACTTGTGATAATATGTTTAGAGTCGTCTTAGATGAGGCTTATTGTAGCAGTGTAAAGTCATATTGATTTTGATGGATGATAGGTATGATAACCTTTTGAAAGTGATCAAGCATGATCTTAGTGATGATTTTGACCAAACCATTGAGCAAGGATTCTGACCAGACTATTGATGCTTTTTGGCACAGGAGGGATGATAGAGCTGTTAATTGATTCAATGACGAGTCCAGTTTCAAAGAAGGTGTGGCAGGGTGTGAAGACATCTTATTTAATAATTTGCTAGCATTTCCTGAAGAACTATCCATTAAAGTCATCCGGGTCAGGAGCCTTATCAATAGGTGCAGAACGAATGATTTGTTCTATTTATTCACAAGTTACTGGTTCACCAAAATGGGAGAGGAAGTGAATTTTCTGAAACATGGCATCTAGGTTGAATAGCATGCACTACTAAAAAAGCATTTTCTCAGGCACCTCCCATTTTTTTACAGGTGGTCCGTTAAAAAAAGGTTTGTGATGTCCAATGAATTAATACCTGCTATTTTTTGTTTAATATATCATGTGACCTGTTGAAAAGTAATTGTTAAATATATTAGTTACCTGAGATTAAGATCCTAAAGTAACTCGTTGAAACTACGTCGTTAGGCTAAAGAAATTCCCCACTCTTTTATATTTGTACAGCATCACGGAGAAGATGGATCGATCGTGGATGTACAATATGTCAAGGCATGATCCTACGTACATTCAAAATGTTGCAAGCTTTATCGAAAAGTCCAAGAGACATGCTACTGTCTCTTCCTTGGCTATAGAGGTATCCTCAAAACTGGACGCGACTTTCTCTGGCGGAGGTTCATTAAGACTCATAATGAAGAAGGCATTTTCTAGAATTCGATCTAGAAATTCGCTCTCTTGTTTCGGCGTCTTAAGGAGAAAAGATCTTCCAGCCATAATGTTGAGATATAGGGCACACTCTTTATTAAGTCCTAAGAAGAAATGTTACAATAACAACGGACCGAGGATTAACAAATCTGGACTAGAATTCGCAAAAGTGAAAATGTGCCCCAAGCTGCACCTATGGACTCCTTATCCATTTGCTGGAAGTCTAAGTACTTCCATTCATATGGAAATAATTTCACAATGTTGGAAAGAATGCAAGACAAAATTTATCTCATAATTCTCTCCAATCATGGTTTGTTTTCCCAATATTATGGGTGTACCATTGTTTCATTTTTTCTTTAAGGAAAAAAGGAAATAACATTCATTTGAGAGTTTCTTGTGTTGTGCCTTTAATTAAAATGCATAAACAAAATTTTTCAAACTCTCATAGATGGTGATAACGGTTTTCACAATCCATTCCTGAGAATGATTGTTCCTGAACCATAGCTATAAAAGTCATGGAAGAGTTCATAGCTGGTTAAGTAAATAGGTTCCATTGACGGTGGTGGTTCATAGAACTCGCCCTTTGTGGCATAATAGAAAAAAATGGTTAGCTGCTCCATAGTGGTGGTGATAAGGTAGGAATTAAAGAAAAGAAAATAGATACGAGAGAGAACAAGGTTTGAAAATCAACAGCAAACCGCTCTCTGACAACGGTGTCAGAAATGTTTGTTGGTATTTCTTATGAAGACAGAGTAATCCGCAAGTGCATGGAAACACCGTTGTAGGACTTCCCTTTAAAGAGTATTTACAAGGGTATCGAATCCAAGGAACGTGTGTGTTTTAATCTTCTAACTTGTTCTCCCAAGGACACACATTTTGTTTTGCAGGTAAGAATTTGAGAGAAATTCAAAGGTTTGATCCTAAGTCACAACTGTTAAAGCGTAGCAATGACACTTCCCTCCGGTACTACTAAAGAGTAGTCTGCAGAGGTTTGTATTTGGGCGGGGCATGCGTAAGATCAAGAACAAGAGGTGAAAAGGTTTTTACATGGTTCAGGCTGCCTGAGCGTAATACCCTACTCCACGGAGTGATTGTTAATTGTATGAGTGTGTATGCCTAGCGAGTGTTTGAGACTACTTGTATGCGTCTCCCCTTGACCTCTACCGTATGGCACATCCCTTTTTTATGCTAAGGATTGGCTGTTACAGTGTATGTCTGGCCCGACAAGTGGACCCAACTATCATAAACACCTTATACACGATCTACCGATGTTATGGGTGATTAACAATGTGATAACGTGCCTTAATGGCAAGGTTATCAGTCTTGATAGCCTTCTGATCGTGCATCATTAATAAAGCATTAATGACACGTTAACTAGGTTTTGTAACGGTTGTTTCATACCCTCTTGAATGTTCGTGCCATTGGAGATCCAACTGTCTTCCTGTTGCAGGCTTAGTTCCGGAGGTTTGACACATGGCAGCTCTGGAGCTTCCCTATGCGGGGAGGCAGGTCCAGAGCTACTTTTAACGTGGCAACACCAGAGCTTCCCTCTACTGGGGGTTAGGTCTGGAGCTACTGGACATGTGGCGGCACTGGAGCTTTCCTATGAAGGGAGGTAGGTCCGGCCTTACAGGACACGTGGTAGCTCCAGAGCTACCCAAATGAGGGAGGCTGGCCCAGTATTGTGGGACACGTGTTGCCTTTGGAAGTCTTCAACATTGGAGGGTGGAACTCCATGACTTTATCCACAGTATTAGGGGGTACCTGGTATTCAGGGTACCGACAGTGGCCCCCGGCACACCTCTGGGAGAGGTCTCGCTAACAAAGGTGGGGCCATCATCGATTCCCGCATTGGTGCTTCAAAGGTCTTTTCCTGGGCAGTTGGGACGGCGGCATGTAGTTATGCCATCGCCGCGTGGCCCTTCTTGATACGGTGAGTGGGATCCTGGTGTGTGGATCTCATGCAATTGAAGGTCATAGGTTCCCAATACGAAATTTGTATCGGTTCCCAGCGTAATCTTTGTAGCCTTGTCAGGCTGCCGCCCTCGGGCTTCTAACTTCCCATCATGACAACGATTCGCCTGGTATGACATTTTTCACAAATTGGACCCGGGCCCCTTGTCATTGACGAGGTCATTTGAGATTCGAGTTCGGAGTTAGTTTCCATCCAAGCGTTGTGGAGGCTTACTAAAGGGAGAAAGTCCACACAGGGAGAGAACTCTTTACACCTTCATCTGATCTTGCGCTTTAGAGCTCTCTATCCTTGCAACCTTTCTTCCACTTCTGCTCCACTTTGCGATGATGGAGTTGGGTCTTCCTCGCAGCCCGATCAAGAAAGATGAAAATTGGTCAAGGGTCCGCACCTACATGGGTTGGTCAAGCGACTCCTTCAACAACTTGATTCGCCTCGGCAAGTTCCCCTTCTAGAAGGAGAACCCCGATGACATCGTCTACTTCACAGCGTTCGCCATGGTGGGGCTCATTCCACCGTTCTCCAGCTTCCTGCTGATGCTGCTAGACTTCTACGGTCTGCAGCTTCATCATCACGGCCCCCACTCCTTCTTGCTAGTAACAACATTCACCCACTTTTGTGAGATGTGGGTGGGTGTGCCGCCCTGCATCGAGTTTTTCTGGACCTTCTTCATGGTCCACGCAACCTGGAAGAGCAATGAGTTTCTTGGCTTCTACTACTTCGTGAAGTGCAAGAACTCGCCTCTCAAGTATCTGAAGAGGTTCCCTTCCGAGAAGTGGGACGGCTGAAAGAAGGACTAGGTGGTCATCATGGTGGACCACCGCGCCATGCTGGAGCTGCCTGACAGCCTTCCGGCCATTGACACCGAACTATCGGAGGAGTACAACCCGATCTTGACAAGCATCCGGAAGTGCATTGAAGGAGGAGTGACTCCCCTGATGGTCATCGCCAACTTCCTAACCAACCGGTGGGCTCCGCTGAAGAAGAGGGAATGGCCTGCGTGGGCATTCGATGGTGAGATGGATCCATACCGGATTGAGACTGGTATTGGGTCCAATTTGGATGAAAAGGCTTTGAAGCTTCATCTCCAAAAGTTGCACCATGGAGCCATTCGCTCTGATGATCTAACACCTCCGGCGGAGTTCCTGCCCCTGAACGTGGTCCCAGAGTTTAGGAGGGAGCTGCAGAAGAAGATGTCTGCACTTGATGATCTAGGCCTCGTGGATAAGTGTCGAAGCACTCCTCCGGCGGGGATTGTGATCCCTGGAGCTCCTTGCTCCCATGAAGGATCCAGACCTATGCCAGTCAGCGGCAAAGGCAAAGGTCCCGCAGCTTCACCTCCCAAGAAATCAACCTCCGGCCGAGGTAAAGAAAAAGCTCCCGTCGAAGTTCCGAGTTGCAAGTAGAAGCTGACAAGGAGCCATAGGAGCATTGTGAGGGAAGCTCTGGAAGGAGTGACCTCTCAGCCTCGGCTTAGGTCCATGGTGGTCGTGCCCCCAGCTTTGGCTGGTCCTTCGGCTTCAGTGCCCACATTGGGCGCTGGTTTCGACAAGTCGACTCCAGCCACGGTGCCATCGGAGGGCTTTGGGTTCGGAGCAATTCCTCCTACGATGGAGGTACCAGATGTGGCAGCACCGGTGGCTTCCTCATCACCTGGTTCATGGCCTAGAGCATCCGCTACACCGACAACTGCGGGCTCTAGCTCCAAGCACCCGAGGAAAAAGATCTGTGCCGGTTGGAGCGGCAATACCCCTAGGTAAGGGTCGGCTCTTTAGATTTTGTCTTGATTTTGTTTCTTGATTTTTCTTGCATTCCCTAGTCTTTGCTTCCAGAATGTCGAGAACAAATATAGCAACTCTGGTGCCTGCTGCAGCTCCGGAGGCCGCATCGGCTGAAGCTCCCGCCCCTCCACCTGTGGTTGTGGCGGACGACATGATAGCTCTCGTGCTAGCTGTCCTAGATACTACTCCTATGCCGACGACCGAAGAGCATGTTGTAGCACCAGACCACGAGGAATAAGTGCTCGAGCAAACTCCGGTTGTCTCGGAGCCAGCTGTGGAGGTTCCTGTATCAAGTCGAAAATTGATGAAGCTCCGGTGGAAGTACCAATGTCAGCTCCGGTGGTGACAACACCAGAAGTGTCTCTGCTTGATCCTACACATGGGGATCCGGCTGCGGTACCTTCGGCTTCTACGCCTATGGATGAAGTTCCAGTTGCAGGACCCTCCTCATCCATTCCGGGGGCAGAAGATCCTGCGGGACCTTCCTCACCCGCACTGGAGATGGATAAATTGCCGGAGACTGGCCCCGTCGACGTCGAGCTTCTAGAGTCCATGCTTGTGCCATGGGCTCCACTGTCCATCCCGAAAGACTTGGATGAACCAGAGGACGGCCCTCAAGCAGGCCAGGAGCCAATCCCCTGGAGCTGTCAATTGACAATGCTTGCTCCAACCTCTGATAGGTCCAGCTTGCCTTCGACTACGAGCGGAGGTCTCTTCAAGAGGAGCACACCATGCTAGGGCATTGGCGCCAAAAAGCTCTTGTATGAGATGAAGTTGACACAGTCTAGGCTCGCTGACCAGAAGGAGTGGATGGCTTTGGAGAAGGCCCAATAGTCGCACCTGAACAAGGCGTTGGATGAACGAGAGACCGATATTAAGGACCTCGACAAGAAGACTTAGGAGATCTATGAGCATGCGCAGAGGGCCCATGAAATGGCTGACAGCTGCTCGGATAGTCTCGAAGAGTTTAGGGAAACTCTCCTCAAGCACCCAGAGGAGCTAGATAATAAGGAGGTCGACCTCCAAGAGAAAGAAAATAATATCCAGCAAAGGGAGGATGAGCTCTCCCAGAAGCTGGCACACGATGAGCAAGACTTGGCTAACCGTTTGAAAGAATTTGAGGCTTGGTGCGAACAAGAGAAGCACCGTTTGTGGTAGGCAGGGGTAAACATCTCCAAAAGAGAGACTTGCATCTCCACCAGGGAGGAGAAGGTGAAGGCCAAGAAGGACTTGGCAGATCGGTAGAACCATAGTCACCTTAGAGAGAGGGAGCTCAGCGACCAAGAGAAGCAGGTGGCCAAAATGATCCAGCAGCATGCTAAGGAAGTTGAGCACTTCTCCAAGTAGGGTTCTGCGGAACTCTTGGCTGACAAGATATCACTGGAGGAGCTTAAGAGCTTGAGAGCAATAGAGTCTCAGCAAGTCTGGGATTTCTTGGGGCAAGCCAATGAAGATCTAGTGCCATTTGGTTTTAGCCCGGTACGTCCGGCTGACCCGGAGCCAGAGATGGACAAGGCACTGGTGGCATTGAACTCCACCGACAACAAGCTGGAAGCTTTGGGAGACGTGGTTGCGACCAATTGGAGACAGAAGAAAGGTCCCTAGCCAAGAACGTTGTTGGGTATGTGCTGACGTGTTTCAAGAGCTGGGACCCCCAGATGTCTTTAACTCTAGTGTTCGAAGGACCTGTTGCTGAGGAGGAGGAAGCCGCCAGGGCCAACATTTAAGAAGCTGCCCAGACAATTGCCTCATTCTTCAATATGAACACCTGTAGTTAGGACCTCTCCTTTTTTTGCCTTCATCTTGTAATCCTCTGATTTTGAATGAATGAAATCATTTCAATTCGATTTTTTGTGTGTCTTCAATGCATTGCCCTTTGTTTTATTGGCCACCTGGTAGATGCGCACAATTTGATTGTGAACATGTACCAAAAGGATTTGGCAATGTATTGAAGACTTTACTTCGAACTCATAGCTAAAATGATAGCTCCAAGGTCCGAAGTTTACCTCCAACATATCCAAGGACCATTGTTACGTCGACGGCAGGCACCTTGGGAGTTGTCAAAGCTTCATAGCTTCAACGGCACCCACTGTCAACATTTAGAACGTCGACGGCGGGCCCCCTGGGGGTTGTCGGAGCTTGGTAGATTCTACGGTTCCCACTGTTAACACTTGGAATGTTGACGGCGGGCCCCCCGGGAGTTGTCAGAGCTTGGTAGCTTCGCCGATGCCCACTGTCAATGTGTAGAACATCAACGGTGGGCCCCCTGGGGCTCTCGGAGCTTGGTAGCTTCAACGGCGCCCACTGTCAATTGTTGGAACGTCGACAGCGCCCCCCCCCTCAGGAGTGGTCGGATCTTGGTAGCTTCGACGGTGCCCACTGTTGATGCGTAGAGCGTCGATGGCGGGGCACCTGGGAGTTGTCGGAGCTTGGTACCTTCGACAGCGTCCACTGTCAACTCGTAGAACGTTGACGGCGGGCCCCTTGGGGGTTGTCGGAGATAAGTGCTCTAGCAGCATCCACCATCACCGAGCAAATCGCCATCGAATATTCAATTTTTCTGTGCATAAGAAACAAGAAAAGCAATAAAATTTGTCCTCTTGTCTATAACTTATTTGCGGCTTATTATCCTTCTTTGAATTTTAGGTCCTAAGGAACTCAATGGAATAACATAAGTGTACTGGTTAAATCCATTTAGGTCCGAACGCCTTTCGGACCCGCCATACTGAGACCTGCCAGGATATAGGTAGAGCAGCATACTTAGGGTACCTGACCAGACTAAGTCGATAGTGCACTCTGGACCTGTCATTGGCTTTTGGTTTTCAGGCGAGTAGACCATCTAGCAGCACTAAGACCCAAAAGGACATTACCAATATAACTTACTGTAGGATCGAAGATCACGTGTAAAGCTATCAAAGGGAGGGTGAATGGTAGATTAAAACTTTTCAGCGGAAGCAACAAAAACACCCCTTGGAAGAAAATAGATCTGTTAAAGAAACCGTGTGTGCGACTAATCTAAACATGTTCAACTATGACAAAACTAGTATACATTGTAAAGAATAAAGTCATGAAGACGTCATAACAAGAATCAGAAAAATCCGTCGAGAGAACTCAAGTTACGATCGAAAGATCGAACAAAGGTCAGTCTGTTCTACCCGAGAAAACAATTCAAAAACACTGCAAAGAAACACGTGTAAATCAGAAACCACAAATCCAATGACCGTAAAATTTTCACAGATGATAGAAAATTAAGTTGTGAAGAAAACCCAAAAAGAATCACATCAATCGAATCTATAAAACTCAAGTTATGATAAAACCACCGAGGCAGGGTAGTGTTATGCAGAAACTCGACAAGAAAGACTTGACGAAAAACAAGTCGGACGAACAAGGCACAAAAGTTCCTTCAAACTAGATGAAAGCCTCCATGCGTGCCTTATAAACATGAAAATCAATACCAGCAAACACACATGGTTTGGCAGAGTATTTCTTCATGATGATTAGTCAAAAATACGTGCAAATCACAATGATTGGAGCACCGTGGATCTGATATCAATTGTAGGATTGAAGAGCACGTGAAAAGCTACCAGAGGGGGGTGAATGGTAGATTTAAAAATCTTACGCAGCGGAAAAAATTAAATCCCAACCCATTTGGCAAAAAATGAACTGTTAGAGAAATCGTGTGTGAAACTAATCTAAACATGTTTCACTGTGAAAAAGTGATATATATCAGAGAGAATCAAGTCACGAATAAAACACAAGAAGAATAACTCAAACCTGTCGAGAGAAACTCATGTTATGATCGAAAGATCGAACAAAGGTCAATCTGTCCTATCCGAGAAAAAAACAGTTCTGGAATGCTGCAAAGAAACTCGTTTAGATCAGAAACCACAAATCCAATGACCGTGAAATTTTGACAGATGATATATAATCAAGTTGTGAAGACAACCCAAAAAAATCACATCAATTGGATCTGTAAAACTCGAGTTATGATAAAACCACCAACGAAAGGTAGTGCGGTCCAGAAACTCGACGAGTAAAACTTGTCTGGAACAAGTCGGACGAACAAGGCACAAAAGTTCCTTCAAACTACGAATTTTATTCAATAGAACACACGAGGAACAAGCCCAAATTTGTCACCCACGAGCTCTGGCCTCCCTTGCTTATATAACCAGCCCTTAGGCCAACCCAATCTCAACTAGGACTTTAATCCTACTCAAATCACAAATCGAAATTTTCCATAATTGCTTAGGACTCTTCTATACGCAGATAGAAGCAATCATAAGACTTCCAAACACCTTAGAAACGTATACCACATTCCTAAAACAACTCAAATTCGTGACCCACACGAAATCCTATCATAACCAACTCGATACTTTCCATACCGATCCATAACCGACTCCGCCGCAGCCAAAGTCATCAACCGATACGATCTGATCCTTCCAACCAGATCTTCTCATCCATAAACCATCTTCGGAACCATGTTGCCACGACATGCACCGCATGCATACGTGAAAACACCTTCCTTCGACGTCCAGTAACCTTCATATGCACTGCCCTTGATTCAATCATCCTGCGCGACCTCCTGACCCGCTCAACCACAATTCCTCCTGAATTTGGTTGTTGGAACCTCATATCCTCCCTGAGACTAGTCCAATGGATCCCTTCACCAGCCATGACTTGAACTCAAGCAACACCTGCACATGAACAAACAACCATTCTGTACGAGCCCAAGTCTGCGACTTGACTCAAGTCAGTTTCGAACACAACACCTTACGTGAGCACCTCACATAAGCATGTTGCAAAGCATATCAAAACGATATCAGCCATATCAACCAAAATGCACCAAAACTTAGTAAAAGAATACTAAGCAAACTTTCCAACAATGTAAATCAATTCAAAACATTTCACATTAAAAGCCAGAACATTGCCATCAAGCTCCGAACCTTGCCAAAGCTAACCGGAGCTTGAGCCGGAGCTTACCAAAACTAGTACAACCTAGTGCCGGAGCTTACCAAAGCTAGTACAACCTAGCGCCGGAGCTTACCAAAGCTAGTACAACCTAGCGCCGGAGCTTACCAAAGTTAGTCGGACCTAGCGCCGGAGCTAACCAAAACTAGTCGGAACTAGTCATCCCAAAAGTCGGAGCTAGAAAAACATGTCAGAGCTAACCAACATATGTCGGACCTAGCAAAACATATCGAAGCTTAACAAAGACATCCCGGAGCTATCAAAGTCATGCCGGAGCTAAAGACAAAGCTTCACCGAAGCTACCCAAAAACATGTCGGATCTAGACAAAGAAAGTCGGACCTATTGTCGGACCTTGCAGAAGCTCGGAGCTAGAGTCGGACCTTGCTAAAAAGATGTTATGGCAGCATTCAAAATTTTTATTGTCAAAGCCAATGTATTCAGCACACATAGGTCTCACACATATACATATAAAACAATGCTCATCAAGTCATACTATCAAGTAACTTCAACTATCACAACAATGAGATACATAAAGTAGTGTAAGCCATGCTAGAGATCAAATGTAATTTTCAATTTTAGCAAGTCATGATCTCACAAACTTAATATTTCAAAACCTAAAAGCGTGACACTTGTTTCTGCATTTTATTATTTTTCAAAGCACAAATTTAGATCATATGATATTTGCAAGAGATTATATGTGTACCTGCCTTATTCTAACCAACCAAGCCAAGCCTATGTCATTTGACAACCAGAAGCTTAAGGACATGGTTTTAGTCATACACAACTTCTTCCAAGTTCATATCTAAGTGCAATGATATGCCACCTCAAATGAAGAAGTGTGATGCATGTATATTCTCTTGATCTTTTCTCAATTTATAATTGTTCATAAAACTCAACATGTGAGTTGATTACTTGATTAATTCATTTTGATTAAAAGCACCTGTGATCATGCAACAAGTTCAAAACAGCAAGAAAGTTCGATCATGACGAGATTTAGTGTAAGTAATTATTCCAATACTAGTCATGGCAAAAACTACAAAATGTATAACATGAGTAATGTAGTAAGAACTTTCAGCATGTAAAAGGAATTACAAAGTCATATATGTATGAAATACTATGCTCATATTATTTTAAGTTCAGATTCACACATAGAGTTCCCAAGTTTCAAAACTCCCACTCAATTTAAGCCATGAGGATGCATAACCCCTATTTCACTACGAATGTAACAAAAACGAGTGAAATTAAAGGTTTTGTGAAAATGTCAGCCAATTGTTATTCGGTACCTACATGGTGAAGCACAATGTTTCCTTTTTCAACATTACCACGGAGGAAGTGATACCTAATATCAATGTGCTTAGTTCTAGAATGTTGCACGGGGTTTTTGCAATGCAAATGGCACTAGTGTTATCACAAAATAATAGAACTCTATCTAGATCAGCCCCATAGTCCTTAAGTGTTTGAACAATCCAAAGAATTTGTGAGCAAGCACTAGCAGCAGCTACATATTCAGATTCTGCTGTGGTTGTGCAACTGAGTTTTGTTTTCTAGAGGACCAAGCAACAAGTGAATTACAAGAAAATGACAAGAATCAGAAGTACTTTTCCTATCAATCCTACAACCCCTAAAATTAGCATCCGAAAAAGCTTTCAAAGTAACAGTTGAGAAAGAAGGAAGAAAAATGCCAAATTCTTGAGTTCCGTGTAAGTACCTGAGAATCCTATTGATGACTTTACAATGTGAAGCACGTGGGGAAGCTTGAAATCATGCACAAAGACATATGTTGAATTGTATGTTCGGTCTTGAAGTCGTGAGGTACAAAACTAATCCGATCATGCTTCTATATTCTTTGTGATCCACGGGTTCACCATCTTCATCAAGTTTAAGTGTCGTTGCTGTTCCCATTGGTGTCCGAAGAGGCTTGCTTTTGTCCATGTTGAAGCGCTTAAGAAGGTATCTTGTATACTTCGTTTGATGCACAAAGGTACCTTCCTTGGTTTGCTTGATTTGCATCCCCAAAAAGTAAGTGAGTTCACCCATCATACTCCTTCCAAATTTTGAACTCATCATTGCTGGACCCTGTGACTCGTTCGTGCAACCTTCCAATCATTTGTTGTGGGGGATGATTCTTGTAAATCCGTAGGGGAACGGATGACTTACAAGCTTCTTCTTCATCAGGTTCATCACAGATTGATGAGCTTGTGGCTAGTGGATGATTAGGACCAGCAGAGATGGTAGTCAGAGCTTGTTCAAAGTTTGGAGCTAGACACGTGTCAGCTTCGGAACTATCAGGCAATATCGCCAACTCTTCTTCTTCTTCGAAAATACCCTCCCCTGAGGATATGGAGCCGGACCTGCAATGTTTGAGCTAGTACCTGGGCTAGCTTCATCAAAAGAGACCTCACAAGTATTCACAATTTTGTTAGTGTCAAGTAAAAGCACACGGTAGCCTCTAGTATGAGATGGATAACCAAGAACATGCCATAAATGCATCTAGGTTCAAATTTATCAAGATTACCATGTTTTTTAACAAAGCATTTGCAACCAAAGACCCGAAAGTGTGTAACACTAGGCCTATGTCCAAACCGAAGCTCATATGGTGTTTTACCTAGCTTAGCACGCAAGAAAACACGATTTGAGACATAACAAGTGGTTGCAATTGCCTCAGCCCAAAATTTTCTAGGAGTTTTATATTCATCAAGCATAGTCCTAGCCATCTCAACTAAGGTTCTATTCTTTCTTTCTACAACACCTTTTTGTTGAGCTACATATGGTGAAGAAAATTGACGATATATGTCCTTTTCAGCACAAAAGTGATCAAAAGATTGATTTTTAAATTTGGTTCCGTTATCACTTCTAGTTGCTTTTAAAGATCCAGGGGGATTGATTGATAATCTAAGAAATAAAGTTCTAAAGTAACTAAAAGCTTTATTCTTAGATGCCAGAAAGTAAACCCAAGAGTATCTTGAATATTCATCAACAATCACAATAATATACCATTTACCTCTGAAGGATTGAGCACATGAAGGTCCTACGGTGTCAAGGTGCAAAAGTTGACCTAGTTTAGTTGTCATGATCATTGTGAGAGGAGTATGTGAACCTGCAACCATCTCAGCATGTCTACAAGAAGAGTACACAATTTCTTTGTCCCCTTTAAGCTTAGGCAGCCCACGAATGCGAACAAGAGCACTACACACGCGTTAGATGATCAAAGCCTACGTGACCAATTCTACGATGCCAAAAATATAAGTCCTTTGAATCATTAGCAACTAGACACCTATGCTTAGAGGAAGACATATCAAAATCAGCTTTAAAAACTCTTCCAAACTGAGACATGTTAAAAATAAGCTCACCATTTGAATTTACAACTTTGCAGCAATTTTTAGTGAAAATAATTTCCAGATTTTCATATAGCAGTTGTGAAACAGAAAGCAAGTTGTATTTCAAATTTTTAACAAGTGCCACATCCTTCAAAGTGTAGTGATCATTTACTCTAACTGAACCCTTAGCAATTATAGGAGTTGAAGAATTATCGGTAAAAGTAACATTCTCTACACGTAACACAAAAGAGAGGGAGGAGAACCATTCTTTGTTATCGGTCTTGTGGCATGAGCAACCTGAATCCACAATCCAAATGTTCTCCTTCCTCAAGCATGTAACCTACATCGAAGCACAATACGTCGATGACTCAATATTGGGGTTAGTCAAAAAGCATTTAGGAATCCAGTACTGAGTCACACGACGTGCAGCTGGAAAAACACGTGAAAGCTGAGATAAAGAAGCAGGTTTATGAGTCAAAGATTGAGTTTTTCTGTTCTTAACTACTGATTTAAAAGTTGTTTCACGTTTAGCACAAAAAACAGTAGCTCCGGAGGCAAAAACAGAAGGTCCAAAGGTAACAATAGAAGGTCTGCAGGCAAAAACTGAAGCTCCAGAGATAACCTTTGAATGCTTTTGACGCATAACAGCAGGTTGCATGTTCCTGACATTTGGTTTACTCCTGCATTCTTTCCTTTTTATGTTGTTTAGCTAGTCTATAACAAAAATCTATGACATGACCATCTCTACCACAATAGGTACAATGAAATTTAACTTTGTGCTCATGCCTAGATGAGCATGCAGTATGTTTATTTGAACCCGAACGTGACAACACTCTTGCAGATTTAAAAACCACCTCTTTTGGTTTAGGAACTATTTTAATCAAACCACTTCCTAATGACTTTAAAATTCTAGGTGGATGTGCTTTAGCATGAGCATGAGAATCAAAACCTAAACCAGTTTTATCATTGCAAGATTTGGATGAATTCAGTAGCAAGTTTATATTTTTGTTCCCAATACAAAACTGCTCTAGTGTCCTATTCATGTCATCAAGTTTCTTAGACAATTCTAGGCAGTTTTCACATGAAGTTTTTCCTTTTAATTTGCAATTAGAACAATATTTAACTTCATGAGCACGTAAAGTATTGTTCAGAATTGAAATTTCATTCATAGCATCTTTTAGTTTCTTTTCAAGATCATTACAGGTAGAACAATGCAAATCAATTGTGGAACAAGAAGCATCTTTTAAGTTTATGTCATAAAGTGCAGCAAGCTTTTTGTTTTTTTCAATCTCTAACTCAAGTTTATCAAGAGTGGAGGAGTGTGCACTTCTTAAGGAGGACAATTGTTCATATATTAAATCGCATGAGGAACAAGAATCATCACTAGGAATCAAGGTTTTCAAACAATTAATTTCATATTCTAGTGACTCAATTTTAACAGCATTATCCCTAAGCTTTTTGTCCTTTTTCTTGACAATAATAGTTACATGAGAAATTACATCACACATTTCATTACAGGTAGAACATACCTCATCGTCATCACTGTTGTGTTCTGCATCCTCCTGACTTGATCTTGATCTTGTTTTGCCTACCATGAAGCATAAGTTGGCCAGATCATCATCATCTTCATCACTTCCAATGTCTACATCACTTGAACTGAGCTCTTGAAGTGCGGTGATGAAGCTGTTTATCATCTTGCGTCCTATAGAGCCCTTCTTTTTCTTGTTGGAGTTTCTAGAGGTGGTCTTGACCTTGTTCTGCTTTTCTTCACGGGTAGTAGGACCTGAAAGGTTAGGACAATCTATACGAAAGTGTCCTGTCTTACCACATTCAAAGCGTCGTTGAGGTCCGGAGCTTCCTCTCCTTCTAGTTCTCACATTTTGCAATGCTTTTGAGAACCTAGTAGAGAGAAGTGCTAGCTCCTCTTCTGGAAATTCTTCAATCTGTTCCAGAGTTAGTGAAGACAGCAAAGCAAGTGTATTTCTAGATGAAGATTGGTCGGAGCTAGGCATAACACGTTGAGAAACAAATGCAAGAGACTTGTTGGGGTTCTTACGTGAGATTATGTCAATTTCATGAGTTTCAATTTAGAATATAGTACATCTAAAGTAAGTGTACTCATGATAGTAGATTCATGAATAGATGTGACTTTCATCTCCCAAATTGACATGTCTAATGCACTTAACAATTGCCTAGCATTTTCAGCATCTGAAAATTTAAGATTGACAATATGCAAGTTGCTGAGAATTTTATTAAAGCGAGCAAAAGATCATCAATGGGCTCACCGGGTTGCATCTCGAAGCGCATGTATTCTTTCTTGAACATACCCTGCTTTACCTCCTTGATCGTGTTAGATCCTTTGTGGTAGTCACAAAATGCTATCCACACATCGTACGCCGATCGGAGGTGTGCAACACGGTCGAAGTCGCTCTGAGTTAGTCCTTGGATTATCAAGTTGCGGGCTTTGTTATTGTTGTCGACATCTCTTAAGTTTGCAGCCGTGACTTGATTGTTAGGTGGCACATCGTAAGGCTTGTACACCTTTTCCCATATTGTGAAGCCTTGTGCCTGGATGAAAGTTTCCATACGTGCTTTCCAAACCTGAAAATCAATACCACTAAAAACACAAGGTTTTGCGGAGTATTTTTACATGATGATTAGTCAAAATTACGTGCCAATCACAAAAATTAGAGCATTGTGGCTCTGATACCAATTGTAGGATCGAAGAGCACATGTAAATCTACCAGAGGGGGGTGAATGGTAGATTAAAACTTTTCGGTGGAAGCAACGAAAACACCCCTCGGCAGAAAATTGATCTGTTAAAGAAACCATGTGTGTGACTAATATAAATGTGTTCAACTGTGATGAATCTAGTATAGATTGTAAAGAATCAATTCACGAAGATGTCACAACAAGAATCACGAAAATCTGTCGAGAGAAACTCAAGTTACGATCGAAAGATCGAACAAAGGTCAATCTGTCCTACCGAGAAAACAGTTATATAACACTGCAAAGAAACTTTTCACAGATGATAGAAAATTAAGTTGTGAAGACAACCCAAAAGATTCACGTCAATCGGATCTGTAAAACTCGAGTTATGATAAAACCACCAAAGCAACGTAGTGTTGTGCAGAAACTCGATGAGAAAGACTTGACGAAAAACAAGTTGGACGAACAAGGAACAAAAGTTCCTTCAAACTACGAATTTTATTGATCAAACCACAAGAAGAACAGCCCCAAAGTCGTGCCCCATGAGCTCTGGCCTCCCTTTCCTATATAACCAGCCCTTAGGCCAACCCAATACTAACTATGACTCTAATCCTACTGAATTCACGAATTGAAACTTTCCATAACTACTCAAGACTCTTCTATACGCAGATAGAAGCAATCTTAAGACTACCAAACATATTAGGAATGTATCCCACATTCCTAAAACAACTCAAATTTGTGACCCACATGAAATCCTATCATAACCAACTCAAAACTTTCCATTTTGAGTCAAACACGACTCAGTCGCAGTCTGAGTCCATAACATAGTCGGTTGGACCTTTCCGACCAAATTTTTACGTCCACATCTCTTCATCACGACTTGGAACCATGTAGCCACGTCCATGCACTCCTTGCACACATGCAAACATCTTCCAACGATGTCCATGATACCTTCATATGCAATGTTCTTGATCCAAACATGTTGCATGACCTCCCGATTAACTCAACCACAATTCCTCCTAAACTTTGTTGTTGAACCTCATCTTCTCCCTAAGACTAGTTAAATGGATCTTGTCACCAGTCATGTCTTGAACTCAAGCAACACCTGAACATGAATAAACAACCAATACTTCCGAGCACAAGTCCTCGACTTGACTCTCGTTAGTTCCGAAAACCACAACACCTTACGTGAGCACCTCACATAAGTATGTTACAAACCTTAGCAAAAACAATATCAGTCATAACCACCAAAACACACCAAAAACTTAGTAAAATAATACTAAGCAAACTTTCCAAAAAGCAAGATCGAAACATTGCAAGTTAAAAGCAGAACCACTGTGATCAAGCTCCGAATCTTGCCAAAGCTAACCGGACCTTGAACCGGAGCTTACCAAAGCTAGTCGGACCTAGCGCCGGAGCTTACCAAAGCTAGTCGGATCTAGCGCTGGAGCTTACCAAAGCAAGTCGAACCTAGCGCCAGAGCTAACCAAAACAAGCCGGACCTATCGTTGGACCTTGCTGGAGCTCAGACCTAGATGATAAACGTGTTTTGGTAGTAGTCAAAACTTTTATCGCCAAATCCAATGTATTAAGCACACATAGGTCTCACAATTATATATCACACCAATATCCAGGACTAAATTTCAAAGGGATTGCACAACATTGCTATAGACAAGAAGGAAAAGATGATAAAAATAACGATCTTGCACAAAAGTAATGCATGTGGAGTCTGCTTTCACACCAAAATGTATTTCATTATAGGTCCGAATAACAGGGGAGACAAGGACACACTTAAAGTACGGAACCAATTAAGTGTGCTATTCATCTTGTTCTAACCCGGGGAAGGTAAATACACACTTAAAAAGTTAAGTGTGCTTTTTAACTAGGACCTACCCGACTTTGTTCATAGACTCTATAAGGTACATTATGTGTAAATACTGACTCACCTCTGTGAAACTAAGCGTAAAACTTATGGAGGTGCTCGATGTTTCGTGGATTGGGAAACGGGGTCCCATCCTCTGTTGCCAAGTGGATGCATCTAGGACAGAAAACTTTAATCACTTGGAAGGGACCTTCCAAGTAGGGGGATAGCTTGTTCATCCCTTCACGAGTTAATATTCTTCGCGGCACCAGATCATTCTTCTAGATACCAGTTGAGCACATGCATTTGGTGATAGCGCCGGAGCGCCTGGCGGTATCATGCATTCTGAACAGCTGCTTGGAACCTTCCCTCATTGACGAGGTCTAGGTCTTCACACTGGAGCTTGTCCTGCGTGGCTTCGTCGAAGGTATGGACTCGGAAGGACCCCATGGTGATCTCCGGATGAAGGACTGCTTCAGCTCTGTACACTAAAAAGAAATGTGTCTCTCCAGTAGCCACGCAGATGAAAGGCCGAGATCTTCACAATACTCTTGAAAGGCTGCACTTTTGAATTGGGTTCCGTTGTCAGTGATGACTCTGTTCGGAACTCCAAATCTGCAGATGATGGACTTCAAGAATTTGATCATAGATTGCTTGTTGATTGTCACAACTGGAGTAGCTTCCGACCACTTTGTGAACTTGTCGATGGCGACATATAGGAACCTGTAACCTCCGATGGCTTTTGGGAAAGGTCCCAAAATGTCCATCCCCCACACAGCGAATGGCCACGTGGGAGGTATCATCTGTAGTGACTGAGCTAGTGTGTGAATTTGCTTTGTGTGAAACTGGCACGCTTCACACTTCTTTACCAACTCGACTGCATCCTGGAGTATTGTAGGCCAATAAAAATCATGCCGAAAGGCCTTACCGACCAACGTGCGTGATGATGTGTGATCCCCACACTCGCCTCCATGGATTTCCGCAAGTAGCTCACGGCCTTCTTCTCGGGGAATGCACCGCATCAGAACGCCATTGGCTCCACGTCAATAGAGACCCCCTTCTACCAACGTGTATCTTTTAGCCAATCTGACGACTCGCTTAGCGGAAGCACCGTCTTTAGGAAGGATGTTATCCTTCAAGTAGCTCTGGATCTCCGAGATCCATGCATCAGAACTAACTTGAGCTTCTGGATCTTGTGCGCTTGTTTGCTCGAAGCTTCCTGCAGTGCCTACAATCCTTGGTGGGCACCATGGTAACAGGGCCACCGGGACCGCCAGCTTCGAGGTGCTGGTCTCGCTCCCATCACTCAGTTTGGCAGGCTGAGTGGCAGGTGATGACAATCTCCTAACAAAAACATCATCGGGTGCTTGAGCCCCGGTTGAAGCCTTCGTCGAGAGGTCGCCGGCTCCTGCGCTGTGGAGACATTGGACATGGTGGAGATCGAGGATGTGGAAGTCCTTCTGCAGCTTCTGGACTTCAAGTAAATATACAGCAAGCTAAGGGTTGTTGCAACTGCATTCACCTTTAACTTGTTTGATGATGAGTTGTGAGTCACCCTTCACCAGCAGCAGGCGGACGCCATATGACAGTGCCACCTTGAGTCCGTATATAAGAGCTTTGTACTCTGCCATGTTGTTGATTGCCTTGAAATCAAGACGCACCATGTACTTGACCTTCTCCCCGGTTGGAGCGAGGAGAAGTATTCCAGCTCCAACCCCTTTCTTCTGCACGGAGCCGTCGAAGTAGAGAGTCCAGTGAGGCTCAGTGAAGACCGGGACCTTGGGTTCTGGCTTCTGCTCACTGGGACCCTCCATACTTGATGAACACGGAGTCCACTCTGCCACAAAATATGCTAGTGCTTGACTCTAGATTGCATGTCGCAGCAACAATTTAAGATCGAATTCTACCAACTCTACTACCCACTTGGTGACATTTACCGTAGAATTTGGATTGTGTAAAATGCGCACAGTGGATAAGAGGTTACCACTGATATCTTGTGGGCCTCGAAGTAGTGACGAAGCTTCCTTGAGGCAAGAAGGACTGCATATAGCAGCTTATGCACCTCAATGTACTGAGTCTTGGCGTCGTGGAGTACTTCACTGATGAAGTACAACGGCCGTTGGACAGTCCGGACCCTTTCGGAGGAGCACGCAGCTTCCTCTCCATCAACCTGGACCCTCCCAGAAGGGTCCGGAGCTTCTTCTTGTTCTGCCCGGACCTTCTCGGAGGGGTCCAGACCTTTTCCTTGAACTGCGGGAACTCTCTCCGTTGAGAGAGGTTGATCCACAGGCATATTGCCTTTAGGATCCGTGCTTGGGGGCTGGGACCCAGACTCACTTTCAGGTAACTTCGGACCCTCTCGGAGGGGTCTAGGCTCCTGAGCTGATGATGGCTCTGGTCTATCCACAACTAGAACCCTGCTCACAACCTCCATAGTTGTCGAAATTTAAAGTAGAAGAGGCTCACCAGGTTCCGGGGCTATCGAAACTAGCATTGTGGTGAGGAGCTGCTTGACCCCTCGAAATGTCTTCTCCGCTTCTTCACACCAATGGAATGGTCCAGACTTTCTCAATAATTTGAAGAAGGGAAGCGCCTGCTCTGCCAGCCTTTAGATGAACCGGCTGAGCGCAGCTAGACACCCAGTTAGCTTCTGGACGTCCTTGACGTGGGCTGGAGGCCGCATCTCCTCAATGGCCTTGATTTTGGCTGGATTATCCTCAATTCCTCAGTGAGTCACCAAGAAACCAAGGAGCTTCCCAGAGTTCACCCCGAAGACGCACTTGTTAGGGTTGAGCTTCGTACGTGTCAAGCGCAGCTTGTCGAAGACGTCTTGCAGATTATCAAGGAGTGATTCCTTGTTCTTCACCTTGACGATGATGTCATCGATGTAGACCTCCACCAAGTCCTAGATGAGCTCTCCAATTGTTTTGTGCATGGCTCGCACAAAAGTTGAAGCAGCATTTTTCAGACCGAAAGGCATGGTAGTGTAACAGTACAACCCATCTACTATAATGAAGGCAGCATGCTCTTCATTCCCTAGATATTTGAATCTGATGATATCCAGAATATGCGTCTAGGAAACACAGTAATTCACACCTGGAGTTAGAATCGACTATCTAATCTATTCTAGGAAGTGGAAATGGGTCTTTTGGGCATGCCTTATTCAAAGTGGTGTAGTTGATGCACATCCGAAGCTTCCCGTCGACCTTTGGTACAACGACTGGGTTTCCTAGCCAGCGAGGATGGTGAACCTCCCATATGAATCCAACGTCGAGCAGCTTCTTGATTTCTTGTTTAATGAAGTTTTGCCGCTCGACATATTGCTTCTGGGGCTTCTGATGTACTGGCCGTGCATCGGGGTATATCTTCAGGCTGTGCTCGATCACCTCCCTAGGGATCCTAGGCATCTATGACTGTCGATACCCTGGGTACCATATACTCCTTGGGATTGCAAAGATCTCAAGGGAAAGTCATCTACTTGATTTGAAGACTTTCGGAGGCCCACATGTCAGACATAACCGGACCCGCTTCTCCAACATGGTTAGTCCCAGGGTTGCCACGTGTACTATCAAACCGGAGCTACCGCCCACAAGGGGGAAGCTCCGTCTATGTATCGAAATGGCACCCCCGGACCTAACCCCAGACCGAGGGAAGCTCCGGAACTGACACGTGTTGGGTAACACCGGACCTATCTGTTCCCCACAGTGTGCTCCGGCGCTGCCACGTCTCCAACGGTCGGATCTTCAGCCTCTAACCTCCGGAAGACTCCACAATGGCTCCGGATCTTCAAAGGGGAATCAAGGACTTCAAGACCCGATCAAGTGTCATTAATACTATATTAATGACACACGATCGGATGACCTTAATTAGCAGTAACGGTGCTGTCAAAGCCCATAACTCGGTCATTAAGGGCAACTAAACGTGTTGAATGTGTATCAATATCAGTAACCGCCGGGGCCACATGTCGTGCCAGGCTAACTTGTAACGGCCTGCCCTTGTACTATAAAAGGACAGGCCGACGATACATAGGACACACTCTCCGGAGACACGCTGACTTTACACTCTCAACTGACGTTGAGCTCATACATCCAATACAACACCAACACACCCCGTGGAGTAGGGTATTACGCTCAGGCGGCCCGAACCACATAAATCTTCGTGTCTCTTGTGTCACTCGACATCTCACCTTATGGAATCTTCGCGTGCCCATACCGAACCTCAAACTCCTCTAACACTTCAGTAGTGTCGGGAGATCTGCCGGATCAATACCACCGACAGTTGGTGATGAGGACATCACAACAGCAAAGACGCGCATTGAACTGCAAGGACCAATCACAAGAGCACGGGCACGGTTATTAAATCAGCAGGTGAATTCGTTCTTAACTTCTTTTGCATGTCAGTTTGAGAATAGATTGCTATGTGATGATTTAATTGTTATTAGGAATAATGGAAAAGATCAACAAGTGAAGGAAGGAGGCCTTGGGAGCGTGGAGAACCACCTGGGACGTCCACAAGTAGATGGAAACAGTTTACAACTCGGACTCGAGTTCAACTCAGAGTCCAGGAGCAGTCCACCTTAAAACAGACGCCCAGGAGGTATACGGACTCCGTTTTCGACGTTCTACATATGCACGGAAAGAGGAGAAGATAAACTTTCCAGTGGTTCTGGTCCCACCTCAAAATTCTTCCGGAGTCATTGGGAATCGTCGAAACAAATCGAGTCCAGATTTCTGTCTGGTGCTGCGCCACCGAATCGGGCCTTTGGGCCTTGTATCCTGTAAGAGTCCATTAGGGACGCGTCTAATCATGTTTTGGTCGAACCCTAGCCTATAAATACTGCAGCCGCCGGTCATATTCGGTGGGTTTTGCTTAGATCAATAAAATCGCCGTTCTACGGTTTGTGAGACCCCAATTTCGCGATTTCCGATCGTGTCTTCTACGTTCTTGCTCGTGTTCTCGATTGCACTTGCAGGGATTAGCCTTCTTGGCGAGGTCAAGCGTGTGCAGCACGGTTGATAACCAAAGGAGCCGTGGTGTAGTGATTGCAGGGGTACTCGAACCGCTCGAGTGCCGCGGATCATCAACGTCGAGTTCTCCATCCCAATCGACATACCTTTCGGAAGATCGGGCCTAAACCTACTCATCAGTTGGCGCGCCAGGTAGGGGCCCGGAGATTTCAAGAATGGTGAACTCAGCCGCTGGATCATCCAATGGTCATCCCGCTGTTCAAGCTGTTGGGGGTAATCCCTCCAATATGCAGCCACCAGCAGGAACCACGGTTCCAGCAGGAGTCACACTTCCACCACCGCCGCCTCCACCAGCAAATCAAGCTGGACAACGCGATGGTGCACCGGCGTCAATCACTGCGTCAGCGAATCTTGACAACCCGGAACACGCGCTTCATGCAGCACGTGCTCTTCTTCAGCGCCCACCACCTCCGGACGCATCCCGGGATGCAATGGAGCAGTGGAGGGCCGATGTGGAACACTTGGTTGCAGCAGCAGCCGACCGCATCAGCAACCAGGGTCCTCCTCCTTCAGGATGGGCCCCAACGCAGCGACGGACCTTGTTTGGCAGACTTGGTCCGCACGTTTCCAACAACAGGAGACGTGCTGCATCACAGCAGGTGACATCGTTGCCCTCCGGGGCACGACGCACTCACACGGTATCAAGGCTTTCAACTCATGACCTCCGGGCGGAGCTTGATCGCCGATATCGCCAACAAGACGGCCGAGTCCATATTGAGCGTGCTCGTGAAAGACGAGAAGCTCAAGACATTCCTGCTCCTGAAGGAGTAGGAGGAGGCTGTTCAGCCCTGGCCATGCATCTGCGTATGGTCAGGTGGCCACAGAAGTTCCGGCCTCACCTGCCGGAGAAGTTTGACGGGACCGTTAATCCTGTCGAATTTCTTCAGATTTACTCCACTGCTATCTTGGCAGCTGGAGGAAATGAGGCCATAATGGCCAATTATTTCCCAGTGGCTTTAACTGGGACCGCCAGGTCCTGGTTTATGAGCCTTCCACCCAACTCCATCAGCAGTTGGGAGGATTTGTGCCGGCAGTTCACCGCCAACTTCGGGAGTTCTTACACCTGACCGGGCACCGAACTGGACCTTTTTGTAGTTGTGCAAAAAGGAGGAGAATCCCTGCGATCATTCATCCAGAGATTCTCTCAGGTACGAAACACTATCCCTTCTATCTCTAGCGCCTCTGTCATCGTGGCATTTAGACAGGGAGTGCGGGATAAGAAGATGCTGGAGAAACTGGCGATCAAGGAGATTACCAGTGTCACAGAACTCTTCAGCTTGGCTGACAAATGTGCCAGAGCTGCGGAGGGCCATGAAATGCACTGCAAACCAACTCCGGAGGATCACAAGAAATCCTCCAAAGGAGAAGCCGCTACCTCCGGGAGTGGCAAGAAGAAGAAAAAGACCAACAGCAAGAAGAAGTCATCGGCCGGTGCATCCAATGCTGTAGCTGCTGCAGCTCCAGGTGGCCGGGGGCCACGCCCCGAGAAGCGACCTCGACCGTCTTCTGAAGACGGTGGAAAACCCAAGGTGTGGTGTCCAATTCACAAAACGGACAGCCACAGTTTGGAAGACTGTCGGGAGGTCCAAAACCTTGCCGAACGCTACAACAAGCGCCGGGAAGAAGCTCCTTTCCGACAGAGGGAAGGAAAACAAAAAGTTGACGAAGCTCCAGCTCAAGAGGAGTTAGGTTTTCAGGATCCCAAAAAGATCCTGAAGGTCGTCTACACCTCCGTCGATGACGATTCCGACGTCTTTGACAACGAGCGTCGGAAGACCATGAACACCATTTTTGGTGGATCATGGGACATCACCTCCCACCGCGTCATCAAGACTATGTGTCGGGACATGGCTGTTGTAGCTCCTACAGCCAGGGTGGAGCCTCATCGGAAGTGGATGGACACATCCATCACTTTTGATGCTTCGGACTGCCCTCGAAGCATGGTTGGAACCGGTCAGCTACCTTTGATGGTATCTCCTACCATCAATAACATCCAGCTCCACCATGTCATTGTAGACGGAGGTTCGAGGCTCAACCTCATAAGTTTTGAAGCTTTTACCAAGATTCAGCTCCGACCTTCGGATCTCCACCCCTCCCGACCTTTCCCCGGAGTAGGTCTGGGAGCCAATACCCCACTCAGAGCTATTACCCTCCCCGTTACCTTCGGGACCCGGGAGAAGTATCGCACCGAGAAGTTGGTCTTTGACGTTGCTCAGATCAACTTACCCATCAATGCCATCTTGGGTAGGCCTGCCTTGTACAAATTCATGGCAGCTGCTCATTATGGTTACCTGGTGTTAAGATGCTAACACCAGTAGGCGTTCTCCGGATCCGCGGAGATCGTACTGCCAGAGTAACTGCTCTGGAAGAACTCCATGCGCTTACTATGGCGCAAGAGGAGGACTCCAGGCAGGAGCAAGCTCCAAAACCCCCGAGCATTCGTCAGCGAGGCTCGACTTCTGCACCTCGTGTGCAGCCAAGCGGTGACACCGACATTCCCATCAAAGTCGTCCAAATCGGTTCCGATGCCGCTCAGACCACCCATATATCAGGGGGATTGAATGAAAAATAGGAACTCGCGCTCATCGCTTTCCTCCGGGCTAATGTCGACGTGTTTGCCTGGCAATCGTCACAAATGCCTGGGATCCCCAGGGAAGTGACTGAGCACAATCTGAAGATCTACCCCGACACCCGGCCTGTGCATCAGAAGCCTCAGAAGCAATCCGTAGAGCAACAGAACTTCATTCGACAAGAAGTGAAGAAGTTGCTCGAAGCTGGATTCATCCGAGAAGTCTTCCATCCAAAATGGCTGGCAAACCCAGTCGTTGTGCCCAAGGCCGGCGGGAAGCTTTGGATGTGTATCGACTACACAACACTAAATAAGGCATGTACAAAAGATCCATTCCCATTACCTAGAATAGATCAGATAGTGGATTCCACCTCCGGGTGTGAATTACTGTGTTTCCTAGACGCATATTCTGGGTATCATCAAATCAGAATGTCTAGGGAAGATGAAGAGCATACCTCTTTCATCACAGTAGATGGATTGTACTGTTATACAGCCATGCCATTTGGTCTCAAGAATGCAGCTTCAACCTTTGTACGAGCTATGTACAAAACCTTTGAAGAACTCATTAGAGACATAGTGGAAGTGTACGTCGACGACATCGTGGTCAAGGTCAAGAACAAGGAGTCACTCCTTGACACCTTGCAGGCTGTCTTCGACAAGCTGCGGGTCACCCACACAAAGCTAAATCCAGACAAGTGTGTCTTCGGGGTTAGCTCCGGAAAACTTCTTGGTTTCCTCGTAAGTCACCGGGGCATAGAAGATAATCCGGTGAAGATCAAAGCCATTGAAGACATGCGGCCACCAGCCCGCATCAAAGATGTCCAAAAGCCAACTGGATGTCTAGCAGCCCTCAACCGGTTCATTTCAAGACTGGCGGAACGGACACTCCCCTTCTTCAAGTTATTAAGGAAGTCCGGACCATTCCAATGGTCTGAAGAAGCAGAAAAGGCATTCCAGGAGCTAAAACAGCTCCTCACCACCCTACCAATTATGGTAGCTCCGAACCCTGGTGAGCCTTTACTGCTTTACATTTTAGCCACTGACGAAGTCGTCAGTATGGTCCTGGTTGCGGAGAGACCAGAACCATCCCATACTCAGGAGTCCAGACCCCTTCAGGAGGGTCTAGAGGTTCCTGAAAGCGAGTCTGGGTCCCAGCTCCCAGACTTGATTCCATAAGAAGTTACTTCAGAAGACCCAGACCCCTCCGGGAGGGTCCAGGTCGCTTCTGAAGAAGCTCCGGGTTCCTCCAGCAAGGACCCGGAAGTCCCCGAAGAAAATTTGGACCCCTCCGGGAGGATCCAGATCAATGAAGAGGAAGCTCCGGGCCCCTCCGGGATGGTCCAGACCATCCAGCGCCTAGTGTACTTCATTAGTGAAGTACTTCATGATGCCAAGACTCGATACCTAGAGGTGCAAAAGCTGCTCTATGCAGTTCTTATTGCCTCCAGGAAGCTTCGCCATTATTTCCAAGCTCACAAGATCTCAGTGGTGACTTCTTACCCACTTCGAGCAATCTTGCATAATCCCAACTCAACTGGGAATACTGCAAAGTGGGCAGCGGAATTAGCCGAATTCGATCTCGAATTCATTTCAAGGCAAGCAATCAAGAGTCAAGCATTGACAGACTTCATGGCGGAATGGACTCCCTCTCCATCAAACCCTGGGGGCTCCAGCGAGCAGAAGCCAGAACACAAGGCTCCGGTCTTCACCGAGCCTCACTGGACCCTCTACTTCGACGGCTCCATGCAAAAGCAGGGGGCCGGAGCTGGAATCCTTATCCTCGCACCAACCGGAGAGAAGGTAAAATACATGGTACACCTTGACTTCAAGGCGACCAACAACATGGCGAAATATGAAGCACTCATTTACAGACTAAGGGTGGCACTGTCATACGGTGTCAAGCAGCTGCTGGTCAAGGGAGATTCACAGCTCATCATTAAGCAAGTGAAGGGTGAATGCTCCTGGAACAATCTCCAGCTATCTGCTTACCTCCTTGAAGTCCAGAGGCTTCAGAAGGACTTCGAAGTACTAGATCTCCACCATGTACAGTGTGCCCATAACGCTGAAGCCGACGAACTCTCGACGAAAGCGTCAACCAGAGCTCCGGCTCCTGACGGAACTTTTGTCCGGAGGTTGTCAAAACCCATGGCTCAGCCTGCCAAACTGAGCAAAGGGGGCGAGATCAGCATCCCGAAGCTGACGGTCCCGATGGCCCTGTTACCATGGCAGCCATCAAGGGTCGTAGGTGCTGCCGGAAGCTCTGGGCAACCCAGCACGCAAGACTAAAATGCTCAAGTTAGTTCCGATGCATGGATATCGGAGATCCGGGACTACTTGAAAGACAACATCCTTCCTGACAATGATGTATCCGCTGACTGGATAGTCAGATTGGCTAAAAGATACACGTTGGTAGAATGGGATCTCTACCAGCGCGGTGCCAATGGCATCCTAATGCGGTGCATCACAAGGGAAGAAGGTTGCAAGCTCCTCGCAGAAATCCATGGAGGCGAGTGTGGGAACCACGCGTCTTCCGGCACGCTGGTTGGTAAAGCCTTTTGGCAGGGCTTCTACTGGCCTACAGCACTCCAGGATGCAACTGAGCTGGTGAAGAAATGCGAAGCATGTCAATTTAATGAAAAGCAAATTCACACACCGGCTCAGCCCCTACAAATGATACCTCCTACATGGCCCTTCACTGTGTGGGGGATGGACATCTTGGGACCTTTCCCAAGAGCTGTCGGAGGTTACAAGTTCCTGTACGTTTCGGCGAAATTAGATTGCCCAAATTCTCCTCGGAAGATAGGCTATCCGACCTTCGAAGTTTCAGCACGAATTTTAAAGAATCTTCTTGATTTTCTATAGGCCGCATATTACATCCAATTGAGCTGCAAATTTGTGTGCTTCCTATATTTGTGCTCCTGAGTAAAGAAAAAATATCAAAAAAAATATTACAAAAAAGAAAAAAAATAGTGAAGAGCACGCATATTAAAGCAATTGGCCTATACCACTTGGTTCTGTTTGTTTGGTTATATCATTCTGTCTTTCTTTTGCCTTGATACTTCCTTGTGTTTTGCTAGGCTCTAGGGCACTCGGTTGACCAGCAATAGTTTCCTACATTGAATACTTATTCAACTTTGTTTAGCTGTTAACGATTTTCTGCTTATTAGCCACCATATTGTGCCATCCAAGCTCCACCTTTCTCTTGAGCATAACAGGTACCTTTGCAATCATCCCACGCTTCATTGGTTTATCTCACCGTCCACACCACCTGTTGTGTCGGTAAGAACACTTGTAAGAGCGTGGTAAGACGCTTGAGCGAGAGTGATTGTTTTCTTCCACCTTCCACATTGTCACTGTAGTTGATAGGGATAACATTTTTTTGTTGTCTTTTGTTTCCTACTAACAATGGCAGGAGAAGACAATAATGACGAATGTGTTCAACATGCTGAGTTACGTGATATGATGAAGACCATGACGGATATGTTCGCCAAATACAACGCAGCAACGGAGGAGTCATTGGCGAACTTGACTCGCCAACTGGATGACCTTGCTCTTCGGATGAATACTTTTGAGGCTCGGTTGCCTCTCGCTGGAAGACAAGAAGACAATGCTTATGATGAACTGGAAGATCACAATAATCAGCCAAGACTTCCACTTTATCATCGAGGTATGGGAGGTAATAATCATAACAATTATAATCGCCCTCCTGATGATCCTTTTGCTAAAGTGAAATTTACTATACCCTCTTTTTCTGGTGCTTATGATGCTGAGGCTTATCTTGATTGGGAGATGACAGTAGAGCAAAAATTTAATTCTCATCTTGTTCCTGAACAACATAGAGTTCGTCAAGCCACTAGTGAGTTTAAGGACTTTGCTATCATATGGTGGAATGAACTTGTTAAAACTAGAACTGATCCTCCAACATGGGATAGATTAAAGGTAGCTATGCGTGTTTGATTTGTTCCTCCATCTTTTCAGCGGGACCTTCGCAAAAAATTGCAGCGTTTAGACCAAGGTAACATGTTCGTAGAGGAGTATTATCAAGAGTTACAAAAGGGTATGCTGCGTTGTGGGGTAGTAGAGGACATGGATGATAAAATAGCTCGTTTTTATGGGGGGTTGAGGCGTGAAATTCAGGACATTGTTAATTACAAGGAATATGATACTGTTAACAGATTGTTTCAGCTTGCTATGTTGGCAAAAAAAGAATTGCAGGGCCGACAACAACAGCAACAACGCACGAGGAGCAACTTCACGTCGCGTGCAGCAACTACACCATCCAAAACAGCACCATCTTCGGACCCCCGTGCAGCGACTACACCACCCAATGGCGGCCAACGAACTATACATGCTGCTCCACCTTCTCGCGTGCCGGAAGGCAGCAAGGCGACATCATTCAAGCCTTCGTCGTCCACTCCTTCTACGGGTCGTACTTCCGACATTAAGTGTCACTGCTGCCAGGGACTTGGTCATATGATGAGAGATTGCCCGAGAAAACGAGCATACATAGCACGCGAAGATGGTGGGTATGATAGTACTTCAGATGTTGAAGATGAATATTCTCTTGCTACTGACTTTACAGATCCAAATGACGAACACACCGAAGAAGAGGTACTTGGTACAGCGGCGACGGAGAACTATAGGAGCATCATTGTGCAGCGAGCCCTGAGCTCCAAAGTGGAGACCGATGACAAACTACAACGACACAACCTCTTCCACATGTTTCTCGTCGTCAAGGACTGCCGTGTACACACTATAATTGATGGAGGTAGCTGCAATAACTTGGTAAACACGGACGTCGTCAATAAACTCGGTTTGACAACAAGAGCACACCCTCATCCGTACCACATTCAATGGTTCAACAACAGCAGTAAGGTTCGGGTAACACAAACAGCGAGAATCCATTTTTCAATTGGTTCATACCATGATTTTGCTGATTTTGATGTTGTTCCTATGGATGCTTTTTCTCTTTTATTGGTTCGTCCTTGGGAATTTGATACATATGCTATTCATCATGGTAGAACCAATAAATATACTCTCATGCATAAGGGAAAGAAAATCACTTTGCTCCCCATGACTCCTGCTGAAATTGTGCATTTTGAGAAGAGTAAAATTCGTGAGGGCAAAGCAACAAAATTAGAATCTGAAAAACAGCAAGTTATTAAGTTAAAATCACCATCATTGCTCGCAACTAAATCTGAACTTGCTGATTTATTCGATGCTAAGGGGATGTGCTATGCTTTAGTTTGCAAAGAAGTCATGTTTTCACTTCATGAATTGTCTATTGCATTGCCCCCTGCTGTTGCTAACCTTTTGCAGGAGTTTGAGGATGTGTTTCCCTCCGAGATACCCCCTGGTTTACCACCGTTGAGAGGCATTGAACACAAGATCGATTTGATTCCAGGAGCAAGTTTGCCAAATCGTGCAGCATACAGGGCGAATCCACAAGAAACTAAGGAAATTCAGCGACAAGTCCAAGATCTTTTGGACCGCGGGTACATTCGTGAAAGCCTTAGCCCTTGTTCCGTTCCTGTTCTTTTGGTTCCTAAGAAAGATGGTAGTTGGCGCATGTGTGTTGATTGTCGAGCGATTAATAACATCACCATTCGATATCGTTATCCTATTCCTCGATTAGATGACATGCTTGATGAATTGAGTGGTGCTATCATCTTCACAAAAATTGACTTGCGTAGTGGTTACCACCAAATTAGAATGGCACTAGGAGATGAATGGAAAACTGCATTTAAAACCAAGTTTGGACTTTATGAGTGGTTAGTCATGCCTTTTGGTTTAACTAATGCACCCAGCACCTTTATGCGATTAATGAACGAGGTTTTACGTGCTTTCATTGGACAATTTGTGGTGGTTTACTTCGATGATATCCTCATTTACAGCAAGTCATATGATGAACACCTTGATCATTTACGTGCTGTTTTTGCTGTTTTGAGAGATGCACGTTTGTTTGGTAACCTCGAAAAGTGCGTCTTTTGCACCAATCGAGTCTCGTTTCTTGGCTATGTCGTTTCCTCGCAGGGAATTGAGATGGATAAGGAAAAAATTGAAGCAATCACCAGCTAGCCAGTCCCAACAACCGTCACACAGGTTCGTAGTTTTCTTGGTCTTGCAGGTTTTTATCGGCGCTTTGTGCGGGATTTCAGCACCATTGCAGCACCTCTACATTAGCTAACGAAGAAGGTAGTTCCATTTCGATGGGGCGAACAGCAGCAACAAGCTTTTGATGCTCTCAAATCGAAGCTTACACGAGCACCATTACTACAACTTCCTGATTTTGACAAGACCTTTGAGCTAGAATGCGATGCAAGCGGCATTGGTATTGGAGGCGTTCTCATACAAGGAGGTAAACCCTTTGCTTTCTTTAGTGAAAAACTTCATGGTCCTTCTCTGAATTATTCCACTTATGATAAGGAATTGTATGCCTTAGTACGTGTATTACAAACTTGGCAACATTATCTTTGGTCTAAGGAGTTTGTCATACATTCCGATCATGAATCATTGAAGTATCTTAAGTGTCAAACCAATCTGAATAAACGACATGCTAAATGGATTGAGTTCATAGAGTCATTTCCATACATCATTAAGCATAAGAAAGGGAAGGAAAATATTACTGCCGATGCATTATCTAGGCGTTATACCATGATGTCCCAACTTGATCATAAAATCTTTGGTTTGGAAACAATTAAAGCATTATATCCTACTGATTTGGACTTCAAAGATGCTTTTGAAAATTGTAGAGAAGGAAGAACTTGGAATAAATATGTGCTGCGAGAGGGTATCCTCTATCGTGCTAACAAGCTATGCGTTCCAGCTAGCTCTGTTCGTCTATTGCTTTTGCAAGAAGCACATGGAGTAGGTTTGATGGGACATTTTGGAGTGAAGAAAACTGAAGACGTGCTGTCCACACACTTCTTTTGGCCAAAGATGAGGCGTGATGTCGAGCGCTACGTGTCACGATGCACTACTTGCAACAAAGCTAAGTCTCGCCTTAACCCACATGGTCTTTATATGCCTCTTCCTGTTCCTAGTGTACCTTGGGAGGATATTTCTATGGACTTTGTTTTGGGATTGCCTAGGACTAAGAGGGGGAGGGATAGTATTTTTGTAGTTGTTGATAGTTTTTCCAAAATGGCACACTTTATACCTTGTCATAAGAATGATAATGCCTCACACATTGCTGATTAATTTATGACGGAAATTGTTAGTTTACATGGTGTGCCAAATAACATTGTTTCTGATCGTGATGCAAAATTTTTAAGTCATTTTTGGACAACTTTGTGGTATAAATTGGGAACCAAGTTGCTGTTTTCAACTACATGTCACCCACAAACGGATGGACAGACCGAGGTAGTTAATCGTACTTTATCCACTATGTTGCGGGCTGTCTTGAAAACAAATTTGAAGTTGTGGGAGGAGTGTTTACCACATATAGAATTTGCTTACAACAGATCCGTTCACTCCACGACAAAGGTAAGTCCATTCCAGGTAGTGTATGGTTTCAATCCCCGTGCTCCTATTGATTTACTACCTTTGCCTCCTTCTGAAACTATAAATTTGGATGCTACACAACGATCTGAATTCATTCTTAAGATGCATGAAACTACAAAGAAAAATATTGAAATGATGAATGAGAAGTATAGGATTGCAGGTAGTAAAGGTAGAAAAGAAGTAAAACTTGAACCGGGTGATTTGGTGTGGTTACATTTGAGAAAAGAGCGATTTCCCGACTTGAGAAAATCTAAACTTATGCCACGAGCTGCTGGTCCTTTTAAGATCGTTGAAAAGATTAATGATAATGCATATAAGCTTGAATTGCCTCCTGATTTTGGGGTTAGTCCTACATTTAACATTTCAGATTTGCGACCGTACTTGGGAGAAGATGAACTTGAGTCGAGGATGACTCCAATTCAAGAGGGGGAGGATGATTAGGACATCACAACAGCGGAGACGCGCATTGAACTGCAAGGACCAATCACAAGAGCACGGGCACGGTTATTAAATCAGCAGGTGAATTCATTCTTAACTTCTTTTGCATGTGAGTTTGAGAATAGATTGCTATGTGATGATTTAATTGTTATTAGGAATAATGGAGAAGATCAACAAGTGAAGGAAGGAGGCCTTGGGAGCGTGGAGAACCACCTGGGACGTCCAAAAGTTGATGGAAACAGTTTACAACTCGGACTCGAGTTCAACTCGGAGTCCAGGAGCAGTCCACCTTAAAACAGACGCCCAGGAGGCATACGGACTCCGTTTTTGACGTTCTACATATGAACGGAAAGGGGAGAAGATAAACTTTCCAATGGTTCTGGTTCCACCTCAAAATTCCTCAGGAGTCATTGGGAATCGTCGAAACAAGTTGAGTCCAGATTTCTGTCCGGTGCTGCGCCACCGAATTGGGCCTTTGGGCCTTGTATCCCGTAAGAGTCCATTAGGGACGCGTCTAATCGTGTTTTGGTCGAACCCTAGCCTATAAATACTGCAGCTGCCGGTCATATTCGGTGGGTTTTGCTTAGATCAATAAAATCGCCGTTCTACGGTTTGTGAGACCCCAACTTCGCGATTTCCGATCGTGTCTTCTACGTTCTTGCTCGTGTTCTCGGTTGCACTTGCAGGGATTAGCCTTCTTGGCGAGGTCAAGCGTGTGCAGCACGGTTGATAACCAACGGAGCCGTGGTGTAGTGATTGCAGGGGTACTCGAACTGCTCGAGTGCTGCGGATCATCAACGTCGAGTTCTCCACCCCAATCGACATACCTTTCGGAAGATCGGGCCTAAACCAACTCATCACCTTGTCAGCCAGAGCCACCTTTTCGGTGAGCTCCTCCTCCCTCCTCAAGACGTCATCCCGCAGCTCTAGGAGTTTCTGCTCTTCATCTTCGAGCCTTTTCTCCCTCTCCTCAAGTGCCTCCCGGTGCTTGATGAGAGTAGTGTTAATGGCCTCAAGCCTTTCTTGGCGTTCATCAGCCTCACTATTAGCTGCTTTGGTCTGCTCATAAATGGCCCGGGATTGAGCGTCGAGGGCGTGAGTCAAGCTCTCCCTGTCATCCAATAACTTGCCCCAGTACTCCAGGCGGACCTTCTCCTGCTTGATCCATTCTTTGTCATCTGCCAGCCTTGACTGCGCCAGCTTGGTCTCAAAGTAGAGCCAATTACGGCACCTCCTAAGGGTTTGGCGCTCCTCTTCAAGAGCCTTGCTGTCGTGGAAGAATGCCAGCTGAACTTGACGCAGACTGGAGCAGGCGTTGTCAATAGACAATGACAACGGGATAGGATCCGGACCTGCTGGGGTCTCCTCCGCTGGTTCCAGCGGGTTTTCAGTTACAAAAATTGGGTCCCACTCCACAAGAGCGGTCCCCTGAGCCTCCACGGCACCAGGGCCGTCCTCCAGGATGGCCTCAGTCGCCATCAAGGAGGGTCCCGCTGATGAAGTTCTGACCTTCGGAAGTGGTTCCGAAGGACCAGTCGCCAGATCTTCGTTCGTCCCCTCGGGCAGGGGGCCAGCGACTTCATCAGAGCACTCCGGCTCAGCCGCGGGTACCTCCGGCGTCGTCACTCCCAGAGCAGGAACTGCTTCTGGCTCTGGCCTGGGCACCTCCTCTACTGGGGGCTCGAGCGCTGATGCCTTCGCAACGACCGGCTCAGGCGCCGGAAGATCTTCAACAACAGCCGACCCTGCGGTCGGAGCTTCAACGGCAACCGGCTCGGGAGCCGGAAGGTCTTCAACATCAACCGGCCCTGCGGCCGGAGCTCCAGCAACGACCGGCTCTGCGGCCGGTGCTTCAGAGGTACCCGGCCCAACCGCCGGGACTTCCTCAACATCCGGCGCGCATGATGGGACTTCAATTACCTCTGGCTCAACCGTCGGGGCTTCGACAATT
The DNA here is from genome assembly GCA_036927565.1 of Tuctoria greenei. Lineage (NCBI taxonomy): Eukaryota > Viridiplantae > Streptophyta > Magnoliopsida > Poales > Poaceae > Tuctoria > Tuctoria greenei. Next base: position 131,541,205 of record JAYESD010000004.1, read on the forward strand.
TCCGGCTCTGGGGCCGGAATTATTGCTTCCTCCAGCTCAACGGCCAAAGCTTCCATCATCTCAGCACCCAAACCCGGAGCTTCAACCTCCGGGGCAGGTGCCGCTGGTGCATCTTCTCTCCCGTGGTCCGGCGCTACCACGGGAGTCTCGGGGGATGAGTCGAGGTCCATGACCACGACAGCTGGCGCCGGAGCTGCCGCAGCTTCAGCCACCACTTGGAGCGGCACCGAGACAGGAGCAGAGGCTTCCGCCCTCACAACTTCAGCTGTTGTGGCTGAGGGTGGAGCCTCATTCCTCTTCTTGGGAACGCTGCAGATGAAGGATGAAGAAATTTAAAAAATAGTTACTACAAAAAAAACAACTATCTGAGGTAAAGATTAAAAATTATCTCGGGAGGCTTCCGCACCAGCTTGCGCGGAACCTCTTTCCCGGGCGTTCTGGGCTGACCATAGCCGCCGCCGGCGTGGAAGCTCCGGAAGGCCCCCCGGAACTCGTTGCAGTCACGGGCACTTCCTTAGTCGAGGCCCTCCTTGACCGGGAAGGACCTCCGGACCTAGAGGCCTCAACTGGCCCTGGTGATGAAGTCGCATGCCCGGAGCTAGCACCCCGGGAAGACGCCGCTGCAGGTACAGTCGCCGCAGTTGTAGAAGACCTCCCCCTCCGGGGAGAAGGAGCTGATGCAGAGGTTGTAGGCCTGACGGACCTTCCGTCGGCATGCTGCAGTTTCCTCTTCCGGCTCAAGGGTTCATCTGCCGGTTTCTTGCCCTTGTCGATGACCTTGATCCTTGGCTTCGGGGCAGGGTCGGACCACCTTCTGAAGCCCCAGGGATCACCACCCTGGAGGTAGATCTTCTCTCGACGACACCAAGGTCGTCAAGCACCAGCATCGTCCGTCGGAGCTCCCTGCTGAACTCTACCACGTTCAGAGGGAGAAAGGCTGATGGCGGGGTCAAGTCATCTCCCGCAACGTCGATGCCGTGCTGGAACTTTTTGAGATGTGACTCCAAGGTTGCCCCCGCCATGTTGGACTTCAGTCTGGTCTCGACCCGGTCGTCGTCCATCACGCTGTTGAGGGCCCAAGCGAGTTTTTCTCTCCTCTTCAGCGGTGCCCACCTGTTGACCAGGAAGTTGCAAAATACCGCCTGAGGAGTTAATCCTCCCTCCACGCACTGGCGGATCCTGGTCAGAGCAGGGTTGAAGGCATCCGACAGCACCGGAGCTTCACTCCAGACTACAGTGTCGATGTTGGGGTGGCCTTCGGGCAGCTCCAGCTTCTCGTGCTCCTCCACTCGGATGACTATCCAGTCCTTCTTCCAATCATCCCACTTTACAGAGGGAAACAACCGGAGGTACTTGAATGGGCACTTCTTGCGCTTCACGAAGTAATAGAAGCCAAGGTACTCATTACTCCTACCGATGGTATGGACGGTGAAGAAGGTCTGGAAAAGTTCAATGCAAGGGGGATGCCCACCCACATTTCACAGAAGTGGACGAAGATAGACACAAGAAGAATGGAGTGAGGGCCAAGGTGGTATAGCTGCAGACCATAAAATTCTAGCAGCACCAAGAAAAAGGAGGAAAAAGGTGGGATCAACCCCACCATAGCGTACGAAGAGAAGTACACCATCTCGCCGGCGTGCTCCTTCTCGAATGGGAGCTCTTTTCCGGTGCGGACCAGACGGTTGAAGAAGTCCGGGGACCATCCCATGAGGGCCCAAACCTTCTTCAAGTCACCTTCGGTCTTCAAACGACTCTCGCGGAGACCCAACTCCATCGCAGCACAGCAAGGCAAGAGAGGAAAAGCAAGCACAAGTTGGGAGTTTGAGCGCAAGATCAGATGAGAGGCGTAAAGAACTCCAGACGGTGCGCGCTTTCCTCCTTAAGTAAGCCCTCGCAACGCTTGGATGGAAACTGCAAGGAAGTCGAAGATACTACTCAAAAATTCCACCCAGCCGATGACAAGAGGGCCCGGGACCACCCCGACGATCAAGTCGAGATTCTTACCTAGGCGAACGGTTGTCATCATGAGGCGGGAAGCCCGAAGGCGGCAGCCTGACAAGTCGCGTGGAACCGATACAATTTTCATATCGGGAACCGGCGACCTTCAATTGTGTGAGATCCGCATGCCAAAGATCTCATTTGCCGCACACGGGATATGCCACGCGGTGAGGATTTAACTCCAAACTATCGTCAACAGCACATTCGAAGACCTTTGAAGACTCAGTTCAAAAGTCGAAGGATGGACCCACCTCAGGCGGAATGACTTCACCCAAGGGGTCTTCCCTAGAGGTGGGCCCAGGGGGCCACTGTCGGTACCCTGGGTACCATATACTCCTTGGGATTGCAAAGATCTCGAGGGAAAGTCATCTACTTGATTTGAAGACCTTCGGAGGCCCACATGTCAGACATAACCGGACCCGCTTCTCCAACATGGTTAGTCCTAGGGTCGCCACGTGTACTATCAAACCGGAGCTACCGCCCACAAGGGGGAAGCTCTGGGCTATGTACCGAAATGGCCCCCCCGGACCTAACCCCAGACCGAGGGAAGCTCCAGAACTGACACGTGTCGGGTAACACTGGACCTATCTGTTCCCCACAGTGTGCTCCAGCGCTGCCATGTGTCCAACCGTCGGATCTTCAGCCTCTAACCTCCGGAAGATTCCACAACGGCTCCGGATCTTCAAAGGGGAATCAAGGACTTCAAGACCCGATCAAGTGTCATTAATACTATATTAATGACACACGATCGGACGACCTTAATTACCAGTAACGGTGCTGTCAAAGCCCATAACTCGGTCATTAAGGGCAATTAAACGTGTTGAATGTGTATCAATATCAGTAACCGTCGGGGCCACATGTCGGGCCAGGCTAACTTGTAACGGCCTGCCCTTGTACTATAAAAGGACAGGCCGACGATACATAGGACACACTCTCCGGAGACACGCTGACTTTACACTCTCAACTGACGTTGAGCTCATACATCCAATACAACACCAACACACCCCGTGGAGTAGGGTATTACGCTCAGGCGGCCCGAACCACGTAAATCTTCGTGTCTCTTGTGTCACTCGACATCTCACCTTCTGGAATCTCCGCGTGCCCATACCAAACCTCAAACTCCTCTAACACTTCAGTAGTGTCGGGAGATCTGCCGGATCAAAACAACCGAAAATGACGGTTGTCATGCAAACACGTTGACATTCACTTGGGGGAAAGTGACGAGCGCGAGTTCCTATTTGTCATCCAGGCCTCTCGATACACGAGTGCTCTGGGCAGCATCGGAACCAATTTGGACGACTTTGATAGGGATGTCGGTGTTGCCGCTTGGCTGCACACGAGGCGTAAAGGTTGAGCCACGCTGACGTGAGCTCGAAGGTTGTTGAGTTGGTCGCTCCTTGCCAGATTCTTCTTCTTGCGCTGTTGCGAGCGCATGAAGTTCTTCCAGCACAGTGACTCTAGCAGTGTGATCTCCACGGATCCGAAGGACGCTTTAAGGAGTTGGCACCTTCAACACCAGATAGTCGTAATGGGCTACGACCATGAACCTATACAAGGTTGTCCTGCCTAGGATGGCGTTGAAGGGAAGGCTGATGTGTGCCACATCAAACACCAACTTCTCAGACCATAGTTTTCTCGAGTTTCGAGAGTCACCGAGAGTGTAACTGATCCGAGGGGAGTGATGGCTCCCAGACCTACTCTGGAGAAAGGACGTAAGGGCCTAAGGTCCAATAGGTTGAGCTGGAGCTTCACAAAAGCTGTGAAGCTGAGGAGGATGAGCGTTGCACCTCCATCCACCAGGACATGGTAGAGTTGTATGTTGTTGATAGTAGGAGAAACCATCAAAGGCAACTGACCAGCTCCGGTCATGTTCTTCGGGCAATTCGAAGCATCAAAGGTGATGGCAGTATCCATCCACTTCTGAGGAGGTTCTGCCTTGGTTGTGGGAGCTATGACAGCCATCTCCCGACACATTGTTTTGAGGATACGCAGGGAGGTAATATCCCAGGACCATCCATATATCATATGGAGAGTCTTCTGATGCTCGTTGTCAAGAGATATCAGATTCGTCATTGATGGTGTTGTAGACATCCTTCAAGGACTTCTTGGCATCCTGGAAGCCTAGCTCCTGATAAGACGAAGCTTCGCTGACTTTCTGTTTCCCCTCTCATTGGCGAAAAGGGGTTTCTTCTTAGCGCTTGTTGTTGTGTTCAACAAGCCGCTTAACCTTTCGGTAGTCTTCAAGGTTATGGGTGTTCGATTTATGGATCGGACACCACATCTTCTCACCGTCGCCATCCTCAGACGATGGTCGGGGTCGTTTTTCGGGGCGTGGCCCTCGGCCACCAGGAGCTGCAGCAGGAACAGTAGTAGGTGTACCAGCCAATGACTTCTTCTTACCATTGGACTTCTTCTTCTTCTTTCCACTATCGAAGGCAGTAGCTTCAGCCTTGGAGGAAGATTTACCAGCCTTCGCAGCTGGTATGGAGTGCATCTCACGGCCCTCCGCAGCTCTAGCGCATTTGTCTGCCAGGCTGAAGAGTTTCGTGACACTGCTGACATCTTTGGTTGCCAGTTTCTCCAGCATCTTCTTGTCTCTAACTCCTTGTCAGAATGCAACAGCAACATAGGCATTGGAGATAGAAGGAATCGTATTTCGTACATGAGAAAATCCTTGGATGAACGATCGCAACGACTCTCCTGCCTTCTGTTGTACGGTGAACAAATCCAGCTTAGTGCTAGGCCAGGTGTAAGAGCTCCCGAAGTTCGCGATGAACTGACGACAGTGTTCCTCCCGACTATAAATGGAGTCAGGAGGTAGACTCATGAACAAGGATCTTGCAGTCCCAGTTAGAGCCGCAGGAAAATAGTTAGCTATCACGGCCTCATTGCCTCCAGCTGTGAGGATGGCAGTGGAGTAAATCTGAAGAAACTCGACGGGGTTGATTGTCCCGTCGTATTTCTCTGGCAGATGAGACCAGAACTTAGGTGGCCAGTCGGCCATGCAAAGATGCATGACAAGGGTTGAGCAGTCGCCCCCCATTCCTAGTGGAGAAGGGTTTCCTCGAGCCTCTTGCCTCTCGCGAGCGCGCTCAATATGGACGCGGGCGTCCTGCCTCCTGTAGCGGTGATCGAGCTCCGACCAGAAGTCATGCATCGGGAGCCTCGATGTCATATGAGTGCAGCGAGCTCCGGAGGGCAGTGATGTCACTTGCTGGGAGGACGCACATCTCCTGTGTTGCAACACCTGAGGACCAAGTCTACCACACAAGGTCCTATTCCTTGAAGGTACCTGCCCAGCATGGGGCAGACCTTGGTTGCTGATGGCATTGGCTGCAGCTACAACCAAATGCTCAACATTAGCGCGCCATTGTTCCAGCGCGACGGGAGGAGCTCCCTACATTGGTAGACGCTGGAGAAGAGTTTGCACTGCGTTCAGCACGTTCTCAGAGTTATTAGTCGATGCAGTGACCGACGCGAACACACCATATTGTTGAGATGGTGGAGGTGGTGGCGGAACGACACCCATCGAGAAAAAAAGTGTTGGCTGGCTGCTGTACATTGGAGGGATTTTCTCCAGCAGGCAGCTCAGCCAAATCGTTGGGCGAAGCAGCGGTGAAATTCACCATCTTGAGATATTAGACACCCCTACCTAGCGCGCCAAATGTCGACGTGTAGCAACGACACTTCCCTCAGTACTACTAAAGCGTAGTCTACGGAGGTTCGCATTTAGGCGGGGCGCACGTAAAATCAAGAACAAGAGGTGAACACCGAGGGTTTTTACGTGGTTCGGGTCGCCTGAGCGTAATACCCTACTCCACGGGGTGGTTGTTGATTGTATGAGTGTGTATGCCTAGTGAGTGTCTAAGATTGATTGTATGCATCTCCCCTTGCCCTCTACCGTATGGCACAACCCTTTTATATGCTAAGGACTAGGCGTTACAGTGTATGCCTTTCCCAACAAGTGGCCCCGACTGTCATAAACACCCTATACATGATCTACTGGTGTTATGGGTGATTAACAGTGTGATAATGTGCCTTAATGGTGGTGTTATCGGTCTTGATAGCCTTCTGATCGTGCATCATTAATATAACATTAAAGACGCGTTAAATAGGTCTTGTAATGGCTGTTTAATAGCCTCTTGAATGTCCTTGCCGTTGGAGATCCAAATGTTTTTTTGTTGTAGGCTTAGATCCGGAGGTTTGACATGTGGCAGCTCCAGAGCTTCCCTCTGCGGGAAGGCAGGTCCAGAGCTACTTGATACGTGGCAGCACTGGAGCTTCCCTCTACTGGTGGTTAGGTCCAGAGCTACTGGACGCGTGGCAGCACCGAAGCTTCCCTAGGAAGGGAGGTAGGTCCGGCCTTGCAGGACATGTGGTAGCTCAAGAGCTACCCAAACAAGGGAGGCGGGCCCAGTGTTGCAGGACACGTGTTGCCTTTGGAAGTCTTTAATATTGGAGGGCGGAACTCCATGACTTTATCCACAGTATCAGGGGGTACCTGGTATCCAGTGTACTGACAATAGCAGTCTATGATGGTTGTTTGCTTGGGCATGGGTTTACTCCTGACAATATCAAGATGATTCCCGCTAAGAGTACATGGCATAGCTGAACGTGGAGGATTTCAAAGGATGGATAGGTCTGTCACCATCTACTGCTTAACTCTTCAATCTGTGGGTCTACGCAATATTCACTGATGATTTCTAACCTAGGCTCCATTCTTAAGTTCTAAAATCGCAACTCTAATGTTTAATGCAAAGCTAAGACTAGAGCTTATAATGAATTAAAGCAGTGAACCCACCCCTACTGAAACAAACTATTATGAATTATAGCACTGGACCCACAAGCAACTACTAAAGCAAACTACTATTGTCGGTACCCTGCGTACCAGGTACCCCATGATACCGCAAGAAATACCTAGGAGTTCCACCCATCTGAGTTGAAGACCTCCGAAGGCAACACATGCTACACAGCACTGGACCCGCATCCATTGTTTGGGTAGCTCCAGCACTGCCATGTGTAACACAAGGCTGGACCTAACCCCCTTCATAGGAAGGCTCCGTTCTTTCCACGTGTCTAGTGACCCTGGATCTAACCCCCAATAGAGGGAAGCTCCAGTGCTACCACGTGTATAGTGGCACCGGACCTACCTCTCCACGACGGGAAGCTCCAAAGCCGCCACGTGTCAAGTCACCGGACCTGAGACAACAATGAAGAGACTGGCGGATCTCCAACAGCATGGACATTCAAGGGACAATTAAACCTATTGTTACAAGACCTGAGTGTGTGTCACTAATGCCATATTAATGACACACGATCAGGGGACCCTTAACAATGGTAACGCCGCCATTAAGGCATGTTATCACACTGTTAATTACGCTTAATGTTCACAGATCATGCATTAGGCAATTAACTACCGCCAGGGCCACATGTCGGACTAGGCAGTCAATGTAAAGGCCAGTCCTTGGACTATAAAAGGGTTGCGCCGCACGCTACAGAGGACAACAAAGCTCACACGCTCACAAGCGCCATACATTCATACATACAACACACATCCCGTGGAGTAGGGTGTTACACTCAGGCAGCCCGAACCACGTAAAAACATCGTGTCACTATCTTGTTCGTAATCTCATGCGCGGCCCAACCAATCAAGAACCTTCGCGAGCTACGATCTAGTAGTACCGGGGGAAGTGTCGATCGCACACTTCGACATTTAACGCGTCAGGTCGGGGGTTGCCTTGAGATTTCAATATGGTGAACTATGTCGCAGGATCATCCAACGGCAACGCTAAGCTACCTGCAAGAGGAAATCTCTCCAACGTGCAACAGCCAGCGGGTGCTGTTGTCCCGGCGGGTGTCGCACCAGCACCACCACCTGCTCAGGCTAACAATGTCGGACAACAACATGGGGTCTTGGTGTCGGTCACTGCATCGATGCACGACAACCCTGAGAACGCACTAATTACTGTGCATACTCTTCTCCAACACCCACCGCCACCAGGAGCACCTAAGGGTGCCATGGAGCAGTGGAGTGCTAATGTGGAATATCTGGTTGTAGTCGCAGCCGATGGCATCAGCAACCAAGGTCCTCCCCCTTCAGGGCAGGCACCTTCTCAGCGTCGGATCTTGTCTGGAAGACTTGGTCTGCAAGCTTCACAACACTGGAGACATGTTGTGTCTAAGCAGGCGACATCGCTGCCCTCCGAGGCGCATCACACTCACACCACATCGATATCTCGATGCATGATCTACGGTCGGAGCTCGACCGCCGTTACAGACAACAGGACGGCCGCGTCCACATTGAGCGTGCTCACGAAAGGCGTGAGGCTCGAGAAAACCTCCTCCCATGGTAGTAAGGGACGGCTGCTCAGCCCTAACCATGCACCTGCGCATGGTCCGCTGGCCTCAGAAGTTTCAGCTTCATCTACTGAAAAATTTGATGGGACTGTCAACCCCGCCGAGTTTCTCCAGATATACTCCACCGCCATTCTCGCGGCGGGTGACAATAAGGTTGTGCTGGCCAACTACTTTCTGGTGGCTCTGACTGGGACAGTCAGGTCCTTATTCATGAGTCTCCCACTTGACTCTATCAACAGTTGGGCGGAGCTATGTCAACAGTTCACCGCCAACTTCGGGAGCTCCTACACCCGACCTGGCACAGAACTGGACCTTTTTACTGTACATCAAAAGTCGGGATAATCGCTGCGATCCTTCATCCAGCGGTTTTCTCAGGTACGAAACACCATCCCTTCCATCTCTAATGCTTCTGTCATCGTGGCATTCAGGCAGAGTGTCAGAGTGAATGTGGCCTAGAGGGGGGGTGAATAGGCCTTTTGAATTCCCTGCACACTTAATAGAATCGTCAAACCTTGGTTGGCCGGACTAGTCCGGTCGTGTGGGCGGACTTGTCCGGTGTGCTAAAAATATGTGTGTTGATCAAGTGTTAATTGGGAATCTAAATTTCTTTAGCAGCGGAAATGAGAACAACTGATATTTTATATGAGATTAATATAAGAATGCAAGTGAAACTTATAATTGCCTTAGGTTGATGTTTTAGCACTTAAGTGATCTAGTGAACAAAATTTAAATGAAACAAGGCGCAAGACACATGAATTTTTCCCGAGGTTCGATCTCACCACGAGATCTACGTCCTAGTTGAGGAAGCTCACACAGAGCCGGGTCTCAACCCCTTTCCCTCTTCAAGTCACCACGAAGGCCGACTTGATCTCACTATCACGGGTAATCACCAGGTTTGTGGGGCAACCTCACACGTTGAGGGCTCCCACGAGAATTACAACAAATCAAGTGATCAAATACACTCAAAAGTATTACAATGCAGAGTATGAGTGTAGAAAGATCAAACCCCAAGAGCTCGCAGTGAAAGAACAACGATCTCCCAATCCCGAATCCAAGTGTTCAATTGATTTCACTCTTTTTGCACTTTAGATGTGTGGGGAGATGTGTTTTGGGCTCTTGGGATGAAGTGGCGGCGCTAGGGTTTGTTGTTTGATCTGTATTCGACGTGTGTTTTCATAGGAAAGTTGTGGACTCTCTATTTATAGGGTTTCCAAAAGGTAGCCGTTGAAAAACTCTAACACCGGACTAGTCCGGTGCATGTCCGGACTTGTCCGGTCACTGTGCATTTTGATGTCCAGAAAGTCCGCCGGACTACTCCGGTCCAAGCTCGGACTGGTCCGGTGCTGTGTGAGGGTGACTCCAGAAAGTTCATTGGACTAGTCCGCAGACTAGTCCGATCTCCACGAATGGGAGATTCCAGAAAGTTCAACGCACTAGTCCGGTCAATGATCGGACTAGTCCGGTCCCTCAATATGAGAGACTCCAGAAACATCAACGGACTAGTCCGGTGGATGCACGGACTAGTCCGGTCTCCCTATAGGTGGGATTCCAGAAAGATGAACGTACTAGTCCGGTCCGAGATCGGACTAGTCCGGTGCTTTGTGAAAGTTAGGTTAATTTTAATCCCATACCCTCGCGCAAAGTTGTGAGCTCTTGGAGTGTGTCTTTCATACACTCCCTATACATTCAAAATCTAATTTAGTCTTCCAAGCTTCATCAAAGTATCTCTCTTTGAACACCTCTTCATTTTTCACCTTTTTGTGTGCACCGAGCTGTTTCACTTGTTTGTCCTGCAATCATCTCAGTGGAATCATTAGGATCTCATATGTTTGTCATCAATTAGCCAAAACCCACAAGGGATATCCTAGATGCACTTACAATCTCCCCCTTTTTGGTGATTGATGACAACCATTTGAGATATCACAATTGAGAATAAAATCTTGATTTTCATAAGATGTGCACATATGAGAATAAAGATAAGTACACAAAAAGCTTCTCACATATGTACACACCTTATGGTGGGGTGCCTAATAGGTGTGTGATTAACAAGGTATGATGAAGTAAAAGTAATCAATAATGAGCATAGAGATAATCATCCAAGCAACAATAAGCATCACACATAAGAGTAGAAATAGTGCATTACAAGGTTTTAAAAATAAGTACATGTCCTTGATCACAAAAGCATAAAGACACCAACTAGAGATGGTCTCAAGCTACTAGTCTCAATCTCTCCCCCTTTGGCATCAAGGCACCAAAAAGGGAAAAATTGAGGGGAATCACTCATCGCCACTCTCTTCTTCAGTCTCGGTCCTGTCCGCATCTTCACCACCATCATCATCATTCGCCGAAGCAGACTCTTCCTCGGAGTCCTCGAAGGCGGGCGGGGATCCCACCGGGTCAATCTCCAGCTTGTCACAAATAGCTTTGATGTTGGCGTTGACATATTTTTGATGCTTCTTCTGCCTGACTTCAATCTTGCGGCGGCAGGCAAAGATAGAGGTGAGCATTTTGAGCACACCACCGGAGGATTCATGAGCAGGTGCAGAGCTAGGAGGAGCAGCTGAAGATCTAGTGACATTCACATCCCGAGTTTGTTTAGTCCTCCTCTCAGCTTCAGGGGATGGAGGTGCATCAGGAGCCGAAGGTAGAGTGTACTCGGTGGGCTTTTGTGGCTTCAACCCCGTATGGGGAACATCCTTGATGAACTCAAGTCCAGTCACCTTCTCAATCATGTACATGATGTACGGGGCATACCCACAGGATCTGTTTGGAGTGATTGAGATGTTCGCAATGTCATTGTAGATGTATTCAAAGACATTGAACGGTCTCCTTCCACCAATGACATTCATTAGGGTCCTCTAAGTTCCTTGAATAGTCCCCGCATCTCCATCTTTCGGGGCTATCGTCTTCCTCAAAATTATGTTGAGGACCACATAGAAGGGCTTCAAATAATTGATATTTGGAGGGACATAAGGCATCCTTGTGTCATAGAGAAATTTGAGCTCATCCTTCTCCAAGGGTTGCAGATTGTGGATAACAAGATCATGGTCCAAAGTGTGTTCAAGGTGGAGAATTCTTGCAAACTCATCATAAGTAACACTATACTTGGAACCATGAGTCATCCAAGTGAGACTGTCTCCATCACCACGAGCAAAGTAGAGGGTGGAGTAGAATTGGGTGATTACCTCATTGTTCCAGTCATTCTCAAAGGAAAACAGTTCCTTAAGTCCGTGCCTCTCCAGGGACTCAACCACCTCACGGAAGGCAGGATACTTCTTTGACTGCATGTACCCAATGTTCACCCATTGACTTCTCACAACGGGATTCTTCATCTTCATGTACACATGCTCATAGTAGTCGGCATGGAAGTTGCTCCAAAATCTTGGGTCTGAGCATTGCCGAGGTTGGGCATACACATTAACCTGCCTGAAGCTATCGGCAAGCTCACCCCCTTTTCCATTGAAATCCTTACTTGAGCGCTGCCTGTTGCGGTGACTTGGGTTCTTCATTTTCAGGGGTCCAATGGGACCACTAGCAAGCCCCTTTCCTTTGTTGAGAGTCCTCTTTGGCCCTGAGGAGCTCTCAACAGCCTTTCCTTGGGCCTTCTTCACAACTACCCTCCTTTTCTTGGGCAAGTTGTCATCGGAGGGTGGAGAGTGCACATTTACATCATGCCTTTTCTTCATGTACCTCTCCTTGGCTCTCTTCACTTTTTCGCGCTCAACTTCTTCATCAACATGGAAGGAGCTATCATCTGAGCTTGAAGACATCGTGCCTAACAAGGAGTTCATGATTTAGATGAGAATGAACTAAGAATGAAGGTGATGTGAGGATTCAAATGTCAGAGACCGGACTTGTCCGGTTTCAGAGAGCGGACTTGTCCGGTGTACCGGACTAGTCCGTACCTGGGAGCCGGACTAGTCCGGCCTGGCACAAGAACCCTAACAAAACTAGAATCACAACTTCTATCTAAGGATGCAAAGGAGCATGAAGGTGAAAGGAATACATCTCTGAAGCTAATGTACTTCCTTGGAATCAAGAGGCATAAGCTAGAACTAGAAAAGTTGAGAGTTTGACTTTAGGGAGAAATTTACCGAGATTTGAAGATTCGCGTTGAAGGAGCACGAATCTGATGGATGAGTTTGGAGAGGAGTACCAACTCGTCGAGGGGAGGATTTCCCACGGAGAAAGCTTGGATTTTTAGGGCTCAACTCAAAAATCACTTTTGGGGGCTAGGGTTTGAGAGGTGAGGGTTCAACTAAAGGTGGAGGGAGATTTGAAACGTTTCTGGGCCGGCCAGCTACTTATATACGCGGTCGACCAGACTAGTCCGGTCAGAGGACGGACTAGTCCGGTGCCCCTGGAAAACCTAGAAGGAGGGACTGTCCAGACTAGTCCGGTGGCAAACCTGACTAGTCCGGTGTCCCTGGAAAAGCTGAGAATATAGAGATACTAATAGTGATCCAAGGACAAAATTTTGCAAATAATCTTGGTGATTATGACCAGAAGGCAATCATCACAAAAACATGGTCATAAATTCCAAGATTTCTTCATTAAAAATAGTTTTTTTCGGCACCCTAGAAATCGTACACCCCTTGAGGTTATAAAGATCTCAAAGGAAAATCATCTACTTGGTTTAAAGACACTCGAAGTCCCACATGTCAGACATAACCGGACCCGCTTCTCCAACATGGTTAATCCCTGGGTCGCCACGTGTACTACCAAACCGGAGCTACCGCCCACAAGGGGGAAGCTCTGGGCCATGTACCGAAATGGCACCTCCGGACTTAGCCCCAGACCGAGAGAAGCTCCGGACCTGACACGTGTCGGGTAGCCCCGGAGCTACCTGTTTCCACAGTATGCTCCGGAGCTGCCATGTGTCCAACCGTCAGATCTTCAGCCTCTAACCTCCGGAAGACCCCACAACGGCTCCGGATCTTCAAAGGGGAATCAAGGACTTCAAGACTCGATTAAGTGTCATTAATACCATATTAATGACACTTAAACAGACGATCTTAACACCAATAACGGTGCTGTCAAAGCCCGTTACAGGGTCATTAAGAGCAATTAAATGTGTTAAATAAGTGTCAATACTAGTAACCGCCGGGGCCACATGTCGGGCCAGGCTAACTTGTAACGGCCTGCCCTTTTACTATAAAAGGACAGGCCGACGACACGTTCAGGGAGAGGGAGACACACACGCCATTGACGCTAAACACAAGCTCATATAGCTAATACAACAGCAACACATCCGTGGAGTAGGGTATTACGCTCAGGCGGCCCGAACCACGTAAACTCTTGTGTCTCCTGTGTCAATTCCTACTCACCTTCTTGAATCTCCGTGCGCCCATACCGAACATCAAACTCCCCTATCACTTTAGCAGTGTAGGGAGATCTGCCGGTTCCAAATCACCGACAGTTGGCGCGCCAGGTAGGGGCGCCTGAGATTTCAAGAATGGTGAACTCAACTGCTGGATCATCCAACGGTCAACCTGCTATTCAGGCTGTTGGAGGCAATCCCTCCAATAGGCAGCCACCATCAGGAGCCTCGGCACCAGCAGGAGTCACACTCCCACCACCACCGTCTCCTCCAGCAAATCGTGCTGGGCAGCGTGATGGTGCGCCGGCGTCAATCACTGCGTTGGCAAATCATGACAACCCAGAACACGCGCTTCATGCAGCGCGTGCTCTTCTCCAATGCCCACCACCTCCGGATGCATCCCGGGATGCACTGGAGCAGTGGAGGGCCGATGTGGAGCATTTGGTTGCAGCAGCAGCCGAACGCCTCAGCAACCAGGGTCCTCCTCCTTCAGGACAAGCCCCATCGCAGCGGCGGACTTTGTCTGGTAGACTTGGCCCGCATGTCTCCAATAGCAGGAGACGTGCTGCATCACAACAAGTGACGTCATTGCCCTCCGGGGCACGACGTACTCACACAGTATCCAGGCTTTCGACTCATGACCTTCGGGCGAAGCTTGATCGCCGATACCACCAGCAGGATGGCCGAGTCCATATTGAGCGTGCCCGTGAAAGACGGGAAGCTCAGGACCTTTCTACTCCTGAAGGAGTAGGAGGAGGCTGTTCAGCCTTGGCCATGCACCTGTGCATGGTTAGATGGCCACAGAAGTTTCGGCCTCACCTGCCGGAAAAATTCGACGGGACAGTCAATCCCGCCGAATTTCTTCAGATATACTCCACTGCAATCTTGGCAGCTGGAGGAAACGAGGCCGTGATGGCCAATTACTTTCCAGTGGCCTTAACCGGGACTGCCAGGTCCTGGTTTATGAGCCTTCCACCCAACTTTATCAACAGTTGGGAGGAGTTGTGCCATCAGTTCACTGCCAACTTCGGGAGTTCATACACCCGACCAGGCACTGAACTAGAACTTTTTGCGGTCATGCAAAAAGGGGGAGAATCCTTGCGGTCATTCATCCAGAGGTTCTCTCAGGTACGAAACACTATCCCTTCTATCTCTAGCGCCTCTGTCATTGTGGCATTCAGACAGGGCGTACGGGAGAAGAAGATGTTGGAGAAACTGGCGATCAAGGAGATCACCAGTGTCATGGAACTCTTCAGCTTGGCTGACAAATATGCCCGAGCTGCGGAGGGCCGTGAGATACTCCAAAGAAATCCTCCAAAGAAGAAGCCGCTACCTCCGGGGGGTGGCAAGAAGAAAAAGAAGACCAACGGCAAGAAGAAGCCGTCGGCCGGCACATCCAACGTTGCAGCTGCTGCAGCTCCGAGTGGTCGGGGGCCACGCCCCGAGAAGCAACCTTGACCGTCTTCTGAAGATGGTGGCAAACCCAAAGTGTGGTGTCCCATTCACAAAACGGGCAGCCACAGTTTGGAAGACTGCCGGGAGGTCCAAAACCTTGCCAAGCGCTACAACAAGCGCCGGGAGGAATCTCCTTTCCGACAGAGGGAAGGAAAGCAAAAAGTCGACGAAGCTCTGGCAGAAGAGGAGTTGGGGTTCCAGGATCCCAAAAAGGTCATGAAGGCCGTCTACACCTCCGTCGACGATGATTCTGACGTCTCTGACAACGAGCGTCGGAAGACCATGAACACCATTTTTGGTGGATCATGGCATATCACCTCCCGTCGCGTCATCAAGACTATGCATCGGGATATGGCCGCTGTAGATCCTACAGTCAGGCCAGAACCTCACCGAAAGTGGATGGACACAGCCATCACTTTTGATTCTTTGGATTGTCCCCGGAGCATGGTTGGAGCAGGACAGTTACCCTTGATGGTATCTCCTACCATCAACAAAATCCAGCTCCACCACGTCATGGTAGACGGAGGTTCGGGGCTTAACCTCATCAGCTTCGAAGCTTTCACTAAGCTTCAGCTCCGACCTTCGGATCTCCACCCCTCTCGGCCTTTCTCCGGAGTAGGTCTGGGGGCCATCACCCCACTCGGAGCTATTACTCTCCCCGTTACCTTCGGGACACAAGAGAAGTAGCGCATCGAGAAGTAGGTCTTCGATGTCGCGCAGATCAACTTACCCTTTAATGCCATCTTGGGTAGACCTGCCCTGTACAAATTCATGGTGGCTGCTCATTATGGCTATCTGGTGTTGAAGATGCCAACGCCAGTAGGCATTCTTCGGATCTGCGGAGATCGCACTGCCGGAGTAACTGCACTGGAAGAGCTCCATGCGCTCACCACGGCGCAAGAGGAGGACTCCAGGCAGGAGCAAGCTCCAAAACCCCCGAGCATTCGTCAACGAGGCTCGGCTTCTGCACCTCGAGTGCAGCCAAGCGGCGACACCGACATTCCCGTCAAAGTCGTCCAAATTGGTTCCAATGCTGCTCAGACCACCCGTATATCGGGAGGATTGAACGACAAACAGGAACTCGCGCTCATCACTTTCCTCCGGGCTACCGTCGACGTGTTTGCTTGGCAACCGTCACAAATGCCTGGGATCCCCAGGGAAGTGATTGAGCACAATCTTAAGATCTACCCCGATGCTCGGCCTGTGCATCAGAAGCCTCGGAAGCAATCCGTAGAGCGACAGAACTTCATCCGACAAGAAGTAAAGAAGTTGCTCGAAGCCGGATTCATCCGAGAAGTCTTCCATCCAAAATGGCTGGCAAACCCAGTCGTTGTGCCCAAGGCCGGCGGGAAGCTTCGGATGTGCATCGACTACACCACACTAAATAAGGCATGTTCAAAAGATCCATTCCCACTACCTAGAATAGATCAGATAGTGGATTCCACCTCCGGGTGTGAATTACTGTGTTTCCTTGATGCATATTCCGGATATCATCAAATCAGGATGTCTAGGGAAGATGAAGAGCATACTTCATTCATCACAGTAGATGGATTGTATTGTTACACAGCCATGCCCTTTGGTCTGAAGAATGCAGCTTCAACTTTTGTACGAGCTATGTACAAAACTTTTGAAGAACTTATTAGAGACATAGTGGAAGTGTACGTCGATGACATCGTGGTCAAGGTCAGGAACAAGGAGTCACTCCTTGACACCTTGCAGACTGTCTTCGACAAGCTGCGGGCCACCCGCACAAAGCTAAACCCAGACAAGTGTGTCTTCGGGGTTAGCTCCGGAAAACTTCTTGGTTTCCTGGTAAGTCACCAGGGCATAGAAGCTAATCCGGCGAAGATTAAGGCCATTGAAGACATGCGGCCACCAACCCGCATCAAGGACGTCCAAAAATTAACTGGATGTCTAGCAGCCCTCAGCCGGTTCATCTCAAGACTAGCAGAACGGGCACTCCCCTTCTTCAAGTTATTGAGGAAGTCCGGACCATTCCAATGGTCCAAAGAAGCAGAAAAGGCATTCCAGGAGCTGAAACAGTTCCTCACCACCCTACCAATTCTGGTAGCTCTGAACCCTGGTGAGCCTTTGTTGCTTTATATTTCAGCTACTGACGAAGTCGTCAGTATGGTTCTGGTTGCGGAGAGACCAGAACTACCCCATACTCAGGAATCCAGACCCCTTCGGGAGGGTCCGGAGGTTCCTGAAAGCGAGTCTGGGTCCCAGCTCCCAGATTCGAATCCACAAGAAGTCGCTTCAGGAGACCTAGACCCCTTCGGGAGGGTTCAGGTCATTTCTAAGGAAGCTCCGGGTTCCTCCAGCCAGAACCCGGAGGTCCCTGAAGAAAATTCGGACTCCTCCGAGAGGATCCGGGTCAGTGAAGAGGAAGCTCCGGACCCCTTCGGGAGGGTCCGGACCATTCAGCGCCCAGTGTACTTCATTAGTGAAGTACTACATGATGCCAAGACTCGATACCTAGAGGTGCATAAGCTGCTCTATGCAGTTCTTATTGCCTCCAGGAAGCTTCGCCATTACTTCCAAGCTCACAAAGTCTCAGTGGTGACCTCTTACCCACTTCGAGCAATTTTGCATAATCCCAATTCAACTGGGAATATTGCAAAATGGGCAGCGGAATTGGCTGAATTTGATCTTGAATTTATTTCAAGGCAAGCAGTCAAGAGTCAAGCATTGGCAGATTTTGTGGCAGAATGGACTCCCTCTCCATCAAACCCTGGGGGCCCCGGTGAGCAGAAGACGGAGCATCAATCTCCAACCTTCACCGAGCCTCACTGGACCCTCTACTTCGATGGCTCCATGCAGAAGCAGGGGGCCGGAGTGGAATCCTTCTCCTTGCACCGACTGG